>CM062294.1:331738744-332338744 GCA_031216915.1 Pictodentalium vernedei
ACCATACAAGGCAGCAACTTCAGATTCTCAGAATGTTTTCTCCTGTCCCTGCCCGACAGTTTAGTATCTTTGTCAAGTGCCAAGACCGCGTGGAAACACCGTGGATCAGGTGGAAACCGAGGGGACGATTCGTCCCTACTTTCTTCTCAATTCAACGACTTTCCTATTCATTATTTACCTGTCACCGGCTGAGATTGGCATTATATCTGTCTATTTGATGAACTTTTCAACCTTAACTATTTGCGGCCTCGTGTTTCACCACCGAAAGGCCACTGCACGGTTACCAATATATTCAGGGACTGATTTTGCGAAAAAAACAATTATTCCGACTGTACCCACATGGGAACTCCTAAATCTGTAAGGGTTACATTTTTAATAATAACGTATAAAACAGAAGTTGTCGTGCTACGCTTGCTGCATGCAGGCATAGAAAACATTCAGCGCTCAATGAATTAGGAATGGAGTAAATTGTCACTTAAACCAGCGAAATTCTGAAAAAAATGAGAGTTTTTTTTCGACGGCACCTACCTTTATGCATCCGAGACAGGGACTGCGTTAAACTTTACAGCAACCTTATAGCAGAAAATATTCTTGGAATTGAACTGTGAATCCGAATTTCGAAAGCCTACAGAATGCAAATGGGTGGGTGGCGGGCATCATCACTGGATCTAATGTTGTATTTCATGTTTTCTTTATATTCTATTTATTTTTTTGATCTCTCTCTCTCTCTCTCTCTCTCTCTCTCTCTCTCTCTCTCTCTCTCTCTCTCTCTCTCAGTTTAATTTGTGTTTGTCTATAATGTTTATAATATTTTGATTTTGCTAGATTCTGTTATTTATGGAATACGTTCTGCCATATTGTAAATTATTAGTCACCGTACAGGAACGGAAGGGTTTCTAAGTGGTAAGCACTTGTCCTCCAATCCTGATTTGCATTGTCAAATGGCAAATAAAATATGTTTAATCTAATCTAACAGTAGGGCGGGGGGGGGGGGCATGTGTCCTAGGTAAAAAAACAGCAGGGTGCAGGTGTTCTAGGTAAAATAAACAGCATGGGGGGGGGGGGGGGATGTCCCCGCTAATTAATTTTAATAGCAGGCAGTTGTTCATGGGGCAGGTGTCCTATCCCACTGGTACTTGGCCTTGATGGAAATAACATTTCAACAAGAAACAACGGGAAACTTATTTGCAATAAAGCTGCAAATACAAACTTGATTTTAGGACCATTCCATGGACATTTTAAAGCCTACTGCGATATCAGCGTTTCTTACTCTAGTCCTTTCACCACACCGCAGTATTTTACCCGAGTCGAGTTCTGACGTCATGCAAGTTTGACGGACATGCTTTCAATTATGTTATTGACAACAACATATTTATAATTTCGTGCTTACTGATCCGAATTTTGAAAACGACACACGCAATCGCGAAACCATTTTCTGAAAACACGATTCTGTAAAAGGTTTTAATGAAATTTGATTATTTTTTTATTTTCTATTTCGATGGCTCTTGTCGAAAAGGTGCTAATCACTGATCATCCCAAACGAGATCAAAGACACGCCGTAGTTTAATAACAGACAGAGAATCTTCTAAGAATATACATGCGCAATCCTAAAATGCAATAAATCAAGTGTTTTTTCACGTTTTATGAGAGAAATATGTCCAATTGTATCATTGAATCATTTTTAGGTATATGTGGGTGAGAAATTTTCTATACGGACAAAATAATAAATAAAATATTTGCCATTATTTTCCGCAGACGTATTTTTGTCTTTGCTTCTTGGGGAAATTTCTTGCTGCTAAATACAACGAAGGTGTGTTATTTGATGTGGTCAGAACCGTCAGGTGGTCGGGTCCGAAACCGCACCTCGCAGAAGATGTAGTGGGGGGTGTCGATTTTACAAGTAATGTAGGCAGCGTACACGGCATGGGCTGTCTGTCTTTAATCCGACAAAACAGGGTTAAGGCTTGGTTTTTGAATACCCTTATTTATTTATTTATTTATTTATTTATTTATTTATTTATTTATTTATTTATTTATTTATTTATTTATTGGTGTTTAAGGTCACATACTTCTGCACAATGGCTAATCGTGACCGTGACAGTTTTAGAGGTGGAGGAAGCCGGAGTACCCGGAGAGAACCACCAAGCATCGACGAGCAACTGTCAGCTCCTCAACATTCTCACTCTGTTCAGGCTCCGCTCAGGCAGGGTTACAGAGGTTGAAGACATGTGCACCATCGACGTGCAGTATGCCTTAGTACACGGGGACATCGTGCCCCTATGTCGGCAACCGGACCAAAGTGCCTTGCCCAAGGACACAACGTGAGTCGTCCCGGACGGGGATCGAACTCGGGACCTCTAGCATAGAAGTACAACAGTCTACCACTGAGCCACCGCGCTCCCTTGAATACCCTCAATACTATCATACATTATCCCCCAGGAATTCTAAATCTGATAAAAGAGGTCATGTTTATCTATTGCATACCCATTTTGCTGCCCGAAAACAGCCGATTTTATTAAAATTTTGACGTTTAGCAGCCGCTAGAGGGATTAACAAACGACTAGCGGAATATTCTATCTATGCAATTTGTAAGACCTGCCCAATGTCAAATTGTTCTTGAAAATCCCCAACAAGCAGTTAGCGAAATCCACGAAAATGTAAATTTTAAGCGTTTAAGGGGCATCTCTCCTTATCCAGTTCAAAATGGGTTAAGTTTCATTCTTTTAAATACCCTTACTACTTACAAACCTTAAACACCAATTAGATGCCATGATTTTTCTTGACCCCCACAGTGTCTGATGAATTGTTTTTAACTGTCTCACAAAAGTTCCTTCATTGATGTTATGAGAAAGGTGAGTATAGTAGTCTCAAATGATTCGGTTTGGTTTTGATAAAAAAATGTTTAGGTAAAACCCATCATTAATGGTAGAATGGGTTAATAATATCAATATCAATGTTTCACTATCAGTTTTGCGTCCGGTAAAAGCCCATGAAGGGTTAACAAATGCCTACCAGAATAATTGATCCATGCAACTGGTCATATGACACCAAGACCTATCAACGGCCATTTTCTCTTGAAAACCCCACAAAATGTTTGTAAAGAAATCCAGGGAAAACGATTTTTAAGCTTTTGATGGGTATCCCTGTTAACCTCCCCAACAGGGGTTAACGCTTGGGTTTTTTGAATACCTTTATTACTTACAAAAATGGTCCTCTGTGAATTCCACTTCAAACAAAGGAGATTATGTTTATCTCTCATGTATACATTAGGTGCTGTGCGTGTCTGAAAACAGTCCCATGTTAACAACATTACGATGCTTGGCAGCTTGTAGATGGTTAATGTCACATAAACACCTACGAATAGTCAATTTGTCTTGAAACCCTACAAGTTACCGTTAGGGAAATTCACAGAAAATGGGAATTTAAAGCTTTCAAGGGATATCTCTCTTTAGCCTGCCCAAAATGGGTTAAGACGTCGACTTTTGAATACCCTTACTACTTACAAAAATGTTTCCATATAAATTGTACGCGCGATAAAAGAAGGAACTTTTCTTTGTGGTGTACCCTTTGGGTACTGTTGGTGTGCAAAAACAGCCCATTTTATCGCAATTTTGACCTTCAGCAGCCCGGGGAGGGTTAACTAATGCTGACCGGAATATTTTGTTCATGCGACTTGTAATGTCACACCAAGACCTGCAAATAGCCGATTTTTCTTGAAAACCTACAAGATGTTGTTAGAGAAATCCACAGAAAACGGGGATTTTAAGATTTTAATGGGTATCTCTCTTTAACCAGCCCAAATGGGTTAAGACGTCAAATTTTGAATACCCTTACCACTTTCAAAATATTTTCCGATCAATTTTGCGTCCGATAAATGAAGGCCCCTTTCTCTGTGGTATATCGTTTGGGTGCTGTTGGTGTCTAAAAACAGCCCATTTTATCACAATTTTTACGTTTAGCAGCTCGGGGAGGGTTAACTAATGCTGACCGGAATATTTTATCCATGCAACTTGTAATGTCACACCAAGACCTGAGAGTGACCAATTTTTCTTGAAAATCTACAAGACTCGTTTAGAGAAATCCACAGAAAACATGAAGTTTTGAGCTTTTTTGGGGTATTGCTGTTTAACCAGCCCAAAACGGGTTAACACTTGGTTTTCTGAACACCCTTATTACTTACAAAAATGATCTTCGGTGAATTCCACTTCCAATAAAGGAAGTTATGTTTACCACTCGGGTATCGTTTGGGTGTTGTGGGGGCCTGGATCCGGCCCATTTCATCACAATTTCGATGTTTGGCAGCCTGTGGAGGGTTACCATATGCATCGCCAAATATGTCGTGTGTATCAAAGGTTGTGTTATAGGTAGGTCTAGTAATGATGGATGTTTAAAAAAAATCCTAAAGACGTGTTTCGAGAAAGTGCCGATAAACCCTAATTTTGGCAGTTTTTTTTCCAATTCTGGCGAAATAAGGGTTAAATCGAAAATTCCGCTTCGGTACATTTTTAGATTTTTTGCCACTCTATGCGTGTGCCAAATTGTGTGAAAATCGGTTCGAAAATGGCTTCTGAATCGTACGGACAAAAATGTGTGGAAAAAAAAAAAAAAAAAAAAAAACCCCAAAAAAAAAAAAAAATAATAATAATCCGTAGAAAAACAATAGTCTTTTCCAGAGGGAAAAGCCTAATAATCCGTAGAAAAACAATAGTCTTTTCCAGAGGGAAAAGCCTAACTAGATTTTTCGATTTCAAGAAATCGAGAGATTCACCTATTCCGCTTGTCTTTTTAGGCAGCGACGAAATAAGATTGCATATAGAGCTGATAGTTTTTTAGGCTATATTAAGTGCATAGTCGATAGAAAACTCCCTACGGTGTCTAACAATTCTTTCGGCAATACTCTTTCACATTGGCGTGAATGCTGTATGCTTAATGTCCAAGTTATGTTTACCACTCGGGTATCGTTTGGGTGTTGTGGGGGTCTGAAACCGGCCCATTTCATCAAAATTTCGATCTTTGGCAGCCTGTGGAGGGTTACCATATGCATCGCCAAATATGTCGTGTGTATCAAAGGTTGTGTCATAGGTAGGTCTAGTAATGATGGATGTTTAAAAAAAATCCTAAAGACGTGTTTTGAGAAAGTGCCGATAAACCCCAATTTTGGCAGTTTTTTGCCAATTCTGGCGAAATAAGGGTTAAATCGAAAATTCCGCTTCGGAACATTTTTAGATTTTTTGCCACTCTATGCGTGTGCCAAATTGTGTGAAAATCGGTTCGAAAATGGCTTCTGAATCGTACGGACAAAAATGTGTGGAAAAAAAAAAAAAAAAAAAAAACCCAAAAAAAAAAAAAAAAAAAAATAATAATCCGTAGAAAAACAATAGTCTTTTCCAGAGGGAAAAGCCTAACTAGATTTTTCGATTTCAAGAAATCGAGAGATTCACCTATTCCGCTTGTCTTTTTAGGCAGCGACGAAATAAGATTGCATATAGAGCTGGTAGTTTTTTAGGCTATATTAAGTGCATAGTCGATAGAAAACTCCCTACAGTGTCTAACAATTCTTTCGGCAATACTCTTTCACATTGGCGTGAATGCTGTATGCTTAATGTCCAAGTTAGGGCTAAATAGCAAACCCGTTGAACAGATCGCGTGTACTTAATAATAACAATAGGTGCATGTGTGACACCATAGATTGTGGCGAACGTTTTCGCAGCAGCCATCCCAAACATTCAGCGTTTGTACCTGAAGCTCGCCCGAACTCGGTCATATTATTAGAAAGTCCCGAAACCAAGCATGGGCCTCGAGGCAGCCGCCCCTCTCTCTCAACCCACACCCCGAACGTGCACATACCCTCTCCTGACATTCAACATGATAGAATGGGAAATTGGTGGCGCTCTCTGTGTGAAAAGATGCGGTAACTATTTGTGAAGAATGAGTGAAAAAATGGTGGAAATCGGCCAAGAATTGGCCGAGATATAGCGTTTTAATGAGTTGAGGTAATTGTTTGAATTTGGTCCCGTTCTAGCCGGTGCGACCTGACGCAGGGTATATGTCTGGGGTTGTGGCACTGCTCCCCCTCTGGGGTAGTTCCGCTTGAAATCGTGGATTCTCAGTTTCTGGTGGAGAGACGCTGGTGACTGAAAGATGCATTGTGTACACTGGCGCCAAATGGACCTCGCCAAGCTGGTAACAGTTAGATATTTGTCAGAAATGAAAAGTGGACAGTAATCGTGCATGGGTTAATGGCGAATAGGCGGTAATCTGGCTAATTTGACATTAAAATTGAACAGACAGCAGTGTCGCTCATACGCCCACTACGTCCAGACCACTGGAGGCAGCTACACGAAATTTTCAGAAGTTGTTCTACTCTTCCTGCCCGACAGGTTAGTATCTTTGTCGAGTGGCGTGACCGCGTGGGAACAATGTGGATCGCGTGGAAACCGAAGGGACGATTCGTCCCTCCTCTATTCCCAATGCAATGACGTTTCCATTCACTATTCACCTGTCACCCGTCGAGTTTGGCATTATTTCTGTCTATTTGACGAACTGTTCAGCTTTCAATATTCACACGTTCACTTGGGACTGAAAGTTTGTAGTTAAACTGCTTATTTCAGAGCGTACCGGCAGAAACTGACAACTCGACCCGGTGGCGAAAAAGCCGTCGTCTGGCTAATTTGACATTCAAACTGAACAGATACAATGTCGGATACACGCCAATTATGTCCCGACCATACAAGGCAGCAACTTCAGATTCTCAGAATGTTTTCTCCTGTCCCTGCCCGACAGTTTAGTATCTTTGTCAAGTGCCAAGACCGCGTGGAAACACCGTGGATCAGGTGGAAACCGAGGGGACGATTCGTCCCTACTTTCTTCTCAATTCAACGACTTTCCTATTCATTATTTACCTGTCACCGGCTGAGATTGGCATTATATCTGTCTATTTGATGAACTTTTCAACCTTAACTATTTGCGGCCTCGTGTTTCACCACCGAAAGGCCACTGCACGGTTACCAATATATTCAGGGACTGATTTTGCGAAAAAAACAATTATTCCGACTGTACCCACATGGGAACTCCTAAATCTGTAAGGGTTACATTTTTAATAATAACGTATAAAACAGAAGTTGTCGTGCTACGCTTGCTGCATGCAGGCATAGAAAACATTCAGCGCTCAATGAATTAGGAATGGAGTAAATTGTCACTTAAACCAGCGAAATTCTGAAAAAAATGAGAGTTTTTTTTCGACGGCACCTACCTTTATGCATCCGAGACAGGGACTGCGTTAAACTTTACAGCAACCTTATAGCAGAAAATATTCTTGGAATTGAACTGTGAATCCGAATTTCGAAAGCCTACAGAATGCAAATGGGTGGGTGGCGGGCATCATCACTGGATCTAATGTTGTATTTCATGTTTTCTTTATATTCTATTTATTTTTTTGATCTCTCTCTCTCTCTCTCTCTCTCTCTCTCTCTCTCTCTCTCTCTCTCTCTCTCTCTCTCTCTCTCTCTCTCTCAGTTTAATTTGTGTTTGTCTATAATGTTTATAATATTTTGATTTTGCTAGATTCTGTTATTTATGGAATACGTTCTGCCATATTGTAAATTATTAGTCACCGTACAGGAACGGAAGGGTTTCTAAGTGGTAAGCACTTGTCCTCCAATCCTGATTTGCATTGTCAAATGGCAAATAAAATATGTTTAATCTAATCTAACAGTAGGGCGGGGGGGGGGGGGGGGGGGGCATGTGTCCTAGGTAAAAAAACAGCAGGGTGCAGGTGTTCTAGGTAAAATAAACAGCATGGGGGGGGGGGGGGTGTCCCCGCTAATTAATTTTAATAGCAGGCAGTTGTTCATGGGGCAGGTGTCCTATCCCACTGGTACTTGGCCTTGATGGAAATAACATTTCAACAAGAAACAACGGGAAACTTATTTGCAATAAAGCTGCAAATACAAACTTGATTTTAGGACCATTCCATGGACATTTTAAAGCCTACTGCGATATCAGCGTTTCTTACTCTAGTCCTTTCACCACACCGCAGTATTTTACCCGAGTCGAGTTCTGACGTCATGCAAGTTTGACGGACATGCTTTCAATTATGTTATTGACAACAACATATTTATAATTTCGTGCTTACTGATCCGAATTTTGAAAACGACACACGCAATCGCGAAACCATTTTCTGAAAAACACGATTCTGTAAAAGGTTTTAATGAAATTTGATTATTTTTTTTATTTTCTATTTCGATGGCTCTTGTCGAAAAGGTGCTAATCACTGATCATCCCAAACGAGATCAAAGACACGCCGTAGTTTAATAACAGACAGAGAATCTTCTAAGAATATACATGCGCAATCCTAAAATGCAATAAATCAAGTGTTTTTTCACGTTTTATGAGAGAAATATGTCCAATTGTATCATTGAATCATTTTTAGGTATATGTGGGTAAGAAATTTTCTATACGGACAAAATACAGGCTAAATAAAATATTTGCCATTATTTTCCGCAGACGTATTTTTGTCTTTGCTTCTTGGGGAAATTTCTTGCTGCTAAATACAACGAAGGTGTGTTATTTGATGTGGTCAGAACCGTCAGGTGGACGGGTCCGAAACCGCACCTCGCAGAAGATGTAGTGGGGGGTGTCGATTTTACAAGTAATGTAGGCAGCGTACACGGCATGGGCTGTCTGTCTTTAATCCGACAAAACAGGGTTAAGGCTTGGTTTTTTGAATACCCTTATTTATTTATTTATTTATTTATTTATTTATTTATTTATTTATTTATTTATTTATTGGTGTTTAAGGTCACATACTTCTGCACAATGGCTAATCGTGACCGTGACAGTTTTAGAGGTGGAGGAAGCCGGAGTACCCGGAGAGAACCACCAAGCATCGACGAGCAACTGTCAGCTCCTCAACATTCTCACTCTGTTCAGGCTCCGCTCAGGCAGGGTTACAGAGGTTGAAGACATGTGCACCATCGGACGTGCAGTATGCCTTAGTACACGGGGACATCGTGCCCCTATGTCGGCAACCGGACCAAAGTGCCTTGCCCAAGGACACAACGTGAGTCGTCCCGGACGGGGATCGAACTCGGGACCTCTAGCATAGATGTACAACAGTCTACCACTGAGCCACCGCGCTCCCTTGAATACCCTCAATACTATCATACATTATCCCCCAGGAATTCTAAATCTGATAAAAGAGGTCATGTTTATCTATTGCATACCCATTTTGCTGCCCGAAAACAGCCGATTTTATTAAAATTTTGACGTTTAGCAGCCGCTAGAGGGATTAACAAACGACTAGCGGAATATTCTATCTATGCAATTTGTAAGACCTGCCAATGTCAAATTGTTCTTGAAAATCCCCAACAAGCAGTTAGCGAAATCCACGAAAATGTAAATTTTAAGCGTTTAAGGGGCATCTCTCCTTATCCAGTTCAAAATGGGTTAAGTTTCATTCTTTTAAATACCCTTACTACTTACAAACCTTAAACACCAATTAGATGCCATGATTTTTCTTGACCCCCACAGTGTCTGATGAATTGTTTTTAACTGTCTCACAAAAGTTCCTTCATTGATGTTATGAGAAAGGTGAGTATAGTAGTCTCAAATGATTCGGTTTGGTTTTGATAAAAAAAATGTTTAGGTAAAACCCATCATTAATGGTAGAATGGGTTAATATCAATATCAATGTTTCACTATCAGTTTTGCGTCCGGTAAAAGCCCATGAAGGGTTAACAAATGCCTACCAGAATAATTGATCCATGCAACTGGTCATATGACACCAAGACCTATCAACGGCCATTTTCTCTTGAAAACCCCACAAAATGTTTGTAAAGAAATCCAGGGAAAACGATTTTTAAGCTTTTGATGGGTATCCCTGTTAACCTCCCCAACAGGGGTTAACGCTTGGCTTTTTGAATACCTTTATTACTTACAAAAATGGTCCTCTGTGAATTCCACTTCAAACAAAGGAGATTATGTTTATCTCTCATGTATACATTAGGTGCTGTGCGTGTCTGAAAACAGTCCCATGTTAACAACATTACGATGCTTGGCAGCTTGTAGATGGTTAATGTCACATAAACACCTACGAATAGTCAATTTGTCTTGAAACCCTACAAGTTACCGTTAGGGAAATTCACAGAAAATGGGAATTTAAAGCTTTCAAGGGATATCTCTCTTTAGCCTGCCCAAAATGGGTTAAGACGTCGACTTTTGAATACCCTTACTACTTACAAAAATGTTTCCATATAAATTGTACGCGCGATAAAAGAAGGAACTTTTCTTTGTGGTGTACCCTTTGGGTACTGTTGGTGTGCAAAAACAGCCCATTTTATCGCAATTTTGACCTTCAGCAGCCCGGGGAGGGTTAACTAATGCTGACCGGAATATTTTGTTCATGCGACTTGTAATGTCACACCAAGACCTGCAAATAGCCGATTTTTAGCTCACCTGAGCGAAGCTCAAGGGGAGCTTAACTAATCACTTTCTGTCCGTCGTCCGTCGTCCGTCGTCGTCCGTCCGGCGTTAACTTTACATTATCGACTTCTCCTCCTAAACCACTAGCCCAATTTTATTCAAATGTTGGCTAAATGTTTATTACCTAATGCCAATTCAGATTTGTTCAAATGAAGTTGCCCCTCCTCCTGGGTGGTGCCACACCCCCCAAGGGGCACCAAAATCTTTGTAAATCTTCTTCTCATGAACCAGCAGTAGCAGAGACTTGATATTTGGTGTGCAGCTTCCTTTTGAGGTGTAGACTCAGATTTCTTCAAGAGAAGTTTGTGGGGCTATACTTGACGTTGTTATGAGAGGGGCAAAATTTTTTGCCCCGCCCAAAATTTCTATTTTCCAAACCGAGAGGCTGATTTGAACCAAATTTTATGTGAGGGCTTATTGGGTCATGAGTACTTGATTTATGCAAAAAAAAATTTTCCCGCAGCCCCGTGGGAACCACAGGAGCTAAAAATAGAAAAAATTTAAAACGCCCATATCTCCAAAACTGCACGGCACTGAGAATTTTTATTTGGTGTGCAGCTTCCTTAGGACCAACAGAAAGGATTGGTAAAAAAATATTGCCATCGGTTTTATCATAGGGTACAGTTTCGGGACTTTGAAAAAGTGCTGAGTCAGCACTTTTTAACACTGTAGGCAATGGGAAAAACATTAAAAAATCTTCTTCTCCAGATCCAGCAGGCAGAATCTTTTGATATTTGGTATGCAACATTGTAGGGTGGATCTGATTCAAGTTTGTTCAAATCGGCCCCCTGGGTTCATATTTGGGCTCAGTATAGGAGCCCGATTTCGAACTTAGTGCATTTCAGGCAAATTTCTTAAAAAATCTTCTTCTCCAGATCCAGCAGGCAGAATCTTTTGATATTTGGTATGCAACATTGTGGGGTGGATCTGATTCAAGTTTGTTCAAATCGGCCCCCTGGGTTTATATTTGGGTTCAGTATAGGAGCCCAAATTTGAACTTACTGCATTTCAGGCAAATTTCTTTGAAAATCTTCTTCTCCAGATCCAGCAGGCAGAATCTTTTGATATTTGGTATGCAACATTGTAGGGTGGATCTGATTCAAGTTTGTTCAAATCGGCTCCCTAGATTCATATTTGGGCTCACTATAGGAGCTCGAATTCGAATTTAGTGCATTTCAGGCAAATTTCTTCAAAAATCTTCTTCTCCAGATCCAGCAGGCAGAATCTTTTGATATTTGGTATGCAATGTTGCGGGGTAGATCTGATTCAAGTTTGTTCAAATCGGCCCCCTGGATACATATTTGGGCTTACTATAGAAGCCCGAATTCGAACTTAGTGCATTTCAGGCAAATTTCTTAAAAAATCTTCTTCTCCAGATCCAGCAGGCAGAATCTTTTCATATTTGGTAAGCAACATTGTGGGGTGGATCTGATTCAAGATTGTTCAAATCGGCCCCCTGGGTTAATATTTGGGCTCAGTATAGGAGCCCGATTTCGAACTTAGTGCATTTCAGGCAAATTTCTTAAAAAATCTTCTTCTCCAGATCCAGCAGGCTGAATCTTTTGATATTTGGTATGCAACATTGTAGGGTGGATCTGATTTAAGTTTGTTCAAATCGGCCCCCTGGGTTCATATTTGGGCTCAGTATAGGAGCCCGATTTCGAACTTAGTGCATTTAGGCAAATTTCTTAAAAAATCTTCTTCTCCAGATCCAGAAGGCAGAATCTTTTGATATTTGGTATGCAACATTGTGGGGTGGATCTGATTCAAGTTTGTTCAAATCGGCTTCCTAGATTCATATTTGGGCTCACTATAGAAGCTCGAATTTGAACTTAGTGCATTTCATGCAAATTTCTTAAAAAATCTTCTTCTCCAGATCCAGCAGGCAGAATCTTTTCATATTTGGTAAGCAACATTGTGGGGTGGATCTGATTCAAGTTTGTTCAAATCGGCCCCCTGGGTGTATATTTGGGCTCAGTATAGGAGCCCAAATTTGAACTTAGTGCATTTCAAGCAAATTTATTAAAAAATCTTCTTCTCCAGATCCAGCAGGCAGAATCTTTTGATATTTGGTATGCAACATTGTGGGGTGGATCTGATTCAAGTTTGTTCAAATCGGCTTCCTAGATTCATATTTGGGCTCACTATAGAAGCTCGAATTCGAACTTAGTGCATTTCAGGCAAATTTCTTAAAAAATCATCTTCTCCAGATCCAGCAGGCAGAATCTTTTGATATTTGGTATGCAACATTGCGGGGTGGATCTGATTCAAGTTTGTTCAAATCAGCCACCTGGATTCATATTTGGGCTCACTATAGAAGCTTGAATTCAAACTTAGTGCATTTCGGGCAAATTTCTTCAAAAATCTTCTTCTCCAGATCCAGCAGGCAGAATCTTTTGATATTTGGTATGCAACATCGCGGGGTGGATCTGATTCAAGTTTGTTCAAATCGGCCCCCTGGATTCATATTTGGGCTTAATATAGAAGCCCGAATTCGCACTTAGTGCATTTCAGGCAAATTTCTTCAAAAATCTTCTTCTCCAGATCCAGCAGGCAGAATCTTTTGATATTTGGTATGCAACATTGCGGGGTGGATCTGATTCAAGTTTGTTCAAATCGGCCCCCTGGATTCATATTTGGGCTTAATATAGAAGCCCGAATTCGCACTTAGTGCATTTCGGGCAAATTTATTAAAAAATCTTCTTCTCCAGATCCAGCAGGCAGAATCTTTTGATATTTGGTATGCAACATTGTGGGGTGGATCTGATTCAAGTTTGTTCAAATCGGCTTCCTAGTTTCATATTTGGGCTCACTATAGAAGCTTGAATTCGAACTTAGTGCATTTCAGGCAAATTTCTTAAAAAATCTTCTTCTCCAGATCCAGCTTCAGAATCTTTTCATATTTGGTAAGCAACATTGTGGGGTGGATCTGATTCAAGTTTGTTCAAATCGGCCCCCTGGGTTTATATTTGGGCTCCGTATAGGAGCCCAAATTTTAACTTAGTGCGTTTCAGGCATATTTCTTAAAAAATCTTCTTCTCCAGATCCAGCAGGCAGAATCTTTTGATATTTGGTATGCAACATTGTAGGGTGGATCTGATTGTGATTCATGAACGTATTTATTTGTAAAGTTGATAGAATCTTAGACAAAATTTGCAGAAAAGATCTACTATAGAAGGGGTGGTATCCAGGGTGAACTGTTTACCCAAATCTAGCAGTACTAATGCATTATTCACACAAATCTTCGTTCAAATTTTATGACCCCTCATTGGAACACACGCATTCAGCTCATTCCAACAAAGGTCATATGCCATGTTTTCGAGACAAAGGAATAAAAATTTTAGTTATTCATGAAATTTTTAGGCAACTGTTGTCTGTTATTCACATTGCTTCATGAAATTTCAGTACTTTTAGAAGTTACCTCAGTAATCAAGGGTTAATTCCCCTTAATTAAATGTCGCCTCTAAAAAACAACCACTTTGCATATCTTACCTTTTTACCAGCATAACTGCCAAAACTTGTCAGCATTCTTCGCAAAAATCGCTATTCAAATTTTAATTTTTGTCTCTTAAACATACATGTACTTATCGCTTGTAAATACCCCATTGGAATGAGCTTTTTGAGCTCATTCCAATGAGAGGTCGCACACCATGCTTTTTGAGTCAAAAAAGCAATTTTTTTAGTTATTCCAGAATTTCGTACGTAAAACACAGCTTTATGACTTTACATTAAAATGAGCTCTCTAAGCTTGTTCCAATCAACATTCACGCACTATGTCTTTCACACAAAAAATAAAATTTTCCATTTATTCAGGAATTTTGTTTGCAAGAACACTCTTACCCCCCCCCCCCACAAACACACACACACAAACACACACACACACACACAAACACAGACACACACATCTAAAAGTTCGTCAGCAAAAAAACAGTTACTTCAATTTTTAAATGCATTATAGGAACAACTTGCCTTCAAATTTAAATACTTTTGCATCATTCTGTATCTAGAACAAACCATTTACCATATCTTTACGCAAAATTCTCCAGCATCATTCACAAAAAAACACCATTATTTATATATTCACATTTCTGTCTCAAAAATATACCTGATCTTCCCATACCCCTATTGGAATAAGCTGTTTGAGCTTGTTCCAATGATGATAAAAAAAAATAAAATTTGTGAAAATTTTTGTTTTGTTTTCTTGCATGCAAATATATACATGTAGCACATGGAAGATATCCACAGTTGGGGAGAGATGTCCAAGGCTATCTCTTCACATTCCTTGTTTGTGCTTCATGCTAAACCAGTTTGTCTGCAGAGATAAATTTGCTTTATTAAAAATCATTGGAGATTGGCCACACACCAATGATTTTAAATAAAACTAATTTTAGGTAACAAATGTTGAACTTCAAACAAAATCTATCACTCAACCAGTTAATGTTGATGAGGCATGACATGGTGAAGGTGACCTAAAATACTTCTTAGAGTCACTTTGTCAGGTGAGCGATTAAGGCCACGTGGGGCCTCTTGTTCTTGAAAACCTACAAGATGTTGTTAGAGAAATCCACAGAAAACGGGGATTTTAAGATTTTAATGGGTATCTCTCTTTAACCAGCCCCAAATGGGTTAAGACGTCAAATTTTGAATACCCTTACCACTTTCAAAAATATTTTCCGATCAATTTTGCGTCCGATAAATGAAGGCCCCTTTCTCTGTGGTATATCGTTTGGGTGCTGTTGGTGTCTAAAAACAGCCCATTTTATCACAATTTTTACGTTTAGCAGCTCGGGGAGGGTTAACTAATGCTGACCGGAATATTTTATCCATGCAACTTGTAATGTCACACCAAGAACTGAGAGTGACCAATTTTTCTTGAAAATCTACAAGACTCGTTTAGAGAAATCCACAGAAAACATGAAGTTTTGAGCTTTTTTGGGGTATTGCTGTTTAACCAGCCCAAAACGGGTTAACACTTGGTTTTCTGAACACCCTTATTACTTACAAAAATGATCTTCGGTGAATTCCACTTCCAATAAAGGAAGTTATGTTTACCACTCGGGTATCGTTTGGGTGTTGTGGGGGCCTGAAACCGGCCCATTTCATCAAAATTTCGATGTTTGGCAGCCTGTGGAGGGTTACCATATGCATCGCCAAATATGTCGTGTGTATCAAAGGTTGTGTCATAGGTAGGTCTAGTAATGATGGATGTTTAAAAAAAATCCTAAAGACGTGTTTCGAGAAAGTGCCGATAAACCCTAATTTTGGCAGTTTTTTGCCAATTCTGGCGAAATAAGGGTTAAATCGAAAATTCCGCTTCGGTACATTTTTAGATTTTTTGCCACTCTATGCGTGTGCCAAATTGTGTGAAAATCGGTTCGAAAATGGCTTCTGAATCGTACGGACAAAAATGTGTGGAAAAAAAAAAAAAAAAAAAAAAAACCCCCAAAAAAAAAAAAAAAAAAATAATAATCCGTAGAAAAACAATAGTCTTTTCCAGGGGGAAAAGCCTAATAATCCGTAGAAAAACAATAGTCTTTTCCAGAGGGAAAAGCCTAACTAGATTTTTCGATTTCAAGAAATCGAGAGATTCACCTATTCCGCTTGTCTTTTTAGGCAGCGACGAAATAAGATTGCATATAGAGCTGGTAGTTTTTTAGGCTATATTAAGTGCATAGTCGATAGAAAACTCCCTGCGGTGTCTAACAATTCTTTCGGCAATACTCTTTCACATTGGCGTGAATGCTGTATGCTTAATGTCCAAGTTATGTTTACCACTCGGGTATCGTTTGGGTGTTGTGGGGGTCTGAAACCGGCCCATTTCATCAAAATTTCGATCTTTGGCAGCCTGTGGAGGGTTACCATATGCATCGCCAAATATGTCGTGTGTATCAAAGGTTGTGTCATAGGTAGGTCTAGTAATGATGGATGTTTAAAAAAAATCCTAAAGACGTGTTTCGAGAAAGTGCCGATAAACCCCAATTTTGGCAGTTTTTTGCCAATTCTGGCGAAATAAGGGTTAAATCGAAAATTCCGCTTCGGTACATTTTTAGATTTTTTGCCACTCTATGCGTGTGCAAAATTGTGTGAAAATCGGTTCGAAAATGGCTTCTGAATCGTACGAACAAAAATGTGTGGAAAAAAAAAAAAAAAAAAAAAAAAAAAATAATAATCCGTAGAAAAACAATAGTCTTTTCCAGAGGGAAAAGCCTAACTAGACTTTATGATTCTGGAGAATCGTGGCTTTTCCCGATGAGATTCCATGATTCTTCATGACGCCACAGTGTCTTACAAATTGTTTTTAACTGTCTCACTGAAGTTCCTCCATTGATTTTAAGAGAAAGGTGAATATAGTAGTCTCAAATGACTCAGTTTGATAAAACATTGTTTACGTAAAAACCATCATTAACGGTGGAGGGGTTAATATCAATATTGTCGTCCTACGAGTCAATGTCCGACAAAAGGAGTTATGTTTGTTTTACACATACCCACTGAGTGCTGTGTCTGTTTGAAAATGGTCCATTTTATCTCAAATGTATCAAAATATTGATGTCTGGTCCTGTATCAATTATCTCCTGTTAGACCACAGTTGTTATGCATTATTATGTCATTTTTTCACACCTTGTAGAGCTCACCTATCACATACATGTCTGTTAATAGCAGAAGTAAATCTCTCTCCAATTGGTTTTTCCCCGTAGGATTAGTTTTATTTATTACAATGAAGATATCCATACATAAAACGACAAACATGAAGTTATTACATTCATAAATAGGAAGTGTTGTTTGTACATATGTGTAGATAAAATATACCCTGGGACGGAGAAGGGGAGTATAGCCGTCTTACAAACTAGTATATATCTAGCCCCACTGCCGGGGAAATCTTGGCGCCATGCACCACTGCATTTGATAACCGCCTTACAGAGAAGTAAATATACTGCCACGTCGCCACCCTGGGGCGGAGGAGGGGCAGTGTATAGCCGTTTTACAGACTAGTATATACCTGGACCCACTGTTGGGGAAATGCTATAGTGTCAACACTATTTGATATTATAAGTAACTGATCCCATTGCAGCTAACGTTATTTACTGCTTTCTTATCATGCAGTGGCGGGGCGCGGTGGCATTGTGGTAGCCGGTTCTCGTCAGATCACCGAAGTGAAGCAACGTTGAGCCTGGTTTATCATTGGATGGGTGGCCGTCTGAGCGATCAATTCGGACTCCCATGCTGTGTCCTTGGGCAAGACACTTAACTCTGATTGTCCATATGGGGGCATGATGCCGCCATGTACTAAGGCGTACTGCTCGTCAACGGTACGCATGTCTTTAACCAATCTAACCCTGCCTGTGCTGCAGTTCGGAGTTACGATGTTGGGAAGCTGGCAGCTGCTCGTCATTGCTCGGTGGTTCTCTCCAGGTACTGTGGCTTCCTCCACCCGTAAAACTGCCACGGTCATGATTAGCCATTGTGCATAAGTATATGCCCTTAAACACCAATAAATAAATAATAAATGATATCATGTAGGGCAGTGTGGAATACGAGGGGAGGCGTACCTTTCAATGTGTGTTTGGTTGCAGAAAGAGGCAGGGAGGATGTGGTAACCTTGGTAATTTTGTTTGGATAAATTGACCGCTGGCGTGGAACACCGTGGAATTGACCGATGAAGCGGGACACAGTGAGAGTGGAACTTATGGGCAGTTATTCTTGATAATAAATAACTATACACTTACTTTTGAGTTCATACAAGGTGAGTATAGTAGTCTCAAATGCGAATGGCCAATATTTGTCTTGAAAACCTACGAGAGGCTTTTAGAGAAATCCTCTGAAAATACGAATTTTTAACCTTTTGTGGGGTATCGCTCTGTAACCAGCCCTAAACGGATTATTGCTTGGTTTTGTGAATACCTTCATTACTTACAAAAACGATCCTCAGTGAATTTCACTTCCAATGAGGAAGGTTATGTTTATCATGCAGGTACACATTGGGTGTTATGGGTGCCCCAAAACAGCCCATTTTCTCAAAATGTCTATACTTTGCAGGCTCTGGGGGGTTAATAATTGCTTACCGGAATATTTTGTCCGTGCAACTTGTAATGTCACTCAAAGACCTGCAAATGGTCAATTTTTCTTGAAAACGTGCTAGATTTTTTTTAGAAATCCACAGAAAACGGGAATTTTAAGCTTTTGAGGGGTATATCTCCTTAACTAGTCGACAATGGGTTAAGACCTCGATTTTTGAATATCCTTACTACTTACAAAAATGTTTCTCTATCAGGTTTGCGTCCAGTAAAAGAAGTTACGTTTCTCTGTGGCATTTCCATTTGATGTTGTCAGTGTCCAAAAACAGACTATTTCTTCAAAATTTTTGACATTTAGCAGCCCATGGAGGGTTAACAAATACCCACCAGAATAATGTATGCAACTGGTAATGTGATACCAAGACCTATCAACGGCCATTTTCTCTTGAAACCCTACAATATGTTTGTAAAGAAATCCAGGGAAAACGACTTTTAAGCTTTTGATGGGTATCCCTGTTAACCTCCCCAACAGGGGTTAACGCTTGGTTTTTTGAATACCCTTATTACTTACAAAAATGGTCCTCTGTGAATTCCACTTCCAACAAAGGTGATTATGTTTATCTCTCGTGTATACTTTGGGTGCTGTGCGTGTCCGAAAACAGCCCATGTCAACAAAATTACGATGCTTGGCAGCTTGTAGATGGTTAATAAACGCTCACCGGAGTATTTTGTCCCTGCAACTTGTAATGTCACATAAAGACCTACGAATAGTCAATTTTTCTTGAAACCCTACAAGTTACTGTTAGGGAAATTCACAGAAAATGGGAATTTAAAGCTTTTAAGGGATATCTCTCTTAGCCTACCCAAAATGGGTTAAGACTTCGACTTTTGAATACCCTTACTACTTACAAAAATGTTTCTGTATAAATTGTACACTCGATAAAAGGAGGCGCTTTTCTTTATGGTGTACCCATTGGGTGCTGTTGGTGTCCAAAAACAGCCCATTTTATCACAATTTTGACGTTGGGGAGCCCTGGGAGGGTTAACTAATGCTGAACGGAATATTTTGTCCATGCAACTTGTAATGTCGCACCAAGACCTGCGAATAGCCGATTTTTTCTTGAAAACCTACGAAATGTTTTTAGAGAAATCCACAGAAAATGGGTATTTTAAGATTTTAATGGGTATCTCTCTTTAACCAGCCCAAAATGGGTTAAGACGTCGAATCTTGAATACCCTTACCACTTTCAAAAATATTTTGCGATCAATTTTGCGTCCGATAAATGAAGGCCACTTTCTCTGTGGTATACGGTTTGGGTGCTGTTGGCGTCCAAAAACAGCCCATTTTATCACAATTTTGACTTTTAGCAGCCCGTGGAGGGTTAACAAATGCTCACCGCAGTATTTTGTCCATGCAACTTCTATTGTCACATCAAGGCCTGGGAGTGACATTTTTTTCTTCAAAATCTACAAGACTCGTTTAGAGAAATCCACGGAAAACCTGATTTTTTTAGCTTTATGGGGGTATTGCTGTTTAACCAGCCCAAAACGGGTTAACGCTCGGTTTTTTGAACACCCTTATTACTTACAAAAATGATCCTCGGTGAATTCCACTTCCAATAAATGAAGTTATGTTTATCTCTCGTGTATCGTTTGGGTTCTCTGAGGGCCTAAAACCGGCCCATTTCATCAAAATTTCGATGTTTGGCAGCCTGTGGACGGTTACCATATGCATCGCCAGATATGTCATGTGTATCAAAGGTCGTGGCACAGGCAGGTCTATCAATGATGAAGGTTTAAAAAAAATCTACAAGACGTGTTTCGAGAAAGTGCCGATAAACCCCAATTTTGACAGTTTTTTGCCAATTCTGACGAAATAAGGGTTAAATCAAAAATTCCGCTTCGGTACATTTTTAGATTTTGTGCCCCTCTATGCGTGTGCAAAATGTTGTGACAATCGGTCCGAAAATGACTTCGAATTTATGATTCTGGAGAATCATGGCTTTTCCCGATGAGATTCCATGATTTTTCATGACCCCACAGTGTCTTGTTGTTTTTAACTGTCTCACTGAAGTCCCTTCATTGATGTTATGAAAAAGGTGAAGATAGTAATCTCAAATGACAGAGTTTGATTAAAAATTGTTTAGGTAAAAACCATCATTAACGGTGGACTGGTTTAATGTCAATATCGTCTTCCAACAAGTGAATGACCGACAAAAGGAGTTATGTTTGTTTGACACATACCCACTGAGTGCTGTGTCAATTTAAAAATGGTTCATTTTATCTCAAATGTATTCCAAATATTGATGTCTGGCAGCTTGTAGAGGGTTAACAAGTGGTAACAGGAATATTTATTCATGCAACTTGTAATGTCACACCAAGAACTGTGAATGGCCATTTTTTTCTTTAAAATCTACAAGATGTTTTCAGAGAAATCCAGGGAGAACATGAATTTTAAGCTTTTGATGGGTATCATTGTTTATCCAGCCCAAAACGGGTTAAGTGTTGTTTTTTGAATACTCTTATTACTTCCAAAAATAATTCTCAGTGAATTCTACTTCCACTTGTTTTGATCTCTCCTCCCAACTTTGGGTGCTGTGGGTACGCAAACACAGCCCATTTTATCAACATTTTGATGTTTGAGAACCTGCATAGGGTTAACAAACGCTTACAGGAATATTTTGTACATGCAGCTTGTAATGTCACACTAAGATCAGAGAATGGCCATTTTTTCTTGAAAATCTACGGCATGTTTTTAAAGAAATCCTCAGATAACACAAATGTTTAACCTTTTGAGTGGTATCTCCCTGTAACCAGCTCTAAAGGGTTAATGCTTGGTTTTGTGAATACCTTCATTACTTACAAAAATGATCGACGGTGAATTCCACTTCCAATGAAGGAGGTTATGTTTATCTCGTAGGTACACATTTGGTGTTATGGTTGCCCAAGAACAGCCCATTTTCTCCAAATGTCTATGCTTGGCAGCCTCTGGAGGGTTAACAAATGTTTACCGAAACATTTTGTTCATGCTTGTAATGTCACTCAAAGACCTGCGAATGGTCAATTGTTCTTGAATTTTTTGTTGTTGAGAAATCCATAGAAAACTGGAATTTTAAGAATATATATATCTCCTTAAACAGTCAAAAATGGGTTCAGACCTCGATTTTTGAATCCATTTACTACTTACAAAAATGTTTCCCTGTCAGTTTTGCGTCTGGTAAAGAAGTTACGTTTCTCTGTTGCATTCCCTTTTGATGTTGTTGTTGTTCAAAAACAGGCTATTTTTTAAAAATTTTGACATTTAGCAGCCCATGGAGGGTTAACAAATGCTTACCAGAATAATTTATCCAATCACCTGGTAATGTGACACCATGACCTATCAATGGCCATTTTCTCTTGAAAACGCTACCAGATGTTTGTAAAGAAATCCAGGGAAAACATAAATTTGTAAGCCTTTGATGGGTATCACTATTAACAACCACAAAAGGGGTTAACGCTTGGTTTTTTGAATACCCTTATTACTTACAAAAATGGTCCTCGGTGAATTCCACTTCCAACAAAGGAGATTATGGGTAATTCCCAGGTACACGTTGGGTGTTGCGCGTGTCTGAAAACAGCCCATTTCAACAAAATTACGATGCTTGGCAGTCTGTAGAGGGTTAATAAACATCCATGATTTTTTATGACCCTGGAGTGTCTGAAGAATTGTTTTTAATTGTATCATTAAAGTATTTTTATTGATGTCTTGAGAAAAGTGGGTATAATAGTCTCAAATGACCCAATAGTCTCAAATGACCGAGTGTGAAAAAAGAACGTTCTGGCTAAATCATCATTGTTCGTGGAGAGGGTTAATATTAATATCAGCGTCTGAGAATCAGCGTCTAATGCAAATAGCCTATTGTATCTCAAATTTATCTAAAATTTCGATAGTTGACGGTTTGTGGAGGGTTAATGAAGGCTTGCGAGAATACTTCTTCTCCAGGGTTTATTTGTTCTTAAAAATCTGTAAGAACCACTTGAAGATATCCACAGAAAATGTGAACTTTAAATTCTTGAGCATGTCATGTATAGTCCCTGTGTCAATTATCTCCTATTAGACCACAGTTGTTATGCATGATTATGTCATTTTTTCACACCTTGTAGAGCTCACCTATCACATGTCTGTTAACAGCAGAAGTAAATTTCTCTCCAATTGGTTTTTCCCCGTAGGATTAGTTTTATTTATTACAATGAAGATATCCATACATACAACGACAAACATGAAGTTATTACATTCGTAAATAGGAAGTGTTGTTTGTACATATGTGTAGATAAAATATACCCTGGGACGGAGAAGGGGAGTATAGCGGTCTTACAAACTAGTATATATCTAGCCCCACTGCCGGGGGAAATCTTGGCGCCATGCAAGACTGCATTTGATAACCGCCTTACAGAGTAGTAAATATACCTGCCCCCCCCCCCCTTCCCATGTTGGGGAGCCCCACCTTTTATTGTAAGGTTCCTTAGGCACAACATAGCGTCAGTAAGATTGATATATACTGCCACGTCGCCACCCTGGGGCGGAGGGGGGTCAGTGTATAGCCGTTTTACAGACTAGTATATACCTGGATCCACTGTCGGGGAAATGCTATAGTGTCAACACTATTTGATATTATAAGTAACTGATCCCATTGTAGCTAACGTTATTTACTGCTTTCTTATCATGCAATGGCGGGGTGCGGTGGCATTGTGGTAGCCGGTTCTCGTCAGATCACCGAAGTAAAGCAACCTTGAGCCTGGTTTATCATTGGATGGGTGGCCGTCTGAGCGATCAATTCGGACTCCCATGCTGTGTCCGTGGGCAAGGCACTTAACTCTGATTGTCCATATGGGGGCATGATGCCGCCATGTACTAAGGCGTACTGCACGTCGACGGTACGCATGTCTTCAACCAATCTAACCCTGCCTGTGCTGTAGTTCGGAGTTACGATGTTGGGAAGCTGGCAGCTGCTCGTCGTTGCTCGGTGGTTCTCTCCAGGTACTGTGGCTTCCTCCACCCATAGAACTGTCACGGTCATGATTAGCCATTGTGCATAAGTATATGCCCTTAAACACCAATAAATAAATAATAAATGATATCATGCAGGGCAGTGTGGAATACGAGGTGAGGCGTACCTTTCAATGTGTGTTTGGTTGGAGAAAGAGGCAGGGAGGAGGTGGTACCCTTGGTAATTTTGTTTGGATAAATCGACCGCTGGCGTGGGACACCGTGGAATTGACCGATGAAGCGGGACACAGTTAGAGTGGAACTTATGGGCGGTTATTCTTGATAATAAATACTATACACTTACTTTTGAGTTCATACAAGGTGAGTATAGTAGTCTCAAATGAGAATGGCCAATATTTGTCTTGAAAACCTACGAGAGGCTTTTAGAGAAATCCTCGGAAAATACGAATTTTTAACCTTTTGTGGGGTATCGCTCTGTAACCAGCCCTAAACGGATTAATGCTTGGTTTTGTGAATACCCTTACTACTTACAAAAATGTTTCTGTATAAATTGTACACTCGATAAAAGGAGGCGCTTTTCTTTGTGGTGTACCCATTGGGTGCTGTTGGTGTCCACAAACTGCCAATTTTATCACAATTTTGATGTTGAGGAGCCCTGGGAGGGTTAACTAATGCTGACCGGAATATTTTGTCCATGCAACTTGTAATGTCACACCAAGACCTACAAATAGCCGATTTTTTCTTGAAAACCTACGAGATGTTTTTAGAGAAATCCACAGAAAGAGGGTATTTTAAGGTTTTAATGGGTATCTCTCTTTAACCAGCCGAAAATGGGTTAAGACGTCGAATTTTGAATACCCTTACCACTTTCAAAAATATTTTCCGATCAATTTTGCGTCCGATAAATGAAGGCCACTTTCTCTGTGGTATACCGTTTGGGTGCTGTTGGTGTCCAAATACAGCCCATTTTATCACAATTTTTACGTTTAGCAGCCCGGGGAGGGTTAACAAATGCTCACCGCAGTATTTTGTCCATGCAGCTTCTATTGTCACACCAAGGCCTGGGAGTGACAGATTTTTCTTGAAAATCTACAAGACTCGTTTAGAGAAATCCATGGAAAATACAAATTTTTGAGCTTTATGGGGGTATTGCTGTTTAACCAGCCCAAAACGGGTTAACGCTTGGTTTTTTGAACACCCTTATTACTGACAAAAATGATCCTCGGTGAATTCCACTCCCAGCAAAGAAAGTTATATTTATCTCTCGTGTATTGTTTGGGTGCGGTGGGGGCCTGAAACTGGCCTATTTCATCAAAATTTCGATGTTTGGCAGCCTGTGGAGGGTTACCATATGCATCGCCTGATATGTCGTGTGTATCAAAGGGCGTGTCACAGACAGGTCTAGCAATGACGAATGTATAAAAAAAAATCTACAAGACGTGTTTCGAGAAAGTGCCGATAAACCCCAATTTTGGCAGTTTTTTGCCAATTCTGAGAAAATAAGGGTTAAATCGAAAATTCCGCTTGGGTACATTTTTAGATTTTGTGCCCCTCTATGCGTGTGCAAAATTTCGTGAAGATCGGTTCGAAAATGGCTTCTGAATCGTACGGACAAAATGTGTGGAAAAAAAAAAAAAAAAAAAACCCAAAAAAACCCCCCCCAAAAAAAAAAAAAAAAAAAAAAATAATAATCCGTAGAAAAACAATAGTCTTTTCTAGAGGGAAAAGCCTAATAATAATCCGTAGAAAAACAATAGTCTTTTCCAGAGGGAAAAGCCTAATTAGATCCGAAGATCCATCCATTGTGATTCACCAATTGTAATTTTTATTGGGGTTTAACGACACTTTTGACAGCCAAAGTCACCTCGTGTCCGACAGTTTTGAGGGTGGAGGAAACCGGAGTGCCCGGAGAGAACAACCGGACAGCGGAAATCTGTCAGACTTTCCAACGTACTAACTCCGCAGAAGCAGGGTTACGATTCGTTGAACACAAGTGCACCGTCGACGTGCAGCATGCCTTACTACACAGCGCCACCGTGGGTAATCGAGATTAAGTGTCTTCCCCAAGGACAACGCAGTTACCCCTGATGGGGGTCGAACCGTGGACCTTTCGGTCATAAGTCCAATGTCATAACCAATAAGCCACCACGCTCCCCACTCATTGTCATTTACCTTATCACTTGTAAACGCTGTAGGCAACAGTATGTGAGGGCAAACTCAAAGTCCATTCCGATAGCGTGCTACTCGACACAACCTTGACTCAATACAACGATTCTGACATCCCAGTAGTACATTTTAATCTCTGCTCATTCTTTAGAGGATTTCGAAGTTCATCCAGCTGAACAATCAACAATTAAAGACACAGTGGATGAAACAAGTGATTTTAGAAAGAAAAAAAACGCAGCTTTTGGGATAATGTCACTTCAAAACCTCTGACTATTTAGTATTAATACGTTACAGGAAGTGTGCAGAAGGAGACGGTCCATCATTCATTTCACTTGAGCATACAACAGCATGAATGTGGAATTAATAGAACCTTTAAACTTAAATTCGAGCTGTCATTACCTATACGAAAAACAAAAGCTTGCATGACTTCCTTGTAAGGACTAAACTGGAGCCCATATATGAATAATATCAATTAATGCCAGTCAATTTAACCGGCTCCTAAGCTCAACACTCAGTCTGAATCAAATTGGTGTATTTTTTGTGTATTTTGTGTCGGGTTTGAAGGGTGTTTTATCTCCATAATTTTCAACTTGATTACAATGGCCTATCACTCTTAGAGAACAAACTCCGATATCTGTGAAAAATGAATATCAAGGTGGTGTGAACATTTTTTGAGGGAATACAAATTGAATATTTACATACCTTAGTTATTGTTGCCACCCTCCCCCCCCCCCCCCCCCCCCCCAAAAAAAAAAGTGCCGAGATTACAAAGTTGAAACCGTGGTACTAGTTTTTTGCGCTAGGTTTTCGTTTTGAGGATATGAAGGCTCTTGCGCTGTGACTACAGCGAGTTGAGTTGCACTGAATGACTTGACACCATTGGTACCGTTATGTACAGGTCAGTGGTCCAGTATTTATGTTCAGAGAAAAAAAAACCGAGGTCCTCCAGTTTAGATATTGGGTTATGATTGGCAAGACCCTAGTAACAGAACGACTATCGCGTCTTGCTATATAAAATGCGGGAGATTACGTGCTGTTCATCGTTACTTGTCCCTCAAATGGGCAATGGCCATGCGTGGCTGACAATGGCTTTCCAATAAACGTGAAAGCAGTAGAAAGAATGTGATATATTACATTCAACTAGCGACAACACGTTGGGGTCGCACTTTTTCCCACCATGCAGGCATATGACGAATGTAACAATGGGGGCCCAACAACTAAACAATATTATCATACATACAGTGGCTATTGTCGATCAATCACTGTTGCATATCGTCAACATTAACTCGTAACTTATTTTTGGTTGTCAAAATTTGCTGAGATCGAAATGCCTTGTTACAAATTACAAATGCCTACAGGCACTCTCCCCCCTCCCTTAAATTGTAACACGGTCAATTCATACGAACTAATTAAGTTCACTTCACAGATAATATACTACTCAAAGTTTGCTAAGCACCAAATATTTGACCAATCATTGTAAAATTTTCTTGTGACATATTTGCGATATTTTTGGTGGATGTGATTGAGGAATGTATTGAGATGGTCCCCAGTGTTTATATTAGCTCTCTTGACAGGCAGACTTCTCTTGACAGTCATGGAAAGCATATACCCTTGACTTGCATGATGTTTTCGTGTACTGTCTACATGTACATGACATGTGTAGGATATTCAATCTTCATTTCAACACAAACCCCTGTGATTAAATGATTGAATATGGCAAATGCAAATGTAAGAAGACATTTATCTGAAGCAGAAATGTGGCGGGCTGTAGGGATGGTGGAGCAAGGGGCTACCCATCGTCAGGTTGGTGAAGCCTTTGGTGTGCACCATACGGTGATCACCAGAGCCTGGGCTAGATTTCAGCAGTATGGCACACCAGTAAGATGGCATGGTGGTGGCAGAGACAGGGCAACATCTGCAGCTGAAGGCCGGATTTTGATCATTCAGGTCCGTAGGAACCGCTTTGCCACAGCAACCTAGCTTCGCAGTGACCTTCAGAATGCATCAGGGGTAAATGTTTCGACGCAGACTATCCGGGCAAGGTTGCACGAATGTGGTCTCCGATCGAGAAGACCATGTATTCGCATTCCGCTGTCCCAGAACCACCGACAGGCACGATATGAATGGGCCATGGACCACGTTGGGTGGACCAGAGAAGATTAGCGACCTGTCCTTTTTACGGATGAGTCAAGGTACTGCCTAGACCACACAGATAGGCGTTCTAGCGTATGGAGAAGACCAGGAGAGCCAAAATTGCTGAGCATGACCCCTGTGGTAGAGGGTCAATCATGGTCTTGGGCGGCATCAGCAGGGATGGACGTACAGGGCTCTGTGTCCTTGAACGTGGTACATTGACTGCAATGCGGTATATTGATGAGATCCTGGATACCTACGTCAGATTGTATGCAGGTGCAGTGGGTGATAGATTCATTCTGATGGACGATAATGCCCGTCCTCATGTTGCCCATGCTGTCGGGGAGTACCGACAGAGGGAGAGGGGGTTGAGCGTATGGACTGGCCAGCAAGATCCCCTGACCTCAATCCAATCGAACATGTCTGGAATGAGTTGCAGCTTGCAATTTCAGCCCGTCCAGTCCAGCCAAGAAGTGTCCAGGAGCTTGGTGCCATGCTGGCCCAAGAATGGAACAACATCCCAGAAAGGACCACCAGGAACCTGATTGGGAGCATGAGAAGGCGTTGTCAAGCTGTAATTAACAGTAATGGGTCTCATACTCGATATTGAACCCATACCAGTTCGCTCCGTCAACTTTTTGGCAAATTGAAAAACTTCCTCTGTTACCATTTATATCCATTTCCCATGGTTATCGTATTCAAAAGCTAAAAAATAATGTCAAACAAATAAAATCTTAATTTCTGTACTTAAATCATTAAAGATATAATTAAATAAAAAATATATACACTTTTCATTACAATATTTCAACTAAAACGTAAAACAGGTAGTTGGGTATACTTGGTGCCTTGCAAACTTTGAGTGGTATATGAAACACGTTCACAGAATACTGAGTGTTTAATTGCAGCACCTGCTCTTTGGAACGGGGTCCCAAATAGTTAAAGATGCTTGATGCAGCATGCACAGAGTGATATTCTATTTAACCAGCCGCTGGTTCTGGTTGGAGGTCTACTGAACCCTTTACCCTCTGCACACAGCGCGGACAATTTTCGTCGTTGGGAGAGATTTACGAGGAAGTTAGCTCCCCTCAATTTCCGAAAATTGTTGGTAAATTTAACCAAATGGGTATAGAAATTACATTTAAAATTTGAAATTTCGAAATATTAGCGAATTTGTATCATCGATGTGCGCATCATTTCAAAAACTTGAAGCAATTTCCCGAAGAGTAGTATAAAAATACAGAAGCTGGCTTTTTACAATTTTTTCACAATCAGTCTGAACGTTTCACCATTATTCTATTTTGAAACCCATTTAAGCATAAGAAAACTGCGTTTTTCACCATCTTGTGATATGACGTTCTTTTATTTTTTTTCTGTTCATTATATCAACAGTGTACGCATTGTGACACATAATGCAGACTCTGTTCTTTCCTTTAACCCTTTACCCAACGTAACGGCCAAAACCGGCCAGCGCTATTCTCAAAAATCGCCAATTAATTTTAATTATTTTTTTCATTTTTTGTCTCAAAAACATAGGTTATGACCCCTCGTTGGAACGAGCTCGTCGAGCTCGTTCCAACGAGGGGTCATAACCTATGTTTTTGAGACAAAAAATGAAAAAAATTAGTTATTCAAGAATTATTTTTGCAAGTGTCGTCTGCTTTTCATGTTAGGTAAAGGGTTAATATAAAAGTCTAGGGGGTAAGATTTGCTATTTCTTCTTCCCAAAAGAATAAAAACTTGTAAATCACTGTAAAAACACATTCGCTAAACAAGCAACCAAAGTTGACACTTGAATGTTGGTAGGTGTAATTCTGATATATATTTTCAATAAACTGTGAACTAGTTGTTTCTAATTAGCTCTAAAAGCCAAATTTTCCTTTTGTTACTTCTAATAAACGAAAACAACAAACAGCT
This sequence comes from Pictodentalium vernedei, assembly GCA_031216915.1. Classification (NCBI taxonomy): domain Eukaryota; kingdom Metazoa; phylum Mollusca; class Scaphopoda; order Dentaliida; family Dentaliidae; genus Pictodentalium; species Pictodentalium vernedei. Next base: position 331,768,439 of record CM062294.1, read on the forward strand.
CTGAGAGCAATAGAATACAATAGAGAGCTCTGAGAGCTGGCTGTTGTTTTCGTTTATTAAAAGTAACAAAAGGAAACTTTACTTTATTTTCTACTGATGTCATAGGGATTTTCTCAGCAATTACTTGCTTCTTAATCGGACGGCTCGGACCTTGCTCATTCGTCTAATAATTTCAAGGGAGATAACTCTATCGAAAGTCGATTTTCATGATGATAAGTCAGGGGTGGCTAGAGGACATTTGCATTTTTCATCATTAGCAAAAAAGAAAAACAAAACAGAGACGATGTTTGTGCCCACAAGACATAGCTTATAGCCTCTCATTATAACCATCCCGATGAACTCGTTCCAGTGAGGGCCGGTAAGCTGTATTTTAAGGCATTTTTTAAATATTAAAATCAGCATGGTGGGTTTGTTAAGGGCGCTGATCGGCTTTTACCGTTGCGTAAGGTAAAGATTTAAACCTGTTGTTTCTGAACGTACGTGTAGATTACCTGTTGGTCACCAAACTGTATTTTTTATTGGGCCCCAAAGTTTCTCTTGTAATATTCAGTAATGTTATGGTTAGACGCCCATCCATTGAGTGATAACTTCTCCAACCATTGTCGTTGTCTAAGGTGACTTTTGAGAAGTAAGCTTCCTTTTTATTAAACCAGACCAATACAAGATTTCTGATTTCGTGTAAAGTTAATTGCACACATTTTAATCTTGATAACTTCTTCTTCATAATATAAATTACACCCGGCGATTACGCTTTTCAAAACACCAAAAGATTACATCCGTGGACGTTATGTTCGTAATAATAAAACGTTATGTTCGTAATAATAAAGGAAAAATATTCTTAAGATTTCCTGCACATGCAACATAATTTTTAGATCGAGAGACAGAAGAATTACTGTAAAAAAATATTCTCCAAAACAATGAACCAAAGTGGAACTTTTCATAAACGAAAACAACAGCCAGCTCCAAGAGTTGCCTCTTGTTTTCGTTTATTAAACGTAACAAAAGGAAACTTTACTTTACTTTCTACTGATCCCAAAGGTGTTTTCTCATCGATTACTTGCTTCTTAATTGCACCTTCCCTGTTCGTCTAATAATTTCAAGGGAGATCACTTTATCGAAAATCAATCTTCATGACGAAAAAAAGTCGGGGATTTATATAAAACAGTAACTGAACCACATTATTTAATATTCTTCATACCAAAGGATATCTACTTTTTTAGTATGTAACAGACAAGGAACCAGACAATCGAAAGCCGCTCATGAAAGCTTAGATTTCCACTCACACACGAATGGCACAAATCTGGCACCTACTCAAAAACAGTAAGGATTATTTTTCATAACACGCAAAGCGTTGTTTTAATTACATTTATTTATTTATTTATTTATTTATTTATTTATTTATTTATTTATTGGGATTTAACGGCACATTCGACAGCCAGGGTCACCTCGTGGCGGAGAGTTTTACGGGTGGAGGAAGCCGGAGTACCCGGAGAGAACCACCGAGCAACGGCGAGCAACTGCCAGACTCCCCAACGTACGAATTCAATACAGGGTTAGCATTGGTTAAGGACAGGTACACCATCGGCGTGCAGTACGCCTTAGCACACAGCGCCACCGAGCCCCCACGTGGGCAATCGGGATGGAGTGCCTTGCCCAAGGACACAATACAGTTACCAATGGTGGGGATCGAACCGTAGACCTTTCGGTTTGAAGTTCAATGCCGTAGCCACTGAACCACCGAGCTCCCTTTTGAATTGCAGTTAACCCTTTACCCAACGAATCGCCCGCATCCGCCCGCGTAATATCCAAATTCAGCAGTTGAAAAAATATTATTTTTCAAAAAATTTCAACAAAACCATATCATGTGACCCCTCGTTGGAACGAGCTCGTCGAGCTCGTTCCAACGAGGGGTCACATGATATGGTTTTGTTGAAATTTTTTGAAAAATTTTAAAAAATGATATTTATAATAATAAATTTTGGTATCGTCTGCGTTTGGTAAAGGGTTAACTGGATGAGTGCTAGAAGCCACTATCAGGGCTTTCAAAAAATGAGGGTACCAGATCAATAGCAAACATTTTCCTTGCTCATGTTTCATATTTAGTCAAATGCGTATAATATTTTATTTATATAAATTTGTTCTGTTGCAAATTACTGGCGAGTGCCTGTGGGCACTCTCCAATAATTTGTAACGGAACACATTTTGAATTACAAATTCAGTCCACCAAAAATAATCTAACCCTCAACCAGTTAAAACATGTTTTGATTGCAGTAAAAACACACAAATGCCGAAACGCGAGGTGACATTGATCTAAACTTATTGTGAAATGCATGTCACTTCCGGAGAGATATTCTCTTATATCTATCGTGACAGTAGATATCAAAAATATTTGTCAAACATTTCATTCTAAGATAGCGTACAATAAATTGTGTAATTCTTCTGAATATAGTTATAAGACACAAGCAAAATGCATGAAGTTTTAGTAAAACATGATCAAAAGTCAACCAGTTTGCTTGTTTCTTTGTTTATTGGGTTTAACGACACTCTCGACGACTAGGGTAACATCTTGTCGAACAGTGTTACTGCAGGAGGAAGCCGGAATATCCGGAAGGAACAACCGAGCAGCGGCGAGCAACTACCAGAACCTTCAACGTTCAGCAGTTTTAGGCAAGTGCGACATCGGCGTAGACAGCGCCATTGCGTCCCAAACAGGTCAATCGTAATTAACTTTCTTGCTCAAGCCCACAGCACAAATGAAGCGGATCAGGATCAAACTGTCGATGTTTCGTTTTAAAGTCCAATGCTCTAACCAAGGAGCCAACTCAAAACACCGAATAATAGACCAATTACTTAATAACAGGTTGGTATCTATGGTAATTTTCAGTATCTACGGTTATATCATGACCGCAGCATAGGTATGAAGTCGAGTTTAGCCGATCGGCCATACGTTTGCTGCCCACTTTAGAGGACTTCCACCCCAAGCGTTGGTTACCGGATACTACTTACATGTAAAGCAGAACTAGTTTACCACAGTAAACAAGCACTACTCCACTTCCCGGGATTCTCAAGAGTGACATATCGGTTTCGTAAATGGGTGCATTAACCATTTCATCCTGGTATACATAATTTTCTTTGTATAGAGAAAGTTGGCACTCCGAGGGTAGACAGCAAGAAAAACCTAACCGGATAGGAGGATCAGTGATATTGGACTGTAGGATTAAATTTTTACCGATTAACCCCACAATTACATCCCCTCCATTTCGCAGTATGATGTAATTATATATAATTATTTATTAGACATGATTTTCTTTCCTTAGAATTGCCCATTATCAAACTCGGCTGATATGACTTCAAACTCAGCTGATATGATGCCGATCTCCACCGATATGAACCAAGCTAGAGTTGTTCCCCTTGAGGTGTTACTAGGCGCAACTAATTTGTTTACATCGAAATGTCCACAGCTATTCGTCGAAGGCAGTTGGGGGAAATTGGTGTAACCAAGCATTGTGGTATGGTTTGAAGCAGACCTTCATGTGGTGAGGAATTAATGATGGGAATACGTAATCAGTAGGTGGATGAAAAGAAGGAAGAGGTTGTATAGAAAATTCAGAGTCGTAACCGGAGATGTGTCGAAGTGGGAGAAGAGGTAGTTCAGCTATCCGAACGTCGTGGCTTCCCCATTAGGGGAAGCCACGACGTTCGGACAGCTGAACTTGGAAAAAAGGATCCTATAAAAAAGAACAAGAAACAATAACGCTGTCAGAAAACTTAACAGATTTTAGAACATTTTGGTAATTATTGTAAATGATGAGGTTATTACTTGGTTAGTTTCATATCGGCAGATATACCAGCCCTCTGTAACTTCACACCAGCTTTCGACCTTCAGTTTCAGTCTTTACCCCGACAAATCAGCGGCGGCCAAAGTGTTGTTATTATTAGGCTGATATGAAGTTACCTCGAGCTGATATCTCGGACGATATGAAACTAACCTAGTAATAACCTCTAAATATCATCCCGGCTCTCAGTGTTGAATGAGATAAATGACAACAATGGGGGAGCACCGTATGTTTTCCGATATTGTAATTTCAACTTTTTGCAAAAGATATTGTTTGGTTAGAAGTGCATGCTCAAAACAGTTTGTTCTGAGCACTCTTTCAAACATTATTGGATGGAAATTCTCAACGTTTCAGACTCTGTTTTTCAAAAGCATAAGCATCTTTAATAATTAAAAGTCGAAATTGTTCAAATTTGAATTAGACCAAGATATTGTACAGTGTTATAAAAGTAGGTCCAAAATCAGTTGATACTGTCTGGTCGTTCAAAACCAATTGAACGGAAACGAGAAGTTCTCAGAATGTCAAAATCCATTCTGACAGAAAATATAAAAAATCGGAAATAGTTCAAAATCGAACTTTATCTAGATATTAGTTAGTTAAAACGCATGTAAAACACTCATTCTGAGCAGTCTTTTAAAGTTTGCTGTAGGAAAGAAACTTTTTTTTCAAAATTTCAAAGTTTAGACTATATACAACATTCAAAGAAATGCGTTCAACATTAATAAAAAATTCTCAAAATTTCGATGTCCATTTTATAGAACAGTTGGAATAGCTCAAAGTGGAACTTTACCTTGACCTTGTATGGTTAAAAAAGGTTGCCAAAATGAATTGATTCCAAATAGCCACTCAAAGGTTATTAAAAAACCGAATGCGCAACGCAAGGACAGACGGTCCATGATGGACAGATGGATTACGGCCGCGTGGACAAGCTGAAAACAGTATACTCCCAAATATTGTTTGTTGGTGGGGTGGGCGGAATTTAAAATTTTTTGCTTAGAGTGTTGTAGTGAATACAGTAAGAAAATGATGTTCAATCAGTGTATATTGTTTTCAGTTGAAAATGTGGTGGCGAAATTCACAGAACAGTTAGCCAATGGACGTGCTGATCTCACCTGTGTTATGGCTCACCTTTGCAAACAGAGATTGATGGCAGACGCTGAGATGTTTATCAACATCACCGATCTGGTACTTGCCAGTATGGAGATGGTACGTATGAATAATATTGTGTATCTATGCAGATTAGCAACATGTGATAACCTATCCAGGGGCATCACGAAGATGACCGATTGGGGGTGGGGTGGGAGGGGGTTAAACCTAATTTGTCTCGGCTGTCAGCACACAATCCCGGACTGAAAACTATTAACCCTTTTACCTAACACGAATGGCAGACGACACTTGCAAACAAAATTCTTGAATATTTTTTTTTTTTTCATTTTTTGCGTCACGCTTGACGACACATTGGAACGAGCTCAACAAGCTCGTTCCATTGAGGAGTCATAAGCTATGTTTTGGAGACAAAAATGAAAAAATAATGCAAATTGAATGGTTATTTTGCGAATAGTATTGGCCGGTTTTGGCCGTTATGTTAGGTAAATGGTTAAACTATATCATTGAGACATGCTTTGATGATGTAGATGGAAAATTTGTCAATAGGGATTATAGTTAAAAAAATAAAGAAATTTGTTTGTGAATGAATACATTTAGTAGTCGTGATGCATGAGATTCCAAATTTCTTATTTAATTAGCCAAATATATGCACGTATCTGATTCAAAATTGGTCACGTTGTGACCCAAACATCCCCCATCAACCAGAGACCTCCATTTGCCCGAGATCGACTGAGTGTGTGACTTCAGCCCAAGAAGAAAATGAAGTCTGGAAAGAAAATACATGATTACCAGCACGGGCGAATCGATATATAAGACTCTAATCCAGATGAAAATGTCCCGATTGAAAAATTACTGATGGGGGTTTACCCCCGTAGTTACACCCCTCAACCAGATTAGAATACATAGCAACCTTTAGTACTATTTGTCCAAAGTCACGATCTCTTCATCTCTCAGCTACTTTATCCCGTTATTCATTCATGCTTACGTACAACCTCACAATTGGCGATAATAATAATGGGGGCAAATTATAAGATCCGAGACACTGGGTGGTGATGCCGTAGCCTATGGACCTCCCGTTTCCGCCACTACTGGACAATATTATGAACGATAAACTGTAAGGAGGGTTTGTAATTATTTATTCATTCATACAGCCCAACACAGCTTTAGGATTTACCATCCTTCACACTGCAGAATGCATATTTGCAGTTGACTTTGTTGAGATGATGTTATTAAAGAAACGGAGGCTACAGGTTTTGTACAACGTGGAGAGGGAATCGGTTGATTTTCTACATTTCTAATGTTTTACCAAAGAGCCCGAAAACAGAGCGGTTCACTTTCCAAGACGGACCAAATTTGCCCTCCATGCAGCAGATCGAAAATATACGCTTTGTTTCATTTTTCGCTAGTTTCAGCAGTGAAAGAAAAATGTTTTGTGAAGAATATCTACTGAGACTCTTTAAACGGGGACAAGAAAAATTATATACAACCTGTTCTAGATATCCGAGCCTCATTTTCACATAGAAGAAGGCAATACGAACTTTCGAGGTTTTTTCCTCATAAATATATAGACAAGTGACAAAACTGCACTTTCACACGAAACTCTAGTCACAGCCAATTGATATCGCAGAATTCGTGCTTATGGACAAAATTTCAACCTGTTTCTCACAGCCTCTCGCGTATCCAGATTAACCCATGCTCACTGAGGTGAAAATATCAAAATGTTAACTTACAAATTTTTATCATGATGCAACTGGAATTTAACCGTTTCAATCTTGATTGCCAGAGCACACTTAGCTCTGTCAAACAAGACTACTGAATCGGTTAAACTCCTAGTTGCATTATGAGAAAAATTTGCTGCTTGGAAGTTTGGCATCAGTGTGCAGGAGGTTAAATGAAGTGTGTGCGTGAGGTGGTGGACAAAATATTTTTCTCCTGCCAAGAGTATCTCCCAACACTTCATTTCGCCTGGTGCAGAATCGAAAAGGTTCACACCCACCCCCACCCTCGCATAGGTTGGGGTCCGGTGCTTAATCCGAGTTAAATATTTAAAATGTTCATGTTAACTGGACATCCTGTGCACTTAAGGCGAAATTGTACAGAATATGATGACATTTTCAACTATAACGAAATGACCCAATAAATATAACTCAGGACCCAGGTGCATAAACCAGTGTCAGGATTTCGGTCACAACCGTTGATCTCTATACAACTGGATTGCTTGTACGTCAGCGAAAAACGTTGCCACTCAATCTGCCCCCCCCCCCCCCGCCCCCTCTGCCAGGTGTCGACAAGTGAATCAACGGAGTAACTCCCCCAATCCATGACATTTGATGACGCTGTTATGCTGGGAATGTGTGATAGCTTTCACTTCATAAAACTCCATGATGTATACCAAGCACGAAAACTAGTAAAACAATATCAACATTCCAATCTCGAAACTTCTTTTTTTTCAACTATAATTAAAATATATTGGAAATATTCAAATTATTTTGGGGCGAAAAATGTGCACATCATCAACATTTCACAGACATTGAAGTATATATTCTCTGGAAACTGAAAACTATGGAGCCCGGTAGGTGATAGGTTTCACTCTTATTTTATTTCGTTTTAACGAAATAATATTTCGAAATAACGAAATATTATTTCGTTTTAATGAAATAATTATTTCGTTTTAATGAAATAATTATTTCGTTTTAACGAAATAATAATAAGGAAAGCGGGGCCAGATTACACCGCCTCGCAACTTTTTGATTGCACATTCAGTATACTTAGCTAGTAACATAAAGTGGTTTATCGGTACAGAAAAAATTGAAATGGCGGAATGTCCATGGGTTATCGCCCCCGCCCTACATGGCTTGTCGTCCCCCCGCCCTTCTAAAAAACATTCTGATTGCAGGCCCGATACCGATATACTATAAATGGCTGACAAAAGTAGAAATGGAAAACAGAGAACGACATTATAAGATACATAGGTATTCGGCCATGGGGGCCCTGAGGATGGGGCTGCGATGTTGGGGGAAATAATTTTTTTCCTGGTAGCTTTCATAATATTTTGAGCCGAGCTTCATTGACCTTCCTGTAGTTTCAAACTCCCAGTCTGTTGTCTTCATATAAGGGTTACCGCCCTATTAGACCAAACTTTGAACCAAACTCCGTAATATAATGTTTTTGGCGTGGTACGTCTCACAGGACGTGCCACACCATAAAATTATATTACAGACTTTGGGTGCTAGTTTGGACTACAGTCTTATCAGAGTGAAAACGCGTCTGATGACTTTGGATACACAGGCGTAACAGTTTATTTTAAAGCATTTCCCGGGAGAGCATGCCCCATGTGGTATGGGATGCGGGGAGGGGAGGGGGCGAATCGCCACCGCCTATAAATATTTCTGTCGGAAATTTTCACATTCTGTCGGAAAATAATTGCTGAATTTGTATATATTTATATATTTATTAGGATTTAACGACACTTTAATAGCCAAGGTCATATCGTGTCGGTGAAAGTTTTATGGGTGTAGGAAGCCGGAGTAACGGAGAGAGCCACCGAGCAACGACGAGCAGCTGCCAGCTCCCAAACATCATAACTCCGCACTGCAACGCAGGCAGAGTTAGATTAGTTGAAGACATGCGCACCATCGACGTGCAGTTGGCCTGAGGACACGGCGTCATCGTGCCCCCATGTGGATAATCGGGGTTAAGTGCCTTGCCCAAGGACACAACGCGGGAGTCCGAATCGATCGCTCAGACGCTCACCCATCCAAGGACTAACCGGGCTCGACGTTGCTTAACTTCGGTGATCTGACGAGAACCGATTATCGCAACGTCATCCATGTCCCCAACCCCCACCACCACCCCCCCCCCCCCACTGAATTTATATGTCAAACATTCTAATGTTAACGTCATTAACTAAAACCAGCAGCTGAACAAGTCACAACGGAGGCACCCGGAGGCTCTAGAATTGTTCTCAGAGCCTCAGATTTAAAACATTTTCCGTGGGGAGGCTCCCGATCTCCACCAACGAGAGGGTGACACCACCCCTTACCATACACTCCTCCACCTCTGTGATGGGCACCTCGGGTATGCCTGTGGCACACAAAAGTCCACCCGCCACCACACACTCCTCTATATTGGATTTTTAAATACGGCTGGCTTCGGGCCTGCGGTAGAAGGCCGCCAGCCCCCGCTCTCCCACCTCGGTTCCACGTGCCTCAATGATGCCGGAAAGAATCTTCCAATCCCTTCTAAAAAATATTGGCCGTACGACTATGATAAAATGACGCCCCCCCCCCCCCCCCCCCGCCCCCCTTAAAGTTTGGAGGAAAAATTCAAAACGTTTGTTTTTTTAAAAGGCCTAATTTTCCTGAGTCTGATTGTAAGTACTGGAAGAGGACAATTATTCATGGGGAAAATCGACGGAACATAGCGTTTTCTGACATGTTTGCATCCTCCATCACCCCATGTACTAACTTATTTACTTCCTTTTTATGAAATGATTTTTTCGTTTTAACTTACAACTGCAGCTCACCAAGAGTATTTTCTGTACAGTGTAAAACTGGTTTTAGTGCCCCACCTGCCCCGAAACTTTCCCTACCATAGCCGTCCCTACAAATACATCTGACTCATTGCAACACTAAATTGAAAAAGATTCACAACTTCACGACGATCAGAAGGTATTTTTATTCGATGATATTTAATGCACTACGTGGGTGCGCGATGGGTCAGTAGTAACGGCTTGGACTTTAAACAGGAAGGTCCACGGTTCGATCCCCGCCAGGGGTTACTGCGTGGTGTCCTTGCGCAAGGCACTTCATCCCGATTGAGACACGGTGGCGCCGTGTACGTCGATGGCGCACATGTCTTCAACCAATGCTAGCCCTGCTTGTGTTGGGGAGTCTGACAATTGCTCGCCGTTGCTCGGTGGTTCTCTCCGGGTACTCCCGCTTTCTCCACCCGTAAAACTGTCCGAGACGAGGTGACCATGGCTGTCGAAAGTGTCGTTGAAATCTCAATACCCAATAAATAATTAAGTAAATAAATACACCATGTCCCGAGTCAGCCGAGAAATGTTGGCGCGCCTTACAAAATATGTGTCTCTGCAACTACTACTTTCTAGCAATCTGTCTGTCACCAATACTTTCGAATGCAGACGTTTGACTATGATTGTCACAGAGTGTTATAAAAACGACCTGCCTGGGGCGTGGTGGCTCAGTAGATAGAGGTGCAGCCGAGACGTCATCGGTTCGAATTCTACCTGCGGCAACTGCGTTGTGTCCTTGGGCAATACACTTACCCCATTGCCCACGTGGGGGCACGGTGGCATTGTGTACAAAGGCATTGTCTTCAACCACTGCTAACCCTGTTTGTGTGGAGTTAGTATGTTGAGGAGCGGGCAGTTGCTCGCCGTTGCTCGGTGGTTCTCTCTGGGTATTCCGGCTTCTTCCACCCATAAAACTGTCGTGGTCATGATTAGCCATTGCGCAGAAATATGTGACCTTAAACACCAATAAATGTATGTATAAACGACCTGCCAGAAATCACAAAACGGGGCCGATAACGGAAGCGCACAAGAAAGGTGGTACTGATAATATTCTTCCATACACATATCGCGAAAACTGGAAAGATTGTAACGTCAATTGATTTGTGAGTGTTTCAAGAGAAAATGACTTAATTTATTGCATAGTAAAGTGAAGTTATTAATTTTAATGACTAAAATTCATATTTTATTGGCATACGTAACTTTGTTTCTAAGCTAAGCAAGCAGCATTTGCAATCAAAAAGTAGCGAGGCGCTCTAAGATGAACCTGCAAAACATCACAAACGGCTACAGATATTTATTTCGTTAAAACGAAATAATATTTCGTTAAAACGAAATAATTATTTTTTCGTTTGAACGAAAATTTCGTTTAAACCAAATAATTATTTCGTTAAAACGAAATAAATAAGTTGGTACATGGGGCGATGGAGGATGCAAAAATGTCAGAAAAAGCCCAATGAATTAGCATGAATAATTGTTCACTTCCATTATCTGAGATAGAAATATTATTGTGAACAATCAGACTCAGGAAAATGACGCCTTTTAAACAACCATTTTGAATTTTTTTCCCAACTTTATGGGGGAACATCATTTTATCATAGACGAACGGGCATTTGTTTTAGAAGTGCTGAAGATTTTGACCGAAAAGTGATGCTGCAGGCATCATTGAGGCACGTGGAACCGAGGTGGGTGAGTGAGGACTGACGGCCCGCTCCCGCCGTATTTACAAATCCGACATAAAGGAGGGGTGGACGGAAGAACTTTTGTGTGTGCCGAAGGCATACACGAGGTGTCCAACACCGAGGTGCGAGAGTGTATGGTAGGGGGTGTCCCATCTCTTTGGTGGGGATTGGGGGCCTCCGTAGAGAAATTATTTTAAGCCCTGAGGCTCTGAGAACACTTCTAGATCCTCCGGGTGTCTCAGTTGTGACTTATCCAGTTGCTGATTTTAGTCAATAACTTTAACAATATATTGTTCGACATTTCAAACTCTGAAGATGTTTGCTTTCGATTCATACAAATTCAACAATTATTTTCCGACAGAATGTGAAAAATTCCGACAGAAATATTTATAGGCGCCCCCCTTTCCACGTACTTCCAAGAGCATGGTGTATGCTCTCTCGGGAAATGTTGAGTTTTTTTAAAACTGTTAGGCCTGTGCATCCAAAGATTGTAGTCCAAACTAGCACCCAAAGTTCGTAATATAATGTTTTGGTGTGGCACGTCCTGAGAGACGTACCACGCCAAAAAAATATATTACGGACTGTGGTTCAAAGTTTGGTCTTATAAGGCGGTATCCCTTATTTAAAGACAATAGTTTGAATGTTTGACACAACAGGTAGGTCAGTGAAGTTTGCCCCCCCCCCCCACCCCCACCCCCTCAAATTATGAAAACTGCCAGAAGAAATTGAGATAGCCCGACTTCGCAGCCCCAACCCCTCCCCCCACCCCCCTCCAGTCACCATAGCCTGTACGCCTTTGCATCTTATAATGTCGTTCTCTGCTTTCCATCACTGCTTTTGTCGGCCATTTATAGTCTATCGGTACCGGGCCTACAATTTGAAGGTTTTTTTAGGAGGGGGGAGGGGAGGGGCGAGAAGCTATGTAGGGGAGGTACCCTTGGACTTTCCGCTGCTTCATTTTCTTTCTGCAACGACAAGCTACGCTATGATATACAGAACAGCACCAAAAAAACTCTTGTAATACACATATCGCGAAAAACGGAGAGATCATAACGTTAATGAATTGGAGAATGTTTCAAGTGAATACCACTAAATTTATTCCACAATAAAGTGAAGTCATTCATTTTAATGAGTCAAATTCATATTTTGCTAGAATACGTAACCGTGTCACTTAGCTACGTAAGCAGAATTTGCAATAGAAAAGTAGCGAGGCGGCGTAATCTGGCCATGCTTACCGCTACAGATATTTATTTCGTTAAAACGAAATATTATTCGTTAAAACGAAATATTATTTCGTTATTTCGAAATAATATTTCGATAAAACGAAATAATTATTTCGTCAAAACGAAATAATATTTCGTTATTTCGAAATATTATTTCGTTAAAACGAAATATTATTTCGTTATTTCGCAATATTATTTCGTTAAAACGAAATAAAATAGGAGTGAAACCTGTCACCTACCGAGCTTCAAAGAAAACCTTCGAGAATTGTTTTTGTTGAGCATTGCTTATTTTTAGCAACTTTCGGTGGCGGTTTGGACACTTTTCAACTTGTGACCAATGAACGTTCCAGCAATCTAGCTATATAGGGTTCAGTGGTCACGACTGGTATATAGAATTTACATTTCTTAGACAAAGCGTGTGGGGGAGTCACCCTATGGCTCCGGTGCCCCGTCGCTTGTTTCTCACAAACAACCCCCCCCCCCCCCCCGCCCCCCACTGTCGGACCATGTCAGCTATTGATACATTCGCATTATCTGATATGTTGGACAGTATCTGTCGTCAGTTGATATGTCAAGTTTCGTGACAATAAAACGTTTTGTATGTTGAGAACCCACTTTTGCCAAAAACATGGTTTAAATTAAGAAACTCGTACGCTTGCACATAAGCAATTGTATACTTAAATTCGAGTTTTCGGCAAGATGGATGTCATATAATATAATAAATTCCCACGCTTTCTATTTCAGTAAGCTTATATAAATAAAAAAAAGTGGGAGTGTTATACATATGAAACAGTTTTGAGCCCTCGTACCGTCTCTCAGCTACTCCAATCGGCTTGAGAGCGACAATTCAGTTACACTGCCGTTGCCCCGAATTACAGATGGACAAAAGCATGATTAAAAAAAGTCAAGTGGTCCGAGCTTATTGGGAAGCTGTTCAAATCGCACAGACTCATACGGAACATCCATCAGAGTGTTAACGTCCGTTAACTGAATGACACCTGAGTATAAGTGTTTCATTTCGTGGGATTATGTAGCTAAATGGTACGGCTATCAATACTCGAGTGTTTTTATTTTATTGTAACATAATTACTAATCGAAACTGGAATTTTGATGACATCTCCAGATAAGTATTCTCATAGGTTGTGAAACCTCCATGACAGTGTGGCGGAGCCGGGATCGGGGTAGAGCCCTGTTATGTCATAAATAGGATGAAGTTAATTCTGTTTTTCAAAATGTATCACCGTCTGTCTCCCTCCTATATTTCCAACAAAGTTCCACCGCTTATCTCGTCCATGAATCCTTCTCTTAATCTTCGGTCACGGCACAATCATCGAGTTCCATCCTGTCGTACACAACTGTACCAGTCGTTTTTCGTTCCTTATGTTACTGACCAGTGGAACAACGTCCCTGTGTCCGTTAGCGAGAATTCTTCATAGAATAACTTCAAGGCCTTCTTGAATGAAGGTAACCACAACAGCCGCCTTCGTTTTATAGTGTTAACGAATCTCGTGCAGCACAAATTTATCATTGCAGGATGCGTTCACATTGTAGTAATTTGAATGTACACTTATATAATAAGCATCTTGTATTGACCCCATTATTTCGTTGTAATGAACAAAAGACACCTGAACATTTTCTGCTACATTGCCCAATTTATACAGACGCTCGTCGTGTTACGATCGATATACTTCCATTCAGAACAGACAAATCCATATTTTTTTTTGGTTCTGAATATTTCAAGAACGAAGAAAATCATCTTATTTTCGAGGTCGTACAGCTTTTCATTCTACTGAGTAGGAGATTTCGGTGATTGCAACACTCCTGTCATTTACCTAAATATAAGAATCATATTTACCCAGTTTGCAATAGTTTTCTGGATTGTCATATCATGTTTCTGCCAGAGGTCCCGTTCAACTAAGGCCCCACAGATATCCTTCTCAGCAGGTGTATATCCAAACAAGCAGCGAACTGTCAGTGTTTTGTATTGATTTCCAGAATATTGCATTTTGTGTTCAAGCTGACTTTATTTCTTTTCTATACCTTTTTATCATTCCCTTTATATATTGTCTCATCTTCTACATGGCAAGTTTAAACAGTCTCATGCATTGCCAGCTATGGGGGTTAGACTCTCACTGAACTGCTTTCATATTTGGATAGAGCCAATGTTAGCCTCCCCCTGCCCCTTCTCCCATTCAATATGGATTGTGCGCTTCTGCGTTAGTGATTACTTGTGTGCGTGTTAAAACGTATTGCCTCAAATCTGTCAGGGAAATGGCATCCACCCGTCTGACCGTGAGTTAACATGCCCTCGTGTCTGGTGACTGCTTGCACGATGGACGCGGTGGCTCGGTTCGGTGAGGGACAGTGGGTAATCGATCTAGTTAGGCGGACTGCATACTAAATTTCATCTGCCTCCAAGGTGACGATGCGTGAGCCTAGCTATTTATCCTAACCATCTTCTTGTGTCAGCATATCCAAGAGTTAGGGAGATGACCCAAATTACCTCTAAACTTTCTGTCGAATCCCTCCTTTAAAATGTACCTTATCTATTCTTATGCTGTGTAATATTGTATAATACTGAGTTTTGTACAAGTATTCCATTTTGTATACAGCAAATGTAATATGTTCCAATAAATATTGTTTAAACTAAATATAAAGTTCTACAAAAATAAGTCTGACATTGCTGACCATACAAATAGAACATACTGGAAAATATTTATTATAATTATAAGTGTTTTATGATCCGCAAGTATACAGAAGAAGTCTCCTTGGTTACGAATCGAAATTAAGTATTTTTATTGTTTACTAATCATATATATTTCATTTTCAGGTTATTTTATTCAACTTTGTGGGGGAGTTAGTTTAGTATAGTAACTGGGACAAAGTTAGGAGGCCTTAAATAAAACTGTGAGCGCTAAGTTGTCGAACGGTTCGTCGTGTTGCCTTTTGTCGCGTGTTTACAATTTTCCCTGTCCGATCGCGTAATTTTGTCTTGATGATGGCGAGCAAGTCTGTTCAGACGGAGGTAAGTATGGAGGTAAATACGTGTAATATCGCGGTCCAGGTCAACGGTGCTAACGGAGTAAGTATTGGTGTGCAGACAGACGTCACTGGGGGTGTCGGTCAGAGCCGGGTTGGTGGGGCCACCGATGGCGATATTGGGCTTGAAGTTTGTAAACAGTGTTCTATGATGTATGGGGACTGTCGCTCGATGGGATATGGAGAGGTATGTGCAAACTGTCAGGAAATCCTCCGCCTACTTGAGACAATTGTTAAGTTTGAGGGGGAGATTGCTGAGCTGAAGGGAAAACTTGGTAGGGCGGGGCTGTCTAGAGTTACGCCTGTGAAAGTGGCTTTCCGAGAAGGATGGAAGGTTGTCGGTGGTTCCAAGAGGAAACATGGGGGTAGAACCTTTGATGTGAATGAGGTAGGTGATGAGGTGGGGGCTGCTAGAAAAGTACGTAGGACAGATGAGGGGGGCCCAGGCCGGAGCAATGCTGTAAAGCGTTCGGCGTGGACTACCAAAAGTGGTAGGAAAGGGGGGCCAGAGAAGCAGGTAGATAGGGGTGTAAAGTCCAAAGGCAGTGGGGAGTGCAGCACCAGAAACAGATTTGATGTGCTCGATTCGGAAGAGACAGAGGAGGAGATAGAGGTAGTTGCAACAGATAGTAGCTTGGGGTCTAGGCCAGGAAAAAGGAGGAGGGATCCGGGGGAAGACCAGGGGAGTAGTCCAGGTAGCTCAGGGCCTGGAAAGAGACGGAGGGACAAGGATAGGAGTAATCCTAGGTCAAAGATACCGATACCGATATTGATTCCGAGTGGGGCTGTTGGAGAGACTAGAGGAGATAAATAGGGCGAGGTCCAAAAGTAAGTTGGTGGTTGCGGGAAGTAGCATAGTTCGGGGGATCGACAAGGTTGTCTGTGGTCCGGACAGTAAAAATAGAACAGTTCTGTGCTTTCCGGGGGCTAAAGTGGAGGACCTGAGGGATAGAGTGGACGGTATTGTAGCTGGGTCGGGGCCTGATCCGGTAGTGGTATTACATGTGGGGTCCAATAACATCAGGGAGAGGAAATCAGTTCGTTTGGTGGACACATACAAGGACCTAATTAGTAAGCTACTTAGCAGGAATGCTCGGATCATCGTTTCAGGGGTGCTCCCCGTTATGGGTGGTGGGAATGAGAGGAACTCGCGGATTATGGCACTAAACGAGGAGCTGGAAGAGCACTGCAAAGACTTGGGAGTACATTTCATTGACCACTGGGATTCATTCTGGGGACAAGGAGAGTTGTATGGGCGAGACGGATTGCATTTAAGTAGGATGGGTACAGACCTGTTGGGCCAAAAAATCTTACAGGTGGCTGGGCCTTTTTTGGAGAAAAGGGGGGTAGGGGACCACAGCCGGTAACCCAGAGTGGCACAAATGCTGGGAACATAGGAAGAACAACAAACATGCACAATACAGGGACATACCAGGGTTATAATAATGTGCCAGTGATGACAAAAAAACAAAGATTCATTAAGTTTGGGTACTGCAACATCCAGGGTCTGCACAAGAAAGTAAGCGAAATATCAACAATGATGGACGAAGGAGACTTCGATATAATGGGTCTAAGTGAGACGTGGATACGACGGGATGAGCGGGTTGATCAGATGAAGGGTTGCGTGTGGATAGGAGCTGGGCGAACTGAGGGTCAGAAACGGGGTGGGGGTGTTGGCATCTACGCTAAAGAGGAATTACAGCCCTCATTGATTACAGATCTCACAGAAGCAAGGACTCAGATTCCAGTATCCAACGAAATAGTCTGGGCAAAAATCAAGTTAGGAAGCAGGAGTGTTGCCGTTGGTGTTGTATACTTAGCAGTGGAGGGAAGTAAGCCCGAGTGGAATGATTCAATATATACAACTCTTAGATCGAATATCACAGAGCTTGGGAGCAGAGGGTTCAGTATTGTCCTAATGGGGGACTTCAATGGGCACATCGGGGATAAGGAGGAGGGCATACAGGGAGGTGATAGGAAAATTAACACGAATGGGAGGAAGATGTTGGACCTATCAAAAGAGCTTGGTTTAAAGATCCTGAACAGGGATGCGAAATGTAAGGGTAAATGGACCTGGGAGAGGAACGATAAGAAAACAATAATTGATTATATACTCACTGACATTAGCGTATGGAGGGAGGTTATAGATGTAGAAATAGATGACGAGGGAAAAAATGACTTGGGTAGTGATCACAACCTGATAACAGTTAAGATTATGGGCAAAAAGACGAATAGAGACAGAAATACCTTCAAGGAAGTTTGGGGACTAAAACAAGGAGCCGACTGGAAGCAGTTTCGGGAAAAACTAAAACCAAATCTTGAATGTATACCTAGGGATGCAAATGTCCAGAGTATTTCAGATGGCATAGTAAATAGCCTAACAGAGGCAGGGAAGGAGTGTATAGGAAGGGTGAGGGTCCCAACGAGAGAGCTTGGATACAGGGTTAACGAGGGACTGAAAAAGGCTATAAAAGAAAGGAAGGTAAAATGCGCTGCTTACAGAAGAAGTAGGAAGCTTAAAGGGGTGGATAACAATGACACGAGACAAATGAAAGGAGAATATGAACTGGCACGGAAAAAGGTGAATGAGATAAAGAATAATAATAGGAAGGAGCGCAATTGCAGTCTTGCCAGAACAATAAAGAAAACGGGGGGTTCGAGCTCAAACGTATTTTGGAACTGGGTAAATAAACGGAGGAAAAGTAGTGTGCAGAGTATCAAAGTGGATGGGGAAAGTACAGAAGATAAAGGCCGTATCGCTTCAGAGTTAGTCAACCACTGGGAAAAGATAAACGATAGGCGATGGGGCAGTGGGTCCCCACCAAAAAGAAATACACTGGTGGAGGAGAACCTATCCAATCGTGTATGTAGCGAAATAACGGCAGAAGAAGTGCGGAACGTGGTCTCGAAATTAAAAAATGGTAAAGCGGGAGGGACTGATGAAATTCCGAACGAATTCCTCAAAAATGGAGGGGAGGCACTTATTGAAGTCCTGACAAACCTTTTCAACCTGGCTCTGCGAAAGCAAGAGGTCCCCAGAGAGTGGAGGGAAAGTAAGGTGTCGTTCATACACAAAAAGGGGGATAAGGAAGTTCTAGATAACTATAGGGGGATATCAGTTAGTAGTAACATCGGAAAAGTATTCTGTAAGGTCATATACGGTAGACTAGAGGAAGTTATTGAAGAGAAAGGTTTTTTAGGAGAAATTCAAAATGGTTTCAGGAAAGGACGAAGAGTCACTGATCACCTATTTACACTCACCCAACTGATAGAATCAACAAAGGCTGAAAAGAAAAAGATGTTTCTGGCATTTCTAGATGTGAAAAAAGCGTACGACCGAGTGTGGAGGGAAGGTATGTGGCGAAAGCTCGAGGGCATCGGACTGGGGGGGGGGGGGTGACTTTGTGGGAATCATGAAAGCACTGTATACAGATGTGCAAAGCCAACTCAGTCTAGGAAGTATCACTACAAAGCGAGTCCCTATGGATATAGGCCTCAAGCAGGGGTGTATCTTTTCACCGATTTTGTTTGCATTGTATGTTAAAGATTTAGGGGACGAACTAATTCAGAGTGCGGAGGGGGTAAATGTTGGAGACATAAAGATACCAGGCTTATTCTTTGCGGACGACATGGTGTTAATGTCTAGAACTGAACAGGGGCTAGAGAAACTGCTGGAAATTGTTGGTAGATATGGGAACACTTGGCGACTCGAACTAAATGAAAATAAAAGCAAGGTAATACCCGTTGGACGCAAGGTAGATATGACGAAGAGATGGAGAGTGGGGGAGTTCTCAATCCCCGAAGGGGAAAGCAAACAAATCACTGTAGGAGAAACGGGAGAGTATGAGTATCTAGGGGTAAGCATAAATATAACGGGAAGAGGGGTGTACAGAAATTATTCAGCCAAACTGATTCTGAAGGGGAAAAGAATTCTGAACCAACTAAAACTTTTAGGGAAAAATAGTTTCAACAAGGTCTTTGTGGGGAAAACACTGTGGGAGAGGGTGGGTTTACCAAGTATAACGTATGGCACGGACGTGATTCCATTAAACCAAACCGTTATTAAGAAGTTGGAAAATACTCAAAATGATGCCGGCAAATGGATAACAGGGTCGAGTAATGCTGCAGCTTTGGAAGCAGTAAGGGGGGAGCTTGGGTGGATGAAAATCAAGGACAGGGTAGATTTGGGAAAACTGTGTTACTTTAACTACTTGAGAAACCTGCCTGACAACCGGTGGTGCAAATTGATGCTCGATACCATTTGGAATTCTAATATAGAAACGGGGTGGTCAAAACATGTGAGGGAACTAATGGACAATTACTCTATAGAGGTCACAAACATAGAAGTAGGAATGAAAGAAGGCAAAAGGTTTGTCAAAGAGAGAGTCATGGAAGATTGCAATCGAAACTGGCGAGCAGGGGTTAGCGTGAAAAGATCACTGCAGGGGTTACAATATAAAGAAAAGCCAGCTTTTGAGAAGTACCTAGATGGCACCTTTGGAGGGTCACTGCTGTTCAAACTGAGATCAAGATCACTGGAGCTTCGGGGAAAAATTGGGAGAGATGGGGAAAAGGGATGCCAAATGTGCCACTCTGGAGTAGTGGAGACCCTGGAACATTTTCTCTTGGAATGCCCACAGTATATACCTCATAGAATAAAATTTACTGGAAGAATAATGCAGAAGTGGGGTGAAGAAACAAAGGATAGATGGCTGAAGGGGGACACGAGGGAGAGGGTAGGAATGCTTATTGAAGAAATTGAAAAAGAGGAAGTGAGGGACACTATTAAGCAGTTTATATCTGAATGCTGGGAGGAGAGGAGGGGAAGAGGGGATGGGGTGCAGGGGGAATGATGGCCTTCTCTTATGAGGACCGCGACAAATCGGCGGCTGGCCAAAGAGTTATTATTATTATTATAAGTAACTGTACCTTGGGTGGATGAAAATCAAGGACAGGGTAGATTTGGGAAAACTGTGTTACTTTAACTACTTGAGAAACCTGCCTGACAACCGGTGGTGCAAATTGATGCTCGATACCATTTGGAATTCTAATATAGAAACGGGGTGGTCAAAACATGTGAGGGAACTAATGGACAATTACTCTATAGAGGTCACAAACATAGAAGTAGGAATGAAAGAAGGCAAAAGGTTTGTCAAAGAGAGAGTCATGGAAGATTGCAATCGAAACTGGCGAGCAGGGGTTAGCGTGAAAAGATCACTGCAGGGGTTACAATATAAAGAAAAGCCAGCTTTTGAGAAGTACCTAGATGGCACCTTTGGAGGGTCACTGCTGTTCAAACTGAGATCAAGATCACTGGAGCTTCGGGGAAAAATTGGGAGAGATGGGGAAAAGGGATGCCAGATGTGCCACTCTGGAGTAGTGGAGACCCTGGAACATTTTCTCTTGGAATGCCCACAGTATATACCTCATAGAATAAAATTTACTGGAAGAATAATGCAGAAGTGGGGTGAAGAAACAAAGGATAGATGGCTGAAGGGGGACACGAGGGAGAGGGTAGGAATGCTTATTGAAGAAATTGAAAAAGAGGAAGTGAGGGACACTATTAAGCAGTTTATATCTGAATGCTGGGAGGAGAGGAGGGTAAGAGGGGGTGGGGTGCAGGGGGAATGATGGCCTTCTCTTATGAGGACCGCGACAAATCAGCGGCTGGCCAAAGAGTTATTATTATTACCTCGACAAATCAGCGGCCTGCCAAATTGTTATTATTATTATTGTGATAAGAACTGCTCAAAGCTGATTAATCATCAATGAGCTCACATCATAATGTTTTGATTTTTCATCAAAGAAAAATGTACATAAAAGACGTTATTACTAATAAAAACACTTTGGGCGGCCGCTGATTTGTCGCGGATCTCGGATGTGAAGGCCTAGGTTACCCCTGTGCTCCCAACTGCCTCCCTATTCCCACGCTTCTTCTCTCCTCCCAACACTCGGAGACGAACTACCTGATTACACTCATTGCCCCATTCTTCACAATCTCTCCGATTAGCATATTAACCCTCTCCTTTGAGTCACTCACTAATCACATGTTCTTCATTCTCCCATCCCACTTCCCCATTATACTCCCAGTGAATCTTATTGTTTTAGACTGGTATTTTGGGCATTCTAGAAGAAAGTTTTTCTAGGGTCTCCACCACGCCTAAATTACACATCTGGCACTTCTTTTCACCGTTTTTCCCAATTTGTTCCCTCAGCTTCAGGGACCGCGACCTCAGCTTGAACAACAGTGACCACCCAAAGGTGCCATCAAGGTACTCTTCAAAACCAGGCTTCTCTTTATCACGCAGACCACCCAAAGACCTCTTTGATTTGACCCCCTCTCGCTAATTGAGGTTACCATCCTCCATGACTCTTTCTCTGACGAGTGTTTTACCCTGGGTTGCCCCTACGTCTAGGTCCAAGATCTCCAATGAGTAGTTCTCTATTAGCACCCTCACTTGGACCATCCACCCTCTCTGCGGTTCATTTTATTTCATAAAAATATTTTCAAATGTACGACATATTGTGGTGGTGTTGGACGTATTAAATTTTGTTCCTTAATATTTCAAATATGGATTTTTTTTATATTGAATTATAATACCTTACAAAAGTAATTAGTCGATTATTTTATATAAAAATACTTAAAACCCTATAAAATTTGCCTGTGTACGAAACGTCCTTTGATACATGTACGAAACAGTCAGTGTACGAAACGTCTGTGTACGAAACGGCAAATTCATGTTGAATATAATATATAGTTTAAACAATATTTATTCAAAGAATATGCTATACGTTACAAAACTAAACAATAACAAAAAAGTAACAGCACAAGGCACCGTGGCTCACAATATAACATATATTTGATTTTGACACTAAACAAATTGCTAATTAAAGGAGGGATTTGACAGGAAACTTGCTATTTAACTTGGAGCTTGTGTTAGTCATCTCCCTGAGTCTTTTATAAATTTTCTCAGTAAGATAGTATAAAATAGCAGATGGACTCATATATCGCCTCTGGTCGGTCAGTAAGATGACTAGCACCCTGGCGCTAAGGCAGTTCATTGCATCAATGTACATGCAGTAATGGCTGGTTAGAGAGCATGAGAATGTTGACCTGGGAGCAGATACATGGGAGATCATTCATATTTAACTTAATAACATTGTACTCAACACACGTGGGTAACTGCGAGTGCAAACATCCGATTCCCCGGCTCGGCACATACCTGAGGAGGCAGTTGTTGGTAGCTCTAGTCATAGAAGAATGAGCATGGGAAGTCCAACCACCAGACGACCATACATGATATTGTTTAAATCGTGCATACGAATGAAGAAGGAGATGGAAAGAGAGTAAAAAGAAGGGGAGCAAGGGAAAACCAGGGAAGCCATCTTGAAGGCATAATGGTTGAAGACGCACCCTCGTAAGTAAGCAGCATATGCATCTTTAATTAGAAGTAAGATGGAAGCCGACTTGGTGGTGCTGAACGCGAAGAAAATGGAAACCGAAGTAAGATTGCAGGGGAGAATGGAGGCAAATTCACCCTGCAGTAGTAATCATCGTACGTGTTAACTGAATCTCCGGCAGTCAATGGAAACGCTCAGTTAATAAAATGAAGTCATGTACCATTTCAAAAACAAGACGATTCTGCTGATTATTCAAGAATTCAGATCCAAAAAGAAGTGTCGGTACGTCTATAGTAAACGCGAGCAGGTTTATGGTACTATTACGAACATTTGAGTAGACTGAACAATGTAGGAAAAATGCTCTGGTGTCTTGCACATACCACAATGACAAGAAGGGATAGGTGACAGATGATTATCGTATAAATGAGAATTAACCCTACTACGACGCAGACCCAACCTGCAATGGTATATTTGGGCTGCGCGTGATTTCGCGTCATTGTAAAACACCGATGGTCGTTGGTTTCCAACATTTAGGAACGTCTTGAATTTCGTCAGAGACGAGTTCTCGCGGATTGACAAGGACAGCTTGTTCCACTGGACTGTGACGCCGGGGGATAAAAGAAGATTGATACAATTGTGTCCGACAAAAAGGAACTCTGTGGTTATGACATGGCCGGGGGTTGTACGACAGATTCGACGATGAGACGATCGGGGGAATTTTATTGGCATTATATGGAGGCAACATATAATACATTTTAAAGTACTGTAACAACATCAGCGTATTCGAGTAAAGGCCTAATGAATGGAAAGTATATTTTTTTTAGGGCGCTACGGTCGAGATTGAATTTTTGTTTGCTAAGAAGGTGTAAACGAGACCAGGCTTTGGAGCAGATGTCGTCGATATGATCGTTCCATGTGCAACTTCTATTTAATATGACTCCTAAATGTTTGTGGTTATTGACTTCAGATATCCGTGTATCGCCAAAGAATAGTGGTTGGTGGGCAATGGGATTTGTTTTGCGTGATATAAGCATACTCTCTGTTTTGTGGGGATTAAACTCAACTATACCTTCGCCCAGGCCTTCAAAATGTTCAATCAGATGTCCCCTGTATACATATAAACGGGCTATATAAGGCATTCCGTAATAGTGATTCTTATCCGATTCCGTAAAGTTGGATTCCGTGAACAAAGAAGTCATAAAAAAGGAATTCTGGGGGAATCCAAACCAGAAAAAAACTATTCTAGTTCAATCGAACGTACCCACATGGTCACTCGGTACTATAGCACTACTATTATAAGCCAAAGTATGGCGATCCTCAAAAGGGTTCTGAAAGAATTCGAAATAGTACAACTTGTTGGGTTGTTTGTGGTAATTCTACGAATTAAACGCGGGTTTGAGGAAAATCCAAACCAGAAAATTACTCCTATTCAATCGAACTCACCCCCTGTGCCCATCACTATCATAGCACTACGTGCTAAGCCGATAAAATGGAGAATCCGTCGTAAAAAATAGTTTTTGGTGATTTGGAGGGATTGTCGGGTTTATTTGGGTAATTCTACGAATCGGGAAATTACTCCTGTACAAAGGAACATACCCTCCGAACATACCCCTGTCCTATAAGGTTTTAGGTCACATAGCAACCACGTGCTCCCATATAAACCAAGATGGCGGCCTTCAGTATACAAAATGAATGACGGAAACACGTATCACCCTAACAACACGCGCTGCGCATGCGCACTCACATCACGTATCACTATGGGGATGACGTCACAAGATGGCCGCTCACGCGGGTTACCATGACAACCAAACATGGCGCCACCAGGTCATGTGACTATGACGTTACTTCCTAGGACCCCACTAGGTCCCCCAATGAGCCCCGATCCATACATCTCCTACTACTGTTGTATATGTCAATCAGCCGGAGGACAGTTGAATCACTGGGTACAAAGCCTGACTGAAATTGACTGAGAATATTGATATCAATCAGAAACTGCCACAAGCGTTTGAAAACACATTTTTCAAATATTTTATCGGGCGATAATTAGCAACTGAATTTGACGGCTGTTTTTTTTAAAAAATTGGGGAGACATTTGCTTTTTTCCACAGTAAAGGGAAATAGGAGTTGTTCAATAGAACATTAAATAGAATTGTAAGAGGCTCACATTAGGGCAATTTACATTCTTTAAGAAGACGTGAACATACAAGATCGGGGCCGGACGCCTTAGATACCTTTATCAATTTCATTGCTTCATATCTCTTCACTACAATGTAGAGTGATACTATCAATGATTTGTGATGTGGCGGTCCTAAAAAGGATTCTGGGGGAAATCCGTAGTAAATAAAGTGGATTTTGGTGATTTGGAGGGATTGTCGGGTTTATTTGGGTAATTCTAATTTGGAAATTACTCCTATTCAATCGAACACATCCTCCGAACATACCCCCTGTCCTATAAGAAGGTTTTAGGTCACATAGCAACCACGTGCTACCAGAGAAACCAAGATGGCGGCCTCCAGTATATAAAATGGACGGCGGAAACACGTATCACCCTAACACGCGCTGCGCACTAACACCACGTATCACTATGGGGATGACGTTACAACATGGCCACTCACGCGGGTTACCATGACAACACAACATGGCGCTACTGGGTCACGTGACATGACGTCACTTCCGAGGACCAGCACCGAGCTCCGGCCAATGGGTCCTGAAAAGCCCGAGACATACTACTCACGGATATAAGTACTAATACAAATGCATATAATGTTTTGGTATCATTTCGAAGGCAGATTGTATTCAAGTTTGCTTTTGAAAACAAGGCTGTAGTGGAAGGTTGTAAAGAAAAGACAATTAAACAACATGGTAGAGAACACATAAAACAATAGAATAATAGTCCAGGCACATTAGACATAAAAATGAGAAAGTAAGGAAAAAAATTGGAGAAAGCTGATTTTTTTATATGTTTCCGGGACACACATTGCGGATAAAGTGTGAAAAGTCCCCGCGCATCCGAGTTGAGCTTTTTTAGTTATAGCGTTTTTTGATGAAAAAAAAAATTTTAAAAAAAATTCGACCCAGCTCCATATTTCTCATTCTTATTCGCCTTAGTAGGGTGAGAATCATAAATATCGTGCTGAATTATATTGAGAATACATATCCCCCAACAGAAAATGCCAACTTTGTACCAATCCTCACACTCAATGGTGAAATATTCACGAAAATGTACAAAATTACGAAAAAAAAATTATTGTTTTCATACACACAACGGTACACAACGTCCATTAAATCAAATCTACGACTACTTTGGGAGTTAAATTATATATCAAAAATTGCAGAAAAGCAGTGGCTTTATAATGATATATAACAATAGTCATTTATTCCATAATGAACTGGTGAAACGTGTGAAATATTAACCATACCCCCTAAACTCAAATTCAAACGGCATCGACTTTTCTCATTCAAATACCGTATTATAGCATCATTGTTTCAATTTCCATGTTCGATTAAATCACATAATGTGGAGATTGTGTCTTCGTCAGATAAGTTGACAAAAGTTTTCGTTAGACTCGGCGGCTTCCATATGATTATGTCATATTTAGGGGCAATTGGTTCGATCATGGCTGGTAGCGGCTTGGATGAACTTTGGGGGACTGTTTATTCTGGTGGGTCAATCCATCATTTGATCAGTGGTCATGCATATTCAAGAGCAGTTCGTGCCCATTTGCTAACACAAATTGCCATTACAAAACTTGTGTTTGAAGAAAGCCGAACACTAGATAACATAGACTGCACAGAAGTCAATGAAATATTCTGTGGACTTGCCAGAGGTGACTGTACAACAGCTGACGCTGTCAATCAAGAAAGTGTCAACCATCTACTGTCAAAATTACACGAACTGCTCCAGAATGCGTCCGTAGGACGCACAGGAAAGCTTTGGGTACAATACTACGAGCACATAGGTCTTCTCCAGTTGTTCTTGAGAGCAGAGCGCACAGGCGACTGGGAACTCCACACATATTGTGTTCGCAATATGATTCCAGTATTTCACGCAGGTGGTCATTTTGCATACGCAAACAGTTCTCATCTCTATTTGCAGCAGATGAATGAGCTAACAGAAATAATGCAACAGGATGATTTGAAGTTGTTCACTGAGAAAGGTTACTTTACCATAAGGCGCTCAGATAAATTCTGGGACGGGATATATTCTGATCAGACCATAGAGCAGTGTTTAATGAGAATGTTCAAGCTCCCTGGTGGTCTCACACATGGCAGGGGAATAACCGATAGCACTGTTGCGAAATGGGTACATGGACTACCTCTTTGCCTTCCGATATGTAATGCTCTCGAAAATTTTGTTCATGTTCACACTGGTCATGGCGAACAACATCGGGATCTCCGTCAAAGTTCACAATTGACTGATGCCAATGATATCACCAAATTATTGAACTGGCTCAGAGTGCATTCCCCCTTTCAGAATAGAGATCCACTACAATTAGTCTCTATAGCGACCGGGCTTGTGGCCGACGAAACTGTGAACTGTGACCAAGTTCGCAAAATTGGTGAATGTTGCGTATCGAATGTTGTAAGCAAAACGTTTAACAGCATCAAACTACGACGTGTTGACACTGTGAAGTCTTTCGCATCGATGGCAAATAGCATCAAAGTCCGTGGAAGTAAGGTAGTGATTGACCCCACAATTCTGTTCAACCGCATCACATGTGTTATTCAGTCACAAGCAGAGATGGAAGAGTATCTCAAATATGAACTGGCCCCGAAACCACCAGCATTGTTTGATTCTGCTGGAATGAGGAAGACACAGAAAAGCACGCTCGGTAAGATCCTCAAAACATACGGTTCCGAGCAAACTAAAATCCCAGAACATTCTCTGTTTGTTGTAGATGGTGGATTTTTATTGAGGGCAGTTGTATGGCCTAAACAGTCGTCATATAAGGACATATGTACATCATATTCCAATTATCTAGTGAGACATTTTGGGGCGAACGTCGTGGTTGTTTTTGATGGTTATGCTTGTACAATGTCGATAAAGGGCATGGAACAAGCCCGTAGATCTAAAGACAGGTATTCCATTGATATCAATATCTCACCCGAGTTACCAGCCACCACACCCCAATCCGATTTCCTTGCAAATGCCAAGAACAAAACGCAACTGATCGATCTTCTAATGCAGGAGCTATCTGCTATCAATATTCAGTCCAAGCAGGCCGAGGCTGATGCTTATGTACTGATAGCCGAAACTGCACTTGACATCGCTCAAGATGACAACAATGTTGTCGTTGTGGGAACAGACACAGACTTGTTAGTCATTCTTACCTCTCGAGTTCAACCGGGATGTAATATTCACATGATGTATTCCATCACCCCAAACTTACTAGTTTCAGTTAGTGAAATAGCAACCAAAATGGGTGACCATAGAAGCAACCTCCTTGTAGCACATTCTATAAGTGGTTGTGACACTACTTCTGCACTCTTTCGAGTTGGTAAGAAGAGAGTATTCAGTACAATTGTCTCCGATGTTACTAGCGACTCACAACAGTATGTCAACACAATTTTGGCGGATGACAGTACACCAAGTGCAGTAGCCGCTGCCGGGGAACAACTTCTCCTGATCTTATACGGGAGTAAAACTGTTTCCTCTCTCGACCAATATAGATATGTCACTTACAAGCGTTATGTAGCAAAATCTAAACTGAATAAACCCATCGACCTAGCCTCACTCCCACCAAGCAGCGATGCTGCACAACAACATGTCTACAGATGTTATCTCCAGGTCCAACAATGGCTGGGCACTTCGCTTCCTCCGACGGATTGGGGGTGGTCGCTAGACAATGGACTTCTTGTACCGACTGCAGCCACAAAGCCATGTGCCCCCGATAACCTACTGAATCTGATCAGTTGTGGTTGCAAGAGTGCTTGTACAAAAAGGTGTGGGTGTAAGAAAGCAGGACTCTCTTGCTCAGGTTTGTGTAATTGCAGTTCGGATTCTTGTAACAACCACAGAAACACTGTCCTGTCGGAAATTTCTGAGTTCGATGAATAATATGTATATAGGTTATGTCATTTCTGTATATGGCATTGATAATAGTCAATGTAACTTAATCCATGTCGATTGATTTGTACATTCTGTAAATATTATTTTTTGATTTTTGTACATTCTGTAAATATTATTTATTGATCTAATGCTGCCAGACACAGACGTGTCTGTTCGGTCCCAAGCGCGAAAATAGTTGAGTTCTCATGCTGACGAATTTTATGCCAAAATGGGAACTCGGCCAGAAGCCATAATGTCTATTTTGTAAGCAATGATAAAAGTCTTCAAATGGTGGTGGATTTTTTATCGTCTGTCCAACTAACATCCCGTTCTGTACTACGACCCTTTGGGCAAATCCGTTAGGAAAATCGTCATTTTTTGCGTAAATCCGATTCTTTTTTGTGAATTTTCAATAATTTTTTGCAGAAATTGTCACAGAATGCAGATTTTCCTCTAGGTAAACGTATATTAGACATTATGTAGCTCGAAATACGCGTAAACAAAAAATACAGTTGGATCAATTCGAGGTTACAAAGTTCGTGCGATTTTTTTTTGATTTTTTTCAAACGCGTTTTCGAAAAAAGGCTGTAGAAAAAAAAGCTCAACTGGGATTTTAGGGGACTTTTGTCTAATCGTTCAGTGACATGTACTCGACATTCCCTGAAAAAAACAGCTTTCTCCGATTTTTTTCCCTAGTGAAACCTAATGTTCTTGGGCTATAAGGTGAAAATAGGTGATCTATACATGGTAACTGCAAACATCTGTATATAAATAAAAGTATATTCTGCTTGGTCCAAGTCATAGATTGTCTCTTAACACGAAGTGGATGTTCCGAAATATAGTAAAATGGTTATGGAGTTGGTGAAACGAGTTAATCTCCATGGAAGAATATCATCGCAGAAGGTTCAGAAGAGAAGAAAGAATTAGCAGTGCTAGGAATTAAGTAGTAGCAGGTTATGTAACTTGTAAGCTTCTTGCAAGACAGCTTTTTGGACCGTAGCAGGTTATGTAACTAGTAAGCTTCTTGTACTACAACTTTGTGGATTATAGGTAATGACTTATGGAAACTGGATAACACGAGAGAATAGAATGAAGGTAAAAGATAAAATATCATAAATAAAATACCAAAGTGGCGTTGGGGCGGGGGGAGGGGGGGGGGGGTAGTGTAGAGCCTTATCCTAGTAACTGGCAGAATATACAGAGTGCAGTGTATCAGCTGCACGATTTACTATATTACCTAAGCTTAAGTAATGAGTTTCAGGGCTTTTGAAAGAGGAACAGTTATTAATACTTGAGGTTGCGCATGGATTCGTCAATGTTTATGCACGACAAACGCACTGTCGAATTATGTAATGGAAACTGGAAGAAGAATAGTGAGAGATCTATATAAAAAAAAAATAAAATAAAAATAAAAAACGCCTCACGAGTCCCTCTAGGCTCGAAAGTGTCGAAAGTTGGCAAGAGGGGCATACATTTATAATTTCAATGTAGTGATACGAAGCAAGGTGGGCCCACCCCAGATAATTATATCCATCTTGCAACAAATGTGTTGAAAACGTTCCATTTGCACTCACGAACACACATACGCACGCGCCGCAGAATGACTCCATCCTTTGCAAGAGGGAATCAAGGATGTCCCAGCTGCCGCTAATTGATGGGTCCAGCACAAGGCACTTTGGGACATTTGGTTGTTACCATTGAAACATCGATGCAATGCGTGTTGCCAGGTGGGAGTAGCATATCCATCCCACAGCTTATGCCGTTCTCTAACATCTACCAATCAGCAATCTAAACACCCGCGACAACCACAACTGGACAGGGGTGCAGTCCAGCAGTAATAGCCGCGAACGCTCCGACCACCGATCGACAAAATATCCGAAGCCAGCATAATATCAATCCAATATGTATATTTCTGCGCAAAACAAAAAGTTTTTAGTCAGTGGAAGGAAAGCAAAATGACATTATCTGTGGGAATGGGTGGATGATTGACGATTCATTCCAGCAGTCCTACCGGGCTGCAGGAATAAGCAGTCACTGATCTTCCAACGAATTGTGCCCCCCCCCCCCCACCCCATGATTCATTACACATAGTAGTAGATCAGGCGATACCATTCAGAGACCAAAGATTTGGTAAGCATTCGAGCTGGAATAAAATCACCATATCAAGGTATGATAAGGTGCTCTATGTTGGTATAAGACTAAATTACATGTCTTTATTATCTCGAATAAGCGAAACTTATATTACAAATTGAAACGGAAAATTAAATCTTGACAGGAACCTCCAGTAAGACAACATGTCATTAGAGTTGCGTTAACTCAACCTAGTTATCGACTACGCTGAGTGGTGGAGGGGTTTCAGATGGCGACCTGGCTGCCTCCATGTTCGAATCGGCCATCACTTTTTAGAAGACCGCCACAACGTACGATGAACAGGGTCATACGGTGACGCGATTTGTTCGAAACGATCAGTACGCCCCTGCGATCGGGGCACTGCGTATAAAAAGGGGGCGAGTCATTAAACTCCCTCGACCCAGTATGCAAAAACGTGTTGATCATTGGCGATCAAGCCATGCAGCTTCACTGGGCTGCAAGATTGTGTCTCTACTGATCCTTCTCACAAGTTCAGCTTATGCGCACCCCACCCCCCTTCATTACACACAGGAGTATATTAACATCAGATGATACCTTCCAAGGCGACAGGCGATTTGGGGATGAGAAATATATCAACCATTGTTGCAACTACTATAATAATACATTACACTGATAAAAGACTGAGGTTGCATGTCTTAACAATCCCACATAAATCAACCTTGAGGTCGTAAATTAAAATTGAATCCTTGCAGTTGAACCCCAGAAGGATGAAGAGCGACTAGGGGATCGAGATTATGATTGCGTTGTGTCAGATTAGGGTACCAAATTGTGACGAGTTTTGGAATGACTTTGGAAGAGGACGTGGCTGCCGATTGACAGACCAAACCTCATCTTACATCAAGATTTGAAAAAAGTAAGTACATCACACGATGAGAAGGATCAAAGGTTATAAAGCAGCTGCGTTTACTTAAGGTATCGACAGTGATAGATAGAGAGGTGGCTCCAGAGGACGTCGTGGTTATCTTGGAGCAGCTATGTCCTCACCTTTGAGTAGAGAGAGAAACAATATATATCACGACACTCAATGAACAATGCGGGGATCTACAAGTGTATGTAGTTGTGTCTACTTGGGATGTCGACTGCGAAATCACGCGCATCCCAAATATGCCATTGCAGGTTGCAACTACGTTATAGTTGTCTTAATTCTCATTTATGCGGTAATCATCTCCCACCTACTCTTTCCTGTCAGTGTGGTATGTGCGAGACACCAGAGCATTTTTTCCTACATTGTCCAATCTACTCAAAATGTTTGTAATAGTACTATCAACCTACTCCCATTTACTATAGACGTATCGACACTTCTTTTTGGATCTGAATTCTTGAATAATCAACAGAATCGTCTTGTTTTTGAAGTGGTGTATGACTTCATTTTATTAAGTGGGCGTTTCCATTAACTGCTGGGCATCCAATTTACACGTACGATTACTACTGTAGGGTGAATTTACCCCCATTCTCCCCTGCAATCTTACTTCGGTTTCCTTTTTCGTCGCGTTCAGCACCACCAAGTCGGCTTCCATCTTACTTCTAATTAAAGATGCATATGCTGCTTACTTATGAGTGTGTGCCTTGTATGCGAAGGTAACGCATTATGCCTTCAAGCTGGCTTCCTTTGTTCCCCTTTGCTCCACTTCTTTTTATTCTCTTCCTATTTCCTTCTTCATTCGTATGCAAGGTTTAAACAATAGCATGTATCGTCACCAGTCCTGGTGGATGGACTCCCCATGCTCATCCTTCTATGACTAGAGATACCAACAACTGTCTCCCCAGTTATGAGCCGAGCCGGGGAATCGGATCTTTGCACTCGCAGTTACCCACGTGTTTTGAGTACAGTGTTACTAAGTTAAATATGAATGATCTCCCATGTATCTGCTCCCAGGTCTACATTCTCATAATCTCTTCCTAGCCATTACTGCGTGTACAGTGATGCGATGAACTGTCTTAGCGCCAGGCTGCTAGTCATCTTACTGACCGGCAGGGGCGATATATGGTTGGACTCCCCATGCTCATTCTTCTATGACTAGAGCTACCAGCAACTGTCTCACAAGTTATGCGCCGAGCCGGGGCATCGGATCTTCGCACTCGCAGTTACCCACGTGTGTTGAGTACAGTGTTATTAAGTTAAATATGAAACATCGTTTATACATCTGCACCCAGGTCTACATTCTTATGCTCTCTAGCCAGTCATTTCTGCATGTGTATTGATGCGATGAACCGACTTGGCGCCAGGCTGCTAATCATCTTTACTGGCCGACCAGAGGTGATACAAGAGTCCATCTACTATTTTATACCACCTCATT
The DNA here is from genome assembly GCA_031216915.1 of Pictodentalium vernedei. Classification (NCBI taxonomy): domain Eukaryota; kingdom Metazoa; phylum Mollusca; class Scaphopoda; order Dentaliida; family Dentaliidae; genus Pictodentalium; species Pictodentalium vernedei. The sequence goes on from CM062294.1 coordinate 331,801,758, forward strand.
GAGAAAATTTATAAATGACTCAGGGAGATGGCTCACATAAGCTCTAAGTTTCCTGTCAAATCCCTCCTTTAATTAGCAATCTGTTTAGTGTTGTAATAGGGAAACTGTAGGCCGTGACTGTGATCGCACCCAGACCCGTAAGCAGGATTCGATTTCCAAATTATTTCATGGGTGAAACAAAAACTCACAACAAACTTTAAATGAAATGTTAAGTTTATTTAAAAAAAAATATAAAGTGGGGGAGCTCCTCCCGAATGATGAATAATGAAGATGAAGACCACCCCTTAATTTATATGGATTCCTGAAGTCATTCCCATGTGGGCGGCCAATACGAATGATTAACAAAATAATAACTTTGAGACGTGTGAGTGAGAGCGGCAGTACACGAAACTAACCGGGAAAGGCAGTTTCACCTGTCCCGAAACACTTTATAAAAAAAATATCTCCGAGAATAGAGAAAATATCCTCTCCCAGCAAACTCATTAGCAAAAGGGGGAAAGTTATTTCGTGTGGAAAAGGCGAAAAGACCGGCAGGTCAATTCGAATTCTCAGCTTACCGACAAGACACCCGCTCCTCGAATGAAGAGAGATGCCCTGCTCTTATATACTGAGTCAAAAAAGAAAGTATAATAAAGTTTGAGAGACATTTTTTAGTATTGTCGACTTTAATCCCAAACAAATTATTGTAAATTTATATTTCGAGTCTAGTAGTATGAATTTGCATAATTTCTTGTTCTTACTGTTGCCAGCGTCACGCCAGGACGTCGCAATTCAGACATGGGGTAAAATGAAAAGTTCACACAGGCAGTCAATAGTGTGTATGTAGACCGTTTGCCTCCTGGATGGCAAGACAATCGTTATATTGTGAGCTACGGTGCCTTGTGTTGTTACTCTTTTGTTGTTGTTCATTTTTGTAACATATAGCATATTCTTTGAATAAATATTGTTTAAACTAACATGTCATGTCTTAATTTCTTTCCATAACATTCATTTTTCTCAATAAATACTGTTTAAACTAAAATTTGAGAAATAATAAAACTCCCATCAACTTTTATCCCGGCTTTGGACCGGAAGAACTTTTCAGTTCTGGCAGCTTTAATTTTTTTAAATTTTGAGTGCTACTGATGGGCGAGTGGTGAGGCAATCCACACTGACTCCACGCAGTTAAATTCTATTGTATAATTTTAAATTTCTGTTACTTATTTTTGTTTTTTTTTTATTTTGTTTTTCTGCTGAGGGTTCGGTACTCGTTCAACTATACCATTAATTCACTATCTTTGATACTCCTGATGAAATGAAAAGTTTCAGCGCGCCGAAGGTGCACAGTGACGATATGGGATTTAAATCCCCTGCAACCCGATTAACTTTATTTGCTTTATAACTTTATTTGCTTACAAATACACGAGAGTCGGAGGCGAGAACCAATAATCTTGTTTGGTTTGAGTGTGCGCACTGGCAGTAGGGTGCAGATCTCCGAGAACCTTGAACTGCAAGATGACTAGGAATTGCGCCTAGCTACAAGAATTCTGCTCTGTGTGTGCTTAGAGACGTGGGTATATTTATGGTAATACTGAAACCGCGGTTTGTTGGTTGTTTTAGAAAAGAAAAAGAAAAAGAATCCCAAACAGTCGCTGGTTTGCGAGCAGCCCAGCATGTTATCCTTAACGGTTACAAAAAGGAACAAAATCCACCAATATGCGTTTTTGAAGCTGGGAGTCATCCATCAGCCTATAAGGGAGAGTGGATGCTGAGCCTTGGCCATTTGGTCTGCCTTCAGGGAGAACAGATGACGGGGTGATGGAAGGGAAAAAAACAACACACACACACACACACACACACACACACACACACACACACACACACACACACACACACACACTGTATTTTATTTTTAAAAATAGCAATTTCAGACATCCGGTAATTTAGATTATAAAGTATATTTTAAACCAACCGATTCACATCAATTGTTGCACACAAAATCATTTCATCCTCAACATACATTTAAAGGTATCATCAAATCATAGCTCATTCGTTTCCACCGCAATTCAAGTGATAAGCTAAATTTCAATGAGGCTTGTTCTACTCTATTTGGCGCCCTCAGATCGAGAGTGTACTCACTGCGCCTTTTGCGGGAAAGGATTTTGACTTTGACCAACATACTGTTTTCGACAACGCCTACATGTGATAAGGTAAATAATGTTTTGTGAATCACAATGGAGGGGGTTACGGATCTCATGATTTTCTACCATTTCAGAAGGAAAAAACCAAGCCAGGTATCTTCTTGAATCGATAATACGTAGTTTTCCAATTTCATTTATTTCATTACTTTATATTTTATTTATACTTAATTCAGCTGCTTTCTTTAACAGTGGCAAGAAAAGGGCAGAGGCATCAGAGGCAGAGAGTTGCCCAGTCCGGAACTGGCCAGGAATAATCGTTCCAGGCTTATTCTAGGCTGGTCAAGGCTTTGTTTCAGGCGCTTCAATGTTTGCACCACATTGGGCTATTAGAGCACCATTTGGCAAATCGGGATTTCCCGAAACAACTCGAGAAGAAAGTTGATGAGTTAGGAGACTTTCTTAAGCCAGCTCTTCCCACCCCACACATTTTTTCTGTTTTTCGACAGATTAGTGTGGGATGGGCCAACCAAACGTTAAATGCTTTAGTTGAGCATTATAAGATAAATTTAAACCAGTTGATGTCTAAGATAACTTTGGCTGTGCGACCACCTCCTGGACTCGAAAAAGTAGACTTCAACAGCGCTTCGGCGCGTGCCGTGATCTGAGCTAAAAAAAACTTTAAAAATAAGTTGACAGATAAGACGATTTCGGCCTATGAGTCTTACATTTCGGAACTTCGCCCAGCGTCTGGAGGAAGGAACAATACGGGAGGGAGCAAGCAAACTCCGGCCCGTGTTGTCCCTCTACCCCAACGCGAAAAGCATAATAAGAAATGATCAAGGCAAAGCACTTCTCCCTCTTCTTTTCCTTCTACTTCTTCTTTCTCTCAGAGTAAGCGCCTCAATTTGCAAACATCTCCGGTCCATATTGTGACTGAAGATGCTCGCAAATTGAGTAATGCTGTCTCGCCTCGTCTTGTTCCTCTACCTCCTACTCCTCCTCAGCCTTTCTTCTCTGGTTCTCCTAGTGCTCTTACTAGAACTCCTCCTCCTTCTGTTTCTTCTCCTGCTTCTGTTTCCTCTCCTGCTTCTGTTTCTCCCCCTTCTCCTGCCTCTAGTGTGGTTCATCCAGGTATATCGTACTCAGAGAAAGTCAAATCACCGAGCCGCAACTCGGGCCGCCCATTTGATTCTAAATTCTCCCAGTTTCGGCATAAAAGCGGAGTTAATTTTGACAAAAGGAATTGGAGCCTCCCCGATGTTTGTAAAACATCCTTATGATTGGAAGTTCAAATTTAGGACGCATTGATCGAAATCCCCATCTGGACATCCAGGTGGAGTGTTACCGCGGCGCCAAATTCAATCATCTGCGCTCTATGTTTAAAGGGCACAGGGGCCAGTCCAGTCCCCCCAAAAATATTATTAAATATTGGCGTGAATTCTCGAAACGATGATTCTGATCTCGTAGTTAAGCAGTTGCGCAATATGCTTAGCGATATCAGGGTCAAGTTTAGATCAGCAAAAATTTATTTCGCTGAACTAAACTTTTCGCAAAAAACTCCTTCAAGCTGAGAGGAGAACCCTGAGCATCATCAACGAAACTATTCGGAAAGTGAAGGACGTTAACGTTATACCAAAAATTGATGACGCGAAGTTTGATGTTGCTCAGGATTTAATTCATTGGACCACGAGAATCGCCAATATTATGTACGACCACTGGTTGAACCACCTAAATTTAAACTAAGTAAAGGCAAAGGTAACAGCCGCCTAACAGATGTGGGATTAGGAACTAATGTGGTTAACCTGTCTGGCACCAATGACCTAACAACCCAAGAGAAATCGCTTTTGGATCGCGGTTTAACTTTTGTACCAGCACCAAAGCCTAAAACTGATCAACAAACAAATTTACCATCATACAACCGTAATTTTCTTAGGCAAATGAAATTAGCAGACCGCTTTAGAAACTCCAGCGGTCGGAAACTTCCTTTTACAGAATATCTGGTTGGTCACCTCCAGATAGTGAAGTAGATCCCGAAATTATTGAAGCTAGCAAACGAATCATCCAAAAGGTGTTCAGCATGAACATACTCTCCGATAAAGACAATTTGACAGCTGGTGAACGGAGAGCCCTCACGAAACTTCGAAAAAATAGGAAATTAGTAATTAAACCAGCCGACAAAGGTGGGTCGGTAGTTGTTCTATCTCGGGATAATTATATAAAGGAAGCCATGAGACAACTCAGCAATACTAAACATTATAAGAAAATAGATCCACTTATTTGGCCTAGTAATATCGAAAAATTCAATAAGATCTTAAAATTTCTCCTCGACGAAGGTCACATTACCAAAAAACAATTGAAATATTTAACAGCTAAGCTCAGTGCTCAAACAAGACAATTTTATATCCTACCAAAGATCCACAAGGACCGTTCTTCATGGACGGATGACTTAACTCCACCCGGGAGGCCAATTGTATCCGATTGTTATTCGGAATCTTATGCGATATCGGAATTAAGTGATTATCATCTGAAACCTATAGCAAATAGACATCCGAGCTATCTAAAAAATACACAGGATTTCCTGTCAAAAATTTCGAAATTGAAAATATCGAAAAATGCAATTCTGGCTACTTTGGATATCGACAGTATGTATACGAACATTGATATTGATAAAGGTGTTAAATCAGTTTAAAATGCATTTGAAAAATATCCGGATGCAAAACGCCCGGATGAACAAATTTTGGATCTTTTAGAGCTGAGCTTAAAAGGTAATCACTTTCAATTCAATGGAGAATATTTTCTACAAATAATGGGTTGTCCTATGGGTAAAAGATTCAGTCCTAATTTTGCGAGCATTTATGTAGCGGAATGGGAGGAAAATGCCTTAAGCAAATGTGCAAAGCATCCTCTCGTATATCTCAGGTATTTAGATGACATTTTTATTATTTGGGAACATTCAAAAGAAGATTTTGATGACTTTTTAGAAATTTTGAACAATCATGATCCAAATATTAAATTGAAAGCTACTATCAGTGAAAATTCTGTTGATTTTCTTGATGTGACCGTGTATAAGGGCAAGCAATTTCAGGCGTCCGGTCATTTAGATTATAAAGTATATTTTAAACCAACTGATTCACATCAATTGTTGCACACAAAATCATTTCATCCTCAACATACATTTAAAGGTATCATCAAATCACAACTCATTCGTTTCCACCGCAATTCAAGTGATAAGGTAAATTTCAATGAGGCTTGTTCCACTCTATTTGGCGCCCTCAGATCGAGAGGGTACTCGCTGCGCCTTTTGCATAGCCTGAAATCCCAAACCCTGAAAAAGCTCGAAAGTCCAGCTGAAACTACCGATTTCGAACCACTGAAGATTGAACACAACAGACCGTTGCAGAATGGTAGTGGCGCAGTATTTATTTGCAAAAAGCCTCGATGTAGATTGCATACTTTTATGCCTGATCAGAAAGAGGAATTTTCCTCCGAACAAACGAAAAATCAATATCAGATCCTTAACCCCCTCCATTGTGATTCACCAAACATTATTTACCTTATCACACGTAAACGCTGTCGGAAACAGTATGTTAGTCAAAGTCAAAATCCTTTGCGAGAACGTGCTACTAGACACAAACAGGATATAAAACATAATGCTGATGCCCCAGTAGAACAACATTTTAACCTTCCTGGCCATTCTTTGGACGATTTCGAAATCCATCCTATTGAACAACCACCAATTAAAGGCACATTAGAAGAAACGGATGAATTTAGAAAAAAACGTGAAGCTTTTTGGATCAATACGCTTCAAACACTCTGGCCATTTGGTATGAACATATCAGAGGGCGAATGCGAAAGGAGGTCCACCATTCCTTTCACTTTAACGTACAACAGAATGAATATCGAAATAGCAAAAATGTTAAAAGATTAATTCAATTTTACCAATGCTAAATTAAATGCACATTTGAATCTTCGACCTGTCATCGCCTATAAGAAAAACAAAAGCTTGCGTAACATCCTTGTAAGGACTAAATTAGAGCCCATCAATGAATAACATCAATTTTTGCCAGTCAGTTTAACCAGTTCCTAAGCTCATCACTTAGTTTAAATCAATTTTATGTACTTTTTTGTCATGTTTGAAACCCATCAGGGTTCAGTAAATGAAAACAATTTTTCGGCGGCATATAAAAAGAAAAAAACGTTTCAGTAGGAAATGTCTGTGTCAGTGCGATTTTTTAACCTCAAACACACACACACACACACACACACACACACACACACACACACACACACACACACACCACACCACACACACACACACACACACACGCACACACAAATATCGAAAAATGCAATTCTGGCTACTTTGGATATCGACAGTATGTATACGAACATTGATATTGATAAAGGTGTTAAATCAGTTAAAAATGCATTTGAAAAATATCCGGATGCAAAACGCCCGGATGAACAAATTTTGGATCTTTTAGAGCTGAGCTTAAAAGGTAATGACTTTCAGTTCAATGGAGAATATTTTCTACAAATAATGGGTTGTCCTATGGGCAAAAGATTCAGTCCTAATTTTGCAAGCATTTATGTAGCGGAATGGGAGGAAAATGCCTTAAGCAAATGCGGAAAGCATCCTCTCGTATATCTCAGGTATTTAGATGACATTTTTATTATTTGGGAACATTCAAAAGAAGATTTTGATGAATTTTTAGAAATTTTGAACAATCATGATCTAAACATTAAATTAAAAGCTACTGTCAGTGAAAGTTCTGTTGATTTTCTCGATGTGACCGTGTATAAAGGCAAGCGATTTCAGGCATCCGGTCATTTAGATTATAAAGTATATTTTAAACCAACTGATTCACACCAATTGTTGCACACAAAATCATTTCATCCCCATCATACATTTAAAGGTATCATCAAATCACAGCTCATTCGTTTCCACCGCAATTCAAGTGATAAGGTAAATTTCAATGAGGCTTGTTCTACTCTATTTGGTGCTCTCAAATCGAGAGGATACACACTGCGCTTTTTGCGTACCTTGAAATCTCAAACTCTGAAAAAGCTCGAAAGTCCAGCTGAAACTACTGATTTCGAACCACTGAAGATTGAACACGACAGACCGTTGCAGAATGGTAGTGGTGCGGTATTTAATTGCAACAAGCCTCGTTGTAGACTGCATACTTTTATACCTGATCAGAAAGAGGAATTTTCCTCGGAACAAACGAAAAATCATTATCAGATCCGTAACCCCCTCCATTGTGATTCACAAAACATTATTTACCTTATCACATGTAAGCGCTGTCGGAAACAGTATGTTGGTCAAAGTCAAAATCCCTTCAGAGAACGTGCTACTAGACACAAACAGGATATAAAACATAATGCTGATGCCCCAGTAGCACAACATTTTAACCTTCCTGGCCATCCTTTGGACGATTTCGAAATCCATCCTATTGAACAACCACCAATTAAAGATACTTTAGAAGAAACGGATGAATTTAGAAAAAAAACGTGAATCTTTTTGGATCAATACGCTTCAAACCCTCTGGCCATTTGACATGAACATATCAGAGGGCGAATGCGAAAGGAGGTCCATCATTCCTTTCACTTTAACGTACAACAGAATGAATATCGAAATAACAAAAATGTTAAAAGATGAATTCAATTTAACCAATGCTAAATTAAATGAACCTTTGAATCTTCGACCTGTCATCGCCTATAAGAAAAACAAAAGCTTGCGTAACATCCTTGTAAGGACTAAATTAGAGCCCATCAATGAATAACATCAATTATTGCCAGTGAGTTCAACCAGTTCCTAAGCTCATCACTTAGTTTAAATCAATTTTATGTACTTTTTTGTCATGTTTGAAACCCATCATGGTTCAGTAAATGAAAACAATTTTTCGGCGGCATATTAAAAGAAAAAAACGTTTCAGTTAGAAATGACTGTGCCAGTGCGATTTTTTAACCTCAAAAACACACGCACGCACGCACGCACGCACGCACGCACCACGCACGCACGCACGCACGCACGCACGCACGCACGCACGCACACACACACACACACACACCACCACCACCACCACCACCACACCACACACACACACACGCGCGAAAGTCCTTAAAGGGCTGTTAAATCTTTATTCAAATGTTTATTTATTTAAAATGTACACTCGTCCCAGCCAGGCAAGATTGTGTCAATCATTGTCTGGTGTTTGGTGGTTTCCTGTATATGTTAACAGAAAGGTAGGTTGTACGAATTCCTCCTACGCTTCGTCTACCATTTCCATACGTCTTCCTGACAAGGGTGTTGCAAGAAAATTTGAGAATGTTCAATTAGAAATGCTATAGGTAGAGAGAAAGATAGGTATCTGCTATTGTATATTGTGACTGTTGTGTGATTGTTGCTATGGATGGGGTGAGGGTGGGTTTCTTCGGAGCTCACTCCCCACGCACAGAGTTGTGATGGCAGTCCTCAAAGACTCGACACTAGAATTCCTGATGAGTAGCGAGGCAATCTTCACTGACTCCACTACTCCATTTCATAATAAGAAAAAGATAGAACTGCGCTATTGTATATTGTGGCTGTTGTGTGATTGTTGCTCTGGGTGGGGTGAGGGGTGTGTTTATTCGGAACCCACTCTCCACGCGTAGAGTTGCGACTCAATCCAGTTCTCAATGAGTAGCGAGGCAGTCCTCACTGACTCCACGCAGTATAATTCTATTGAATCGAATAATCTGCGATTTTATTATACCCCTGAATGTATGTTTTGGGTGCAAAGAATCCTTGTGGAGTAATTGGTGGGAATCAGTGGGTTTAAAATATGTCCTGTAATCCAAAGATCCCGTGGCGTGAAATTTTCCACCTTTATAGACGGTGATGTCAAGAAAATCAACTGATTGCTCCAAAATGGTTGCTTTCAGCTTGATATTCTGATCGCGACCATTTAAAAAGTCTGAAGAATTTTGAAAATCTTTTTTCGAATGTTCCCAAACCAGATAGATATCGTCCAGGTACCTCAAAAATACTGACGGCTTTTTTTCGGCTGCTTCGAGCGCTGCTTATTCCCAATCAGCCATAAAAATAGACGCAAAAGAGAGACTATTTTTTCCCATAGGCGTGCCTTTAATTTGTTGATAAATCTGACCGTTAAACTCAAAATCATTACCATTTGACCAACAGCTTAAGTATTTGCACAGCGGTTTGCGATGGGTTTAAGATAGTGATCTATGTATTGTGCAATATGATACGATTCCGACTCACAATCTGATACGATAGGCCTTCGTTTAGGCATTAATGGATTAGTCCAGGTGTCGACTGGCTTATGCGTTTTAGGAAGAATATAAAAAGTTCGAGGTTTAACCTTATCCCGAGAAGGTGCCAAAAATTCGAGTTTTTTTTTTTTTTGAAAGACAGTTATTATCTTCAAGTTCCTTCAATACGGCATTAAATTTTGAAATATTTTCCTGCCACAGGGGTTGATCAATTTTCCTGTAGTGTTCGGCATTATTGAGCTGCCTGGTGGCCTCCTCAATATAATATAATTTTCCCGGCTCATAAGTACAGTTGCCGATGATTTATCTGCCGGTTTTATAATAATATTTTCGTTTTTCCGCAAGGAGGCCAATGATTTTTGTTCGGCCCGCGACAGATTTTGTTTATCCCCCAACTTTTCTCTTTTACTGACTGTTTCAATTAAATGTTTATGAGATTTACTTATTTCGGGGTCCACTTGTTTCGGTTCGGGGACCCAGCCTGTTTTTTTTTTCCGTGAAGGGTTGCTTATTGCCCAAGGTTTCACCAAAGAAATCAGTTAAAGCAATTTGTTTGTAGAATGGAAAACATAATCACTACGACTCGCGTGCTTTAATATCATCATAAATAAAATTGGGAGAAGACCCTTTTTCCTTACAGAGATCTAAAAGAATTTGATCTGATACGGTTAATTTCTCGTCGCGCTTGATTGGAGTCGGCACAAATGTTAATCCCCGACCCAAGAGAGATTTTTCGTCCTGTGAGAGAGAGAGATTTGTAAGATTAACGATGTTAGTACCTAAACCCAAATCAACAGGAGTGGCCATTGCCCTGATCGCAATTAGTTTAAATCTAAGTGGGAAAGCCAATGTTTGTAGATGGTGTTTGCGGTTTTTTCGTCCCAGTGTTCTCTGTATTGGTCGTACTTCGAAACAGCGAAATCTGAATCAGGGAGTTTTGGAACCAGAGTAACATTTTTGTTGGACCCGGCCGTGCTGTTGATCAGGTCGAGTGTTTGCCGTTCCGAAGGTGAGAGTTCCGAGGAATAATTTATCTCTGCAAAATAAATTTTTGATTTGGGGAAAGAGCTTCGATCTGCAGAGAGCATTAAGCGCAGTTGGTTGACAATTTTCGGTGCTGGGACGTCTTTTGAATTGATACCAATGTTCAACAGCACTTTCCCTGGATAAGTACTGCGTCTTTGATAGTTTTTGGCCATAGTTTGAAACTTATTGAGAGTGGCCCCTGGGTAACATTCGACTTGCAGTTCTTTGTGGACTGGTAAATTTTTCTAAGACAAATTTGATGCACCCCACAATAGAACTTTTATTGTAACGACCGGTAAGAACCACTCTTGTTTGTTTGGACCGTGTCGGAACCGCCAGAAGTGTTGGCCGAAAGGTCTTTTTTATCCCGACTCTGCGTGCACTGGACAGAGCCGGTGGGTGAATGGTTCACGACATCGGCGTACGATAAATTTGGATCGCGGGACGAGTTAGTTGGTTTAGTGGCTGGAGGCGTGCAGCGCCTAGGAGAAGCAGAAGATGAAAGGGTGCCAGTAGAAGTTTTTAACCAAGACCGAGAAGACAGAGGTGTGTAGGTTGAAATGAGAGGTGGTACAGTTGAAGATACAGGTTTAGAAACAGAAACAATAGGGGCCACGGGACTATGAACCACGTTCCTACCTGTACGTGCGGAGCTAGTTTTCGTGGGCCTCTGAGCTGAGGGAGGTGAAATCGAGGAGCGAGGAGAGGGTAGTCTGTTTCGCTCGGACGCAATAACTGGAGTAGAATGTCCAACAGAGTGAGAGCCTCTATGCGCCTCTCTGTTGTGCATTCGATCCACATTATCACTGGCAGGTTTTTTAATTTTAGTATTAAAACTGTGGAAATGTCCGACAGTGGAGTCCTGAAGTCGCGCATGGACGGTTTGAGGCAAGCCCCTTTCGACCCTCAGTAACTGTGTGAGAATTTGCCTTGTCTGGCAGTGGCAAAGGAGGAAGGCGTTTAGGAATCTAATTGAGTTCTTTCGGGAATTCCGGGCTGCGGAGTTTCATGGCCTTAAGTTGTCGGTATGTGCGTTGCTCCAGAGCTATCTTTTGGCATTCCTTGTCCAATTTTGTTAGGACGAATTGCACATACTGGTCTATGGTTCCGGTGAAATCAAGTTTGAGGCTGCCGTGCATCTTTGATCCATGTCGTCGATGAAGTCACCCCATTCCGAGTCGCTGTCAGAGTCCGAGTCATTATCCGTGGTGTTGAGAGAGGAGCTGAGGCTGGATAGATTCTTGGTTAAATTTGATGGAGATTTGAACTTTGCCCCTATTAACTTAGACAGACCAGTTAATTTGAGAGCTGGCGTTCAATCCCATCAATGTTTCTTTGATTTGCGAAGGCAGGAAATCCATCTTCACTAATTAGTGTGGTTGCTAATTAGGAGCTTTCGAGAATGCGTCTGTCCACCTGGATTACCAAGTGTGGTGAATGATGTGTGGTGTAATGTCAGATGTGCGCAGGTGGTAACGGAACTTTTATAGTTCAACCGATTTAGCGTGGTAGTAGGGCTCTAATTAGTCCCAGGGTACCCACTAAGAAGGGAACCTACTGGGTGTTAACAATAACCAAAGTGCTTAAGCCAACAGTGGAGATTCCCCCCCCCCCCCCCCCCCCCCACTGATTCTTAAACCCTGAGGCAAGTGCAGACAGTGTCAGTTTATGATTAGGCAAGATTTGATTACAAACAAACACTCTGGGGAGGTAATATTTCTTTCCCGTCCAGATGATCAAGGCGATAGAGTTTTGTGTATAGGTAAACCTGATAGTATTTTATTGCATGAAAAATGGAAATACGCAAAATTTGTTCTAACTAGAGAAACAGAATTTACTGCCACCAGTAAATTCAGGTCCGTGTGAAAAGGGTTAAAGTATCAGGAATAAACTATAAAGAAAGAGAATTCATGGAGGCTTATTTTTGGGAATAAAATATGTTTGAACAAGTCAGAAATGGGTTTTCGTTAGCAGTATTTACAGATATTCATACAGGAATCAGAACAATTTTATAAGAAGCCAGAAATGGCATATATGTGACCAGCATTCAAAGGGTTTGATACACGAATCAGAAATGGATATTTTTGGCTCTGTCCACTAATTTGAGTGATGAAATACATTCATAAACTTTAGAAATGCATTGAGGTGAAATAAAATGCATTTTCCAGTCTTTCTGAATAATGCCCCCATATTAAGATCTTCAGAGGGTTAAAATATTCCCTTTAAATACTCCATTTTAATCCAGTAAATGGGGGCGCAGTGGCTTAGTTGGCAGAGGTGCAGGCTGCAAGGCGTGAGGTCCTCACTCTGTCCTTGGGCAAGACACTTCGCCCCATTGCCCACGTGGGTGCATGGTGGCGCTGTGTACTAAAGCGTACTGCACATCGATGGTGCACCCATCTTCAACCAATGCTAACTCTGCTTGTGTGGAGTTAGTATATGGGGGATCTGACAGTTGCTCGTTGTTGCCCGGTGGTTCTTCCCGGGTACTCCGACTTCCTCCACCTGAAAAACTGTCGTGGTCATGATTAGCCACTGTGCAGAAATATGTGACATTAAACACCAATAAATAAATAATCCTTTAAAAAATTAGCTCAATCCAATAAAGGGTCATAAGCTATGTTTTCCAAGCAAAAATGAAAAGGTAATTAAAACTGAATAGACGTTTCTGTGAATAATGTTGACCGGTTTTCGCCGTTATGTTGGCTAAAGTGTTAAGAATCCCTTACCTTGGAAGGCACTCTGAAAAGGTGTCCCATTCCACATAGAATTAAATGTTAAGAAAATAAAGCGAAAAAATTAAGTTTCTCATCTGACAGTACCTGCTTTTGCTCTCCGGAGGGAAGAAACGCCACAAATCAGAGACATTCTCTTAATGGCACTTTGACACCAAAGGTTTCAGCACTCTCGGTGAGACCGAGCTGAGCGCAGTGAAAGACTATAAAACTCCTCTAACAAATGCGTTTTAAACAGTCATAGCACTGACAGAGTTAACAGTGCAGTCGACCATGTCAGTACTGTATTGTTACTGGCACCCTGACAGTTTTGTGATAGGTTTCAACAATTATTCAGTGCAGTTTTATGGAAAGGGTTAACTTTATTCTGCCAGAAATAAAATATGTGCAATCCACATTGAAGTCTTGAGAGGGTTAAAAGCATTGAACTGAAATAAGATAGGATTCAACAATTGTTCAGTGCAGTTTTATGGAAAAGGTTAACTTTATTCTGCCTGAAATAAAATATGTGCAATCCACATAGAAGTCTTGAAAGGGTTAAAAGCAGTGAACTGAATAATTTATAATTTATTTCCTTGCAAGGCAAAGGGTTTTTTCTGAACTTAGTTTCAGGAACTTACATCCCATTATAATGACAAGGTCAGATTTCATCTTGACAGCTGACTCCACTGATGTTTACATAGTCTCCAGTGTGAACATAACATTGTATTGCTTGGGGAGAATTTACTGTATCGGGAAATTGGAGGCTGTGAAAACCCTGTGGCCTACTGGGCCATACTCAATGGCTCTAGCGACCTGAAAAACATAGGTGGCCGAGAAGTTTTGAATGTCTACCAGTATGCCAAAAATCAGCGAGATAGGACAATTCGTTTTCTAGTTATCGTGGGGACAAGGAAGTGCATAGAAGACAGAAGAAGAAGAAGAAGAGAAGAAGAAGAAGAAGAAGAAGAAGAAGAAGAAGAAGAAATAAAAAGAAACCGTACAAAAACAATAGTCTGGTGTTTCACACAGACTAATTAATCCATAACTGCTCGACCCGGTTTAATAAATATCGCCGACCGACGTTGAATTTGAACTGAGTGATTGCCAATAATTACCTGCTATCTTTGGAAATTCGGTAAGCAGGTGGGGGACAGCGGGAGAATATGTCACCTCTCTCCCCGGCATGCTGACCGAAAAGTGCGTTTTAACATTATCCCAACAGTCTTGCTTCCGACAATGTATGAACGACAGTAACGAACCGATTTTTTCTTGGTGAACAAGTTTGAAAATTCTGTCATTGGCAAGATAGATATTTTCGATAGGTAGATACGCACTAGCACAGAGTGAATGAATAAATTCACTTTGTTGACTAAACCTGTTTACGAGACTTGCTTTTATTTTATAGGCCCGGTATTGATTGGGTCAAAAAAGATTAATGATCGATACCTTCCGGTCAGAGACTGGCCGCCCATCAGAGCGAGTCACCCTCAGACAGGCGACGTCGCATGTGGTTTCAAAAGAACCACACACGGCGTCGCATGTCGGAAGTAAAGCGCGCTGGAAGAATGTATTCAACATCGACCTACCCACCATTAATCAAAAGGGAAGATGTAGGGATAAAAGGTGAGGAATAGAGAAATAAATAAAAAACCTACCCTTCGACCAGAGACTGAGCGTCCAACAGAGCCCCCCTCAGACAAGTGGCCTGGCAGGTGGCTTCGAGGGAACCCACATACGGGGTCGCGTGTCGGAAATGAACCGCGCTGCAAAACGTGCATTCTCCCCCACCATAACCATAAAAAAGAGGATATAAGGCTAAAGAATAAGAAATAAAAAGTAAAATGAGAAATTGTGAAATAGATAAAAAAAAAATAAAAATAGAAGAAAAAATACAAAAAAACAACAATAATAAAACTAAAACATAGTAAACACCTAAATAAATAACTAGGAAATAAATAAATAAAGTTCCGCTCAGTTCCCAAGAAGCAGGCACAAAAGAGCCATCGGAAGCCCGGCACGCAGAGGTCCCCGTGCAAATCACATCACCAAGGCATTCTTTGCCCCCACAACGCGGTCTACACCGAAACTCGCGACGCACCACACCCCCCAATGGATATGCCCCTCTCTGACATTCAATCATCGCAGAACCCCCCAAAAAATTAAAAATAAAAATAAAAAAATATATAATAAATAAATAAATAAATAAGTAAATAAATAAATAAATAAATAAAACCAAAGTGAGTGCCAAAATTTGGCTCAAACAAACAAATGTTTATCTAATGCCGCTGAGTAACTTAATCCATTTTATTTATTTTTTTATTAGGGTTTAACGAAACATTAACAGCCAGGGTCATATCATGTCGGTGACAGTTTTACGGGTTGAGGAAGCCGGAGTACCCGGAGAGAACCACCGAGCAACGACGAGCAGCTGTAAGCTCTCCAATATTGTAACTCTGCACCGCGGCACAGGTAGGGTTAGATTGGTTGAAGACATGCGCACCTTCGACGTGCAGTACGCCTTAGTACACAGCGTCATCGTGCCCCCATGTAGGCAATCGGGGTTAAGTGCCTTGCCCAAGGACACAACGTGGGAGCGCGAATCAGTCGCTGAAATGGTCACCCATCCAACTACAAACCGCGCTCGACGTTGCTTAACTTCGGTGATCTGATGAGAACCGGTTACCGAGACGCCACCGCGCCGCAACTTAATCCATAAATTTGCATAAAAAGGAACAAAAGTCCCTCTTCATGCAAACTGATGGAATAAGCTATTCACCACTTCGGTACCGAAAATGATAAGTTTTTAAACTGAAAAATCACATCCCCTGACTATATCAAAAATAAAAAGCCAGAGTAATAATAATAATAATAATAATAATAATAATAATAATAATAATAATAATAATAATAATAAAAATAATAATAATAATAAAAAATAAAATAAAAAATAATAATAAAATAAATAATAATATTAAAAAGTAAATAAAATAAAATAAAACAAAAAATAAATAAATAAAATAAAATAAATAAATGAATAAGTAATAAATAAATAAATAAATTAGGAGCGATTAAAAAAGTGGATAGAATAAATGAATGAATAAAGACCTGGATGTGTACATGGTGCCTACCACCCCCCCCACCCCCCACCCCCAAGCAGCACTCCCACCTAACCCCCTCCCAAAACGTACGATATGAAGCAAAGGGATGACGAGAGAACTGAAATGGGAATATGTTACCTGTAATTATCTTATGTCAGTTTGTACCCAATGGTTTTAATTTTGAACTGACCAGAATATCTTTTAAACTGCGGTTTTTAGAATATGCAATTAGAGGGCGCGCATGAATGGGTGATTTTAATCTGAAGTTTAGGTTTTTGAACTCTTCCTTGGACATGCGACCGATTTGAACCGATAGACGATTATATTGAAACACAAAGGGAAGAAACTGTTTTGTACCTTGATAGCCTGGGAGTTCACTAATTCCGAGCGGTGCCAAATTCTGAAGCTCTTTTAGTTTAGTTTATTTTGTATTGTATTTTCAATACGTCCCTAATTGCCATACAATTTCCCCATATATGAATACCGTAAATTAAATGACATTGTACAAGGGAAAAATAAAGTATTTTCATGATCTTTTGGGGTAATATTTTCTTTGCTTTATTTAAAGTAAAATTAGCCCATCTTATCTTTGCGCAGATTTTTGATATGTGGGCTTGATATGATAGGGTTTCATCAATATTTATACCCAGGAAACTCAAGGATGTTTCTACCTCGTTTAATCCAACCCGCGTTATCTTTTGGTTATTTATATAAATGTTAGGATATCTCTGAATTTGTGTTGTTTGATTTGGGTTTATAACAATATACTTTGTTTTGCTACGCAGAAAATACTGCATGGCACGATCTGATTGGACAGTTGTTTGACCGATCAGAGATCGCCAGCGTGGGATAATTTTACAACACGCTTATCTATTGGTCCCATGAAACATACCGCCGTGTGGGATTATCTTATTGGACAACTGTTTGACCAATCAGACACCGCCGCGATCTTACCGGGTTATCAAACACCAGCGACGTGGCACCATCTTATCTATGACATAATCAAACAGTGAACATGGTCTTTATCATATTAAGCTTCTTATAAACAAAGGAGCCCTTTATCATAATACCTTTATCTATGACATAATCAAACAAACCAGTTGTCCCTTATCTATTTGCAAAATTATACAACGTGACACTATCATATCTAATTATAAACAAAGATTCTCTCTATCATAATTCCTTTATGACATGACTAAACAAACCAGGTAGTCTTTATATCTAAAGCATTTTGTATGCCGTTACGTGTACATGTCCTTGACAACATTTACCTTAAAGATATTTACCAACAAATAAAGTTATGGGAGGGGCAGGGAGGGGATAGGGGATGGTGGCACTCTTTTGTTAGTACTCATAAGGACACCTCAGTTTGGAAGTCCCCCAGCTTTGGGCTAGCCTTTGGAAAGGGGGGAACAGTGCAAAGCTTTGGTGGGGAGGGACTGGGCTTTTGGAAGGGGAGCCCACATACAGGGAAAACCTTAACAATATGGGGAAAGCCTAAATGGGCTATACATAGTCTGGACCCCTAATGGGCTTTGGGGAAGGATAGCCTAAAAAATAGGGTACATACGGGGCGGGTAGGGTGAGGGGGCGCCTAAAAATAACCTACACCTAGTGTGGAGAGGGGAGGGAGAGGGGAGGGGAGGCCTAATGGATTTGGGCGCCGAGGTCAATGACCTCGGGGTCGGGGTCTAACCCCGCGGGGTCCTGGTAAAGAGGGTAGATCTGTGCATCCTATACTACTCATATTGATGGTGATATAAAATATCGTACTTTTCCAGATAAGATGTAATTCTATTGCACATTAATTTTTCCAGTAATTTGGAAAAGACTGGTAGAATACTTATAGGCCTGTAGTTATTGAATTGACACTCATTTCCATTTTTAAAAATCGGAATCACTTTAGCTACTTTCATTCTGACTGGAAAGAGCCGCTGTTGAAGGAGATATTGATAATATGAGTTAAAGCAGGTACTGTAGCATTAATTGTATACTTGGGTAATTTTGATGATATACCATCACAATCTTCAGTTTTCTTCGACTTCAGTGATTTGGCAACAGCAACAACCTCATATTCAGTTGTTGGAGTGGTAAAAAAGGCTGTTGGTTAGGTCGTTGCCCATGAAGTCTAGGAAGTGTTTATTGGGTCTGCTAATCTGTTCACTGGTGCATTTTTCAACTTGGGCGAAGTAGTTATTAAATTGGCGTGCAATTTCGCTCGCGTCGTTTATTTCTTTGCTATTTTCTGTTATAAAGAATCTTGGAAGAGCAGCGTCATTCTTTGACTTATCTAAGGCATTATTATTATTTGCCAAGTTCTGCGTAGGTTAGTTTTGTTTTTTTCCAGAATCTTTGAATAAGACATTGCTTTACTTTGTTTTTTTATCTTATTGAATATTCTACAATAATTTTTGTAGTTTTTAATATTATTTTCCGATGGATATTTTAATTTTTAATTGTAAAATTTTGATTTGTTATTTGATGAGACTAATAAGAGTCCTTTAGTCATCCACGGATTTCTTCTCACGAATTCTTTTCTCAACCTGCTGGTTACTAGGGGAAATGCCTTTTCGTATGCCGACTGGAAAATATCCATAAAGGTATCATATGCTACATTAGGAGAATCAGATTCGAAAACGGCGGAAAAGACCATTTGAGAGAGAAGCGTTTCAAACTGGGATATGCTTTCTGAGTTTATTTTCCGCGTCAAGCTTACTGCTGGACGTTTGTCACTTTTATTATGTGTTATCGAGTGGAAAATGCCAAAGTGGTCCGAAACATCTGTAATAATGACACCTAATCGATGTGACGGGCCAAAATTATTTGTAAAGACGTGATCTATCAGTGTAGCTGAATGGCTCGTTACTCTGGTCGGCCTGGTGATATATGGTAAGAAACCTTGACTTATCAATATATCCAAATATGAGTTCGTCTTGGCATTTATATCTGATTTCAAGAGATCAATATTAAAATCACCCGTTAAATATGTCTCTTTGTGTTCCTGATTGATTTTGTCGGTTATTACATTTAGTTTGTCTAAGAACAAATCAATGTCTGCCTTAGGTTGTGTATTGGGCCTATAAATTATCCCTATCAACTTCGTACATTTATGGAATTTAATTTCAATGAACAAGGATTCGAAGACATATGGAATAAATACCGAGAGATCTCTACGAATCTTGAAGGGTATATTTTCTTTGATGTATATGCCAACACCACCTCGACCGTCGTCTCCTTCTGGTCTATTGGAGCTGATAATTGGATGGTAGCCGTGAAGTGTATAGGAACATCGAGGCGGGATTTGAAATATCTCTGTCAGACCAATGACGTCAAAACTGTTATAGAGGCCCTGTGTTTTAAAGAGCATCTCGTTAAGGGAGTCCCAATGAGCCTTAAGGCTTTGGCAGTTTAAGTGAAAGACCGAAAATTGTTCCTTAGAACTGTCTAATAATGGAGGAATTTCTTCAGGTAGGTAATATTTGCAAACACTTTTTACAAAATTGGAAGGGAACTCATCACCAGAGAATGTTTCGTTTAGTTTCTCATTAAAAATCCCTTCAAAATCATGTTCCGAGTTATTCTGGACCTCGTCCAATGAAATATTATGCGCCATTATGATTGTGGTCACCAGGTCTCTTTAATTCAAACAAGCTGTTTTCTATAATTGTACGGGGTATTTTTTGACATTCTTTAACACCAAAGTTAACCTTACGGACTGAGTTGTCATTCTGAATTGTTTGCAGTGTTGGAGTTATTAATTGAGTGATGGAGAATAACAATGAAAATGAAAACAATAACAAATGTACATATTTCATAATTACTTTCGTAAATGACTATTTGTCTTTGTGTCTCAGGAGGAGAGCTTTATTCCTTAATGAATTTACCTTGGAGGTCAGTAGCGTCCAGTGTCTGAACGGATCAGACAGCCCGTTCATCCATTCTCTGGTCTGTCGATCACTGATTGAATTAATACACGGGGAGATAAGATAGAGAAAAGATAACAAGAGCATGAATCAGTAAACGGGCACCCGTTAACTAGTTCCACTTTTTAGGGCGACGACGATATTTCGTTTGTCTTCACTCTCACTGTGAAATTGTCCAGCTATAAATGGACGTTATTACTTTTTAGCGGACAGTCTGCTCGTCTACGTAAAAAATAACCAGCAATTGATCACATTCACTCACTAAATCAAGCCCCATCCATCCATCCATCCATCCACCCATAGAAACTCATTCTCCCATCCACTAAGTAATGAAAGAACGAATGAGCGAGTGGACAGATAAGCAAATGAATGAATGAATGAATGAATGGGCGCACGCGAGCATGCACGAACAAACGAACAAATGAACCAGCGAACGAGCGAGCGAGCGTTCGAAAGAGGGAACGATCGAAACAATGAATGAATGACTCAGATATACTTGCCCGTTGTTGTTTTATCATACCCAGTTTGGATCCTACAATGTATGACAGTGTATTGCAGCTAAATTGGGTTTTCAGGCTCGTGTTATCAGTTAGTACAGTCACTAACGTCTCTCTCATTGGTTTACTTAACTTTCATTTTATTGTCCTCTAGAACGAATTGATTGCCGGGACACGTGAAATTCAACTAATATCCCAGTTGAGTTGTAGGAAGCCATCGCCATATCACAGGACCACTCAGCGACACAATGTCCCCTTAACTTAAGTATAGAGGGTCATCTACTTAATGAACCAATGAATGAAGGATTGATTGAATGAAATAGAGACTGGACCATTAAGGAGCATATGGGTGTGTAAACGATTGAAGTCCGTGACTTTACAGTTGTTTTGGTGGCTTAGCCCCCTTTTTACCTCTTTGCAGGGATGGAGGGGGAAGGGAGATAGCGAGAGACGTCATCGAATAGGTGAGTTGGCCCCCAGATAAATGGGCAGGTGGGTGATAGATTCAGTAGTGGAGGTCACGCAAATTTGAATTTACTTATGTTGCAAGTGGCTTCTTTTCAATCGTACACTGCCTTAGCCACTTGTCCCTTCCATTCATAAGCGGGGAAATGGATGATTTTTTAACGTGACAAATGAGCGAGACGAAGAATTAACATCACGATAAACAGCTGAATAGATGAAAGAGAGAACATACCAAGGTACGGTAACTAAATAATAATAAATTTATGAACGAGGAAATAATAATCGGATGAAGTGACATGAGTAGGTGTTAAGTGCGGATTCTAGACCACTTTTCCAAAAAACTGTACACGTACACGTACATGTACATGTACCGCCATAGGGGTTCAGTGTTAAATCGTGTACAGAGTGTAAAAAATGTCATTTTTGCATGGTGGTCTAGAATCCGCAATTGTTTTTGAGGCTCTCGGATCGCACTTTTGACCGTTCAAACATCCGTTGGCGAACGAGTACATTCAACACGTCACTCGAAAGTGAAAAAATGTATGAAATTTTAAGAAAATGTAAATTTAAAAATTTTTGTTGACGTTCCCATCGCAGATCAGACCTTCGATCTATCGTTGGTGTACACAGGCAAAAAACGTTTTGCGGCTTCTAGACCAGCATAAAAATGTGGTTTGTGGCTTCTGGACCACCGACGTTCGCCAACGGCTGTTTGAACGGTCTAGGGTGCAATCTGATCGGTGAAACAATTTGCGGATTCTAGACCATGAAAAGTCGACCTCAAAACCTTTTCTCGACGTTCACCAACGGTGAAAAGTGAGTGTAAAGTGTAGTTACTCATCAAGGATTTTTTTTAAAAAAATTTCCAAACCAATTTCGGCTTCTGGTACATCAAAAAATGCATTTTGCGGCTTCTGGACCACCACCATGTTCACGATCACGCTCCGGACGGTGGAGGGTGCGATCCGATCGGCGAAAATGATTTGTCGATTCTGGATCGGGAAGATCTCAAAACGTTTTCTCTACATTCGCCAATGGCGCGAAGTGGGTGTAAAGTGAAGTTACTCGTCGAGGATTTTTTTTCAAACCAAACTGAAAAACTCGAGTTTGGAAATCGTCCGTCCAGGTTTTGTCATAGCGAGTTTTAAAGTAAATCGTAATAGATCAGTTTTGTGAAGTTTTCAATTTTGCACTCAGTGTATATAAATAGTTTTTTTCTTTTTTTCATTCAATAGAATCGACTATATAATTGCATTCCACTCAGATAGTTTTAAGTAAGAAAATTTGTGTTTTAATTGACACTATGAAATCTTCGCAAATCCTTTCATTTTTTGTTCTGGTGTAAATGAAAGGTTTTCGTTCAATGAATGAGACAGAAAAACTCAAGTTTGGAAAAATTAGAACCGATGGAAATCGTGCATCCACGTTTTGTCATAGCGAGTTTTAAGGTAAATCGTAATAGATCAGTTTTGTGAAGTTTTCAATATTACACTCAGCGTAAATAAATAGTTTTTCATTCAAATAAAATTGGACTATAAAGTGTTCCACTTAGATGGGTTTTAAGAGATAAAAATAGTGTTTAATTGACACTATGAAATCTTTGCAAAATCCTTTCATTTTTTGTTCCGGTGTAAATGAAAGGTTTTTCGTGTAATAAATGGACAATAAAATCGCGTTCCACTCAGTTAGGTTTTTAAGAGGTAAATTGAATTTTAATTGACTCGTGATAATGTTTTGGAGATATGAATGAACCCTTTTAACAGATATAATTCTTCTGAAACATTTTCAATCAGAAGCCGTTTTTTCATTTTTCGTTCGTAAAGTGGTTTTAAAACAGAATTTTTCACTTCATCTAAAATGCTGTTTGAGGATTACGATAAAACGTTCCATTCTTATGCGCTAAACTTTCATACTTTTCAAAGTCCTTCTGTTCATCATGGAGTTAATAATCGGTGATGTGATCTTTAACACGTTCGAGGGCAAAACGCATTTATCGAGGTTTCATTTTTAAAATGTTTTTCCTCAACTGGTTTTAGTTATTATATATTAAAGACAGAAGATTTTTATTTACTTAAAACATAAAACATAAAAATAATTATACATTTAATTTTTGAGAATAATAAAATAACTCATGTTACCATCCATACTCTAAAGGAAATATTAATAATTTTAGAAAACGAAAAAATGTTTTTACACATCACAGATTCCAAGCGGAGAGATCAGCTTCTCAACGAATATCAATGACTCAAGAAAAGCATCCAATCCTCTGACAGAAGCAGGCGACTTGGAGAGATGGAATTAAGACGTGAAACCACAAAATTATTTAAACCCGTGATGGAGGTTCAGGAATGAAGTAAGAAGGAGATTGTTGACGAATTGAAGCCCATAAAAGAAAGTTCTTTGAGAACGGGTTTGTTGCCCGACAGTTTTACAAGGGGGTTTTCCTTTCACAGATCATTGCCGGATTACGTTCCCATGAGAATCGAAACCGAAGTGAGCGAAAGTCATGATGTGGCTTTGACTATCACCATTGATAGCATCGTGTCGTCTGAGTATGGTGGTAAGAGAGATCTGTTGTATGGAATTTATAAGGATTCTGATGTTAGAACTTTCGTAGGTGACACCGAAGTGCAAGAGGATGATGATAATTTAATCGTCGGTTCGAATAGGTACGAATTAACTCCTGGACTGCACAAATTGCTCCTTTTCGACAAGCCTGGAGATTACATGGATCGGGATTTCGACAATTACGGCAACATTCTGGTTCAGACTCATGCCATGAAGAGAAATAACGATGTCAGAGAAACGAGACCCAAAGCCAATAGAGGTTACAAGTGGACGAAGGTGGTGAAACCCATATGTGATATGAATAAGAAATTCGTCGAATCGGTGACTGGGAAAGGGGTGAGAACTACTTTTCTTCAAAGCAATTCTGACGCTCTGTCTCAGAGATTGAGATTGTTAATGGCAAGTCGACGCGCAGGTAATACTGGATTAGATAATGAGATAGTGAGCATATGTGATGAATTGTTGAGGCAGGAGGTTTTGAATAAACGCAATTATAAAAGGCTGATGAACGAATTGAAGGATTGATATATATATAATAAGTAGAGAGAACAAACAAACAAAAAATAGATAAAATAAAAACAGTAAATTTTACACTAGAAAATAATAAAAAGTATTTAAACAACAAACGATTTACCAGTGAAAAAAACAAAATATATTATAAAATAAAAATATGTTGGTGATAAAGAACAGGGGATACGTTAGAACTTACGTTCAAGGCAGTTCTGGCATCGTCGATTCTATAATGCGAGCGTTCACGAGCGATGCAGGTAGAAAACTCGCATCAACAGCATTTGAGGTTGGTAAGAAGATGGCTTTGGATGCTGGTAAGAAAGCCACTTCCGAAGCTAGTGGTAGGATCGCTTCTCTGGCTGGCAAGAGGGCAGATGATGCATTGATCGACAAGTTGATCAGTCCGCTGGTGAAGCGAGCTATGTTAGAGCGATCACCGAAAAGTTGGAAAGATTTTAAGGATGATGTGGTACCCATACAAGATTTAGCCAAAATGACGAATGGATCTGGATTGAAGACAACTCGCGACGGTGTAATATAAATAAATAATAATATTTATAAAAAACTGAGTTTGAAAAAACATAAAAATTGTGTTTGAAAATCTAAAAATAACAAAAAATAAAGAAAAGATGAACATTAAAGATATGTCTTGGAACGACGACGCGACCAAGAGGTTGAATAACGAGTTCTTTCCCAAAAGCATAAGAGGCTTGATAGTGGGAAAATCGAATTGTGGAAAGACCAATCTGTTGATGAATCTGTTGACGCAACCCGGCTGGTTGGATTGTGACAGATTATTCGTGTTTGGCAAGAGTTTGTTTCAACCTGAATACAGATTGCTTCGAGAGTGAATGGATCATAGATTGTCCAAGGACGTCATAGCCAGAATCTTTGACAGCAGGGAGGAATTTGACAAAAGTGAAGCTTCTCTTTCGACCATTTTGGATTGTGCGGAGATGGAATTGATGAAGAGAAATGCGTCTTCAAACGTCAAGTGTCGATTTTATGAGAACGCTAGTGACGTTCCGGATCCTAGAGAATTGAAATAGGAAGATAAGAATCTCATGATTTTCGACGATCTGCTTTTGCAGAGACAGAACCGATGCAAATCATATTACATTAGAGGTCGTCACAGCAACATGGACTGTTTCTACCTGTCGCAGAATTATTTTCGATTGCCCAGACAGACAATAAGGGAGAACGCTAATTTACCGTGTCTCTTTCGCCAGGATCTCAAGAATCTCAATAACATCTACGGTGATCACGTTGCAAACGACATGAGCGTGGCAGAATTCGGGAGATTCTGCAAGAGGGTTTGGGATGGAGGACTTTACAATTTCGTCGTGATCGATTTGACTAGCGAATTTAATCACAGAAAATATCTGAGCGAATTCGACAAGTTTTATGTTTCTGATGATAATAAGATAGAGAGCGAAAACAAAAATTAGAAAATAATAAATCATGAATAATTTAGTTTTGAAAAAATAAAATAAAAATTAAAAATAATTTTTGAACAAGGAGAATTGTTAGAACGGATAGCCGAAAACAATTCACTCAAATCGTGGTGAGTGTCGATTCGACTCGATTCATGATGAAATTTGAACCTTCCATTGAATTGAATAGAGAGAAAAGATATGAGATGGCATTGGTGAATCTGGAGACTTATTATTCCTTTCCCAACGTCACTGAAAAGAATAACTCATTCAAGTATTCCGACAGAGTGGATTGGTTGGAGATTCGAATTCCCAAAGGAAGTTACGACATAGACGATTTGAACAATTACATTCAGATACGAATGAAGATGGATGGAAAGGGAAGCAACAAGATCAGACTCGCTCCCAACCCTAATACCTTAAAGACAATGTTGGATTTGGAAGATAATTTTCGAGTGGATTTCAACATGAACGATTCTATAGGCAAGATGCTGGGATTCGATCGAAAGATGTATCGAGGCCATGCGGCATCTGAAAATATGGTCGACATTCTCGCAGTCAATAGCATTCTGGTGAACGTTGACATGATTGCTGGAAGCTACATGAATGGTAGCGCTCAACCAATGATCTATTCCTTCTTTCCAAACATGTCGCCGGGTTATTAAATCGTGGAACAACCTCGAAATTTAGTTTATCTACCAGTGATTTTGGACACATTGTACAGTCTCAAAACCACATTGACGGATCAAAATGGTGAACTGTTAGATCTTCGTGGAGAGAGGGTGACAATACGATTTCACATAAGAGAAGTATAAAAAAGCAACAAAAAAAAATATATTGCGTATATATATAAATAAGAAAAGAAAATAAACGCAATATTAATTTTACAAAAATTATTTAATATATATAATTATCATTAAAACAAAAAAACAATTGAACAAAATATATTTTAAAAAAAGAAATATGACTGAATACGTGGTTAAAAACATGAACATATTCAAAGGACAGATGGAGAAACTTGAGAGAGCGTTCAATTGAGATGAGCCGGTGAGATTCAAATTCACTTACAAAGATCTGACGAGTGACGGTAACGATCAAATCGCCTGGAGCAGAACTCAAATCAAAAGGATGGAGAAAGCGATTTGTGATAGAAGAGGGTTGAGGGTGAGATTGAGTCCCGCTCAATTGAAATACAATTTGAGCATGAAAGGCGGTTTCCTACCGCTATTGGCAGGAATCGCCACAAAAGCATTGGCCTTTGCCACAAAAGCATTGCCCTTTCTCAGAAAAACTCTTGGCGTGGGAGCTCTCTCGGGACTCGGGACTCGCGAGTTCGGCAGTTGAGAAATTAATGGGTGGCAGCGGACTGTTTTCGAAGAAGGGAGGAGCCATGTGTCGCATCCACATAGACAACAACGGTGAAGGATTGTATCTAGAACCCATTAGAGGTGGCAACTCTTTCAGTGGAAACAGTCTCTATCTGAAGAGTTGACAGAACGTTGAGTGACTTGGTAAGGGTTTGCTGTTTGGTGAGAATTCGGCGTTTAAGAAAATACCGATTTTGAGTATGTTATTATAATTTTAAAAAATTATATAATTATATAAAATATAAAAATATAAATCATAGAAAGTATAAAAAAATAATATAAAATGGATAAAAAGGTGGAAAAACAATTAGACGATAATGATGAATATCATGGGATAGAGTGCGAAAAAGATGTGGAAAAACGATTAGGCGCTAATGATGAATATTGCCGGATAGTGTGGGAAAAAGATGTGGAAAAACAATTAGACGCTAATGATGGATATCTTAGGAAAGAACTGAAAAAAGAGTGGGATAGATGGTTGAAATTTAAAAGAATGAGACGTTTTCCACCACCAGCACTACCTTCTGAAGAGAATGGTAATGATGTGAGTGTTACCAAGAGATGCACTACATTCGTTCATAATTATGATGCAGATAAACAAATGTGTTCTTATAAAAAACGTAATATATCACCAAAAAAAAGAAAAGAAGAATTGACGCTGAAATTTGAGAAAAAAGGAAACATTACTATAATATATATGGGCGATAGTTAAGAAGAAGAAGGAAAACAAAAAAAAACAAAAAAAAAAGTAATGAGATCTAGAGATGTTCAACCTCTCAAGATCTCATTACTTTTTTTTCCCTTCTTCTTTGCTAGAAATCAGTCTCTATTATTTTATATTTTCAATTCCGTTATTAGCATGTCTTCTCCTTTTCGAAAATGTGTTGAATGTTTATCTTTACTTTTGTGAGTTTTTTCACATTGGTGAACGCGCTCTCACCATCCGATTTGTTCACGAGTTTGAGAGAGATTTTTGGATATATGTAACTTCAGTAGGGCAACAACAAATCGTCCTTGTCGAATTCACTGTCTTCGGCGATGACGATGTTCTGTAGATCGCTTTGGTACTCGTAAAACAAATCGAGCGTGGCTTCATCCAATTTCAAAGGCATGCTATATTTGTCGTATTTGTGCTCTAAGCCGTTCATCTCGACCTTGTTCAATTCGATGGCATCGTGTCATTGTAATCTTATAGATTTTACAACCAAATTTCTTACATGTTTCACCTCGTTTCAATTTTAATTCGCATCTTTTAGGTGTTGTTGTCATGATCGATTATTTGGGGTTTTTTTGTTTTATGAATTATTGCAAATAATATATATTTTTGAATTTTGTGTTTAAATAATAATTTGTTAAAAAAGTTTGTTTTTTTTACTCTCTATATATATATAAAACAGTTTTTTAATTTTTTTAATTTTCTTTAATGTGAAAATTTGTAAAAGTTTTTTTTTCTCTTTATATAAATAAAAAGTTTGAATTTTAACATCCTTTTTTTCTCTTATTAATTAAATTTTTCTCACGTTAAGAACATAAAAAATTGATTAATTTTTTTTTTTTTTTTTAATTTTATGTTTAAATAATTAAAAAAAGTTTGTTGTTTTTTCTCTCTATATATATACAAGAAAGTTTTTAATTTTAATTTTCTTTAATGTTAATTTTTTTTTTTACATATATATAAAGACTATTTTAAAACTTTTTAACAAATTATTATTTAAATACAAAATTCAAAAAAAAAAATTATTCTTACAAATGAAGCAAACAAATAAAAAACTGGAAAATTTAAATGAGAAAACCGTACCTCAGTTAAACGAGATGTGTAGAGAATTAAACATTCCACATTTCAGAAATCTTAGAACCAAATAAAAAAAAACTGAAGTCATACAGGAATATCGTTTGCAAAATGATGGAAAGAAAAAAATCAAAAGATCGGAAGTGAACAAACTTAAACAGACTCAAATTGCAAAAACAAATAAGCCGATGAGAGTAATGCCTGACGATAGAAAACGAAACATGAAGCATGATGAAATTAGAAAGATCATGCGCGAGGAGATACGTAGTTTGCTTGATGAAAAGGCAAACGAAATGTTGATAGCAACGACGTCAAAAAATGCTTCGGTTGTGAAAAATGAGAAGAAGAAAAAGATAGTAAAAGGAATCGAAATGCCGACATCGAAAAAAAACAAAAAATGTTTTGGTTGCAAAAAATAAGAAGACGACTAAATGAAAAGCCATCGATGAACTTCAAGTTTCAAAAGAAAAAAAAATAAAATGAAAACGAGTGATGCAGTTCAGAATCTAGACAAATGAGATATATCAAACGAAATTCGACGAGCAATCGACAAAGGGAAAGGAGAAGAATATGTAGCATGAGTCATCAGGGAAGCATTCCAATCGAATCCTGTAAGAACAGGCATTTTTAAAACTTTCGACATGGTTCCTTCGGTCAAGAAAGTCGATCCGAAATTGTTCATGGAATGGGTGAAGAAAAAAGTATTGGATTTGTTTCACGAACACATGAACGTGGGACAAAAAAATAATTTGATACTCCATTGCGTGATGAATAAAATCGACGTGATTTTCGGCGAGAGCATCGTGAAAAATGCATATTTCAGATCTAATCTCAAACCTGTATTTCGAGGTTCAGATTTATCAGACTTTTTCGAAATGATGAAAGACAAGATGTTGATGTCTCTCACGAATTATCAACATGAAGGTAGTAGCTGGTTGTTTGTTGAGGTGTTGAAACTCGAAATTCATATAACTAAAAACGATTCATTGAAAGTGTCTTCCTACATGGAATTACCATATTTCTTAGCTAAAAAAAAAGCTGAGATCAACATGAGAAATAAAGATGATCAGTGTTTTAAATGTGCAGTCACCTCCGCTTTATACCCCGTCAAAATGCACTCTGATAGAGTTTCTTGTTACGAGGAGACTTCAAAAAATCTCGATTGGACCAGAGTGACTTTTCCAACGCAGTTAAAACACATCGAACGTTTCGGGGTTCAAAATCCCACCGTAGTGGTGAACGTCTTGGGATACGATGATGAAAAACGAATGATCTATCCTCTCAGACAGACTTCGTATCTCGAAAGAGAAAAAACAATTATTTTATTATTGATTTTGAATGGTGACAATCGTCATTATTGTTGGGTTAAAGATTCAAGCCAATTACTGGTGAGACAAAATAATAAACATAAACGAAAGATATGTTTATGTTGCAACTGCATGAACTCATTTCACAGCGAAAAATCGTTAGCGAAACATTAGGAATATTACAATGAAAATCAAGGTGTCGCAGTCGAAATGCCTAAACCCCAAAACATCGTGAATTTTAAAAATCACAATAGAAGGTTAAATGTACCATTCGTTGTGTACGCCAATTTTGAATGCTTCACCATGAAACTGAGTTCCTGCCAACCTGACGCTCTTCAAAGTTACGTCGAAAGATATCAAAAACACAGGCCTTCGGGCTATTGCATTTACGTGAAATGCACTTTCGACTCGCAACACGACATGGGTCCCTTCACCTACACGAAACAGTGTGAAGACGATGACGTGGCTCAAAGGTTCGTGGAAGAGTTAGAATCGAAAATTCAAATTTTATAGAACAAATTCAAAACTCCGGTGAAAATGATCATCATGCGAGAGCAGCAGGACGAAAATAACAGAGCCACCGAATGTCACATATGCAGACAATCGTTTGATGAGAATTCGAAGGAAAATAAGAAGGTCAGAGACCACAATCATTACACGGGTCTGTATCGGGGTTCGGCTCACAGCAAGTGTAATCTAAAATATCGAGACTCCGTTTTCTATCCGGTGATATTTCACAATCTGTTGGGTTACGGCAGTCATCTGTTCGTGACAATTCTCGGCACCACTGATGAAGAATTAAACTGCATTCTGAACAACGAAGAAAGATACATTTCCTTCATGAAATGGAAGCTTGTGGAGAAGAAAAGAGTAATCGATGGAGAGACGTTGGAAGAAAAAACGAAATTCATTCGTAGATGCATACGTTTCATCGACAGTTTTAAATTCATGTCGACCGCTCTGGAAAAATTAGTCGATAACATGAGCAAGGAAAAAAAGTGAACACTTCGGAGAACGAGTAGATGTCATGTTGAGGAAAGGAGTCTATCCTTACGATTACATGGATGATCTAAAGAGATTCGACGACAACGCACTACCTTCGAAAGAAGATTTTTATTAGAAATTATATGAATCCAACATTTCCGACAAGAATTACGAACACGCCAAAAACGTGTGGAAATCATTCGATATGAAAACCATGAGAGATTATCATGATCTCTATCTGAAGACAGATGTTCTACTCTTGGCAGACGTGTTCGAAAATTTTCGAGACGTCTGTTGTCGAAAATATGATCTGGATCCGGCTTGGTATTTCACCACACCCAGTCTGGCGTGGGACACTCTCTTTAAGACCACCGAAATCCAATTGGAATTATTATCTGACGTGGACATGTTGCTCATGTTCGAAAAGGCTGCGAGAGGTGGCATCTCGATGATCTCTCACAGATATTCTGAAGCTAACAATCCCTACATGAAAGAAGGTTTCGATGTGGAACGATCGAATAAATACATACAGTATTGGGATGCTAATAATCTATATGGTTGGGCCATGAGTCTCCATTACCGATTGGAAATTTTTAATGGGTGATGGAACCGGAAGAGATGCAAAAATGGAGAGACTATCCTTGCATTTTAGAAGTCGATTTGAACTATCCGTAAGAATTACATGATCTACACAACGATTATCCACTGGCTCCCGAAAGAATGGAGCGATCGAAGGAGACAAGGAAAAACTCATTCCCAATTTATTTAACAAATGTAAGTATGTCGTCTACAATGAGAATTTGAAACAATACGTCGATTACGGGATGAAATTAGTCGACATACATTGCATCATTCTTTTCAACGAAGAGCCTTGGATGAAAAAATACATCGATCTCAACACAAATCTCAGAATTCGAGCTGAGAACGATTTCGAAAAAAGATTTCTTCAAACTCATGAACAACTGTGTGTACAGTAAATCGATAGAAAACATCAGGAAGAGAACCGACTTTCAACTCGTCACGTCTGAGAAAAAAAGCAAAAAAATTAGTGGCGAAACCCAATTACAAACACCGAACCATATTCATTCGAATCGACGTTTCGCACTGATCAGATTGCCGACCAGCGAACATTCTATCTTCTTTCTCCTGGTCGGATTCGATATGCCTCTCAATTTCGCCAACATGTTTTTAGTGCAGACATCGTTGCGAGTCTTGGTGTCGGGATGTCCGGCGTAGCACAGATCGTGATCATACGTGGCTGCATCCATCCTATTCATGGGTTTGCTCCAAGATTTAGGAGTCAGATCAGTGTTGAGTCTCTTGTTCAATTTCGTTCTGGGTCCCGTGAAACTATGACCCGGCAGATGCATTTCGAAAGGTAGATTATTGATCATTTTATTCATGACGCCTTTGACTTTGCTCGTTTTTTTTTGTTTTTTTTGACGAATCGAGTCTTGATCGAACCACAGACATTGCAAATTCCGTGAAGCATCTGTCTGTCGTTTTTATTTCGTACTTCTCGAGAATTACCCATCTCAGTAACTCTCTTACACATTACGAAATACATTTTTGAAAGTTATTTAAATTAATTTCATATTTATTTTTTATTTTATATATAAATTTAATATTTTCTTTTTTAAAAATTCTGTTCTTATTATATATATATTTTTTTTTTTTCAAGCGCTGCTCTTGAGTTCTATCAACTTACCGAATTCCTCCCTGGCCTCTTTCCTCCCCCTTTCCATGAGAGAATCCTTCATCTCTTCCTTGATGATCTGACGAGTCTTGATTCTCACAGCTTCTTTCATTGAATCGTATTTTGTTTTCTCACTCCATATCGTGAAGTATTCTCCATCCGATATCCTACCATCTTTCAATGCCATCGAGACATTGAGATCATTTCAGATATCGTGTCAATCTTAGAGTTGGCCAAGATGCGAATCTTTTCATGTTTCCTAGCCTTCAGATATAATTTCCTACTCGAAAAGTTTCCGAGCGTGCTAAACAATCTGGCGGCGAGAGCCACTACTTCTATGGTCAACACGATCGAAACACAACAATCCGATGCCGGCTGCATGTAAACCCATGGAAATCGTGATGAGTGTCGTGTCGACCGCATTGACGAATTTCACGAAACGTGAATACTTCTTCTTGAGAGAATGATGAGAATCTCGAGAGAGAGAGAGAGTCAGATACAGTTGGATTCTACTGATTTGATCGATGTGATACCTCTCTCCTTTTTCTTTTTCTTCTGACGATGGTGCCGTTGGCAAAATGCCACTCGGCTTCTCATCCTCGTCGTCATCTAATGTCGGATACAATTTATTTCTGGTTCTCATTTTTTTATGTTTTGTTCTTTCTAATATTGGATAAAAATTTATGTGTGTATTTATTTTTTTATTTTCTATTCTCCTTATTTATATCAACGAGAAAACTTAGACGTATGCTTCCTCCAGCAATAATTTCAAGACGCATCCCTTGTCTTCTAAAGTCAGACTTCTACACGCCAATTTCATTTCTTCCAAACCGGTGGGCTTATCTTGCCTGCTACAGAAGACTAATCTCTTCCAAAACTTGATCACGTCGTCGATTTGAATGCATTCGAACGCCGGTTCGAAATACTTGAGGACCATATCTTCCCTTTCCATCGTCAGATACGAATGATCCTGGTGATCAAAGTCTAGATGATGCCGACACCCAACGCATCGTTCTAATAAGAGGCGACCTAGTTGATCGTTCACGCAGAATGCATAGGCTCTCATCAGCACTTTTAAAAGAAACCTTGCTCTCAAAATCTGGGAATCGTTC
Organism: Pictodentalium vernedei; assembly: GCA_031216915.1. NCBI lineage: Eukaryota > Metazoa > Mollusca > Scaphopoda > Dentaliida > Dentaliidae > Pictodentalium > Pictodentalium vernedei. The sequence goes on from CM062294.1 coordinate 331,835,648, forward strand.
ATGATTTACGTATATTTTATTATCTATTTCAATTCGATATTTATTTTTTTTTTAAATAACTATTTATTTATATATTTTTTTTCTCTCCTATATATATCAATCACTTTTTTTATTTCCTCTCGACAAAACCGATTCTATTACGATTCACTTCACAAAACTCGCGAGGTAAAGCGGCAAATCGTTTTCGCCGATCGGATCGCACCCTCGACCGTCCAGAACGCGATCGCGAATGTGGTGGTGGTCCAGAAGCCGCAAAACGCATTTTTTGTGGTACCGGAAGCCGCAATCGGTTTGGAAAATTTTTTTTAAAAATCCTCGATGAGTAACTACACTTTACACTCATTTTTCACCGTTGTTGAACGTCGAGAAAAGGTTTTGAGGTCGTTTTTCATGGTCTAGAATCCGCAAATCGTTTCACTGATCGGATCGCACCCTAGACCGTTCAAACAGCCGTTTTATGCTGGTCTAGAAGCCGCAAAACGTTTTTTGCCTGCGTTCACCTTTGATAGATCGAAGATCTGATCCGCGATGGGAACGTTGACAAAAATCTTTAAATTTACATTTTCTTCAAATTTCATACATGTTTTCACTTTCGAGCGACGTGTTGAATGTACTCGTTCGCCAACGGATGTTTGAACGGTCAAAAGTGCGATCCGAGAGTCTCAAAAACAACTGCGGATTCTAGACCACCATGCAAAAACGATTTAACACTGAACCCCTATGGCGGTACACGTACATGTACGTGTACATGTACAGTTTTTTGGAAAAGTGGCCTAGAATCCGCACTTTACACCTACTGACGTGACGAATGAGCGAGTCGAAGAATTAACATCTCAATAAACAGCTGAATAGATGAATGAGCGAACATACCAAGGTACTTTTATCCAAAATCCCTCGCGTGTTTTGCGAAACTCATTTGTGGTTTCCTCATTTTCTTGTGGTGGTATTTTCTCGATGGGGAATATTCTAAAGTGTTGCCTAATGTTGTGCCCTGACGTGTTGAAGTGTTCTGAGACTGGTGTTCCCTTCTCATGTATAATATCCGATACATGGTGAGTAGCCCTTGTTCTTAAAGGACAGCTGGTTTCTCCCACATACTGAGAATTGCACCGGGCACAAGTTATAAGATAAATAATATTTTTTGAATCACAGTCAAAATTGTCGCATAGTTTGTACTTATTTTTGGTCCGATGGCTAAGAAAATGGTCAGATTCTTTGAAAAAGTAACTTTGTCTACATTGCCTCTTGTCGCAGGGGACAGCCTTCCCTTTGCCTATGATTGGGCGGTTGTGCTGTATCTTGGTCGGTTAGTGGTCAATAAATGCTTCCAAGTTAGTACCTTCTATCTGTTTAACAGTTTCCGATTTAATGGAAGGCAAGAATCTTTCACTGTATGTATCCTCGTTCCCTGAGAGCCCGGAATAAAATTGAGCAAGCCGAATTAAAATTATTCTTGCTACTCGAGTTTCTATGGAATCGAATAATCTGCGATTTTATTATACCCCTGAATGTATGTTTTGGATGGAAAGAATCCTTGTGGAGTAAGTGGTGGGAATCAGTGGGTTTAAAATATGTCCTGTAATCCAAAGATCCCGTGACGTGAAATTTTTCACCTTTATAGACGGTGATGTCAAGAAAATCAACTGATTGCTCCAAAATGGTTGCTTTCAGCTTGATATTCTGATCGCGACCATTTAAAAAGTCAAAAAAATTTTGAAAATCTTTTTTCGAATGTTCCCAAACCAGATAGATATCACCCAGGTACCTCAAAAATACTGACGGCTTTTTTTCGGCTGCTTCGAGCCCTGCTTCTTCCCAATCAGCCATAAAAATAGACGCAAAAGAGGGACTGTAAGTTTTTCCCATAGGCGTGCCTTTAATTTGTTGATAGATCTGACCGTTAAACTCAAAATCATTACCATTTAAACTAATTTCCAACAGCTTAAGTATTTGCTTGTCGGGTCGTTGTGGGTCTGGGAATTTTTCAAAGGCCTTTTTGATTGAATTGAGGCCCGATTCGATGTCGATGTTTGTGTACATTGCATCGACGTCAAGTGTAGCCAAAAAAGCATTTTTTGAGATTAGAAATTTTAGCCAAAAAGTTTTCAGTGTTTTTTAGATAGCTTGCACAGCGGTTTGCGATGGGTTTAAGATAGTGATCTATGTATTGTGCAATATGATTCGATTCCGACCCACAATCTGATAAGATAGGCCTTCCTTTAGGCATTAATGGATTAGTCCAGGTGTCGACTGGCTTATGCGTTTTAGGAAGAATATAAAAAGTCCAAGGTTTAACCTTATCCCGAGAAGGTGCCAAAAATTCGAATTGTTTTTTTGAAAGACAGTTATTATCTGCAAGAAAGAATAAAAAATAAAAAGTAAAATGAAAAATTGTGAAATTGATCAAAAAAATAAAAATAGAAGAAAAAAGACAAAAAAAACAAAACAATAATAATAAAACTAAAACACAGTAAAGACCTAAATAAATAACTAGGAAATAAATAAATAAAGTTCCACTCAGTTCCCAAGAAGAAGGCACAAAACAGCCATTGGAAGCCCGGCACGCAGAGGTCCCCGTGTAAATCACATCACCAATTATCACCAAGGCATTCTTTGCCCCGATAACGCGGTCTACACCGAAACTCGCGACGCACCACTCCCCCAATGGATATGCCCCTCTCGGACATTCAATCATCGCAGAACCCCCCAAAAAATTAAAAATAAAAAATAAAAAAATAAAAAATAAAAATAAAAAAATAAAAAAATAAATAAATAAAAGCAGAGTGAGTGCCAAAATGTGGCTCAAACATATAAATGTTTATCTGATGCTGCTGAGTAACTTAATCCATAAATTTGCATAAAAAGGAACGAAAGTCCATCTTCATGCAAATTGATGGAATACATATTCACCCCTTCGGCACCGAAAATGAGAAGTTTTTAAACTGAAAAATCACATCCCCTGACTATATTAAACATAAAAAGCCGGAGTAATAATAATAATAATAATAATAATAATAATAATAATAATAATAATAATAATAATAATATTAATAATAATAATAATAAAATAAAAAAATACTAATAAAAATAATAAAAATAAAATAATAGAATAAATAATAATATTAAAAAATAAATTAAAAAAAATAAATAATAAAAAAATAAATAAAATAAAACAAAATAAATAAATGAATAAATAAATAAATAAATAAATAAATAAATAAATAAATAAATAAATAAAATTAGGAGCGATTAAAAAAAAAGTGGATAGAATAAATGAATGAATAAAGACCTGGATGTGTACATGGCGCCTACCTCTCCCCTCCGCCCCCCCCCCCCCCCCCAGCAGCACTCCCACCTAGCCCCCTCCCAAAACGTACGATAATTGAAGCAAAGGGATGACGAGAGAACTGAAATGGGAATATGTTACCTGTAATTATCTTATGACAGTTTGTACCCAATGGTTTTAATTTTGAACTGACCAGAATATCTTTTAAACTGCGGTTTTTAGAATATGCAATTAGAGGGCGCGCATGAATGGGTGATTTTAATCTGAAGTTTAGGTTTTTGAACTCTTCCTTGGACATGCGACCGATTTGAACCGATAGACGATTATATTGAAACACAAAGGGGAGAAACTGTTTTGTACCCTGATAGATTGGCTGTCTACCTGTTGCCACCCAGAAATATGAGTCATATAAATTATATAATATAACGATGGAAAGATGCTGTATAACATTCACTGAGATACCAGTGAGTTGGTGGATCGACAAAATATTCTAGGTCTATGTCAGATTTGGTCGCTACGAGGTATCTGAGAGCGGGCGTGAGTAGTCGAGATTACGAGATTGTCCAGACCTTCTCTTGGTTAAGCAATTGTAGGACACTAGTTTCGTGCTGTGCAAAGTGAATATCACCTATCACCTACGACAGCATGGAGCTCGTGTCGCGATTTGGACACACTCCATGTATATATAACGGAAAGGCATTAGATCAAAATAATAATAATAATAATAACAATAATAATAATAATAATAATAATAATAAACACAATAATAGCCAGATAGGCTAAGGGTTCTTTTCCTCATATAGCACAGTCAGGGCAGTGGGGGTTGTCGCAGTAGACATTTTTCCTGTGTATGAGGAAAGTAATTTTAACTTGAGTTGTTTTTTTAAAAACATTTCTGTTCATTACGGAACGTAATTCAATGTCGAGATCATTCCATATTCTCGGGTGAGTGTTGGTTGGTAAGCTATCAAGAAATTTAGTCCTTGTCCTGTTAACACTGAGAAGGAGGTCCGTTCGTCTACTGGCTCGTCCAGTTCGATCAACGAAGGGGTTGGAGAAGTCACCAAACGATGCAGGCAGCATACCGTGGTAACAATCCAAAACAAACAGACTCGAATGTAGTTTGAAAAGATCATTCACTTTTAAAATTCTATTGTTTAGAAATTATGTCACACTGGGAGAGTTCTTGACCAACATGTATGCATTATGGCTTGACCTGCGGACCACGGATGATGGCGAGCTACACGACAGTGGCCGGCGTGTTGAAAACGACAGCGAAGGAATCACTATCCAGATCACAAAGACAGCAGAGGCGAGTGGTGTGTTGAACGTATATCTGTACGTTCTCATGAATGCGCAGCTTAACATTGAAGATGGCCGGTTCACCAACACACTTTATTAATGACCTTTTGCTAACGGAACCCCACGCAGTCATTTTTTTGCGATCAAACAGGCTGTGGCAAGACAATTTTCGCTCTGGACCTGCTGGAGGGCCCTTACCGGTTTGTGTTTCAGCACATTGTGGTGCTCTGTCCCACAATCAAATACAACAAAACATACCACGACCGTCCATTGATTTGGGATGACCCCGATGTGTACATAGCAAATGCTGGTGAACACCTCCACTCGTATCTACGAGCCTTCTATCAGATGTTCCAGGGGGAGCCAACCTTGTACATTATCGATGACTGCTCGGCTATGAAAGCTTTGACACAGAAGAAAGACATGCTGTCTGAGCTAGCCTTCAGGGGTCGCCATGCGCTGCAGAGCGTTTGGGTTTTAACTCAGAAGTATAACTCTGTCTTAAAGGATCTCAGCGAGCAGACCCACTGGGCTTGCCTGTTCTACTGTCAGGACAGAGACAGCTTCGAGGACTGTCTACGAGAGAATGGTGTGATTGGAAGCCATGAGGAACGTGTTGCAGTTCGCCAGGCATTGGCGGAGAGCAAGCATGTCCGGCTAGTGTTAAAAACAGACCAACCAACCACTTATAAAGTGTTGTGGTAACGGATCTATATTATGTGGGAAGCAGCTATTCTAGTGACCCAAGCAGCTATTCTAGTGACCCAAGCACTATATATAAGTGTGTTGGGGTGGGTGGCATTGCACATTGTTATGTGCTATATTAGACTCAAACGGCATATATGTACATGTATACAGACCATGTATTGTGACGATATCATTGACCAACTGCTGGAAGAGCAAGGTGCCGCGCCAGAAGTGGGCACTACCAAAGGCAATACGGCAGTGGATCCTGCTGTGCCTGTTCCTGCTGTTCCCTCGGCACTGGAACACCCGAAGGGAAAACACAGGTCGATGAGGCCAAGTGTGAAAGGCTAGCTGCATTACCTTCCGGTGGGCAGGCTAAGCAGTATATAGGGAAAAACGTCACAAATGACCAGGTCGACGCCATGGGCGACGAGGAAATCGATAAACTCTATACCCGATATGGGGCACGGCTCGGCGCAGCAATGACAAAAACTCTGGGGCGGCCGCACTACAACGCTATGCAGGGGCGGTCAGCATGTTTCTTCCCATACCCCCAGAGAACCAACTAAAGTTGGTTGCTAATCTTGAGGCAGATCCATATGTTGGGCACGCGCTAAACAGTACCACGTGCGAGCTATATCACCGATGCTAACCACGATGGTAACCACTGCTAATCACTGATGTTTTGGACACACCTGTCCTTTAACAAACCAAGACGACGACAGAGCCAAACCTGCCGATAGTTACTATTGTTCCTACGGAACAGGAACAGGTGGAGAGAGTGACAGCTGCGCCAACCACTGAGTCGTCGGTTGTTCCTATTGCTCCTTCAGAACAGCGACAGAAAGACCCTAAAAAAGTGGACGCCGGACGGGCAGGAGCTGGCGCCCAGAATGCAAAACAACAAAAAGCCTTGGCCCGGTTGCAAGAAGAGAAGGCCAATCTCCAGAGAATGGTCGTAAACAACGCAGTAGCAACCCAAGTGGCTGATGGACCCCTTTCGAAGGAGGTTCCAAAGGAACAGGAACAACGTGGACTGCAGCGAGGGGTCTCGAATGCAATGCATCACAAACGCGACTGGTCCCCATGGATTGCTGGTGCGAATGGATTGGCTAGCTTGGCATTATGGCTCCAGTTCCAAAGTTTCCTAAGGAACAGGAACAACAATAAGTCGGCGGCCAATCTGATGACACCGCCTTTGGGACCCCAAGTCCGGTCAACCGTAGCGCGGCACCTCCGAACAAGCATTTAAAGGTATCTTCAGACCCATTCTATATGGAGTATTATATGTATATGTATATACTATATACAATACAATGTCTTCAGCCGATGGAAAGATGCTAGTCAATGCTGCCTATCACATCTCCGTGGTATCAGCCCTTGCAACAAGGTATGCCCGCTTAGGTAAGATGGCAATGAAGGGAGCCACCCCTAAACTTGACTTCACCGGCTATGACGTTGGAGTGGTAGTCCTTGACGTGGGGCTGGCGATGGCAACCAAGGACACACTAATTAAACAAGGAATCATTGCAGCAGATATTATGAAATAATAAGATGGCCTCGATCGCAATGCTAGTTGGGGGAGCCCTTGTTAACGCAGTGGCATTCTCTGGCAGCAACTAGCTTTTCTCAAAGTTTTGGGATAACGATGCTGGTGCGGAACGTGTGCGACATGACAAAGCCGTAGAAAAGCTTCAGGCCGCCGAGGCTGCATGGTCCTGTTTGCGAACAGAATGCCTCGATTGCAACAACGAAGAACTACGTCGCCAAGGCCATGCCTTGCGCACATTCCAGGATGTCGATGCTGCGATTCGCGAGTATGCCCAGGTAACTGGGAACAGTTTAAACCGTATTGGCCCAGAAAAAAGTTTTGGGGCGGAAGGGCGGGGAGGGGGGTGACGGGAGTTGGTCTGTTCTTTCGGAACGGAAGGCCGCCTAGCTATGCTGTAAAGTAATCCTAAAAGCCCATGAGAGTTGCAGAGCAACTGCAACTGCGGATCGGCGGGTGCGGTGGGCCCTGGTCTCAAGCCGCAGTTGGTTGAATTTCTCTTCCTCCGCGAGTACACGGCTGAATCCTCCTCGAATATATGGCCATCGGCAACAGCCTTTGAATACAGATCTGAGATGCTTGAAAGCTTGGCCTCCGCTAAGGTGGCGATGGTGTTGTGCTTTTTTGCCTTCTTTGTTGGCCTTCGGCTTACAAACTTCCCGAAGACACCTGCCAATCCCCGGGCCCCGGCTGCAGCCTCTAGAGCTATAACCACAGGGATTGCGGGTACGTTTGGCAACATCCCAATTCCACCAACGCCGATCCCTACACCGGTGGCGGATAGAAATGTTTCGATGCCATCTGCGATATTAACCTCTAGCTGGTATTTCTTGCCGAGAGAACGCCTGCGGTCTCGTTCTGTCATAAGACTGGCTCTTACATCACCAATCTCCTGGATGCGGAAAGTATTCGCGTCGCTAATATTGAGTCCTGGATACAAGCCAATTCTTATCGGTATTATAGACCCTGTTCTAATACCTTTAAATCGTCGTCCGTCAGTATGTCTTGTAAACCACAGGCGCTTGGGCTTAGCTGGGCCAAGATGTAGGGTATTGAATGTTTTGGTTGGAAACTTAGCATCTGTGACCTTGTACTCGACACCACTTGACGAGAGCAACAATCTTTGCCACGGATAATGAAGACGTTCTTTACCATTATACCGCCGACCCCATTTTAGGTCAAGCTCATGTAGCTTAGGTCAAGCTCATGTAGCACTGGTACGAAGTCGTTGGGTGGTGTACCCAGGACTGTCTGTGCAATTGTGGTAGTACCCTTGCCAGGAGTAAGACGATCAAACTCCCAAAAAAGCTTCATCAGCGCACCTTTCCCCCACCCAGCACATTTCTTTCGTGGACATAAATAGCATCTTTCGGGATATAAGAAGCCAACACACGGCCACTATTCTGAAGTTTACGGAGCCTGTGGTGGCCGCGGCCCAGTTGGATGTGAGGTTGGATGACCCTGAAGTCAAGTTCCCACCCACCGCGAACAGGGTGCCTATACAGAGACCACTGACTGGAGTCATTCTGGATAAGTTCGTAGCTCCTCCACGGGCTGAGCCTTCCAGGTTCAAACCACGCAGCTTGGTAAATGTAGCTTGTTGCAGTTGTTCCCTCGGAACAGGAACAACAACGGGCAGCTCTTTTCTCGTGTATAGCCCCTCGGAGAGTTGAAATATATATAATTTATCCGTCACCCCTGGTTCTCCAAAGCCCTGTGTGTCCCCGAGATCAGCCAGCTCAAGGGTCGTGCAAGGCAATGCAGCATGCGCTCCTGTCCTCCGCCATTCACCATGTCTTTACACTTATTGCTATGCAACAGGTATATTTCGAATATGTAATGTTACGGATAGGTGCTGCAATTCAATAAGGACGCCCCTGCTATCTAAAACGTGCACTGTAACATTGGCTATATGGCCTGGGACAAGCCTGTTGTATTGCAAATGAAAGAAAGCTACTGTTCGACCACTGGCACATTTTTCATTGCTACAGGCACTGTTAAGAGTAGTGTGCTGGGTAGCCCGTTGTAAATATTGTCCGTGGTGCTGACTTCTGAAAGATGAACGTAGAGCTCACGGTGGGCCGCAAGTTCAGGTAACTCATCCCCTATCAGTTTCCCTCCCTGGGGGGTTTTGGTTGCTGCAAATCCCAAGGTGCGTGCCAACTTTCTCAGTTTCAGAGACTTATCTGTCTTGAGTCGCAGACGACCCGAGGGTTTGTGAAGATCCAGTATAGCCCCAACCTGACTAATCATCTCATAATTTAACTCGCATACATTGTAATAACCATCTGGTATCTTTATCTTCCGCTCAACTTAGTCATTCACGTCACGAATTTAATTCTTGCCTAACCCCGAGCTAATATTGTACCAAAGAGGGTAGTAGGTTACTTCAGCAAGGGCACACTCAAATTGCCCTCTGGCAGGGAGCGCCCTTGGTAGGTTCACGGTTGAACGTCGGATAGTGTCACGTACATAATTGTATATTATCGTTATAAGACTCCTCTAACATGGCTTTTAGAGGCACAAAGGATGCTGGAATTCCTAAGAATGGATAGCAAGCTTGCAACAAAGTTGGCTTCAATCTACTACAGCCCCAGGGGGTACTGGAAGGGTCTCACGGCCACCAACAACCTTGCTTCCACGGCCAAGGTCTCTGAAGATTTGGCTCAGGGATGGCTTAAGAAGCAGGCCATCTGGCAGATATATCTTCCAGCTGTGCGAAGCACACACATACCACGACCCAAGTTCAATGTGCGGACGCCGAATGAGGTTACCAGGCTGACATGCTCTTTCTGACGCACGACCGGGTGGCCCGCAAAACCTACAAGTATGCGCTCACAGTCGTTGATGTAGCCTCCCGCTATAAAGAGGCAGAGCCCCTGGCCACAAAAGAGGCCAAAGAGGTCGCGGCCGTCCTATAAAAGATATACAAGCGTGGATCACTGTGGTGGCCCAAGCTCCTTCAGGTTTATCCCGGGCGCGAGTTCATGGGCGCGGTGAATCAGCTTCTGGTGAAACACGGGACAGAAGTCCGGGGTGGTCGTATGGACGTCCACCGGGACCAGGGAATTATGGAGCGGTTCAACCGCACCCTGGCACTAATACGCCCAGGAGACGAGGTTACCGTCAGGTGAGAAGTCAAATGAATGGTTCGTTCGGCTGCCCCCCGTTGTCGCGGCGCTGAATGCTGAGGTGACTCGCTTAACTAAAAAGAGGCCAGCTGACACTGTCAAGGCCAAGGTTGTGACACAAAAGCCCTCCTCTGTGGTTTCTGGCCGCCATGTTGGCCTCGGGGAGCAGATCCCCTCCAATGTGGGTATTCGCTGGAGGGGGGGGGGGGGGGGGTCGCCGTCGCACAACCAACACTATGTGGTCCCTCCAAGTGTACCGGCTTGGACGCTCGGTCACTAAGCCCAGCGAATCTGTCCTCTACTATTTGTTGGATGGACCAACCCGCGGCTTCGTCCGGGAAGAGCTGCTTGTGGTGCCTCCCGACACCCAGCTGCCTCCAGTTGTTCCTTCGGATGTTCCGAAGGCGGGACGGGTTGTCCTTCGGACAAGACACTAAGTCAGCCTGGAGGCGGATGTGTCTCTGGCACTACTACAACCCCCCTTTTTCGGTTACACTCTAAACAGGTCAATCGCACGTTTCTCCGGCAGTGTCCCCTGCTGTTGTCCAGCCGGTCGACAATGAACTGCAGTGTATCTTTGGGCTGGTAGGTCCACGGTATCTCGATGTTGCATGTCGCACAGTGGTTCTGTTGGTCCTCCTTGAGCCGCAGGGTGTAGTCGACCTTGAGATTGAACCCCGGGAGTCCTTTGACCTGGTCCTTGCGCTTGTGGACGACAAGCTTCCTCGCCATGTTTTTGCGGAACAGTCGTTCCGATGGCTCTATGGGCTGCCTGACCTCAGTGCCCTCATCTGGTGGACAGGTCACTCGTTCGAGCTGCTGCATATACTCCACACGGGAAACGGCGAGGTAGGCGAGGTTGGACCATTGTAGGAAGTCGTCTATGATCCAAACCTTCTGTGGGTCGTGGATAGTGAAGTCCTGGCTTAAGTGGACTGTGAGGGCATACCCGAGGCGCCAATCATCGGTCTTGGTAGCCTGTTCAGCGGTCTCAGTGGTGACTTCAACGATGTCATTGAGGACGAGCTCTTAATCGCGGTCTGTGCCCGGATGGGAACCATAATGTTCTGTTTTCGGCTTCCTTGGGGTGGTATAGCAGCGGAACCGGAGTATCTGAAAAGTACTCCTTGCGTCTTTGGAGCAACAGTTCTTGTGCCCAGTCACAAACCATCTGCCGGCTAGTGAGGATCGGGTTACCAGTGCTGGGAGGGAGGTCTTTCGTGGCGCTACAATACTCTGGCTTGGGGAAGTAGACGGCGTGTTCCTGTGACATGTATAGCTGCTCACCCTTGTCACGCCACTGAACTGGCAGGACATTACACTTTTCGGGAGGCTGTAGGGTGGAATCGTCATGATAGCGTCAGCACTTGTGCAGTAACCCTCAGGGTGGACTCCTGGTGGTACGTAGGCTTGGACACCGTTGAGTTTGTAGAGTATTGTTTTTTGACATATATGCTGTCTGTCGCCACCCGAACTGCCTCTTCTTTGTCGAAACGCTGTTACATACTGAGAAGGTTAATATGGGCGTATGCTGACATAGACGCCCTTAGGTGGGCATACTGGGGCTGGCTGCCATCATAGTAAGTTAGCACATGACCTAAGGGACACCGTTCTGGGGCTCCGACAAGAGTGCCACTTTGGCGAGTATCTCTCACAAGATAATGTAGTTCACCATGATCCGTGACCAGACGGCGAGTCAATCGTTTACCATCGGCTTTTGAAGATCCAGATGATGCTTCTGCCCTGATCTCTATCTTCGGGGAGCCATACCACATTCTTCTTTCCGAAATCGATGATGACTTCTGCAGCCTGCAGCCTCTAATCCGGCTAGGAGATATGAGAGGAGGACCGTCGGGGCCCAGTCCTGCTCCTCGAAATGCCTCCCGAACCAAGCAGGGATGACAGGGTGGACACTTGGGTCGAAAGCCCACTTGCGTATTTGGGCGAAACCAGTACCTATGTCTTTGGGCAAAAGCACCATTGATTGCTACACGGGTCATGTTGGCCTTTGGATGACCGAAACGTTCGAAGTAGGGTTGAGCCTCACCTAGACCTTGGCAGTTTGAGGGATAGCATGCCTTCATGTCAATGCTTATGATGTTATTGCCGTGATACCGTTCTGCGTTCCAGAGGCCACCGTGGCCGTGTTCTACACAAGCCTCTTGGATGTCATCCAGGAAAGATGCTGGGGTCGGCTTCCAGTCATTCTTTTCCTTTGCGACGATGCTGGCTGCGTGGTTCACTCTGAAGGCCCTGTCGGCAAGAGATTCATCTCCTAGATAGGCACAGGCCTTCTGGAGGGTTTGGTGGGCCTTTTGAGTCCTAAATGCACGGCCGTCTTGTAGGATGAACTGTTCGACGCTGAGCTGTCTATCCTGTCCACCTCCGAGTAGCCAGACAGTGATTGGCTCATTTTTGGGTGGCCTATCTGATGGCTTCCCAGACGGCACCCTCGTATATGTGGACCCGTCTGGACTGGGGGAAGTGCAGGTCTTCGGACAAGACGTGGCCGTTGTGAATGATGAATTCTACCTTTCCATAACCTTTGTTGCCTCGTCTTTGGTGCTTGTCGCTGTAGTAAAAGTCCTCACCAGCAATGTCTCTAAGAATGATTGCACGCTGAAGAATACTCTCCAGCTTTACCACGTCCCCAATCGTTGCACCAGTTACATGAACCCTCTTTCCCACTCCTCGATTTTCTGTCGCCTGGTGGGGGTTAGGCCCTGTCCTCTGAGAGCGCCCTTGAAGTGCTCCTCCACTCTCTGCGCGACACAGTCGAGATCACCGTCACGCATTGGGGCCAAGTTGGCAGAGTTTGGGTCTCTGAGAGGGTAGAGCCCGTAAATGACTGCGGTAACAGGGTACGCATTCTGGTAGAACACCTGGTCGATCCCGGTCAGCGCGCCCAGCTTAGTTTCTTGAGAGATCTCAACGATGACCCGCCCATTCTTCCTCTCGGCACGGACAGGGTCGAACTTATCTTCGACGATCCCAGTCTCCTCCGTCATGCTCGCGCAGGAACTTGATTTTCAGGGTGAGCGCGCCCTCTGGAAGGGCTGCTTGCAGTCATGCTGCCCTCTCTTCCGTCATGCGGGCATCCAGGGTCAGCCCTTGCATGCATACCATCAGCGATCTCAACATCGCCGATGTTAAGGGGGTCTCCTTTCTCTACCCTCCATGAAGAGAAGACCGCGGTGGCGCCATCAACTTCAAACTCATCTTTGGCGTCGTTCACAAGATCGACCCATGGTTCATCATCCGGCAGCCTCACCGGATGAGGGACTTCGATATCCAAGTCGAATTGTCGCCGTTGTTTGGTTGGGTCAAACTCCTCAACAGTTGCCTCCCTTTTTTCTCACGCGTTCGGGGTAGAGGGGGAGGTCGTGCAGCATCCGGAAGCAGAGGCCCCAGCAATCGCCTCTTTGTTGCTTCTGGAATGGGTTCATCCAGGATGTTCTGGACAACACTCTGAACTGGCTCCGGTGTTTGCACTTCAGTCAGCAGCTGGTCGATGAATTCGTCCATACTTACCATGTTAAACCATAATGCCTATTGCCACCACATCTCTAAATGGAAATTTCGATGGCCGCCAGCCGCCAGCCGGGTAAATTCCTTTGCCGCGGCCCTCTGCTCTCGGTGCAGTAATTTCATATGTTCGTTCTTATAACCACACCTCGGGCAGAGCGATAATTGGTTCGTTACCCCCTTGCCACAAACACGGCAAGGTTTTCTGCACGTTCCATTTCGCAGTTTGACCAGGTGTACCCCACAGTGCTCCCCCATACAGCGCCGGCCACAGATCCCCGTAGAGCTCAAAGTAAGCCACTGACACATGTTTTTACCTATCCGCATTGTGCACCTGATCGGGCATATCCATTGTCACGGATATGTCTAATAGGCTTCACCACCGGAAGGGACCTATGTCCATAGGAGGCCTGGGCCGGCGAGGGTGTGGGCCATCCCTTATAGTTCTCTGGGGTGGCCCACGCTGGGGCCCGTTTGGTGTTGGGGTAGAATGTGAATCTTCGCTGGTGCCCAAGTGGTATGACGGCCTCTCGGCCGGCGAGGGCGGTGGGCCGCCCCCGCCCCTGCTGCTGCGGTACCGGGTGCTGAGGGGCCGGCGAGGGTGGTGGACCACCCCCGTGCCCTACTAAAAAGTCTGTTTACCCCCTGCTGCCCTTAGGTACCTAAGGTGTTAGGGAGCCGGCGGGGGTGATGGGTCGTCCCCCCCCCCCCCGGAGTCCCGAAAGTGGTGCATTCGCCGCCCCCCCCCCCCCCCCCCCACACACCGCTGCTCTTTGGTTGGGGGCGCCCAAAGTGGTGTGATGGCCTCCCGGGGGGGGGGGGGGGGGTAGGCGGTTTGAGGAGATTGCCGATTGCTATCGCCCCAATGTTTTTCGTTACTCCCCCCCCCCCCCCCCCCCCCCCATTACAGGGCGCACTAGCTCTCAAGATCGCGAATGCAATCCTGTAGACGAAATTTAATTATGTTTCGTCCACATGCTTTTATCATCTGAGAACTGCGATAGTTCAATACAGTTTTCCCTACTTTTTCCATGTCATTCACATATATTATGAAAAGAAGCGGGCTTAGAACCTATCCGTGTGGTGTTCCCGCTTCGAGTATTACCTTTTCCGACAATTTGCGGTTAACCCTCACCTTGATTTTTCGGTCAGTTAGAAATGATATGATCCTCAGAATTTTAGTGGGTAATCCCATTTTCGTTAGTTTACATCTCATTCCATTGTGCCATACCGAGTCGAATGCTTTTTCTACGTCCAAGAAAAGCGATGTTCCGATTTTGTTTTGACTAAATGCTGTATTTATATAGTCGACCAGTCTATATACGTGTTCGATTTCCTCTTTCTGACTCCTATACGCTCTTTGCCATTTGTTGAAAAAGTTGATTGATTCGAGATAGCTGCGAAGTCTCATGGTGAGAATCCGCTCAAATATTTTTCCAACACAGCTAAGCAAGCTAACTGGGCGGTAGTTAGAAGGGTTGGTAAGGTCTTTGTCAGGTTTAGGTATCATGACTCCTGTGGCCATTTTCCAGCATTTTTTTAAGTACCCACAGGAGAGACAGCAGTTTAGGAGTTGGGTAAGTCTACGGTAGAAGATGTTGGGGCACTCTTTCATTATTTTGTAAGAGACTTCGCCTTCTCCTGGGGACGAAGATAACTTGCATTTTCTGATTATACCCAAGACCTCTTCTACGCTTATTGGTTCGGTTAATTCATGGTCGTCACTGTCTTCATGCCTTCGGTTCATTGAAAATTGAGT
Organism: Pictodentalium vernedei; assembly: GCA_031216915.1. Lineage (NCBI taxonomy): Eukaryota > Metazoa > Mollusca > Scaphopoda > Dentaliida > Dentaliidae > Pictodentalium > Pictodentalium vernedei. The sequence continues at coordinate 331,850,887 of CM062294.1, forward strand.
TGTTATCTTGGACACATTTATTTACATTTACCTTAAAATCGTTGTCATATCTGCTCCCTTCTTGGGGACGATGCGCTTTCTTTAGAAGTTCGGCAAAAGCGCTGGCTTTGACTTTGTTGTCCATGGCCATACTTCCGTCGCTAGTCTTCAGCGCATTATTATTGGCACTTTTGTTCTTTCGGCCAGTAAGAGTTTTAAATGTATCCCAGAACCTCTTAGGTTCTCTCAGCCCATTTAGGTTTTCTGTTGCTTTTTCCCATCTCAGTCTCACAATTTTCGTAAGCTTTGGCCTTTTTTACTTCTCCGTGTAGATGATTATACGCGGTGTTAAGTTCTGTTTTTTTTATTTGATCATTTTCTGATTGGTAAGCCCGGAAGGCTTTACTTTTTTGTTTAGTTATTTGAAGAGTTGTTTGGGTTATTCTGTTAATTCGTGGCTTTGCTGTTTGCTTGGGACAGATTTCATCTAGTGTACTGATACTCCGGAAATGAAATGAAATGAAAGGTTTTAGCGCTCCGAAGGCGGGCAGGGACGATGTGGGATTTACAAATCCCTTGCGACCCGGTTAACCTTATTTTATTTCACTTGGATCACTCAGGCCTAGCTTTCCTATTGCATCAAATGGGGTCTGAGGGGGGTATGCACGCGATTAGAATTCCCGGCAGTTTACGTTGGAGTGTTAGATTGTCAATACTCAATCCCTCAACGCCATTAAAACTGTTAGAGAGTGGGCTCCATTCGGTTCCAGCTCGGCATGGCCTGTCAATATAAAGGTGCTGCAGCTCAGTTTCGTCAGAAGTCAGGAAACCCGAAAGCAGTATATTTCCATTGTGCGTCTCACGACTTGAATTTGGCTCTTTCAAAAGCTTGTGATGTTCCTTAAATTCGTAATATGAATTGCATGTTGCAGTCGTTAGTAGTGTTTTTTAAATATTCACCGAAACGGTCACGCCAACTGGAGAGTTCAGTCGCTGAGTATAACCGCACTCATCAGGCATCAATTATATCGAAATCTAAAATAAAACCCACTGTGCGAGACCAGATGGGTTGAACGACACACGTCCCTCGATAATCTAGCGGCTTTGTATGAACCGTTTTATTTGAATTAGAAAAATCCGCCTTAAAATGTTGCACTCGGAAGTGATGCAATCTCTAAAAATAAACAGCCTTGGGAAAATAAACTGTTTCAATAAACGTTTGAAGCATTTATTGTCATCTTGTATTATTGATTAATATTCCAGATAAAAAAGAGGGTGATTTGATGACTTTTGGACCCAAAAAATACAATTTACATTTGGTGTGTTTTTGTAGGGAATTCCCTAAAAAATACGTGCACGTGACCGGTACTTCCCTTGCTGTCAATTTTTGTCTCTTATTTGTTGCATGACCCCCTGTTTTGGGTCAAACGAAGTTGTCTGAAGGGCTATACTTGACACAGATATTTGAATGCCAAAATTAAAGTGATGCGATCATATTTTTTTTGTCTGAACGTTATAATGGTCGCCTATGGGAAATATTTAGTTCCGTGATACCTTTTGGATACCTTGGACGTGATAAAGTCTAATCAAGATGGCCGCTGGGATTCCAAGGCATTAACTGAAGCTAACGGTCTACATGTTCTGTTAACACTTGTGGGGTTTATTGTCGTCTTCCAGACATATCACTACTTATTTGGATTCACAAAGTCTCTGGCATGCTTGTTGCGAGGGAGCGAAAATGATATTATTGTCGCATATGAGGAAGTCGATCTGATACGGGCTGAGGTGGCGGACATTCGAGCGAAATCTGAAATGGAATTTGAAAATATATATTGTGAAATAACTAAGGTGGCAGACGTGGCACAGACTACTGCGACAATTCCCAGTCGATGCCGCCAACAAACACTCAGAAGCAACATCGAAGCAACCACTCCTGGGGAAAATTATCGTCTTTCAGTCTTCACACCTTTCATTGATGCACTGTAAAAACGAAGTGTTTAATAATTAAACACCTGTTCACAGCAGATTATAAATGCCTGAAACATGTTTATTATTTAAACAATGTTTAAAGTATTCTAAAACATGTTTAATTTGTAAACATGTTTAATTGTCATTAAACATGTTTAATTGTCATTAAACATGTTTAATTGTCATTTTAAACATATTTAATTTTTAAACATGTTTAATTGTCCGTAAACATGTTTAGATTTTAAACATGTTTAACTTAATAAACACCTCAAACATGTTTATCCCACGCAACAGATTAAAATCACTATAAACATGTTTAAAGGCTTCTTTTTAAACACTTAAACATATTTATTTTTCAGTATATAAGCGCTAGTGTTAAAAAACTATACACACTAATGTTTAAAACCACAAAAAGTCTTAAGTATTGTTATATTAAAATTTATTGTTTATCATTTCAATTTATAAAACAATTATTTCTTTAAAATATTCTACAATATCACATGCAATAAATCACAAATTTCTTACACACTGTGCATAACATTTTTTAAAACCTTTGCATAAAAAGCCTTTTCGAAAAAAAACACTAAATTTTCTGTTTTGGAGAAAATTCTATCACCATCTTCCAATAAAACCATGCAAATATGGATGTCACTGAAAATGGCTCATTGTGCACAATGACGTTCATATTGGTATATTTTATTTGAAATTTCAGAGTATCAGAGGCTTTAGTTTGTAGCCTTATTTTGACCAATTTCCATGTTTTACAATAATTCTTTTCGGTGAAGTATTAAACTCTTTTCAAGTTGAAGAATTGAAATGGGTGGTAACTTTAACTACATAATTACAGGTATTCGTGGATGTACCCAAGCCACGAAAGGACATTTCCCAGCAAGTATGGGCATATCAGAGCAATATCAGATAGCCGATATCTGTTCATGATATTTTTCCGATATTTCATCGATATCGATATCATTTAAAAATATGGGACCTTTCATGGACATATTTGATCAATATCAGTTTATGCTACTGGTCCGATATTTCATTGATATTGATATCATCATTTAAAACATTGGCCTTTTGGTGGGCATATCAGAAGATTTAGATCAATATCGGATAGCTGATATATGTTTATGACATTGGTCGATATTTCATTGATATCAACATCCTCATTTAAAACATGGGCCCTTTCTATATTGGTCCAATTAAGGTTTGATATCAGGATGATAGTTGGGGTAGAAGAAAAAAACTTTGGACAGAAGATTAGGTTATATTCTATATTTTGCCCTATATCCTAATATTTTTCTTGATCATGAATAATCCTTTTGGACATACTTGCAAATGCACAAAGTTTTGCGTTAGACCCAATTGGGGCAAACCGTATGTGAGGGTCTTACATTTTTCCGAAGATAAAATTCCATCACTTTTCCCTGAATTTTTGAGGATTTAAAGTGAATTTTCCAAAACTTAAATGAGATTTCAGGGGCAAATCTGGAAACAATAGTGGAATCCTTCAAGCATCTGTATTATGGAAAAGTACTGAACTTTCCCATGACCAGATGCTTGAAAAATTCCATTCTTGTTCTCGCTATCACATAACACAGAATTGTAAAAATTAATATAAACATTTAATGAATGAATCATAAAGAGTTATGCAATTCACATTCTTTATGCCGAATCAAAGTTAACGATGTTTTGTGGCCACACTTTTAGCAAGTTTGATATTGGTATTCCATTTTGGGGGAAATATGCATTTTACGTTTTAAATATGTTTCTGTATTGTCAAGATCATGGTGACCTGGGCTCGAACCAACAGTGCTAGTAAAAGCACAAAGAGTGATAGTCCTTGACAAGTTCACTCGATGCATTTATAATACAATGTGAAATTGCACATCTACTATTTGTAATTATAATTTTCTGATACTTATGCAGAAATGACTTCAGACAGTAAAAACATATTTACTCCTGCCTGGAAACGTCTTTGCTGTAGGATGTCAGGCCTGGCCTTTACTGGCCTACTGCTTGCCTTAAAAAATTAAGGAGGGCGAAAACTAGCCCTCCTGGCCTTAGAATATAATGATTACCATAACAGCCTATTCCTAAAACCCACATCTTTGCAGATCTCTGCTGTGTTAGTGGCCTCTGTAAGACAGCCACACTGCCCTTCCCACACCTCTGTGTCTTGCTGAGGCCCAAAGGTGTGGGAGAGGCAGTGGAGCCATTGCACAAAAACAACCTTGTTAGATCAATCAAATGGAATGTACAAAGCCCACTAGGCAAAATTCTTTATAATAGCAAAACTTCATTTTACCACTATTAGCTTTTGTAAGCTTGGGGAGAGCTAATCGCGCCCCAGGCCATGCGAGGGGAGCGATTTTTTAGCCTTCCTGCAGTTTTAAGAATGTCAGGCCTGGGATGTGGAATATGTGCATTTTCCCATCGCATTATAAAGTTAACACCTCGTGTGAATGAACACAGGACTACCTGTCTCCCTGTTACTACTGAGGCCAACTTTCTTGGATCATATCGTGTGTTATCTTGAGGGACAGTGATATAGGTCCAGTGTTGATTTTATATCAGTCCAATATCAGCTTTATGTCGGAAACATTGTTGGTCCAATATTATGTCAACTTTGCAAATCTCATCAGGGTCCGATATTGAAATCTGATGATGGGTCGAAACTGGAAAAAATGGTCCTTGGGCCTTGGAAAGCTTGAAAATTTGTTTCAATTTGAAATAGTTCACACTGATTCGATTTGATTTCAATCACGCTGATTCCAAAAAAAAAATTTGAATCGTCGAGATGTTCTCAGATTCCTATAACATTCCACAAAGTGTCTCCTCTTGAACTTTTCTTCTATCATCAGGTCTCCTGTCCAGGAGACCTGATATCAGAAAAAAGAGTTCAAGTAGGTTCCGCCTCCGAAATTACATTGATATCGTTCTGGAATATTCTGCTATTATTGCTTGATTTGCACAAGTCTCCGTTTCACACAACACTTGAGTTGAGACAAACAATATTACGGTTATAAGTTGAGAGATTCAAAATGCCGACTGAATCAGAATTAGCCAATCTTACAATCTTTATAAGTTTTTCAGATTTTGACAGGGTGAGGGGGAAGATGTCCTTTCTGGATATCTTCCCCTCATCTTGTCAAAATATTTATCAACCGTGAAAACAAATTTTGGAATGCTGTACTAATATTTGTACACTAATGAATTAAAAACGGCCTCTCTTAGAACCTCTGCAACTTTTTTTCTTAGATTTTGACAGGATGAGGAGGAAGATGAATTGTTTCTAAAACTCATTCAAAATATTTCTCTCCCTAATTTATTCCACATTTTCTTGTGTTCCTGAGTACTTTTATACAAGGATTTAGCTGTTTAATATCATCAAATATTGTGAAATAATCGTAAAAGAAACAAAATTAGATGAGTACATTTAAAAAGTTAGGTGGGGTGGGAGATATCCAGGGTGTGGGGGGGGGGGGGGCATTCAAAAATTTAGGTGTATGTGTATAGTATGCTGGTGCAGTTGAGTGACAGATTTAGACAACTATCGAACAGTACAGTTAAGACCATGGTTATTATTCAAAAACACATGGACAGTCGCTGCAAACTGGAAAGCTTTCCAAAAGACCTTGTAGATATACGAGATTAGTCTAAAGACGACATGCCAGCACCAGATAGCTTTACTCAGGAAGTGCGAATTTGGCAAGGTATTGGTCAACCGAAAAGGAGAAAACAGCAACTATACTATGATTGATGAAAAGTTCTTCGTGCGATTCACGTTTTCCAAATATTTACACCATATTGAATATATTACTTGTTATAGCGGCTACGGGCGCTTCAGTTGAACGTGCGAATTCTTCTCTGAAGTTTGTTAAAAACAAGCTCAGCAGCACTATGAAGGAGGACAGACTGGATGCTCCGCTCCTGCTATTTGTACACAGAGACATACCATTGATGCACTCTGAGATATTAGACTTATTCGCAAGAATGCACTGTCGGCGAATGCTTTTGGAATATCCTCTCCGTGATAGGGATGACAGTAACTAACTTGATGCGTCATGATGTTGATCAGATAAGATAAAAGTATCATTTGAGGTGTAGTTGTGCTTCATATTTATACCCACACTTCTTAATATCAGATTTGAGATGGTGTTTCCTGTAATTTGTGCGAATGAAATACTCACCCAGACCCGGTATTGTGTTGTGTTTAGTTGCAATCAGCTTTCAAATTTGCCCAAAAGGTATCACACAATATCGTTCAGGTTGTTAAATACACTGAGTGTGCAAGCAATTCTGTTTCAATTCGCCTTACCCCTTAGGTGCATTGAAAAAGAATTGCTCGCACGCTCAGTGTATTTAATAACTCCACTGGATGGCAGAAAGGGTGTCGGTCGAACTATACGGTTAGTCAACTCAACATGTATATGTGTGTATTTAATTACTATTTTTCTGGCAGCAATTTACTATCCGAATGAGAGCTCGGAGTTGAGGAAAACGCGGATTTCTGGTGCAATTTTTGTGAAATTTCCCCGGCCCCATCGCGCACGTCCCCTACTGGCCGCTTCGCGGCTCCGATGATGCTTCGCGTCATATGGTCGATTGACGCCCCTCCTCCCTATTCCAAATTTCTGGATCCGCCCCTGAGGATCACCTTAGAGACACCACTGATCAGTGTGGAAATTTCAGAGTGGGATGAACATTTGTATTTGCTACATTATCGAAACGCCCAAAGCAGTTAGTGTGTAAATGCTTTAAAGCAAATATACACCACATATATTTTGCGAACTTTCAAACCTAGATTTCTTTGTTTTGTCTCAACATTCAGTGCAGGGTGACAATATTGTGGGTTGTGTATGACTTAGCCAGAAATCCAATGGTACAGGATAGCATCGTGAAAGAATCAACTGACCATTGTTCAGAGGCAGAAAAAGAGAACGCTTCCCAATTGAAAGATGTCACGTGGATAGAAGCTTCAGTAAGAGAATCGATGAGGTAAGAAATTAATGGGTTAGATAACATTCGACCTGGCAAACTAATTACAATGTAAACAAATAAAAACTAGAAAAAACTAGAGAATCAGAATTTACTGCATCCAGTAAATTGAAGTCTGTGTGAAAATGGTTAAAGCATCAAAAATAAACAAAACGGAAATAGAATTTATGGTGGCGTATTTTTTTTTGGGGGGGGGGGGGTAAAATATTTTTAAAGAAATCAGAAATAGGTTTTCGTTAACAGTATTTAAAGATATTCATACAGAAATGAGATAAATTTGTCCAAGAAACCAGAAAAAATATATATGTGCACAGCATTCAAATGGTTCGATCAAATCACAAATCCTGACTGGTGGCCCTCATTTGAACGAGTGCGGCGAGTTGAGTTTTTTCCAACGAGGGGTCATAGAATGTGGTTGGGGAGAAAAAAAAACCAAAACAATGTTCCTTATTTTCTGAGTTTCCGGGAAATAGGTTGCAGACGGTGTAAAAATACTAACTACAATATGTAAAGGGTTAATCCTAGGTAGTTCTCTTCTTCAATCCGACCCCTCTTCGGAGTACCTGCTATTCTCGTAAGGAAATCTCCCAACTCTGCCATGTGTTATTGTTACGATTAAAATACCTTATTAACAGAAATTTAGTACTTTCCAGACTCCTACTATGAGACAAAAATGGGGTGGGGAGGGGGGGATTATGCCTTGGGCCAAAACTCGGTCTTAAGAGTTAAAGGGTTAAATACTTATGCTATATTGTTATATTCGAATGCTTTGTTCGTATTTTTTTCTTATCTAGATTTATAAATATACTCATGTTTATATCGCGTATGTACCTCCACCCCCTCATTATCACTCTCCATCCCCCTCTCTCTCTCACACCTTTCCATTTTTCACTCTCATTATCTAACTTAGCATTCTGATTCACTGGGTTAACCCGCTCCCTCTCTTCCGCTCTATATTAGCAGTATTTCGCGTCCTCCCTTGAAATTTTATGGAATTACCCCATGTGTTAACTGCCAGTCAGCGTCATGGCTGCTGTGAAGCAGCAACTAGTGCCAACGACACGGATCGACACTAAACGATACGAAATATCACTGACATGCAACTTGGGTGAATCAAATTGATAACAGTTTCACAAAATAATGTTTTGTGCTCTGTTCTTGAACCCTCGTTAACTCGAATGGTATCGCCTTTGTGTATACACTTACAGTGAGATGGGACGTTCCAATATTAATATACAGAAATAATAAAATAATAGCTGCGGTGTTCAATCGGGCGGCTGCACAGTGCAGTTACTATTTTATCATCGGCGCACCGTGGATAGACCTCCTTCAATGAGAAATTGGGTGAAAATTAGGCCTATGCCTTGGACCGAAAAATCGGTCCTTAGAGTTCTAAGGTCCTGAGGGTTCTATGGATAAAACACCTGTGTTATATTCGAATGTTTTGTTCGCATGTTTTTCCTTATCTGTATTTATAAATATACTCATGTTAATATTACGGATGTACCTCTACTTCCCCCATCTCACTTCCCCCTCTCTGCCCCCACCCCCTCTCTCTCACCCACCCTTCAATTTCTCCCTCTCATCATATCCCATTCATCTTGCATTTTCATTCACTGGGTTTAACTCGGTCTCTCTCTCTCTCTCTCTCTCTCTCTCTCTCTCTCTCTCTCTCTCTCTCTCTCTCTCTCTCTCTCTCTCTCTCCCTCCAAATCCCCCTTTCTCACTCTCTCCTAACTCGCTTCATCCGATCTGAGTCAGAGCTGTTGAGAGGCAGTCGAGAACTTTTATAGAATTACCCCATGTGTCAACGACCGGTCAGCGTCATGGCTTCTGAGAAGCAGCAACAAGTGCCAACGACGCGGACCGACACAAAACAATGGGAAACATCACTGATATTTGACTTTATGTGAGTCCAAATAACAACGGTTTCACAAAATAACATTTTATGCTCTGTTCTTAAATAGTCGTTCCCTGGAATGGTAACGTCCTTGTGTTCACTTACAGTGAGATGGGGCGGTCCAATATTAATACACGGCATAAATAAAATAAAAGCTGCAGTTATTATTTTATCGTTGACGCCCAGTGTATTGACCTCCTGCAATGAGACAAAAACGGGGAAAACAATTCGCCTTGGTTCGAAAAATCGGTCTTGAGCGCTCAAAGGATTAAATACTTGTATTATATTATTACATTCGAATGTTTTGTTTGCCTGTTTTTGCTTATCTGTATTTATAAATATACTCATATTTATATTTCGTATGTACCTCTACCTCTTCATTTCCTTCTCCCTATCTCTATTCCTCTCTCTCTCTCTCTCTCTCTCTCTCTCTCTCTCTCTCTCTCTCTCTCTCTCTCTCTCTCTCTCTCTCTCTCTCTCTCTCTCGCCCTTCTTTTTTTTTCCCTCTCATCTTCCATTCGCCTAGGATTTTCATTCACTGAGTTTAACTCTGCCTCTCTTGCGCCTGGGATTCTCGATCACTGGGTTTAACTCGGTCTCTTTCTCTCTTTTCATATTAGCAGTATTCTGCTTTCTCCTTTTCTCTCGCTTTCTCCTCCTCTCTCTCTCTCTCTCTCTCTCTCTCTCTCTCTCTCTCTCTCTCTCCTGTTTCTTTCTTTCACTCCCATTTTTTCACTCTGTCCCTCCCTACATTTCTCCATAGTGTCCCCTTCTCAACAATACAACATTTTTGTCTAAGAATAAATTATCTCTCTTACTCTCCGTCTCTTCTCTGTCTCCAATACTATATTTTCTGCCCCTGCCGCTTACATCACCTCCTTGACTTTTCCACTCTTAGTAATACAATGTTAATGCATCCCCCCCCCCCATTCTCTCTCCCTCTCTTCCTTTCGCCCTCTCTCTAACTCTCTTTCTCTCGTCCTGTCTTCCCATCCATCTCTTCCTCCATCAATAATACGTTAATAACTGGGAATATATTCGTATAGACAGAACTATCGCAGACCTTCATACTATCCTCTCCTTTCTCTCATTTGACTTTCCCCTATGCATCCTTTCTCTGAAATGTAATCTCATACTTTCAACAAGCATTACATAATGGTGATATTGCTGTATTCACTAAAATCAAATACATGTTTCTACAACCCACATACACCAGAGTCTCAACATGCATGTTTGACGACAAACATCCTCACTCTGCAACAACAGTGTTTGTTGCTTTTTCTCCTGTACATCGTCTCCTCACTTGTAATCGTGTTTGTGGATTTCATTCAAATCTTACGTATTCTGACTTGTACGTATATATTGATTTCTGTTGTAATTGTAATTATTGTCACCTTTAATTATAGCAATGGCGGGTAGCATTTCACTTCATGAGGCAGAGACCGATGAGAATTTCAACTTTATAAGTAAATATAACAGACTGATGGGTGATGCAACCAATGATGATACGGACTGTGCTATCACTGAAATTGAATGCCCATATTTCATGCCAAATGAGTTTTGTAAAAAGTTTGCTGGTTATGACATAACTCAGGCAATATTCTGCATCAACTGCAGAAGCCTCAGTGACCACTGGGACGCATTAATAGATCTGATCAGTAACGTTAAAAAACCTAAAATCTATTTGACTTGATTGGTTTGACAGAGGTATGGAAACTAAATGATAATAGATCTTATACCCTCCCTGGCTATCAAAGCCTGCTCAGTAATACTCGGACCGACGATGGAAGGGGTGGGATGGGTCTTTTCATTAAAAATGGGATCACATACAAACTTCGCAAAGATCTATCCGTATTGATACCGCACGTCTGTGAAACGTTGTTCGTAGAATTACCCCAGAAACATAAACGCAATATTATAGTAGGGGTAGAATACCGACCCAATACCGTTCCCAATGCCGATATCGATCGTTTTATATCCTCCATTAATGGTGTTACTGACCAGACTAGTCGCGAAAACAAAAAAAATGCTTCCTTATCGGAGACTTTAATATCGATCTCTTGAAAATCTCTCAGCACTAACAGACTAACGGATATATAGACACAATACTTAGCTATGATTTCATCCCTACTAAAACGAACCCACTAGGATTACGGATCATTCAGCAACTCTGATTGATCACATATTCACAAACTGTTTAAACGAAATCATTAAAACCGGGATAATAATAGCGGACCTAGCCGATCACTTTGCAACATTCTATCTTGAAACTGGCGTTAAACACCAAAAAAACTAGGAGTCCATCACCCACGAGAAACTCCTCCCTATAAACAGATTCAAAGCTACATTACCACGATATAGCCTTAGACAACAACCCGACTTCGTATCCCAGGAAGATGCATATAATGCTTACGTAGATTTCTTCAGGGAATCATTCCAATCACATTTCCCTTTGGAAAAGACAAATGTATCAAGGACGCTTGTCAAGCAGCAGCCCTGGATAACAAACGGAATTTTAAAATCCTCTCGTATAAAGCTAGAACTATGTAAAAAGCAGCTCAGGCACCCTACAGTTGAGAATGTCAGAATCTATCAACAAATTATTCCCTTTACAGAAACGTGCACTCCGCATTATAAACAACAAAAATACAGGGCCCATACCGATCCTTTATTTCGAAGGGATAAAATTCTAAACCTCAAGGACCTCCACATCTTGCATATTATGCATTTTCGTACATGACTAGAAACACAAGCACCTTCCGGCAACATTCAATCACTATTTCAGTGAAAGGATCACACCAGGACTAGCCACAAGGCAGTCTGTTGGCCTCCAAGTAAAGAACACACGAACTAGATCACTAGATGTACTCCCCGTTAGCCTCTTTCCCAAAACATGGAACAGCATAGTAAACATATAACTTATTTATCAAACAGAAATGAATTTAAAAAAACTATAATAAGACAAATGTTGGAAGAATATCCCAGTGAAGTAAACTGTACTGATACTAACTGCAAGGACTGTAATCGCTATTACTAAACCACATCCTACTTTGTGGAGCCCCACATACAGGTTTATTCCGTACACTTCGATGTTAATGCACGTACTATGTGTATGTGAGCGCGGTTATTTTCTAGTTGCATCTTCACGGATCTTCCATTAATTGATATTCCTATGTTTAATAGGTGAGACCATCGGCCAATTACATATATATACTTGTCCACGTGTGCACACGCGTACATATGCTCAGATATATGTATATGTGTGTCTAGGTATGTATACATATGCACTTGTGTGGTCGATGCTGGGTGAAAGGACGATACATATATTATCTTTTCATCCATTATCGATAGCACAAACAAGTGTGAAATGTCCATTCTACCTCGCCACGCCCTCATCACCAACGTCGTCGATCATCAATACCAATTTCTTATATTTAGTTGTATTCACCCATGCAATCCACAAACACACCACAGAGAATGACAAGAAGACAGTCAAACTGGCTAGGCCATTCCCTGTAGAACATGCATGCTGAATATCTTTTTATAATTTATAAATACTTCATAAAAATGATGAGTACATTCTTGTAGAACTTATATAAATACATGTGCTGCAAATAAAAGTATTCTCTCTCTCTCTCTCTCTCTCTCTCTCTCTCTCTCTCTCTCAGAAATGGACATTTTTGGCGCTGCCACTTATTTGAATATGATGTTTAGAGCAGCAATGTGAGTATGGAAAGGGTTATCATTGTTCTCACATTGCATGAAATCAAATCTTTGGATCCCACATTGAAGTCTTCAGAGGGTTAAAAGCATGCCTTTCAAATATTCTATTTTAATAATGCCTTACTGTGGAAGGTACACTTAAAAGGCTTTGCACACCGCACAGAATTGCTCTGAATAATTTATACATTTCCTTGTAAAGCAAAGGGCTTCTCTCAACTTGTTTTGAGGATGAAACTGACACCTGATTAAAATAACAGATAATATTTAATGTTTGACAGTAACTCCAGTCTTCTGTAATTTGATTGTTTACATTGTTCTCCAGTGTGAATAAATATACTACAGCTATTGCTTCAGGGTAATTTACTGTTACAAGAAATTAGAGAATGTGATAACCCTGTGGTGGACTGGGCCATGCCCAAGGGCCCTGGCGACCTGAAAAACGGAGAACTTGGGACTGTTTATCAGTATGCCAAACACCACCGAGATGGGACAATTCGTTTTCGAGTTATCGTGCGGACAAGGAAGTGCAGAGAAGCCAGAAGACTGGAAAATAAGAAAAATAAGAAAAAGAAGAAGAAAAAAAAGAAACCATACAAAAACACGCAGACTAATAAGAGAAACAAAGTTTCCCCATGGCCAGGGGTACTCATCAGAGTACCAAGGGTCACGCTTTCAAACTGTATTATATTTACAGGGCGCCAATCCATTAAAAAAAGTGCCTTCATGATGTAGTTGGGACTTGGGTCATCACAGTCAGGACAAATCAGGTTTGCCCCACCCCCTCCCCCACTACTTATCGGCCATATTTGTGACATCCGCGAATCGAGCTTGGGAATGGAAACATGGCACACCTATTTAGAACAGAGAGAAAAAAGAAGCAATACCTGCTATTTTTTTCCGAATTAATTTTCGACTGTTCTCCCTCGCAAATTAACTCTTTCAATCTTTTATGCAAGGAAGTAGTGTGAAATCGAGAATACCAGCCCACCAAATTTTTGGCACAGATCGTGTCGCACCAAAAACTTAGTTGTTTTGAACAAATTGCGTTTGTCACGATCGAATTGTATGGACTTGTTTGACGCGACACGCCCGCGTTCACATCATCACTTTTCCCTGGTTCTTACAGTGGTGGCAGTAGATGAGATGCCGTGGGTTCGACGTCGATTTCTCTAACGGGTTAACGTGGATCTGACTAAAATTTTGACGGAATTTTAACACACTCTAAAAAATTCCTTCTCTTAAAAATTCACTTTTTGGTGGGCTCGACAAATCTGACAATGACCGTTCTCAGGAAAACACTCACCTTTTCGCAGAGGTAACATGGACCCGCCATTTTATCTGAATTTTTTCGACTGAATACCACCAAAAAGACATTACCGGTGCGGATGGAAGACGAGCGATCTAATGTCGTTTCCTGTGGAAAAACAGAGTCCGAATCGAGCGGTGAATTTATCGGTGGGCCCGAACCCACAATCGATGATGTAGAGAGGTTTTTGGCAAGGAGAGAGAGATCGCTCATAGAGTCTAAACACGTGAGGTGGGCCCACTCCGCGATTATGTAGGAAGAAGGGTTTTTTTAACTGACCAACAGATTGCTTAATTCCCATAACCTGTACTTAACCATACAGAGTTATCTCCCCTTATTACAAAGAAGTACTATCCGATAGAGCCGAAAAAACGTCATAATAATAACCATTTTTGTCAATAAAGAAAAAAAAACTGTGAAAAAAAGTTGTTATTTTTTACTTATATAATAAGAAAAAAAAAAAAAAAAAAAAAATTTTTTGCAATTAATAATTATTATCATTAAAAAAAAAATACACACACAAAATTTAATAACCGGTTTTGTCATTAAAGAAAAAAACTGTAAAAAAAAAAAGTTGTTATTTTTCACATATATAATAAGAAGTAAAAAAAAAAAAAAATATATATTTTTTACAATTAATAATTATTATCATTAAAAAAAACAAAACACACACACAATTTAATAACCGTTTTTGTCATTAAAGAAAAAAAACTGTAAAAAAAAGTTGTTTTTACATAGAAAATAAGTAAAAAAAAAAAAAAAAATATTTTTTACAATTAATAATTATTATCATTTAAAAAAAATAATCAGTCATGAAATCGTCAGTACCTAAACAATCCACATTAAAATTGAAGAGAGTCGAGAGATATTCGAAGTTCGATAGTAAAATTTATAGACTAAAATTGCATGATGCCATCGAATTGAAGGATGTGAATGGGTGGATTGAGAGAGGACTACGACAAATATACATTGCCTTTGAAATTGAACAAGACCGCCTTGGGATTAATGTATGAATGTCATGACAATCCATTAACCATTCTCTCGGAGAAGATAAATATTTTTGATCCAGACAATCTGTCGCTGATCTACGGGAGTAATATATATCCAAACATCTCTAAAGAAGTGGTCGACAAATTGAATCTGATCATTGAGGAAGAACGGACGGTTGAGAGGGTGAATCTGGGTTTATTTTAAATTAAAATAAATATTATATATACATATTAAAATAAGAAGTTTAATACACAAAAAAAATACCAAAAACAAAAAAGTATATCCTGGAAAAGGAATTATATTTGTCTACCAAACCCGCGTTGAAAAAGTACTGTAGAAATCTAGGAATTAAAAATTACGACCATTTCAAAACCAAAGAACGACTGATCAAAGCCATATGCGAGGAGACTTGTGATCTATCACTGGTGAAATTACAAGCCAAAGTGCATCAGTTGTTGAAATTGAAACATGTCAAATACATGAAAAAAGACGAATGCATCGGTCAATTGCTCGACGGAAAGGGAATGGATGAAAGATCTGTGGTAGCAACAAAAACAACTCAAATACCGAAAAAGATGAAAAGACAGTGACAACAAAACAACATCAACAAACGACCGTGGAGGAAACTAAGAAGAAGAAGAAGACGACCATTAAACGAAAAGTGGTAGAGCGGCAGAAGGTTTTAAAAGAGAATAATAAAAAAAATGAAAAGCAACGCAGTTTGAGATGACGATTCATTAGAGAAAAAAACAATGGTGGATGCAATCGAGAGAGCGGTGAATGAAAAAAGGGTCTCGATGCTGTAATGGATATCGAAATCAAAGCATTGAAATCATAATTGATTTTGATGATTTTGATAGAATGAGACGAAGCCATCAAAGGATGGTTTAAAACTTTCAATGTGAAGCCTGGTCTCATAAAAAAAAACCTCGATACCAAATCGTTAATGGAACGGGTGAAGGGTAGTGTGTTGGACTTATTTCGAAAACATCTAGATAAGGGTTTAAAAATAAGAATGATCTTGTATTGTCTGATGAAAAAGGTTGATATGAAAACGGGTGAGATCCTGGTGCGAAATGCCTATTTCCGATCTTAAAACGAGATTGTGTTTAGAGATGACGAATTAGTCGATGTTTACAAATTGATGAAAGACAAGATGTTGGAATCTATGGCTACTTTTCAAAACAAGGGAAGTAATTGGACGTTCAAGAAGATATTGAATCTCGAGATTTGAAAGCATCTTCCTATATGAAATTACCTTATTTCGTATTTAAAAAACAAGCTGTGATCAACATGAAAAATGAAGATGATAACGAGTGGTTCAAGTGGGCGATCACATCGGCCTTGTATCCCATAGAAAAGCATGCTCAGAGAGTTTCCAAGTACTCAGAGACTTGTAAAAATCTCGATTAGACGGGAGTGTCTTTCCCGATGTGGTTGAAAGACATCAAAGATTACGAAAAGCTAAATCCCACTGTGGCCATGAATGTCTTGGGATACGAGGGAAATGATAAAAACGAATAGTCTATCCTCTCAGGCTGACTTCGCACAAAGAGAGATAAAAGATTGTTAATTTGTTATTAATTTCAGAGGGTGACAATCAACATTATTGCTGGATTAAAAGTATGAGTTATTTACTGTCGAAGCAGATTAGTAAACATAATGGCTTGAGATTTTTCTGTCTCAACTGCATGAATTCGTTCCATAGTCAAGAATCGTTGATGCGTCATCGGGAATATTCGAGCGAAAAGCAAGGCGTTGCCATCGAAATGCCTAACCCTAACACTTACAAGGACTTTCATCATCACAATAGAAGATTAGAACTGCCATCCATCGTCTATGCTGATTTGAATGTTTCACCACGAAAATAAATTCTTGACAGCCTGACGAGCGTAGGAGTTATGTTGAAAAATATCAGAAGCATGTATCTTCTGGCTATTGTTATTACATGAAATGTTCTTTCGACGATCGAGAATAGTCGGGTCCATTTGTCTACACCAAACATTCAGATTACGACGACATGGCTCAAAGATTCATGAAAGAGTTAGAATCGAAAATTCAAATATTCTATGACAAATTTAAAAAACCTAAAGACATGATCACCACGCCAGAGCAACAACAAGAATGCAACGAAACCACCCAATGTCACATCTGTAGACAATTTTCTACAATCAGTCTGAAAATAATAAAAAAAAGTTAGAGATAACGATCACTACACGGGTCTGTTTCTCGGCACTGCTCACAACAAATGTAATTTAAGATTTCGAGATGCTCAATTCTATACGGTGATATTTCACAATCTCTCAGGTTATGACAGTCACTTGTTCATGAAAAATATGGGTTTTAGTGAGGGGGAGTTGAGCTGCATCGCGCAAAACGATGAAAAATACATTTTATTCACTAAATGTAAAGTCGTTGATAAAAAGATAGTCATCGATGGTTTGACTGAGAAAATGAGTCCCATCCATAGAGAGAAACGTTTCATCGATAGTTATAAATTTATGTCAACCAGTCTGGAAAAATTAGTCAACAGTTTGAATAGGGAGAAATTTAAAATCACAAGTAAACATTTTAACGATCGATGAGAATTGGTGGACGTTATGTTGAGGAAAGGCATCTATCCTTATGATTACATGAACGATCTTGAGAAATTCAACAACATCGCTCTACCTTCCAAAGAAGATTTTTATTCTAAATTATACCAGTCTCATATTTCCGACGATGATTACGAAAACACGTAAAAAGTGTGGACATTATTTGGCATGAAATCCATGAGAGAATATCACAACCTCTATTTGAAAACCGAAGTGCTTCTCTTGGCCGACGTGTTCGAAAATTTTCAATGAGTGTGTCATCGACATTACGAACTAGATCCGGCTTGATATTTCACTGCACCCGGACTCGCTTGGGGTGCTCTCTTGAAGACGACTGAGGTTTGATTGAAATTATTATTGGAAATCGACATGTTGCTCATCTTCAAAAAGACCGTGAGGGGTGGCATCTCTATGATTTCCTCCAGATATGCCAGAGCTAATAATTATCACATGGAAAACGATTTCAATTCGGAAAAAACGAGTAAATACATACAGGATTGGTATGCTAATAATTTGTACGGTTGGGCTGTGAGTCATCCTTTACCGATCGGAAATTTGGAATGGGTCGAAAAGTTGGAAGAAAAAGAAAAATAGAGAGACTAACCTTGTATTCTAGAGGTTGATTTGGATTATCCGGAAATGTTACTGATTCACAAAATTATCCGCTGGCTCACAAATGAATAGAAGTGAATGGCGTCGAAAAACTCGTTCCTAATTTAAATTGCAAATGTTAAGTATGTGGTCTATTGCGAAAGTCTGAAACATTACATCGACCGCGGAATGAGATTGATCGACAAGCATCAAATCATTCGATTTGATGAGGAGCCTTGGATGAAAAAATACATCGATCTCAACACGAATTTAAGAATGCAGGCTAAGAGCGACTTTGAAAAAGATTTCTTCAAACTCATGAACAATTGAGTGTACTGGAAATCTATGGAAAACATTAGGAATAGAACTGACGTTCAACTCATCACATCTGAAGAGAAGTCTAGAAAATTAATTGCGAAGCACAATTATCAACACAGAATCATATTTGCTGAAAGCCTAGTAGCTCTGCACATGCAAAAGACGCATCTAAGGTTCAACAAACCCTGTTATCTCAGAGCGATTATCTTAGACGTCAGCAAGCAGTTGATGTACGAGTTTCAAAACGATTGCGTCAAATCCAAATTTGGTTCAAAAGCCAAACTATTGTTCACCCACACAGACAGTCTGGCTTACGAGATAGAGACTAGAGACATCTATGAGGACACAGGCCAGATATGAACGAATCGTTCGACACGAGTAATTATCCCAATGATCACCCGTCTAAGATTCCAAAGTGCATCAATAAAAAGGTGTTGGGTAAATTCAAAGATGAGAGCGGTGGAAGACAGATCACCGAATTTGTGGGTTTGAGACCAAAATTGTATGCTTATCTCCTCAACGGTGAAGAGATGAAGACATGTAAAGGCGTTCAAGCATGTGTGATGAATAAAAGCATCACTTTCGAAGAGTATAAAGAGTGTCTTTTCGAAGGTTCGACGGTGTATAAAAAGATGACTGTGATTCAAAGCGAAATGCACGAGATGTACACCAAAGAAATCAATAAGATTGCGTTGATGGCCGATGACGATAAGAGAATTATATGCAAGGATAAAATACAAACTTTCACACTTGGACATTATTCTGTGCTATTTCAACAAAATCGAGAGGATGATGAATGGAGTATGACTGAAAACATCGAAATGTTGTAAGTTTAAAAAAACCCCAAAAAACAAAAAACTCACGAGTTCATAAATTAAAAAAAACGAATAGAAAAATAATAAATAAAAAAACAAAAAACAAAATAAACAAAACATATTATGAATAATAAGAAAATAAAACACATATCCGTAGAAGGTGTCGTCTTACCCAATGAACCCCTATCCAACATTGATCTGTTGAAAGTGGCAAAAGATTTAAAAATCAAACATTTTCGAGGTGTGTTTTCTAGAGATGCCTTGCCAAGAAAAAAAGACGACGATTCGGAATGTGGAATTTTAAATCTGGACAATATCAGAGTTGAGGGCACGCATTGGGTCACGTGGTTTTCGAATCAGAATAAAAATTATTATTTTGATAGCTACGTAATCTCACCACCGATAGAAATAAGGAACTATTTAACGTCAGTTATTTACAATACCGAATGAGTGCAAGTGCTGGATCGTGTGTTTTGTAGTCACCTGTGCCTCTACATTCTCAAGAGATGGTCGGAAGGAGATCGCTTTGAAGATATTCTCAATGATTTACATTAAAAAAAAATTTGGGGGGGGGGGATATATATATAGAGATATATAAATACAATTTTTTTGGATGCATTAATTAAAATAATAAAAAAAATATATAATTTTTAAATAATAAAAAAAAACCCAAAAAACAAAACATGACAGTCGATAAATTCGGTCGCGCTGATGATAATGAAGGTCCCTCTTGAAAGAAAAGAAGAGCCACAGTCGAAGTTGTTGGTGACATTGCCAACTTGGACAAACGATACGTTCAAAGATGCGAACCTCGACGAGAACCTTTAAATTTATACATTAAGAAAATGTACAATCTTCCAGAGCCAATCGATCAGTCGGATGCCATGACTAAAAAATACGTCGATAGAGGAGACAAAAATTTTCGGCAGATGATGAGAGATAGTTGTGTGAATAAAGCCATGACGGACGATCTCGACATGAAATCTAAATGAGTGGTGAATGTAGCGAATCCTAGAGATTTGACCGATGCTGCCACTAAAACATATGCGGATCATGCTAATGCGAGATTCAGTAACCATCTGAGATCACTACGTTCCTAAAGTGAGTGCAGTCTGAATTGAACGCGAATTCTAAGAAGATAATCAATGTACCCGATCCCGCGAATCCCATTGATGTGGTGACCAAACAATATGTAGACTTGGAACTGAGAAAGAATAACATCGACAAGCTAAAAATGAAATCGGATCTGGATGCATGATTCAACAAGATATTGAATCTGTCTCATATCGACGATATGGACAAAGACTCAATGGCGGTCAACAAAGGCTACGTGGATTCTGTCCTACTGCATTCTCAATCCTATCTGAAATCTAAAGTCGATGACTTGTATATGAACAAAAAATCTGGAGGAACCATGGAGGCCAGCATTGACATGGCTGGTCACAATCAATTCGGTCTCATCGACGAACCAGAATACGATTCCAGTGCAGTCAGATTACAGTACTTGGACAAAAATACGGTCTGGAGAAATGGCGATATCATGGAAGGCAAATTGGACATGGGGGGACATGCACTCACGAATCTGCCAGATCCGACCCACATGTCGGATGCCTGCACTCTGATGTCCGTTGTGGAAAGGATAAAATATGCCAGACAACTGATCACCATCTGGGCCGAGGAGAGCGGTTTGTTAGAAGCGGAAAAAGCTGAATGGTCCTTCAGAAATGGAGGTAACGGACAGCTGCACGATCTGATAGGATATCCCATGCCTGTGGGAGGCGATATCATTCAAATGAGTCTGGCTTCTATGGACTTGAGCAATAGAGCAGTCGTCAATCTCATGGTGAACGGTGTGGAATGTGACAAGAGGTACAGAGTCAAAAAGATGAAGGAACAACACTCGAACACTAATGTCTTCGGTATGCCTCTCAAGGTGAAGATGGAGGATAGGATGAATTTCAAGACGAAAACCAATAATCCCGAAGCCGCCACTTCAGTGGTCCCTCTGTTGATCAAACTCAATCCTCTGAACAAACAGCGAGTACAGAAAAAAAATTGAAAATAATCACTTTTTTGTGATGTAGGGGAGACATCTCCAAAAAACAAATATAATTGGATTTTAAAAGATTGAATATTCAACTTCTCAAAATCCAATTATATTTTTTTTTTGTATTTTATTCAATAAACATTTAATTTTCCACTCATCTGTAATTGCAATTTATACATTTAGCAAATACCATAGTAGGTTCATCACACGATCTAGTTTGTTGAGATTGAATCAATATCTGACGATTTTTACATTTTTAGTCGAGTTGTGACGAAGTCAAACTCGACTTATAGTTTGGTGAATGGCGGGCGGGCGGGCGGGAGGGCGGGCGGGCGTATGTGCGGGCGGGCGGGCGGGCGGGCGATCGGACGGGCGTAAACAATTGGTTTCCGGATGATAACTTGATAGTGGTTCAACTCACATTCATTAAACTTCATACGTAGGTTGGTCTTGGTGGGAGGAAGAACCCTATTGATTTTGGACATGCTACGTCGAAGGTCAAGGTCACAGTGACCTTGAACGTAGTAAATCTTAAACAATTGGTTTCCGGATGATAACTTGATAATGGTTCAACTCACATTCATGAAACTTCATAGGTAGATTGGCCTTGGTGAGGGGAAGAACCCTATTGATTTTGGACTCGCTACGTCAAAGGTCAAGGTCAACGTGACCTTGAACATAGTAAATCGCAACAACTCCTTTCCAGATGATAACTTGATAGTAGTTCAACCTACATTCATGAAACTTCATAGGTGGGTTGGCCTTGGTGCGAGGAAGAACTCTATTGATCTTGGACTCACCAGGTCAAAGGTCAAGGTCACAGTGACCTTGAACATAGTATATCACAACAATTGGTTTCCGGATGATAACTTGATAGTGGTTCCACCTAGAGTCATGAAACTTTACAGGCGTGTTGGCCTTGGTGCGAGGAAGAACCCTATTGATGTTGGACTCACCAGGTCAAAGGTCAAGGTCACAGTGACCTTGAACATAGTATATCGCAACAATTGGTTTCCGGATGAGAACTTGATAGTGGTTCAACCTAG
This sequence comes from Pictodentalium vernedei, assembly GCA_031216915.1. Lineage (NCBI taxonomy): Eukaryota > Metazoa > Mollusca > Scaphopoda > Dentaliida > Dentaliidae > Pictodentalium > Pictodentalium vernedei. The sequence continues at coordinate 331,873,165 of CM062294.1, forward strand.
AGTCATGAAACTTCATAGGTGTGTTGGCCTTGGTGCGAGGAACTGTTGTCACAACTCGACATTGGATCGGTGATCCTGAGCGGCATTTTTTATAGATTAAAATCGTATCTTTAATAATTTCTTCTTTGGACGATTTTATGAGATCGAATTCTTCCTTTTCCCTCAAATGATAATTATAAAAATCTTGACTATTCCATCCCATTTCGGTTCCACGTTCTTTATGTTCGATTCGAATCCACTCTTTCAAATGTTCCATTTTTATATCGTATGAAAAAAAACAATGCATTGTAAACAAATTATTGTGAGATTTTAAGGATTTTATTGAACTTTTCATAATAATTTTTTTTTTTTTTTCTACACATACATTTAGTATTTTATTTATTACTTTTTTTGGTATTTTTAATTTTTTTTTAATTACTCTTATTTTTTTTATCAAATGATGGACATTTTTTAACCGTCCGATTTGAATTCTAACTCTCTATTGAACAGGACTAGGGCAAAAGCCTCAGTTCTCCTCGGCACATTCTTATTGAATTACATCTTGATCTGAATGTCTAAGACGCTACTCTTAAGTCGCTCGCTCTGTTTACTGACGTCGAATATGAACAGGGGATACATCGATTTGTATTCATTTGGAGTGATGTTAGAATTACCCATCAATTCATCCAGTCGATGATATTTCTTTCTGCAATCTGCGGCGTCGTGGTATAGTCTGCAGAAATCGTTCTTATCGAAAGAGGTGTTGTAATTGATGGCCGGATATCTCGTGGCGTTTAGAAATACCTGCATGTTTCTCAAGTGACAATGATGGAACAGGGAAGGATTTTTCTCTTGAGACCCGTCCCTATCGGTTTGAAATGCCACTACGATGAACCATGGTCTTTCCAAAGCAGATTTCACGGTCAATCTCCAATCAAAGTGATTGCTGGACAGTGGAATACTAGCTGTGTCGCACTGTCTCTTTCTAAATCCCACCTGTAATTTACTCTTTGATTCTATGATCTTATAGAGACGTACTTTCTCTGTGACTGAAGGCAGCACATGTGGAGCGAACCAAGATATCTTGTTAAGATGTATCTTACCCGCATCGGTCGCGGTGAGTCTCATGATGGCTTCGCCATTTCCTTTTTGAAACAACATCAGATTGTGTTTGAATCCATAGAGAATCTTATCGTAATCTTCCACGAATCTGAATATGTGTTTCAGAGGTATCCTGAACGAAAACGTTCCTTTGGATCTCAACGTCTTGACGACATAGTCGAATCTTAGGGTGGCACCGGTATTGCCTGCACTCGAGTCGGCGATGGTGTCTTTCACCCACAATTGATTGAGTCCTTTAGATTTTGAAAAATCATCCGGATATGTCAAGAGTCCGTACATCGTGGTATGAAACACAGATTCTATCTCTTGTCCCGACAACATGTATTTTATGTTACTGAACAGATGCATCATGCCATTATTGGCTAGAGTGACCACGTCGTCGTCAGCATAAACGCATCCGTCTTCCTTGGTGAGACGCCCCTGTATCACTATGTAACTTTCACTGGGATGAAGGAACAGATCTTGAGTCTCGATGATGATTCTTATTTCACGGTATTGTTTAGGCTGGTTCCTGTCACGGGTTCGTACTCGTGAAATTCGTATTCTTGAATGCTTTCATCTCTCAATATACCTTTGGTTATATCTAATATATTTGTCATGTTTTTTGCTTTTTTGTGTCTGTGTTCTTCACTTTTTTATTATTAATTGCTTTTCTTTTAATTATTAATTTTATTTATTATTTTTTTTCCTTTTACTAAAAATGCAAAAAAAAATAAAAGTGAAGGGTTGGTTCTTCAAAATGCCATCTTCTGCAGTTCTTGTTCATAAAATGTTCATAAAATGTTCCCATGATTTCTCTGCTGTCTTCTTCGTCATCCTCTAACGCTTCTATTTTGTAAGTCACCGGATCCGTGTAAAATATTCTAATGATCTCAAAGATTTCCTTGGTCCATCGAGGAGTGTAACTTTTTGCGAAGAGTGACTTATAAGAAGTGATTCTCACTCGATCGCCGACTGCAAATTTTGGTGGTTTGAACGCCTTCTTAATCTTGATCCTTTCGAGATAGAGATTCGCAAAGATGCATTTTTCGTTTTGAGGATTGCTAGCTTCCACGGGAATCATTTTGATCGATCTGTGTCGCGTGTTGTTGTATTCTTTGACCAGTTCATCTAGAACGTAGATATATTTCTTGGTCTTATTAGCTGTGAAATACTTGTACACTTTTTCCTTCATGGTTCTATTCCAATGTTCGATCACGTTAGCTTTCCCTTCATTTATGACGGAATAGAGGTCGACCAATGAATGAACATGACTGTTGTAAAATTCCTTCTCATTGTCCACCCACAATTTATCCGGTATTCAAGAAGACAATGTGAATATTCTCTTCAAAGCCTCGGCCACGCAAGCTCCCGATTTATTCTTCAGAGGTCTCATCCATCTGTATTTCAAAAACACATTGATGACCATCAGTATGTATTTAATGCATTGTTCCATTTCTAATGCGATTTCATGTTGACCAGAGCGGCTGATCTGATCTGATCCAGACCCTTCATGAACACCCTTCTCCTTCAAAATTTACGCAGGATGAGCTTGTGCAGTTCGTTCACCAATGCATTCGTTAATAATGTTTTCTGGACATTTTTTTTATGACCCCCATCTGAATCGACGTTTGGTACCGATCACTTTACCGGCCAGCGAACATTCGAGTCTCTCTCTGCTAGTAGGATTCGGTATATTTTTCAACATCATCAACATGTCTTTATCGCAGATTCGATTATGAGTCTCGACATTATGATGTTTAGCATATCACAGATCATGAGCATAAGTGGCTGGATCCACCCTATTGATGGGTTTGCTCCAAGATTTAGATGTTAGATCTCAATTCAATCTCTTATTCAATTTTGTGCCGGGTCCCATGAATTGATGCCCTGGCAGATGCATTTCGATGGGTAGATTATTAATCAATTTATTTGTCAGACCGGCACCGCATTTGACTAATTGCATCTTGGTCGAACCGCACGCACACTTTACACGTTTCATGAAGCATGGGACTTTTATTTTTCATCAGTACTTTTTTAACATTAACCGTATGGGTAACTCTCTTGCAATTGACGCAATACATTTTGGGTTTTTTTTGTTTTTCATATATATATTTTAATTATTTATTTTTTTTAAATTTATATGTAATTTCTTTTCTTTTATGTATATATACATTTTTTTTCTTGCTTCTGGAATCTTTTTTGGATCCAATAATTTATGAAACGATTGTCTCACTTCTTCCCTCCCTTTTTCCATGAGAGAATCCTTCAATTCTTCCTTGATGATCTGACGACTCTTGACTCTTATCTTCACTTTCATGACTTCATATTTTTGTTTTCCGTTCAATATGTTGATGAATTCTCCATCTGAAATCCTACTGTCTTTCAATGCCATAGAGATCTTATCAGACACGGTGTTGATCTCTGCATCAGCTGAAACGCTGATGTTTACGTGCTCCCTGACCTTCACGGATAATTTCTTAGTGCGAAATTTTCCGATCGTACTGATGAATCTGGCAGTCAAAGCCAATCCTTCTATGGCCAACACGACCGGAAGAGCAAAGATGGTGGCCCATAATAGACTGATTCCGGCAATGTTCAAACCCATAGAGGTTGTGATGAGAGTCAAATCCACAGCACTCACAAATTTCTCTAATCTCGAATATTTCTTATTGAGCGAACAATGAGAATCTCTCTCTCGCATCAGATACAATTGAATTTTATTGATTTGTTTGATTTGATACCTCTGTGCCATGTCGTCACTACTTTCTCATGGTAGAAGAGGTGCTGTGGGCTCCACCTTCTCTAATGATGGATAGATGTTTTTACTTCGAAATTCCATTTTTATTTTATTTATTTATATCTATTATTATTTTTTACACATTTTTTTTATTTTCACCCCCTTATTATTTAACGAAAAAATTTTTTTTTTTTAATATTTTCTTCCCTTAAACAAGGAATTCATAAAAACGTGACTCGTGGTGGTGGTCTCCTGTTTTTCAACAAATATTTAAAAATGCATCCTCTGTCTTCGATGGTGAGACCTCGATGCGCTAACTTCAACTCTTCCGATTTAATGGGTTCAGGTTCTCCGAAGCCAACCACAGATTGTTTCCAACATTCGATCATGTCATCGCATTGGACGTTTTCCAAAGTGAGCATGAAATACGTGATGACAGCGTCTTTCCATTCCCTTGTGAGACACAAATGATCAATGTGATTAAATTCTCTATCCTCTCGACAGCCGAGACTCCTTTTGAACAAGACGTCAGAAATTTGTTCGCTCACACTGATCGCATAAGCTCTACATAGTGCCTTTTGAAGAAACCAAGCTCTTGATTCCATGGAATCGTTCGTTTTACTCATAATTGTTATTATTATTATGTAAAAATAAAATTTCCATTCTTATTATATTATTTTTGTTATTTTCTTTGAATATTATATAAGGTGTTTTTTTTTAGGGTTTTTTTATTATATAAATATATAAAAAAAAAAAAAAAAAAAAAAATATTTTTTTTTTTTTTGTGAAATGAAAAAAAAAAATTATTATTTAACGGAAAATATTTTTAGCGGTCTCCCCTTTTCCAACAAATATTCCAAAACGTGTCCCCTGTCTTCGGTGGTGAGACATCGATGCGCTATCTTCAACTCTTCCGATTTTGTAAGACACGAATTGCCTCCAACATTTGATCAGGTCATCATGTCAGACATATTCCACTGTGGGCATGAAATACGTGGTGATGATGTCTTCCCATTCCATCATAAGTCATGAATGATCAATGTGATTAAATTCTTTCTCCTCTTGACAACTGAGACATCTTTCGTTCAAGATGCTCGGAAGTTGTTCCATCACGCAGATCGCATAAGCTCTGCACAGCACCCTTCAAAGAAACCAAGCTCTCGATTCCATGGAATTGTTCGTCAAAATTTTTATTATTTTATAAAAAAAAAATTCCATTCTTAGTATTATTTTTTTAGTTTTTTTTTCTCTTTTATATATATATATATATATAGTACGTTTTTGTTTTAATAACATATCTATTCATCACATCATCAAAGGAATGAACAAATACTTCTCATCTATTATGATCGTGCGTATTATTATAGGAAAGAGATGACATTTCTTTTTTCGAAAGATGGATTTATGCTTCTCGTATTTCGATAAAACCATTATTTTTTTTATTGTTGTCATTAGAATGATATGGGAAATTTCGTTTTCTCTCCTTTTGTTTAATTTTTTTAATTATTTTTTTTTTATTGTTATTTTTTTTATAATAACATACCCAAAATGGGTATATTCTTAAACAGTGAATTCTGACAGAACAATAAACCTTTACCAATCGGTTCCACATTCTCTCCGGTCTTCAGATAGAGACTGTCTCTGTGGAAAGCATCACCGCCTTTTCTCGTTGGTCCTAGATACAATCCTTTCCCTGCGACATCTATGTGACACACGGCTCCACCCTTCTTCAAAAATAGACCATTTCCTCTCTTCTTCAGAAACAATCCTCTACCCATTAATTTGTTGACTCCCGAACAAGCGAGTCCCGAGAGAGATCCCATGCCCAGAGCTGGTAACACTGTCTTCGCGAGAATGGGTAATGCTTTAGCAGCGAGTCCCACCAATAGCGGTAAGAAACCTCCTTTCATTCTCAGATTGCATCTCAGTTGAGGGGGACTCAGTCTCACCGTTGTTCCCATTCGATTACGAATCGCTTTCTCCATCCTTTTGATTCGAGTTTTAGTCCAGGCGATCTGATCGTCACCGCCACTCACCAGATCTTCATAACTGAATTTAAATCTAATGGCCTCGCCTCGATGACTCAATGCTCTGTGAAGTTTAGCTTTCTGTCCTTCGGATATGTTCATGTTTTTAATGATGTATCGTACTCATATTTGTTTTGTTTTTTTTCACTGGATTATATATTTTTTTAATTAGGAATATTATAAGTTGTTTTTTTTTTTAATTATTAGAAATATTATAAGTTTGTTTGATTTTTTTATTTCCTATATAAATATATAAAAAAATGAAAAAGACAAAAAAAGGTTTTTTTTTGTTAAATGAAAAAAAAACAAAAAAAATTTTTGTTTTTTTTTGTTTTTTCAAATTATATTTATTATTATTTTTTGTATTTACTTAATTTTTTTATCCATATCTCTCTGATGTGAAATCGTATAGTCACACTCTCTCTGTGAAGATCTAACAGATCGCCATTCTGATCCATCAACGTGGCTTTGATGCTATACAGAGTGTCCAGGATCATGGGTAGATAGACAAGATTACGAGGTCACTCCATGATCTTGTAACCTGGCAAAACGTCTGGAAAGAATGAGTAGATCGTAGGCTGAGCACTACCATCAACGTAACTTCCCGAGATCACATTGACATTCACTAAAATGCTATTGACGAATGTCGACCATATTTTTATACCCCCGCTTCGAAGAAGTGGGGGCTATATAGGAATCGCCCTGTACGTCCGTACGTCCGTACGTCCGTCCGTCCGTCCGTACGTCCGTCCGTCCGTCCGTCCGTCTGTCCGTCCGTCCGTCCGTCCGTACGTCTTTCCGGACATGAAATTCTTGTGTGCGCAACTCCTCCTACATTTATCAATCAATTTGGACAAAACTTTTCAGACATCATCACTACTAAGTGAACATGCGCATATTCCAAGATTTTTGATCTGCGACAATTGTAACCAGGTTATCTCCCTTTGACTTAGATTTATTTTGTCTTTCCATCCAAACAAATTGTTGTGTGCGCAACTCCTCCTACATTAATGAACCGATTTTGATGAAACCTTTCAAACATCATCTCTACTAAGTGAACATGTGCATATTCCAAACTTTTTAATCTGCGACAATTTTAACCAGGTTATCTCTCTTGAACTTTGATTTAATATGGGTTTCTACATGAAATTCTTGTGTGTGCAACTCCTCCTACATTTATCAATCAATTTGGATAAAACTTTTCAGACATCATCACTACTAAGTGAACATGCGCATATTCCAAGATTTTTGATCTGCGACAATTTTAACCAGGTTATCTCCCTTTGACTTAGATTTATTATGTCTTTCCGTTCCACCAGGTTATCTCCCTTTGACTTAGATTTATTTTGTCTTTCCATCCAAACAAATTGTTGTGTGTGCAACTCCTCCTACATTAATGAACCGATTTTGATGAAACCTTTCAAACATCATCTCTACTAAGTGAACATGTGCATATTCCAAACTTTTTAATCTGCGACAATTTTAACCAGGTTATCTCTCTTGAAATTTGATTTAATATGGGTTTCTACATGAAATTCTTGTGTGCGCAACTCCTCCTACATTTATCAATCAATTTGGATAAAACTTTTCAGACATCATCACTACTAAGTGAACATGCGCATATTCCAAGATTTTTGATCTGCGACAATTTTAACCAGGTTATCTCCCTTTGACTTTGATTTATTATGTCTTTCCGTTCAAACAAATTCTTGTGTGCGCAACTCCTCCTACATTAATGAACCGATTTTGATGAACCCTTTCAAACATCATCTCTACTAAGTGAACATGTGCATATTCCAAACTTTTTGATCTACGACAATTTTTACCAGGTTATCTCTCTTGAACTTTAATATGGGTTTCTGCATGAAATTCTTGTGTGCGCAACTCCTCCTACATTTATCAATCAATTTGGACGAAAGTTTACAGACCTCATCACTAATAAGTGAGCATGCGCATATTCCAAAATTTTTGAGCTGTGGCAATTTTAACTAGGTTATCTCCCTTTAACTTAGATTTATTATTTATTATGGGTTTCTACATGAAATTCTTGTGCGTGCAACTCCTCCTACATTTATCAATCAATTTGGACAAAACTTTTCAGACATCATCACTACTAAGTGAACATACGCATATTCCAAGATTTTTGATCTATGCGCATATTCCAAGATTTTTGATCTCAGACAATTTTAACCAGGTTATCTCCCTTTGACTTAGATTTATTATGTCTTTCCGTTCGAACAAATTCTTGTGTGCGCAACTCCTCCTACATTAATGAACCGATTTTGATGAAACCTTTCAAACATCATCTCTACTAAGTGACCATGTGCATATTCCAAACTTTTTGATCTGCGACAATTTTAACCAGGTTATCTCTCTTGAACTTTGATTTAATATGGGTTTCTGCATGAAATTCTTGTGTGCGCAACTCCTCCTACATTTATCAATCAATTTGGACGAAAGTTTACAGACATCATCACTACTAAGTGAACATGCGCATATTCCAAAATTTTTTAGCTGTGGCTATTTTAACTAGGTTATCTCCCTTTAACTTAGATTTATTATGGGTTTCTACATTAAATGCTTGTGCGTGCAACTCCTCCTACATTTATCAATCAATTTTGACGAAACCTTTCAAACATTATCACAACTAAGTGAACATACGCATATTCCCAAATTTTTTATCTGCGACAATTTTAACCAGGTTATCTCCCTTTAACTTGGATTTATTATGGGTTTTCAAATGGGATTCTTGTGTGTGCAACTCCTCCTACATTAATGAACTGATTTTGAATACATGTTGCACATTGTAAATGTGTTTTTCCAAATGTAAACCATATATGTGTGGGCTCTTTAAGTATTCACTGCTGTTCTGTGGAAGGCCACATGCAAATACAAATTTCAACAACAAAAAATGATCTTTATGTATACATTTCCTTATGGCCTTCGCCTACATGATCAGAAGTGCATTCCTCTAAAAACCCAAAGCGGGGGTATTAATCACCTTCAGTGATAGTTCTAGTTGGACACGGTGTGACCTCGATACATCTTTCGATCGAATCCCAACATCTTACCGATCAAATCTTCTGCACTAAAATCCACTCGAAAATTATCTCCCAAGTCTAATATCGTCTGTAGAGTACTCGTATTGGGAGTGAGTCTTATCATCTTGCTTCCATGACCGTCGGTCTTCAGTCTCATCTGGATATGATGGTTCAGATCGTCTATGTCATAACTCCCTTTGGGAATTCGAATCTCGAACCAATCCACTCCATTGGAATACTTGAACACGTTATTCTTTTCAGTGACGTTGGGAAACGAATAGTAAGTCTCGAGATTAACCAACGCCATCTTGTATCTCTTTTCCTTCTTCAATTCGATGGAAGGTTCGAATTTAGTAGTGAATCGAGTTGTGTCAGGACTCACTATGATTTGAAAGGATTGCTTCGCAGCTATTCTCGACCATCTGTTCTAATAGGTGATGTTCTGACATTTTTTTATTATTATTATATATTTTTATATTTTATCGATATTGTTTTTTTTGTTTTTTTTCTTTTCTTTTCTATTATTATCGAGAATATAAAAAAAATCGTTGAATCCGCTTTGATATTTTCCGTTGTTAAATTCGCTAGTCAAATCGATCACCACCAAATTGTGAAGTCCTTTGTCCCACGCCTTCTTACAGAATCTCCTGAATTCTGCCCTGCTCATGTCATTGGCCACGCGATCTCCGTAGATGTGATTGGGATTCTTGAAATCCTGACGAAAGAGACACAAAAGATTAGCATTCTCTCTTATCGTCTGTCTGGGCAGTCGAAAATAATTCTGAGATAGATAGAAGCAATCCACATTGCTGTGACGTCCTCGAATGTAATACGATTCGCATCGATTCTGTCTCTCCAACAGCAGATCGTCAATGATCATGAGATTCTTATTCTCTGACTTCAACTGTCTGGGATCAGGAACGTCGTCGGCATTCTCGTAAAACAGACATTCCACGTTCGAAAACTCAATGTTTTTCTTAGTCAATTCTCTCGCCACTCCTTCCAATATATTCAAACTCTCGTGTCCTTCGAATTCGTCTTGATTGTTGAAGATTCTTGACATGACGTCCTTGGGTAATTTATGTATCATGCACTCTCGAAGCAATCTGTATTCTGGTTGAAAGAGACTTTTGCCAAAAATGAATAATCTGTCGTAATCCAACCAACCGGGTTGCAACAATAGATTCATAAAGAGATTGGTCTTTCTGCAATTCGATTTTCCCACTATCAGACCTCTTATGCTCTTGGGAAAGAACTTGTCATTCGACCTTTTGGTCATCACATCATTCCAAGACATGTCTTTGATATCCATTTTTTTTTCTCCAGTTTGTTTTTACTATGTTTTGAATTATGTTTTTTTTTCTATTTTTTCTATTTTAATTTCTATTTTTATATATATATATAAAAAAAAATTTTTTTATTATTTATAAATCATTTTCAATTCCGATCCTTTCGTCATTTTAACTAATTCTTGTATCGGTATGACATCATCATAGACATCTCTCCAACTTTTCGGTTCGATTGGCGATCGCTTGGCAGGTGGTGGAGTTTATCAATTTATTAATCAATGCGTCAGCACCTCTCTTGCCAGCTTCCAAAGCTATTCTACAGCTTGCTTTGGTCACCACTTTCTTACCCGCATCAACGCCATCTTCTTTCTGATTTTGAGAGTGCTCGACGCGATCTGTTTTGCGGCATCGCCGGTGAATTTACGAGTTAAAAATCACATCATCGAATCCACGATTCCCGATCCGCCGTAGACCGAAGATCTAGCATATCCCCTGTTAGTTATCACTAACATTATTATTATTATTATTATTATTATTATTTTTAATATATATATATATTTTTTTATTTACTTAATATTTTTGTTTTTTCTTTTCTCTTACTATTTTATTATTTCAAACGATTCATCAACTTTCGATAATCCTTCTTAGTCAAGACCTTCTGCCTCAAAAATTCGTCCCACACGCTCACTATATCGTTATCCACTCTGGTGTTACCGGCCTCTCTACCAGCCACCAACAATCTCAATCTCCTCAACAAAGCATCGGGATTGCATGGAAGAAATATCGTGTCTGTCATTCCCTTTCCAGTCGTCGAATTCACGAAATACTCGTTCACCTTCCATATGGGTTCCACCACGTTCTTCCACTTATAACCTCTCCTATCCTTAGGTGTCGAATATTTGGGATCGTTGTTCATCTTCATGGCGTGAGTCTGAACCAGAATGTCTCCATAATTTTTGTAATCCTCCTCGGTGTAATCGTCGGGTCTCTGGTGAGAGACAGACTATACAATCCGATGGTCATTTCGTATCTGTTCAGACCGACGATCAAATAGCGACCTTCAAGCGATACTTCTGTGTCACCCACGAAAGTTTTATCGTGATAGTCAAGAAATCCGTACATAGGATCTTTCACGATTCCACTCCTATCGTCAGATCTGATGCTAAAAATGCTTGAAGCGTCACTACTATCGACGTTACTCGCATCGGTCTCGATTCTCTCTGGAGTGTATTCGGACAAACTTCTCGGCGTAAAACTACCGATGCTACTCGGATCGGTCTCGATTCTCTCCGGAGTGTAACCAGATGGAGTTCTCGACGCAGAACTACCAGGGTTAGAGAAATCGACGTCGAACCCACGACACCTCGTCTACCACCACCACTGTAAGAACCAGGAAAAAGTGATGATGTGAACGCGGGCGTGTCACGTCGAACAAGTCCATACAATTCGATCGTGATGAACGCAAAGTTTTTGGTGCGACACGATCTGTGCCAAAACTTTGGTGGGCTGGTGCTCTTGATTTCACACTACTCAAGGATCTTGGCGTAAAAGAAAACACAACGATCGGTGCCAAATAATAAATGAAACAAACAAACAAACGACAAATAATAACAAGAGGCCCCAAGGGGCCTTAATCGCTCACCGGTCAAAGTGGTTCAAAAAAGTGTTTGGGGTCACATTCAGTTAGACATGGTTCATCAACACTGCAAAGGAATGAAGCCATGCAAAGCCAAATTTTATGGAAAAACACAAAGGAATGGATTTGAACAAACCTGAACCTAACATGCCCCCTACCCCCCCCCCCCCCCAACCCTGCCCATAGAGAGCCCAAATAATAAAATAAGCCAGGGACTCAAATTGAACAAACTTGAATCTGATCCCCCTTGAGGTGCTACAAATGTATAAACCAAATATGAAAGAATTCTGACTGGTGGATCTGAACAAGAAGGTTTTTAAAGAAATGTCCTCACATTGCATTAAGTTAAACTTTGGGCTCAAATAGGGAGCCAAAATATTCACCCAGGTACCCGATTTAAACAAACTTGAATCTGACCCACCTGCAGATGTTGTATACCAAATATGAAAGGATTCTGATTGGTGGATCTGAAGAAGAAGACTTTTAAAAGAAATTTCCTCATATTGCACTAAGTTAAAATTCGGGCTCCCATAGGAAGCCAAATATCAACCCAGAGACCAGATTTGAACAAACTTGAATCGGACCCTCCTAGAGATGTTGTACACCAAATATGAAAACATTCTGACTACAGGGTCTAAAGAAGAGGATTTTAAAAAAAAATTCCTTATATTGCACTAAGTTGATATTCGGGCTCCCATAGGTAGCCCAAATATTTACCCAGGTAACCAATTTGAACAAACCTGAAACGGACCCACCTCAAGATGTTGTATACCAAATATGAATGCATTCTGACTGGTGGATCTGAAGAAGAAGATTTTTAAAGAAATTTCCTCATATTTCACTAAGTTAAAATTCAGGCTCCCATAGGGAGCCCAAATAAAAACCCAGGGACTCAATTTGAACAAATTTGAATCTGACCCCCCCCCCCCCCCCTATAGATATTGTATACCAAACATGAAAGGATTCTGACTGGTGGTTCTGAAGAAGAAGATTTTTAAAGAAATTTCCTCAAATTGTACGAAGTTAAACTTTGGGCTCCAATAGAGAGCCCAAATACTCACTCAGGGACCCGATTTGTACACACTTGAATCTGACCCCCCCTATAGATGTTGTATACCAAATATGAAAGTATTCTGACTGATGGATCTGAAGAAGAAGATTTTTAAAGAAATTTCCTCATATTTTACTAAGTTAAAATTCGGGTTCCTACAGGAAGCCCAATTATTAACCCAGGGACTCGATTTGAACAACCTTGAATCTGACCCCAATAGAGATGTTATATACCAAATATTTATTTATTATTTATTGGTGTTCAAGGTCATATACTTATGCACAATGGCTAATCATGACCGTGACAGTTTTACGGGTGGAGGAAGCCGGAGTACACGGAGAGAACCACCGAGCAACGACGGGCAGCTGCCAGCTCCCCAACATTGTAACTCCGCACTGCAGCACAGGCAGGGTTAGATTGGTTGAAGACATGCGTACCATCGACGTGCAGTACGCCTTAGTACACGGCGTCATCGTGCCCCCATGTGGACAATCGGGGTTAAGTGCCTTGTCCGAGGACACAACGCGGGAATCCGAATTGATAGCTCAGACGGTCACCCATCCAATGGTTAACCGGGCTCGATGTTGCTTATCTTCGGTGATCTGACGAGAACCGGTTACCGCAACGCCACCGCGCCCCCATATACCAAATATCAAAAGATTCTAAATGATGGTTCCGGAGAAGATTTTTAATTTAAAAAAAAAAATTATGGGTGCTATCAGAGTAATGCCCCTTGTGGTGCCCCCTGTGGACGCGGCACGTTTATTTGTACAGACTTGAATTGACATATGATAAGGAACATGCACACTAAATTTGGTTCAATTAGGTCAAGTAGTTTGGGAGGAGAAGTTGATAATGTAAAGTTCACGATGGACGACGACAGACGCCGGACGACGACGGACGGCAAGTGATAAGTTAAGCTCCCTTCGGTGAGCTAAATAGCTGTTGAAAGCTATGCAGGTTGCTCTCTCCAACATTAATTAAATGGTGGGTTAAATTAAAAAAAAGAAACGAATAAACTCAAATGTAAATCCAAACAATCTGACTTGCATCGATAATTATTTTATCAAGGTTTCATAATTGCTCGAGCTGCATTTTTGAACATGTCACTGTCAGAGAAGTTAATCATCGTGTCCAGTGTGCATCCCAACCACACTGGAGACAAGAAATTTCCTTCTTCCTCAAAAAAAGCCATTGACTTTACTTACACTTATCATCCCAACGAGCTTGTCCCAATAAGGTGTGTTTGGTTATGCAGTGGAGCCCATTTAATTAAATAACCATGTTAATGGAATATAATTTTCAAACACAAAATCATTTACCATATCTCTAACACAAGGTGACCCTGGCTGTCGAAGGTGTTATTAACCGCAATAAATTTACCATACCTTCAGTACAAATTTGTCCTGATAGAATAACATATTGTCTTTTCTGACGAGAAATTACCCTGACAAACCCTAAAATTGCCTTGTCCACTGACCTAATTTGCCACAGAACATCTAATACAGGTATTTAATCTATTATATCTTGTTTTACAGATCTCAATGAGCTCTGTCTAAACAAGATATAATAGATTAAATTCTCAGGTTATCTCTGGTATATAGGAAATTTAAAAAACGTTTCAGGTCAAGCTTTGAACGGGTTTGTTATATACCCTTACTCCCATTCTACGCTACCTGATAGCAACATACCCTTCATAAATTCTAAAAAAAATCAAGAATTACTTGAACTTCTGTTAAGACCAAGAGGTCTGTAAGAGCATAGCTGTTCGAGTCGAACGGTTTCCCGGGAGACGTGCTCAGGTTTTGTCCAGGCTGACGTGGAGTCAATGTCAAAGGCCTGGAACGAAGTAAAAAGGTGACCAGTGTAATAGCACAGTGACGCTCCATCTTCTTGAATGACCGATGGTTACTCACACATTTGCGCAACGGAGTACTGGTTTCGTTAACATAATGAATTTGACAAAACACCACACTGAAGTTGATCAATCGCATTTGAAGTTTTTCAGGTGCCGCGGCAAAAATTCTAAATGTTTCAGGGATGTTGTCGGAATCTGTTGTAGGCATCATAGTGCACGTTTTACAACAGGCCTTTCCAGGCTTGGCTGACACCAAGTTATAAACTGACTGGACTGGGGTTGTCGCGAATATTTATATATATGCTTTGCTCAATATCAAACAGCTCATTACGGAAATATCGTTCGCAACACGTCTGACACATGATGTCAGATGACAATGTGACGTCGTAACAAGTGAGTTGGCTTCGGAATGAGAATTAATGTTATGTTTTTGAAGCCATTTATTTAGTGTATGCTTGCAGGCGACATTTGCAAAAAACATTTCCAGAATAATTAATAAATTAAATTTGTTTGCCTCGAAAATACAGCTTATGACTCCTCACTGGAACGAGCTCATCCCAATGAGGGGTCATAAGCTCAGTTTTCGAGGCAAAAATTTGAGAAAAAAAATAATAAAATTTATTTGGCAAATTTTTTTGAATAGCATCAGTCGGTTTGTTTAAAGGGTTAAATTACACCATGTGTGACAAAAATAATATGAAATTTGTCACGACTGATATGGAATTTCGGAACCACATTCACTAAAATCCATCTGAGCATCGGCAAAACAGGTCTTTAGATTGGTCTAATTTGGGGACACCGGATTCAAGTCAAAAATGTCCCCAAAATATGAGATACAACATGATTAGTCAATTTACAAACACACAGAATATAATACAGGGCTTTCTAAGTCCTATTTTGCATGGTGTAAAAGTATTTCTTAACAAATATCTTCATTTTTTAATGTTACAACAAGCTGTTGGTAGCCATCTCCTAATTTGGGGACACCCTTTACGGGCTTAAATTTGGGGTAATACAAAGGCCTGGGTAAACCTCGGCTCAGATCGAGTTTAGCAAACTCGATTCATGAATTTCATATCCAATGGACCAACACAAGTTTTATTTTTAAAAATCTGTTAATTTGCCTGCGGGCTGGCCTTAGAATGTAGCATTTAGACTCTCCCCTTCCCAAACACACACACACACACAAGAAAAGTAACAAATGTTTTATAAAATTTCAGACTTCATCCAGCTGCACATTTCCTAACTCGTAAATTAACAGAGGATGCCATAATAAACAGCTACAAAGTACCCGCAAATGTAAGTGTTTTATTTTATTTATATTTGAGAGAGAGAGAGAGAGAGAGAGATTAACATCAATCCTGAAAAAAAATCTTTTAATTATCTCGTTATGCTCCTACCGTTTTTTAAGTGAAAATCATTGTCATATTTCTTTACTAACAACAAAAACAACCTTTTGCAAAAAGTATGACCAAACGGTCCGCCTGTAAAGTGGAACCACACGTTACTTCCGCTGGGGAATCGCTCACTCAGGTGTCTACACAGGTGTTAGCACTTTCTGATAAATAGAAATTACCGTCCCCTGGAACGCCGCCGTGGCAACGTCTCGGAGAGAGTGAATATTTATTTGCCAGAGGGCGCTTGTCAACGGAAGGCCAAGGCTGGGGTTGATCAACTTTGCTGGGGACCTAAGATACTCTTTTACCGGGGACAGGGGATTTTCACTAGCTCACTTTTGTAAATCGCAATTGCTTATTCACAAACCACAGAGTAGCGCCGCGCTTTAATCAATTGCTTTCAACGGTAATGAACTAGCATGGGCTAATTTCTTGGCGGGGCTGAGGTTCCATCAATTCCTAGGGTACTCAGGGCTTCTTCATTAATAAGATAAAGTTATTAACAAACCAACAGTTTTTATATATAAATCTTCTATACTCTTATTTACAAATAGCCAACAAATCCTAAATAAATAATCTCAACACTACTGAAATGAGTTTTGTGACTAGTCACTGAATCCCACCGAAAACAAGTACTAAAATATTATCTAAAATTAAATTGTTTCCCAAATTTATATTCGTAGAGAAAGGTCGAAGCTGCGACAACTGGTAAGAAATCACGAGATCTTTCACTCAACCGCTCATGCGCGCATTTATCCTGTTGCGCCTACCACATTATGGGGAATTACCTTTAATACTAAATTTCACCCTTTAGAATATCTTATCACCTACAATTCCTGCTAATAGTGCTTCTAACTCGCAATAATAACAACTGATCATCTAATAACACACATTCACTAATACACTTAAAACTGTTAACTAATAACTATGTAACTACGACATGTTATCACAACTAAATACTATAAACTAAATACTACATATACTCATCGATTCTTCTTCGGCGTCTCCCTTCGATGCAAATCATCAGATCGGGAATCCTGTCGTCCAAATGACGGCTTACCGGAACCACACAAATACATTAACTCTTTACTACACCGCGTGAACTAACGATTATCCCATCCTAGCGAGTCTGTCCTGAGGTAAACTCGAGGGGTCTTATATAGACGCGCGCATCACCTATCAAAGACTTGATTTGGGCAAAGGTGTTAATTTACAAAAGACGGCTTTGATGACTTGCAGTGACATGAACTGACTTTTCAATAAGTTCTAATTTGGAATGCATTGTTTACACAGTCCCTGCATGACAGCGACTGAACAAAGAACACTTTCCGAATACGAACTTAATTAAATTAATGAGCTTACCCAGTTTACTCACACTGATTATTAAAAAGTTCCTTTCTTTCATTCATTCTAAATAACTCGAATTGTTTACTTATTTTAAAAATTTAGAATAAACTTAAAATAACAACCCTGTGATATATGCCTCCCTCTAAATTAAAAAGCTCCGCTTTTTCGACGAATATTTCATTTGGCAAACTTGAAAAAGGTAAAACATGATAAAATGAAATGAATGCATGAAAGATAAAATACAATAATTTTGAAAACTAATGGAGTGTCTATTTGTTTCTTCTTCTGTGATCTTTTCTTCCTTGTAATTGAATATATTGAGGTTGAAAGTGTCCGAGCGCGTTTGTGATACTATGTTGATGTTGATAATTCGATACTGTCCGATGCATATAAAATGAATTGTGTCGCCAAAATCGTTAGACGTTGAGTATGAATGTTGAATGTCACGTGGTCCTTTTCCGAATGAATTCCAAATTTAGTTTCTGTGCTGATCCAAAGTTGTTGTCCGCGTGCTTCATGTCCGTTTGTTGTTAATTTATTGTTAGGTCTAGTTCTTTTCCTCATCTCGATGTAGCGTTATTCCTGGGGTTTACTCTTTCTCTTCAGGCTTGTCGTTTTGTATAATTTGGTTTCCTGTTGTGTGTCCTTCGTTTGTGATGTCTGTGTGCTCTGTATAGTACCATTTTACCATCTCCATTTGCAACCTGAAAATATAAACTAGACAAAAATTGAGTTTACGCGTTCTGAAAAAAAAAACTTGTATAATGTTGCCCTGAAAGAAGAAACAAATTAGACGCAGCGCTCTGGTTAACCTGTAGAAAAAAAAAGAACAAACATTGCATTGAACAAGGAGCAACTTGAAAAAAAAATAAAAAAATAAACAAAGAGCTACTTTGAAAAACATCACAAATAACCAATCAGGGACTAATCAACCAGTCTTTATATCCAAGCGAAGAGCCTTGCCACAGATCTCCGTTGGATATTTTGCGCAATTTGAATGCAAGTGGCAAGATTGCATTCAGATCACACAATGTTATTATTATTATTATTATTATTATTATTATTATTATTTTTATTATTATTATTATTATTATTATTATTATTATTATTTTAAGGTAGGGGTCCGTCTTGCGGGTGGCCCCTCTAAAGTATTATCATAATTTTAATATCTATCCTTATTGAATTTTCATTTTGCCCTTTAAACACCTGTAACTTTAATACCCAATGAAACTTGTATTACTTTTTAAGCCAGACAGTTACCCTTCAACTGGCAAATGCTTTTTTTCTGTTTTAACCTCTTTACACAGCATCGATTGTGCCGTGGAGCGTGTAAGCGGAATACGTGGAGTACACGAGAGAACGCGAGTTTTACGGGGTAATAATAACGAGACAACATTAAATCAGGAAAAAAAAACAACGCTTCACCCAACAAAGTGGTGGCGTATCCGTCAAGCGGTACCCACCAAGAAACTCATACTAACCGTAAATTACATATGTATTATATGACGAATTAAATAACGGGACTTATATTATTTTATTTTATTTATGTATTTATTTTTTTAATAAGTTAACAAATGCTTTGAATACTTAGTTTTGTACTCACAATATCTCCCACTCGTCCAAGTCTGGGATGCTGATGGAATCTGATATTGTGTTAACGCTTGTTTTCAGTTTTCTTTTTCTTCTTTTTCCATTTGCGGTCTTTGAAATGTGGAATTCTTGGATTAACTCTTCCAGTACATTTTCTCTCGGTTCCCACGTAGTTTCTTTAGATCCCTGCCACTTAATTTTATAATGTTTCCGACCGTGAAGTTTCTTGCACGCTAGGATCCTATCTACAAAATAGGTGTCTTCTTCGTTTTTCTCGGTGTCTTCGTCTGCGGGAGTCTGGTTTTTATCTTCCGGGCGGGGATTCGACGCGATATCGAGTTCTGTATCTGGAGCTCCTGTTTCCTGAGCCGTTTGCTCTTCGAGTGTAGTGGTCGGACGATCCTTAGGGTTGGTGAACGGCTTGAGACGGTTCGCGTGTACTGGTGACTTGAGTTGAATATCGTCCGAACATCTGCAGACAGTGTATGTTGGATTGCTGTCGTGCGTGATATAGTATGGTCCTGTCCAACGTTGGCACAGCTTCCGTGAAAGCCCAACAGGGGTTTTGTTGTTATATAACCATACTTTGTCACCTGTCCAGAATCTTGGGGGCTTTGCCTTTTTGTCATGCTGTTGTTTATACTTATGCTGTGCGTCGTTAATATTTTGTTTTACTATTTCTCTGGTGACTTCGAAGCTTTTCTGTATGGCGTCTAGATGTTTATAGGCTTCGGTTCCGATGTTGTTAGTTGGAATAAGCTCCGTATCTATTGGTAACTGGCAATCTTGTCCGAATAAAACACGAAAAGGACTCATCTGCGTTGACTCTGTGCAGGGTGTTGCCCTATACGCGAACAGCACACTTGGTAAAAGATCCGGCCAATTTTCTTGTTTCGCATCGCAATACATTCGGAGTGTTTTTGTTATTGTCCAGTTCATCCTTTCACACGCAGCATTTGTCTGTGGATGGTAACTGCTTGTCTCCAGTTTCGTAATCTGAAAAAGTTTACAAAGTTCTTTGATAAGTTTTGACATGAAATTTTGTCCTTTGTCTGACAATAGTGTTTTGGGGGCCCCGTACCTACAAATAATTTCTGAATATAGAATTTTAGCTATTTCCGATGCTTCCATTGTTTTTAAGGGGAATGCCTCGGGCCATTTTGTGAAAGCATCAACAATTAACAAAATATATTTATATCCATTCGGAGAGGTCTTGAGGGGTCCTAAAATGTCAATATGGAGACGGTTAAATGACGCTTCGACAGGTAACGGTTTTAGAGGCGCTGGATGGTGGTGGGTCGCATCCTTGTTTTTCTGACACTGGAGACATGATTTTACATAATATTGAATGTCAGAAAATAAGTGTTGCCAAAAATACTTGAATCGAATGGACTGATAAGTTCTATCAATACCTTGGTGTCCACCCAGCAGTGAGTCATGATATGACAATAGCACATCATTCCTCAAACTGAGTGGCACCACAAGCTGTTTAATTAAACGGTCTATTCTATGGCCCTTACCTTTTGGGTAGTAGAGATGATACAGGATTCCATCTTCCAAAATGTAGTCATTTGCTTCCAAAATGACTCTTCTAGCGTCTTTATCGTCTTCGGGTAATATTCTGTCTTCTAAATATTCAATAAAAACATTTACGTCCGGATCCGATCTTTGTTTATTTTTAATGTCAGCCTCGGAGACGGCTGCGACGCGCGTAATAGAATCTATTGGGTCACACTGTTGTATTACCTCTTCGGTTTGTGTTTGAGACGCCGCGTGTTCTTTAACGTTGTTTGTGGCCATCACGGTGGCCTGGGCATTATCGCTTACTGTCGGTTTTGTAACTTGTGGATATTCGCGTCGTGATAGCGCATCCGCGTTCAAATGCTTTCTACCTGCTTTATGGATGATTTCAAAATTATACCCTTGTAATTTTAGCGACCAGCGGCCTAATCTGCCGCTACATTGTTTAAGGTGTCGTAAATATGAATTAGCAACATGATCGGTGATTACGGTAAACTTACCATTCGCTAAATAAACATGATAGTGTTTAATACCTTCAACTATTGCGAGACATTCGCGTTCTGAAATACCAAATTTTTGTTCTGCTTCAGAAAGAGACCTGCCTCCATATGAGACAACCACTTCCTTACCATTTTCATCCAACTGACCTAAGATATAACCTATTGAATATCCTGACGCGTCTGTATATAGAAAAAATTCTTTATCAAAATCTGGGAAAGCCAAAATTGGAGGTTTTGTCAGGGCCTCTTTCATGGTGTTAAAGGACTTCTCACATTCTGCATCCCACTGAAATGGTACATTCTTTTTGAGAAGATTATTGAGAGGTGCTGCTTTTTTCGAAAAATTGAACACGAAACGTCGATAATAGTTACAGAGACCAAGGAAAGCACGAACATCTTTGAGGTTTTTTGGACGGGGGAACGAGGACACAGCGTCCGTTTTCGAAGTATCAACAGAAATACCATCTTTAGAAAGAACGTGCCCCAAATAGCGTATTTCCTTTGCAGCGAAATCACACTTAGAAGGCTTCAACTTTAGATTTGCTCTACGCAAGGCCTCAAACAATTGTGACAAGTGCTGGAGGTGTTCCTCAAAAGACCTAGAAAACACAAGGAGGTCGTCTACGTAACACAAACATGAGTGCCATTGTAAATCTCGAAGGACTTCAGCCATGACCAACTGGAAACTTGAAGCGCTATTCATCAAGCCCATGGGAAGTCTTTTAAATTGATGAACTCCCCTGTGGGTGACAAAAGCGGTTTTGTGTCTGGAATCCTGGTCTAAATCAATTTGGAAATATCCTGAGAACATATCAAGACAAGAGAATATCGTAGACCTTGATTTTCCAAGAGTGTCGAAAACGTCCTCCAACCTGGGCAAAGGAAATGAAATGGGCTTTGTCAAGGCATTCAGTTGCCTGTAATCTACAGTGAACCTAAACGAATTGTCCTTTTTCCTAACCATAACAACAGGGGACATCCATTCCGAGACTGAAGGCTCAATAATGCCATGTTCTTCAAGTTCGTCAATTTGTCTGCTAATCTCTTCCTTCATTGCTGGTGAAGCCCTATAAAACCGACGTCTCACTGGGGCCGCATCACCTGTATCGATTTTATGGTTCGGAATTTTGGGACGTTACTATTTTAATGGCTTAAATGTGTTGCTGCGGGTCGCATCAATTGGAGCGGCAGAGATTATATCACCGGAGCGTGTACAGGCCATGATAAACTTTCGAATCAAAAAGACAAATTTACTATTATTATACTGCATTCACAATCTACTGTTCGCATTTTGTTCAATTCAATTTCATTTGTTTCAAACTTGGCATATTTCTTCATCGTCGTGTGACAGCAAGCCTCTCTTATAGAAGTTGTTAACAAGTTGCCTCTATTCATTGTTTTCCTCCATTGTTTATTGGAGCGTGTGTCATACCATTCTGCAGTATAAGAGTTCTCTGACCTAGGTCAATATTAGCCTTGTTTTCAGTTAAAAAGCCCATACCTAAAATAATATGTGCTGGCATTTTTTCCAAAATTAAAAAAGTTTGAGTCATATCTAGCCTACCCAGGGATAAATGTAAATTTGTTTCTCCTAAAACCTTCAGTAAATTGCCGTCTACACCCGCTATGAGTTTAATACTAGGAGGAAGAATTTCAATTTTGCCCCACAAGCGAACGGACTCTAAGATTTCTTTTGATATACAGGAGCGACTGGCTCCCGTATCAACCAGTGCAGGAATTCTAGTATATAGATTTTCCAACCTAACGTCGACTTTATTTCCATCCATTTCCGTACTAACTGAGGTGCTTAGTACAGGTATCGCATTAAATCTGCATGTTGAACTGACATGGCCAATGCGCTTACACGTGTTACATCTATAATTCCTAGCGGGACAAGTTGATGAGTTATGGTAATGTCTTCCACATCTATGGCACAAGGGAAATTGTCGCCTCTTACCTATAAACGGGCGATACTCCCGACGTCTTGAGAAATCTCTTTCAGTGTGTAGTTGGCGCTGGCCACAGTCATTCCAGTGTTTACGTGGGTCAGAGTTACGTGAGATCTGGGCAGCTCGAATTGCATTTTGCTGAATGACTTTCTCCTTAATTTCACGAATGTAATCAAACATCTCTCGGAAAGCTTCTGTGGAACCCATTGTCAGTCTAGTGAGAGTACTGGGAAAGGTTCAAGCTAAATAGATGAACTAATTCGGATTCTCCACCAAATATGACCAAACGGTCCGCCTGTAAAGTGGAACCACACGTTACTTCCGCTGGGGAATCGCTCACTCAGGTGTCTACACAGGTGTTAGCACTTTCTGATAAATAGAAATTACCATCCCCTGGAACGCCGCCGTGGCAACGTCTCGGAGAGAGTGAATATTTATTTGCCAGAGGGCGCTTGTCAACGGAAGGCCAAGGCTGGGGTTGATCAACTTTGCTGGGGACCTAAGATACTCTTTTACCGGGGACAGGGGATTTTCACTAGCTCACTTTTGTAAATCGCAATTGCTTATTCCAATTATGACCGTGGAGAACGGCCGTCGATATCTGCTTTGAAACAATGGTGTTCAACTGATGACTCGGAGACAAATTAAAGATGATAACAATTTAATATTGAATCTGGTAATCCAAATGTCCAACAGTAATCAACATTTAACGACTAGTCTTGTTGGATATCCGAACAATTTTACAGCAATAGCTCATGGGATTTCCCAATAAAATGAAGCAGAGTAACGTTTGGAAATCCAAACTATAACTGAATTCTTACTTGTGATCAAGGCTATATATACAATATAATAAATGCGTCATGTCATAACAAGTTTACTTGATATAAAGATTAAAGTAAGCTTTCACTGGGTCTTAATGATATGCCTTCTTAACTTAGTGAATAGAGCTTAAATAAACAATGGAGGAAAACAATGAATAGAGGCAACTTGTTAACAACTTCTATAAGAGAGGCTTGCTGTCACACGACGATGAAGAAATATGCCAAGTTTGAAACAAATGAAATTGAATTGAACAAAATGCGAACAGTAGATTGTGAATGCAGTATAATAATAGTAAATTTGTCTTTTTGATTCGAAAGTTTATCATGGCCTGTACACGCTCCGGTGATACAAGCATAATGTTTATCAGATATCCATCAACAAACAGAGAGATGGTTTAATGTTGTACCAGTATGAAGAATTTGATTATAGATTTGTTGCAATTTTATGGAGGGTTCTTATAAAAATAAGCATGGGTGCTGTTACTACGCATGAACAGCACATGTGATAGTAATACGTGGTTTCGTCGTCCACTTTGGTTGATTGGGCCGACGTCTTGGTTTCTATGGTGGGATGTGGTTGCTGTGAGCTGGGGTGCTTTCAATAGTGAGGGTGTCTATTTGCCAGCATGCTGGCAAATAGCGATTTGACCATTATACGCTATTTGCCAGCAGAGCGACTATAAACTCGAATATATATAAATTAGAAGTTTGATCTCTCTGTAGGCGTACGTAGTTTTGCCCAAGAAGTATTTTGAGCCATAGGATTGGCCGTGACCTTGACATTGAAACCGCAACCTTGACCTCTCAACTCGGAAATTACTGGTCCGATCGGGAGAAGCTTTTACATCGGTTTGTAGTAGTCGCCGTATAGTGTTTTGGGCCAGTTAAATTACGCACGCGCTGTGACCTTGGCCCTGAAAGTGTGACCTTGACCTTTAAAATGGTCATTTAAGCCCTGATTTGTTGAACTTCATTAGCAGAGGTGTTTCAACATCAACGTCTATGTGAAAACAATTATAAGATGTCTTGGGTTGCCTCTTTATGATAACATACTGAATACATCTAACTGGTATGTAATAATGATCCGAACTGCCACAGATATAATGTGGTCTCTAGAGGGGCATCGCTGGCAAATAAGACAACTCTCGATGTCAGCATTTCTCGTTTCTTGTGAACTAGAAAATGTTCGAACTTTCAGTGCACCTTCGCCCATTTGGAATAAATGGAATACTGAATCTACATAGAAAACCATGGGGTCCTTACTAAGACTATGCTGGCAAATAAGGGAACCCCCTAATTTCATAATTTCGCCTTTGTGTTAACAATTATAAGTTGCCTTGTGTTGAAATTGATGGAAACAGACTGAATACATCTAATTGAGATGTAATAATTATTGGAACTGCCACAGATACGATATGGTCCTTAGTGAGACTATGCTGGCAAATAATGGGACCCCAAATTTTATGATTTCTTCATTGTGAAAACAATTAGAAGATGTGTTGGGTTGAAATTCATGATAACAGACAAAATACACCCAACTGAGGTGTAGTTATGACTGGAACTGCCACAAATACTGCGTGGTCCTATGTGAGACTAAGCTAGAAAATAATGGAACCCCAAATGTTCTAATCTCTTCTTTGTGAAAACATTTATGTGGTATCTTGTGTCTAAAATCACGATAGCAGACCGAATAATATTAAAATGGAATGTAATTACAAATGAACGTGCCACAGATACGATGTGGTCCTATGTGAGACTACATTGGCAAATAACGGAACCGCTAATTTTATAGTTTCTTCTCTGTGAAAACAATTATGTATTGGGTTGGAATTCATGATAACAGACTAAATACATCCAATTAAGGTGTAGTTATGCTTGGAACTGCCACAGATATGATGTGGTCCCATGTGAGACTATGCTGGCAAATAAGGAAACCCCAAATTTTATAATTTCTTCGGTGTGAAAACAATTGTAAGGTGTATTGGGTTGAAATTCGTGGCAACATACTAAAAACATTCAATTGAGAGGCAGTGATGATTGCACCTGCCACAGATATGATATGGTCCTTTGTGGGAGTATGCTTGCGAATAATGGAACCCCTAATTTTATAATTTTTTCTTTGTGAAAACAATTATGTGGTGTCTTGTGGTGAAAGTCATGACAACAGACCGAAAAATGTTAAAATGAAATGTAATTATAATTGAAAGTGCCACAGATGTGATGTGGCCTTGTGTGAGACTATGCTGGCAAATAACAGAACCCCTAATTTTATAATTTCTTCTTTGTGAAAACAATTATAAGATGTATTGGGTTAGAATTCGTGATAACAGACTAAATACATCCAATTGTGGTGTAGTTATGACTGGAACTGCCACAGATACTATGTGGTCCTATGTGACACTATGCTGGCAAATAAGGAAACCCCAAAATGTTCTCATTTCTTCTTTTGTGAAAACAATTATAAGATGTATATGGTTGAAACTCGCGATAACAGATTAAATACATTTAATTGAGATATACTGATGATTGCAACTGCCATAGATATGGTGTGTTCCCTTGTGAGACTATGCTGGCAAATAATGGAACCTCTAATTTTTAGATTTTCTTCTTTGTAAAAATAATTATAAGATGTATTGGGTTGAATGCCATAGAAAGCAAACTGAATAGATCCAATTGAGATGGAATGATGATTCGAACTGCCAAATATACAATGTGATGGCAAGTGGGACTGTGTTGGCAAATAAGACAACTCTCA
Organism: Pictodentalium vernedei; assembly: GCA_031216915.1. Classification (NCBI taxonomy): domain Eukaryota; kingdom Metazoa; phylum Mollusca; class Scaphopoda; order Dentaliida; family Dentaliidae; genus Pictodentalium; species Pictodentalium vernedei. The sequence goes on from CM062294.1 coordinate 331,899,767, forward strand.
AGGTCAGCATGTCTCGTTTCTTGTAACCTTTATAGGGCATGTTTATACGATTGTCACAGTTTCTGTGTACCTTTGCTCACTTGAAATGAATTGAATACCCACAATACTCAGAAAACTGTGTGGTCCTTATTAGGTCTATGCTGGCAAATAACGCAACCCCTAATTTTATAATTTTTCTTTCTTCTTGGACAAAGCAATTATAAGATTCCTTGTGTTGAAATTCACGATAACAAACTAACTATATTAAAATGAGATGCAATTATGATTGGAACAGCTGGAAATATGGTTCTTGGTGAGACTATGCTGGCAAATAATAGAACTCCTAATTTTAAAAGTTTGTCTTTGTGAAACCAATTATAAGATAAATTGAGTCGAATTACATAATAACAGACTAAATACATCTAATTAAGATGTAATGATGTTTGGAACTGCTACAGATACTATATGGTCTATTGTGAGACTATGCTGACATATAAAGGAACCCCTATTTTTATAATGTCCTTCCAGGAAAACAATTATAAGATGTATTGAGTTGGAATTCATGATAACAGACTGAATACATCCAAACGAGATGTAATGATAATTGGAAATGCCACGGACACGATATGGTCCTTTGTGAGACTATACTGGCAAATAACGGAAACCCTAATTTTTTTAACTTATGCTAATTTTTTAATTTACTTTTTGTGAAAACGGTTAGAAGAGTCTTGTGTTGAGGTGTTTGATAACAGATTGAATACATCCAGTTGGGATGTAATGATGATTGAAACTGCCATAGATACGATATGGTCCTTCGTGGGACTATGCTGGAGAATAATGGGAACCCTATTTTTCAACTTACTCTTTGTGAAAACGGTTATAAGAGGTATTGAGGTGAAATGTTGGATAACAGACTAAATACATCCAATTGGTATGTAATGATGATCGAAACTGCCACAGATAGGATGTGGTCCTTTGTGAGACTAAGCTGGTAAATAACGGAAACCCTAATTTTTTTAACTTATGCTTTGCGAAAACGGTTATAAGAGGGCTTGTGTTGAAATGTTTGATAACAGACTGAATACATCTAATTGGGATGTAATGGTGATTGAAACTGATACAGATACGATGTGGTCATTCATGCGACTATGCTGGCAAATAACGGAAACCCTAATGTTTAACTTACTCTTTGTGGAAACGGTCATAAGAGGTATTGGTTTGAAATGTTTGATAACAGACTTAATACATCTAATTGGGTTGTGGTGATGATTGGAACTGCCACACATACGATATGGTCATTTGTGGGACTATGTTGGCAAATAATAGAACCCCTATTTGTATTATTTCTTCATCGTGAAAACAATTACAAAATAGGTTAGGTTGAAATTCGCTATGCAGTGCATAGTACTGTTATGCAGTGCGTAGTACAGTCTGGAGTTACGACGTTGGTGAGTTGGCACGTACTCGTCGTTGCTCAGTGGTTCTCTCTGGGTACTACTAAGGCTTCCTGCACCCGGAAACCTGTCACCGACACGATATGACCCTGGCTGTTAGAGTGTCATTAAACACCAATAATAAATAGGTTGAAATTCATGATAACAGACAGAACACATTCAACTGAGATGTAATTATGACCAGCACTGTCACAGATACAATGTGGTCCTTTGTGAGACTATGCTGGCAAATAATGAACCCCCTAATTTCATAATTTCTTTGTGAAGACAATTGTAAGATGCCTTGGGTTGAAATTTATGATAAGACATGGCGATGTAATTATGATTGGAAGTGCCACAGATACGATGTGGTCATTTGTGAAACTATGCTGGCAAATAATAGAAACCCTATTTTTGTTAACTTTGTCTTTGTTAAAACGGTAATAAGATGTCTGTGTTATATGTTTTATCCCAAGGCATCTTATAACCGTTTTCACAAAGACAAAATTAAAAACATTGGCAAATAAGGGAACCCCTAATTTTATAATTTCTTCTTTGTGAAAATAATTAAAAGATAGCTTGAGCTGAAATTTATAACAGACTGGATACGTCCAATTGGGAAGTAATGATGAACAGAACTGCCACATATACGATGTGGTCCCTAGTTGGGTTATAGAACATGTTCGGACGATTTTCACACTATCGGTGTACCTTCACTCACTTATCATGAATTGATCACTGAAACTACCCAGAATGCTACGCGTTATGTTTTAGAAATATGCTAGCAAATAACAAAACCCTTAGGACAATGCTGGCAAATAAGGAAATCCCTAATTACAAAGTTTTCAACTGCCACAGGTACGATGTGGTCCTCCATGAGATTATGTGGCAAATAATGGGGGCCCTATTTTTCAATTTACTCTTTGTGAAAACGGTTATAAGAGGTCCGGGTTTGAAATGTTTGATAACAGACTAAATACATCCAAATTGGGTTGTAATGATGATTGGAACTGCCACAGATACGATGTGGTCCTTTGTGAGACTACGCTGGCAAATAATGGGACCCCCTAAATTTATAATTTTTTTGTGAAAACAATTTTAAGATGCCCTGGGCTGAAATTTATGATAGCAGATTGAATACATCCAACTGAGATGTAATGATGATCGGAACTGTCACAGATACGAAGTGGTCCTTTGCGAGTCTGTAGTGGCAAATAAGACAAATCCCAACGTCAGCATTTCTTGTTTCTTGTGACCTTACGAATGATTTTCGTGCTATCAGTGTAGATTCACTCACTTGATATAAACTGATTTCTATTGGTGGCCAACAATGCTATGGGTCCCCTAGGATTCTGCTTGCAAATAAATTGTTAAATTTCTTTTTTATGACACCAATTACAAGGCACATTTGGTGGAATTCCATATTAACATATCTAATGTCTCAAATTACATGTACTGATGACTGAAATCGCCACATATACGATGTGGCCCTCCGTGGGGCTATACGAACGAATAAGGCAACTCCTCATGTCAGCATTTCTTGTTATTATACACCTTATACGTCATCTTCCGGTAACCTTTATGATATCAGTGTAGATTCTCCCATTTGATATGAATTGACCTCTGGGACTATCCAAAATAATACGTGGTTCCTATCAGGAAAATGCTGTGATCTAACGGAAGCCATAATTTAAAAAAAAACTTTTTTTTATTTAATTTCAACTATTATAAGACGTATTCGTTTTACTTTCATGACAACAGGTTGAATGCACCTACTTGATCAGGGGCCAATACTATCAATGCTCCCACAATTGTATACAAATAAGATGTATTCAGTTGAATTCATGATAGCAGATTGAATTCACACACTTGCCATGTACTGATGACTTTAGCTGCCACCGATACGATGTGGGACTATGCCGGCAAAAAACGTAGTTTTAAATGTCAGCATTTCTTGTTTATTGTAAAACTTATAGGACATGTTCTGATGATTTTCGTGGTACCATATCAGTTTAGATCCATCCACTTGGCATGAATTGACCACTGAGACCACACAACATACTATGTTGTCCTTGGCTATGCTGGCAAATAATGAAACCTACAATATCGAAATTACTTCCCCTTTGTAACAATCATATATGGTAATTAGTCATAGTGATCGAGAGTATTCAAAGTGGCGTCCAGACATAGTAATAGACAATATGCTAAATGCTGTTCAGACATAGTAATCAATAGTATACACAATAATATCCAGACATAGTAATCAAGTTTGTACACAATGATATCCAAACATAGTAATGAAGATATCACAAGGGTATCCAGAAACAGTAATCAAGATTGTACAAAATTGTGCCTCGACATGCAAAGCGAGTATATCCAATGGTATCCAATCATAGAAATTAAGAATCCACAAAAAAGTGTTCAGACATCTTAACTGAAAATACACACTGATAGAATAATGCCAAATATATAAAATGATATTCAGACATTGATGCACAATGGTATCTATATATGCAAATGGAGTAAAGCAAATGGTATCCAATCGTAATAACTAAGACTTCACAAAATGGTGTCCAGTCATAGTTTTTGTAGATAGTATACCAAATGGTGTCAGGCTGTAGAGTAAACACGATAACACACAACAATATGCAGGTATGGTGATCAAGTTATACAACATTTTGCTTGATGGTGCCTAGACAATGTAATCAAAAGTATACCCAATGTCATCCAGACATAGCAATCTAGAATTTACAAGTTGTGTCTAGACTTGATAATTACATAAATACAAAATAGTGGGTAGACAAGGTAAGCAAGAGTATACCCCATAGAATAGAAACCTAGTAATCATGAATATACAGGATTTTGTCAAGATATGGTAATCAAATCAATGAATAATGGTGCCCAGGTAAGGTGGTATAAAGTATACCCAATCATATTAGGAATATAAAAATTGGTGTCCAGATATTTTAATAGAGAGTTTACTAAATGATGTCAACATGTATATCAAAGATAACACACAATGATATCTAGGCATAGTTATCAAACTTTTGCAAAATGGTGTCCAGACAAAATAATGAAGAGTGCATCCAATGGAGTCCAGACACAATCGAACTCACAGACAATGATTTCTAACATAGTAATCAAGAATATACAAAACTGTGTCGAGACATGGTAGCAAAATGGTACCTGGACAAGGTGATCAAAAGTATACCCAATGGTATCAGGAATACAAAAATTGGCGTCCAGATGCAGTGATGGAAAGTTTACAAGATGGTGTCAAGATATACCATCAAAGATAGCACACACTGATATCCAGCCATAGCTATCAAGATTATGCAAAATAGTGTCTAGACAAGATAATCAAGAGCGTATCAAATGGTATCCAGATACAATCAAACTCACACACAATAATTCCCAGACATAGTAATCGAGAAAATACAAATTGTGTTTTGATTTGGTAATCACATAACTGCAAAATGGTATGTAGACAAGGTAAGCGAGGGCATACCCAAAAGTATCAAGACATAGTGATTAAGAATATACAAATTTGTGTCTAGACATGGTAATCGAATCAAAGCAAAATGGTACCTGGAAAAGGTGATCAAAGTATTCCCAGAGGTATTAGTACTATATAAACTGGCGTCCAGACATAGTAATAGAGTTTACTGAATGGTGTCAAGGTATACATTCAAAGATAACACGTAGTGATATCTAAACATAGTTATCAAGATTATGCAAAATTGTGTCTAGACATAGTAATCAAATTAATTTAAATGCTATCTCGACAGGGTCACCAAGAGTATACTCAATGGTATCAAGACATGGTAATAAAAAATATAGACGAAATTGTGTCTAGGTATGGCAATCAAATTAATTTGAGTGGTGTCTCGACAAGGAAGTCAAGAGTATACCCAATCGTATCGAAACATAGTAATCTCGAATATACAAAATTGTGTATAAACATGATGCAAATATACAAAATGGCGTCTAAATATAGTAATAGAAAGTATACTAAATGTTGTCCAGACATTGTTATCAACATTACACACAATGATATTCAAGCAAAGCAATTACTATTATACTGCATGGTGTATAGATATGAAATTGCCTATACACAATGATATCCAAGCATTGTAATCAAGATTATAAAAATGGCGCTGAGACGTAGTAATCACGATTTTACACAATAGTATTAAGACACAGTAATCACGATTATATGCCACGGTATCCAGACAAAAATCAAGACTATACACAATAATATCCAGACATAGTAATCAAGTTTATACACAATGATATCCTTACATAGTAATGAAGATATCACAAGGATATCCAGAAACAGTAATCAAGATTGTCCAGAATGGTGCTTCGATATGCGAATCAAGAATATCCAATGGTATCCAATCAAAGAAATTAAGAATACACAAAAAAAGTGTTCAGACATCTTAACCAAAATTACACACAATAGTGTCCCGATAGAGTAATGCCAAGCATACAAAATGATATCCAGTCATTGATGCACAATGGTATCGATATAGGCAAATAGAGTAAAGCAAATGGTATCCAATCGTAGTAACTAAAAGTTCACAAAATGGTGCCCAGTCATAGTAACAGAGAGTATACCAAATTACGTCAGGCTATAGAGTAAATACAATAACACACAACAATATGCAGGTATGGTAATCAAGTTACACAACATTTTGTCTGGACATGCTAGTCAAATTGATGCTAGATGGTGCCTAGATATGGTAATCAGAGTATTCCTGATGTCATCCAGACATAGTAATCGAAAATTTACAAAAACATAGTAATCAGGAATATGCAGGATTTTGTCTAGAAAGACGAGGTATTCTTGCTTTCAAGCAGAGCAGTAGTGAATGCCCCTCCGACTGTGGGCCAGTGTTGGGGCGGTTACGCAACTCAACTATAATATTTTTTCTAACAAGCAATATGGAAACTGTGTTTCTTTTATTAGCCAATAGAGCTCACTTCACTTGGCATTCCATACAATCCCAGTTGGGAATTCAAGATAAGTGGGCGATTCCTCACTGACAACATAAAAGAAATCTGAACATTTGACAATAAACGTGTCACCGACATTGGGAGTTGTCTTATTTGCCAGCATAACCCCAGTAGGGGGCACATTGTATCTATGGAAGTTTTAATCGTAATTACATCTAAATTTAATGTATTCAACCTGTTATCAAGAATTTCAAACCAACACATTTTATAATTGTTTTCACGAAATTATACAATTAGGGGTTCCATTAATTGCAAGCATAGTCTCACAACGGGTCATATCGTACCTGTGACAGTTCCAATCAACATTACGTCTGATTTGGATGTATTCAGTCTGTTTTCTATAGATTTTAACCCAATACATCTTTAATTGTTTTTACAAAGAAGAAATTCTAAAAATTAGAGGTTCTATTATTTGCCAGCATAGTCTCGCAAAGGACCACATCGTATCTGTGGCCGTTGCAATCATCACTACATCTCAGTTAAATGTATTTAGTCTGTTATCGTGACTTTCAACCACATACATCTTATAATTGTTTTCACAAGGAAGAAATTAGAACATTTTAGTGTTCCATTATTTGCCAGCATAGTGTCACACAGGACCACATAGTATCTGTAGCAGTTCCAATCATAACTACACCTCAGTTGGGTGTATTTAGTCTATTATCATGATTCAAACCCAATACATCTTATAATTGTTTTCACAAAGAAGAAATTACAAGATTAGGGGGTCTGTTATTTACCAGCATAGTCTCACATAGGACCACATCGTATCTGTGGCACTTTCAATTATAATTACATTTCATTTTAACATTATTCGGTTTGTTATCGTGACATTCAACACAAGACACCACATAACTGTTTTCACAAAGAAGAAATTATAAAATTAGTGGTTCCATTTTTCGCCAGCATACTCTCACAAAGGACCCTATCACATCTGTAACAGATGCAATCATCACTCCATCTCAGTTGAATGTTTTTAGTATGTTACCACATATTTCAACTCAATACACCTTACAATTATTTTTACAAAGACGAAATTTTAAAATTTAGGGTTCTATTATTTGCCAGCATAATCTCGCAAAAGACCACATCATATCTGTGGCAGTTCCAATCATAACTACCTCTCAAGTGGATGTATTTAGTCTATCATCATGAGTTTCAACCCAACACATCTTATAATTGCTTTCACATAGAAAAAAATTATAAAATTGTGGTTTCCGTTATTTGCCAGCATAGTCTCACATAGGACCGCACCGTATCCGTGGCACTTTCAATTATAATTACATTTCATTTTAACATTATTCGGTCTGTGATCATGATTTTCAACACAAGACACCACATAATTGTTTTCACAAAGAAGAACTTATAAAATTAGGGGTTCCGTTATTCGCCAGCATACGCTCACAAAGGACATATCATATCTGTGGCAAATGAAATCATCACTGTATCTCAATTGAATGTTTTAGTATGTTACCACGCATTTCAACCCAATACACCTTACAATTGTTTTCACAAAGAAGGAATTATAAAATTAGGGGTTCTGTTATTTGCCAGCATAGTCTCACATAGGGCCACATCGTATCTGTGGCACTTTCAGTTACAATTACATTTCATTTTAATATTATTTGGTCTGTTTTTATGATTTCCAACACAAGACACCACATAATTATTTTCACAAATAAGAAATTATATACTTAGGGGTTCCCTTATTTGCCAGCAGACTCTCACAGGACCAATCATATCTGTGCCAGTAATTTCCGAGTTGAGAGATCGAGGTCGCTGTTTCAGTGTCAAGGTCACGGCCAATCCTGTGGCTCAAAATACTTCTTGGGCAAAACTTCGTACACCAACAGAGAGATAAAACTTCCAATTTATATATATTCGAGTTTATAGTCGTCCTGCTGGCAAATAGTGAATAATGTTCAAATCGCTATTTGCCAGCATGCTGGCAAATAGCTGTTTCCTTCAATAGTGACTGCTGTGGGAGTGGTTTCTTTAGAGAGGAGAGCTTCTAAAGAAATCATGCCAAGGATTGGAATTAACAATAGAGAAAAATGGGACAATTTTCTGATAGGTGACATTTCATTACGTGTACATTGCATACAAAACCGCAATTGTTAATACCCCGTCGTTTGTGTAGAAAAGACCGGGTATGAAAAGCTGTTTTAGTGCGGTCACGTGAGAAAAATTACATAACCAATTAATGTTTCACGAGAAAAATCTTTCAGAGGCTGTCCCTGATTAGCAATTATATTGTTCAGTCCGAAAATTTCTAAAACCTACATGTAATTGAAGGTCGGATTGTCTCCGTCGAAATGATCTTGTCTTCATTCATTCTCGTAACGGTTCGTCTGCATTTTTTAAATGAAATCATGGCATAGAACGTGTAAATCAGTGAATAAAATGTGTTCACCTCCCTCCCCCCCGATACACACCGCCCCACTCCATTTGTGTGCTAAAATGTGCTATGACTGTCTTTTTGTTTAAATGTTTTTATACAGGACTGTAAATACTTGTATAATTATTCATGTATATAGATATTGTGCTGAGATGACATTATGAGCTATGTTTGTATATGTGAGAGAAAGAAAGGTTGTTTTTTCTGAATAAATTAAACTTCAGTGCAAAATGAGTACACCTTTTCGTCTCCGTGCAAATCAAATGAATACCAGTTCCACTTCGTATTCCTGTTACTAAAACCAGCAGTAATATATTCAGGTTTTCCCAAATTCTCCGACGTCACGGTTTAGGCACGTTATAGCTGCACATCCTCCAAAGTACGGAGGTAATGAATTACTGCAAGTGATATCTGCAGGTGGATTTCCCACTCATCAAAACAACTTTCAATAACTGACTAAATTGATCGTAAAATTTCTTCTGTTAGCCCTTTACCCAACGTCAAATTCGGTCAGCACTTTTCACACAAATCTCCATTCAAATTTATTATGCTTTAAAATTTTGTCAAAAAACATAGCCTATGACCTCTCATTGGAACGAGCTCGATGATCTCAAGTCGTTCCAATGAGGGGTCATAAGCTATGTTTGAGACAAAAGTTTGAAATTTTTAAATGTTATCCAAGAATTATTTTGCAAGCATCGTCTGCTATCCGTATTGGGTAAAGGATTAAGAGACAACCGAGAAGACGGGTGGCTCCCTGCAGTGGCGGTTCAAGAATTTCACGAAGAAGGGGGGGGGGGGGGGGGCGTTAACTATCCTCACAGTATCAGTATGATGCATGGCATCATCCGAGTTGGGTTGAGAGTAACAAGTTTGGTCGATTTTTTTCCCCTTCCTTCCTTCCTTCCTTCCCTCCCCCCACCCCCACAAAAAATGGCCAAACTGGTGTTCTCGACGATTTCGAGGCTACTATGACCGTCTCCCCCAGTTACCATAAGATGTCGCGGTGTTGTTCTCGCAACCATAAATTCAAATAATGTATTCCTGGTATGGCGTCATTTCGTTTTCGTGGGGACACGCTTTATCGATCGGAAGGGTCCCCGAGTTGAATTTGGATGCCGTGTTTTAAAATAGCTCCGGAAAAAGGCACGCGCGGGTGGATCTGACCTGTTTCGACATCAATCCACTTCATTGAATTTCTGAGGCTGTAAATAGCTGCCAGATCAGTGGCGTAGGGGATGGGCCCGCAGGGCCCGCCTTGCGTGGGGGGGGGGGGATAGAAGGGGGCCCACGTCTTGAATGATGTCCCAAAGCTGGAAGAAAGAGGGAAAGGGAGAGAGAGCGAGCGAGCGAGCGAGCGAGCGAGAGATATAGTAAAAAAGAGTAGAGGACGAGAGATAAATAAATGATAGCAGGAAATGATGACAGATAGAATGAAATAAACAAATAGATAGGAGGAATGGGGTCGACAGAAAGAAAAGAACAGAAGGAGCTAAGTGTATTGTCTCATGTCAAAGAGAATGCAATGTGGCAATGTGGCGACTGCTACACACAGAACTCGACCCGCTGGCAAAAAAAGCTTACGTCGTGACTAGTTTCAGTTTTTTAGTTTCAGATTCGCGTTCACTTGCATCATTCTTATTCTTAGAATCTATTCATTTCTGTGTACTGTGTAATGTGCAGTATTTTGTGAGACAAGACACTCTAGGACTAGTAGTAGAGACTCGTTACTGTGAAATCATGGCGATACCGATATCATGGGATTACCGAAAAACCGAACCCATCGTTGAATACCGACACTTCCCGAATTTCCTATTTTCCTCCATTCTCTACTTATCATCCAATGTTGAAGCTTGATAACAGTTGAAGGGTTAATTTCACGAAAGACGAGTTTGGTTTTCTTTCCGGTTTTGTTAACCATTAAGGGCCTTAGAAATTGTCCTGAATTACCACTAGAATGTCCATTTGATTTGCAGTGATTCCTTGTCAAGTCTTGGCTGCCTTGATAGGCAGCCAAGACTTGACTAGAAATCACCGTTCAGATGATTTATCTATTGTCAGCGGGACCTCCTGATGATGGCATGTTAATGACACATATACTGAGGTCGCAAAAATCTGAAATAGGCATTTGAAGGTAACGGGGAAACTTAAAACATGTAATGAAAAAATCTACAGAGTCGTACTTTTAGAATCGATCCTGTAGGCTCTACCTTCATTTAATTCATGGCGTATGTACTATGTGAAATCCTATACCCTGTGCACGGTAACAACACTAAATTTGCTCCCGTTTTAAAGGCAACCACCATTATGAAAGGGCCCCCGTCTCTATCTCGCGGGGGGGGGGGGGGGGGGCACAAGATTTTCCGCAACGCCACTGTACCAGATATGTCACAAATATCGTGTTATAATTTGACATTTGGGTGGATCATGATGTTATTCCCCTGACAAAAGCAGGTAAATTTCCTTGATGTTCAAAAATAAAAATGTATAAGCAATCTATAACTTTCCGTGTCTGTTGAAAAATAGACTGAATACTGAGTTGGGGGCGCGGTGGCTCAGTTGGTAGAGGTGCAGGCTGCAAGCCGGGAGGTCCTCGGTTCGAATCCCACCTGCGGCAACCCCGTTGTGTCCTTGGGCAAGACACTTCACCCCCATTGCCCACGTGGGGGCACGTTGACTCTGTGTACTAAGGCGTACTGCACTCGATGGTGCACCTGTCTTCAACCAGTGCTAACCCCGGTTGTATGGAGATGGTATGTTGGGGAGCTGACAGTTGCTCGCCGTTGCTCGGTGGTTCTCTCCTGGTACTCCGGCTTTCTCCACCCGTAAAACTGTCACGGTCATGGTTAGCCATTGTGCAGAAGTATGTGACCTTAAACACCAATAAATAAATAAATAGAATACTGAGTTTGTTCGTCGGTCTCCAATGACTTCGGAATATGTCATGCAATGTAGATCCAATTGACGGAAGAGCCACACTGTTGCACGTGATCGGCAAAATTCTCATTTTTGGGGTCAAATTTATCACACAAAATAACGGGATTTACCGAACAGATTTTCTCCTTTAAAGATATTATTTGATATACAAAATTCCCAAACAAAATGTATCAGGTACAAAAAAAGACTTAGTGAACAGAAATTAATATGTCAATTGGCGAATCTTTTCACAATACAGTCCAATCAACACTGATTAGTGAGTGGACGACTGACATTATGTAATATAACAATAACATGATTTTGGAGGGCATTATGGTTCATTAGCAGCCCTGCAGCAATGATGAACAGCTCGAGGGTTTATTAAAGGCCCGAGACGAAGTCGAGGGCCGTTAATAAGCCCAAGGGCTGTTCATCATTGCTGCAGGGCCACTAATGAATCATGATGCCTGACAACAATCATGTTATTACTATTATTTCCTCTCCCTGTTACAGCTAACTTGAATCTAAAAATAACCGGGTCGCGGGCCGCTGATGGCTATTTATACCATTATCGCCCGCGGCCCGGCACCGTCGAATGACGTCACTGAAATTATGGAGTTTTAACGGGCCTCCAAACGTATGTACGGTGGCTGGTTTAGAACCTAGGAAATATTTTTTTTTATCTCGTGCGCATGAGATACTAAGTCGTGCGCACGACATAATTATTTCGTGCGCACGAGATAAGTCGTGCGAACGAGATACTAAGTCGTGCGCACGACATAATTATCTCGTGCGCACGAGATAATAAGTCGTGCGCACGAGATACTAAGTCGTGCGCACGACATAATTATCTCGTGCGCACGAGATAAAAAAAAAATATTTCCTAGGTCCTAAACCAGCCACCGTACTTATGTTAATTGACTAGTAACTTATAGATTGAGTGGTAATAATTACACATAACACACTCGATTTTTGGATAATTTTTTCGTATGGAGTGTACCTCGTTATGTTGGCAATAACAATGTTCTGATGGGTGGGTCAGGGTCGCCACTGCGCTTCCTGTCGCAAACTTTGGACCTGGCATTAAGATATTCTGCAATCAACCAAGATGGGGTATAAGAGTTTAACCAGAGGCTGCTAGAAACCCATATTTGGGCTTCATTCTGAAGTTGCCATCATCAGCATTAAAAAGCTATACCACAATATACAATATACAGTCATAAAGTGAGATTAAATATATAATAGGATTGCCACTGCTGAAGAAAAAGCAACCCAGGCATGGGGTAACGGTTCCTATCACACATGCTAACAATTTGTCAACCACAGTCAACAAGCACTGCTCCACTTTCAACATTCCCATGAAAAATCCATTGCGGACAATGACCAAAGATGTGACTTAGAAAGCTTTACAAGAGAAACTGCATTAAAAATACAGGTCTTGACGAGAAAGATGGGAAAAAAACAAATTAATTCTACATTGCCCAAATCAATCTGACATGGAAAAGTGATTTGGTTATTCTAACAAATAATACTGCTTATTCTAAGAATATGGTCTTAATTGGTAGAGTCCCGGAAGCCTATGTTTGGGCTTTACAATGAAGTGCAGATGCTGGAGTTTACAAGCTTCATATTCAGTGGTTGTGCAACATATTATCTTTGAAATAAAATCATTTGGGAGCACGGTGGCTCAGTAAAATCATTTGGGAGCGCAGTGGCTCAGTAAAATCATTTGGAGAGCGCAGTGGCTCAGTAAAATCATTTGGGAGCGCAGTGGCTCAGTAGGTAGAGATGCAGGATGCAAGCCGAGAGGTCGTCAGTTCGAATCGCACCTGCGGCAAACGTGTTGTGTCCTTGGCAAGACACTCAATCCCAATAGCCACGTTGGGGCACGGTGGCATTGTGTACTGAGGAGTACTGCACGCCAATGGTGCATTTGTCTTCAACCAATGCTAACCATGCTTGTGTGGAGTTAGTATGTTGGGAGCCTGACAGTTGCTTTCCATTGCTTGGTGGTTCTCTCCAGGTACTCCGACTTCCTCCACCCATAAAAACTGTCCGACACGAGGCAACCCTGGCTGTTGAAGGTGTTGTTAAACCCCAATAAATAAAATAAACAAATAATAAAATCATTTCATTTGTATGGATTTTGCCTTGTTACAAATTATGGGAGGGCACAGGCGCTCTCCCATCAATTGTATGAGGCAAAAACATGTGAACAAATTTTGATAGCCAAAAATAATTTAGCACTTGGAACGTTTCAAGTATTGCACACCTCATACGTGCAGGAATGATACCCCCCCCCCCCCCCCCCCCCCCCCCCCCCCCCCCACATGGGGCAAATTCTCTCCCCTTTACGTATTGGTTATCAGGTTCTTTTATACATGTTCTAGTAATACAGAACTTAAAACAAGCAGTGTTCCACTTCCTGTGATTCCCCGCAGGGGGGAAACAGAAAATAAACATATAGAATAAATCAAAACTCCATACTAGAACAGCTATTTTTTAGCAGGGCTCATTTTTCATCAAATGTTTTGGACATTTTTCTCTTATTTCCACCCTCCACAGGAAAGGACCACAATCTAATAAATATTAATTTTCAGAGAATACAGAAACACTGGGGCAAACACAATTGAAATTTCACTAAATAAACTAGAGAATTGTAATTTGTTGGACAAATTACGGGCTTTCCCAACTTTTTAATGTGAAAAGGCAAACTGTATTGTACACAAAACTATCGATCAGTTTTGAAAACAGAAAATTTAGTGGAAATCAAAGTTTTTGTGATGCAACTAGTTTTTATGCAGCCAAAAGAGATATTTGAGATACAGCAGGACACCAAAACATTTAACACAGAATTTGCTCTTCAATAATTACAGAATATATTCATAGAAATCCTTTGTGCTTTGGAAAAAATTAGTACATATGAATTATGGGCGTACGGGCCGGGGTTTCATGAAGGACTGTGCCCCAACCCACCCCTGAGTCAGAAAGGAGCCGATTTTTCGGCCAATATGCCAGAAAATTTCGGACAATTTAGTTGCCAGAAATGACCACAAAACATTTTGGTTTTCCACACAAAATGTTGTTTTCCTATCTCATCACTTAGAAGTTGCAAGTAAACTGACCATTATACTGTACACGTTGATTCATTGGAACCGTATCCACGTTAATATTATTAATTTAGAATCACACAAGTACACATAAAGAGCTCTATTACTGCATATTACGGGAGCACGGTGGCTAGAAGGTAGAGATGATTGTTGCAATCCAAGAAGTCCTCGGTTCGAATCCCGCCTGTGGCAACCACATTGTGTCCTTGAGCAAGACACTTCATCCCAATTTAATTTCTCACGTGGGGGGGGGGGGGGGGGGGGGGGGGCATGATGGCGATGTGTACTAAGGGTACTTTGCGGGTGCACTTGTCTTCAACCACTGCTAACCCTTCTTTTGGGGAGTTAGTATGTTTCTGAATGGGAGGGAGACCCCCCCCCCCCTCCTCCCTCCCATACCCACATTTGGCATTTCCTCCTGAGATTCAACTTTTTCGGGCAAAAAGGGTTCATCCCCCCCATGAAAAATAGCCCTGTGCGCCTATGCAATGAATACCTGTACTTGAATAAATACCTATATTATGGTCATGATATAGCTGTAGATGCTGAAAGTGACCTTAAATATCAATAATTAATTTATTCTCTATCAGTTTGTCTGTTTGTGAATGTGTGGGATTTGTCAACAAACGAGGGTAAGCTTCCTACTCCATGATTTCACAATTTTTCCAACATATCTGTTTCAGATACAATGAAATACATGTAATATGAGTTACTGTCACACACAAATTGGTTGTTTATTTGATATGGTTTAAACCATCCAGAGAGCAAGTATACGCAGTGATGGGTACAGTTCAAGTCAAAATGAGTTGATTAAAGGGATGTTGAACAGCTTGTTAATATTTCTTGCATTACATTACTACTTTGCTATTTATTGACAGAAGGATTTCACAGAGGGTTTCCCTGACGGTATTTATTTATTGGTGTTTACGGTCACATACTTATCCACAATGGCTAATCGTGACCGTGACAGTTTTATGGGTGGGGGAAGTCGGAGGACCCAGAGAGAACCATCGAGCATCGACGAGCAAACTGTCAGCTCAACATTCTAATTATGTGCAAGCTCCGCTGAAGCAGGGTACCAGCGGTTGAAGACATGTGCACCATTGACATGCAGTACGCCTTAGTACATGGCATCATCGTGCCCCCATGTTGGCAACCGGGATAAAGTGCCTTGCCCAAGGACATTACGTGGGTCGTCCCAAATAGGGATCAAACTCGGGACCTCTATCATAGAAGTCAAACAGTCTACCACTGAGAAAATGTGCTTTCTTTCCTGGCGGTATTCATATTTGTACGGCCAAACTGGTGTTGAATGACACGGAACACCAAAACATATAACACAAAATTTGTTCCCCATTGATTTTTGAAAGCAGTTATGAAAAGCTCAAACAGCTCTTTCCTTTTTGTTTTTGGACAAGTGAGTATTCACTCAAAGTCGTTTTTTGCAGACAGTGCTATTTTTAAGTGGCCAAAGCACATGTTTCATGAAGTCCCAGAACATAACTAAAGCCGGATTTATTGATTAAACATCTCTGCATATAGCAAAGCAAAGTGTCTCAAATTAACCCATACCAAAATGATAGTAGAGAGTAACCAAAGTTGGATAATTTGGTTATTTCCAAATGGTACACTTATTCTCACTCTCATTGTGCTTGAAGGTTAAATCTGAGATTGAAAAGATTTACCAATCTTACTCAGGGAAGGTGAGTACAGAAAAGTACGAAATTAATCAGAAAATGAATTTTGTCTGACGGTACTAATATTTGTACGAGCAAAACTGGTACTGGATTTATTTATTTATTTATTAGGTTTTAACGACACATTAACAGCCAAGGTCATATTATGTCGGTGACAGTTGTATGGGTGGAGGAAGCCGGAGTACCCAGAGAGAACCACCGAGCAATGACAAGCAGCTGCCAGCTCCCCAACATAGTGCCTCTGCACTGTAGCATAGGCAGGGTTAGATTGGTTGAAGACATGCGCACCATCGACGTTCAGTATGCCTTAGTACACGGCGTCATGGTGCCCCCATGCGGACAGTCGGGGTGAAGTGATCGGGACATAATTGGAATATATCCGACAGATACAAGGTCGGATATATTCCAATTATGTCCCGATCATGCAAGGCAGCAACTTGAAATTCTCAGAATGTTTCCTGCTGGCCCTGCCCGACAGTTTAGTACCTTTGTCAAGTGCCGAGACAGCGTGGAAATACCGTGGGTCAGGTGGAAACCGAGGGCACGATTCGACCCTACTTTATTCTCAACTCAACGACTTTTCCCTTCATTATTTACCTGTCACCGGCTGAGTTAGGTATTATGTTTATCTATTTGATGAACTTTTCAACCTTAACTATTTGCGGCTTCATGTAACACCGCTGAAAGGCCACTACACGGTTACCAATATATTCAGGGATTGATTTTACGAAAATAACAATTATTCCGACTATACCCACATGGGAACTCCTAAATATGCCAAGGGTTAAACTTTTGATAATGACGTATAAAACAAAAGTTGTCATGCTATGCTTGCTGCATGCAGGCATAGAAAACATTCAGCGCTCAATGAATTAGGAATGGAGTAAATTGTCACTTAAACCTACAAAATTCTGAAAAAATGAGTTTTTTTTCGACGGCATCTACCATTATGCATCCGAGACAGGGCTTGCGTTAAACTTTACAGCAACCTTATAACAGAAAATATTCTTGGAATTGAACTGTGAATCCGAATTTCGAAAGCATTTTCGGATATTCTATTCCAAACTACCACTGCACGCTTATCAATATTCAGTGATTTTATGAAAATTAAAATTATTCCGACCATACCCATATGGGCAGTCTCGAATCTGCCAATGGTTAAACTTTTAATAATGACATATAAAACAAAAGTTGTCATACTATGACTGCTGCATACAGCCATAGAAAACGTTCAGCGTTCAATCAATTAGGAATGGAGTAAATCGTCACTTAAACTTACCAAATTCTGAAAACGAAGAGTTTTTTTGGACTGCACCTATCTTTATGCAAAAAGAACGAGCATAGGGTTAAACTTTACAACCAAACTTACAACAGCAAATATGCTCGGTAGGCAATTGTAAACACGAACATGTAAATCATTTTTCGATATTCCTTTCGAAAATGGAAAAAAAGTGAGCTCCAAATTAGCCAATTTTATGAAGAATTGTAGGGCACTCAAATTCAAGGCCTGAAAACTGGGTGAAGGTTAAAACTTTGAATAAAATATATAATAGCAAAATTGTTCTTGGATGAAGGCCCAATCCTCTCATGGCAAAGGTTTTGAGACAATATGGCTCCAGTGCTGAGAAAGTGTTTGTAAACGGTGGCAAAAATAACAATTATTCTGACAGTACCCTTATGGGAAGTCTCAAATCTGCCAAGGGTTCAACTTCTAATAATAACAAATAGAACAAAATTTGTCATACTTTGACTGTTGCAAGCAGCTATAGAAAACATTCAGAGCCCAAGCAATTAAAAATGGAGTAAATCGCCACCTAAATTTACCAAATAAAGAAAAAATTGGAAATTTTTGGGACGGTACCTACTTTTATGCAACTAGAATGGGATAGGGTTAAACTTTACAACCAAACTAACAACAGCAAATATGCTCGATAGTCAATTGTGAATACGTACATGAAAAATGTTTGAAATTAACCCTTTCCAAAATTATAGAAAAGGCAACCAAAAATGGCTAATTTTGGCATTTTCAAATGGTACTCTTATTCTCGCCCTCATTGTGCTAGAGGGTTAAATCTGAGATTAAGAAGTAAACAGTAACTTTCTTCCACAATCATTGTTGCATCTTACCATACCAAAATAACTATTACAACTACCTTGTAATTAGAAAAATTTGCTCTTGAAGTTGGCGAAAATAAATATTCCGACAGTACCCTTATGGGAAGTCTCAAATCTGCCAAGGGTTAAACTTTTAATAATAACATATAGAGCAAAATTTGTCATACTTTGTCTGCTGCAAGCAGCTATAGAAAACATTCAGAGCTCAAGCAATTAAAAATGGAGTAAATCGTCACCTAAACTTACCAAATTCCAAAAAAATTGGAGTTTTTTTGGACAGTACCTACTTTTATGCAACCAGAATGGGATAGGGTTAAACTTTACAACCACACTTACAACAGCAAATATGCTCGGTAGTCAGTTGTGAATACGTACACAAAAAGTGTTTGAAATTGACCCTTTTCCAAAATGATGGGAAAAGCAACCAAAAGTGGCTAATTTTGGCATTTTCAAACGGTTCTCTTATTCTCACCCTCATTGTGCTTGAGGGTTAAATCTGAGATTAAAAAGTAAACAGTAACTTTTTTCCGCAATCATTGTTGCATCTATCCAAACCAAAATAACTGTTACAACAACCTTGTTATTAGAGAAATTTGCCCTTGAATTTGGTCAATTTTGAAGAAAAATTCTATATTCGTGCCATTTTTAGCCAGTGGGGGTTAAAGTTGAAAGATCTGAGTGGTGATTGTGGTGTATCATATTATGCTCTAAATGTGTGGAAAATTTGAGCTAAATAACTGTAAACACTTTTGAGACATTTGAAAAATGGTGAAATTTTGAAGGTTTTGGCAGAATATTTTGAAAACACGCGTTTTCACAGATATGACGATACCGCATTTCAATAGATCTTATGACATTACATAATTATGCCAAATTTGGTCAAAATCGTACAGCTTGTTTTCAAGCAGTTAAACAGACAAAATTCAAGGAGAAACAAAAAAAATAGAGAAGAAAAATTTTGAAAAAGAAGAATAACAATAGTCTTTCCCAAACTGGGTTTGGGAAAGCCAAATCATATTACCTTGTTTCTCTGGGAATGACATGTGTTACGAATAACCAATTGGTCAATGCAGACTATTCAATGAACAGGACTATTCAATTAACAGGGATTTGGGTATATTTATGTGTTTTCATGATAAACTGAGCATTTATTCTGTAAATCATCTTGGTATAGCAGATTATTTATTTACTGGTTTTTAAGGTCACATACTTCTGTACAACGGCTAATCGGGACTGCAACATGGTGATAAAGTCAAGTCCAGCCAACCGTTTACATACATGTTGCCAGTTTTAGAGGACTTCCACTCCAGGCAATGGTGACCGGGTCCTATTTTACCAGAGAAACAAGCTCTGCTTCACATGCCCGGGGGTCCCACAGGGGCAGGTATAACAGATTAATTGCCTGTATTTAAAGCACTGGGGTAAGATAGGTCTACAGACAGCAGGAGTTCAGTAGTTGTTAAGAGTTATGGAGTTCACACTGTAACCTATTTTCAGTTTACAGGTGAAATTTGTACTGAGTGTATGCATTTGGAAGTTATAATCCATTAACAGGGTTATTGAAGTTAGAGACAGCCAGTTAAGTGGGTGCTTTTGAATGAGGTGTTCCCCGGTGATGTGACTCACTTTGTCTCCTAACTGTATAGGAAATTTGGGGATCAGCAGTGTGCTTCAAAAGGAGATAAAAATGTATATATACATGTGTTGCTCTTGTGTTATAGTCATAGATGCTGAAAATGTACATAAATATTAATAAATAAATGATCATACATTCTTCCAGACAGTTTTAAGATTATGTGCTGGCAGTGGTTTCTAGTCATTCCTTGGCTCCAGGCAGCCATAACTTTACTAAAACTCAAAGCTATGCAACTTGACTTAAAGGGTGTGGTTTATTTATTGATTTATTTATTTACTTATTTATTTACCTTTAACTAGTAGATTTCTAAATTATTTTTTTAAATTTTTTTTCGTAACATGAGTATTTTTTATTCAAAGATGCCATTCGACCAGCAAGGGGAGCCCAGGTTTATCAAGTTTTTCTTTTAAAAGTGTTTTGTTACAATTTATTGGAGGGTGCCTGTTTGGCACTCTTCAATAAATGGTAATAAAACAATTGCGTATAAACATTTTTTTTTACAACTGATCAATCAACAAGCTGATGAATACAATGTAAATCCACTAAAGTACGGTAGCACATGTTAAAGACTCATGGCCCAGGCGATGTTTACCAAACCCTATCCTATTATACCAGTTCAGAAATTCTTTACAGTGGTGGACAGTTAATTTATTTATTCATTTATTGGTGTTTAAAGTCACATATTTCTGCACAATGGCTAATTGTGACTGCAACATGGATATAAAGTCAAGTCCTGCCAATCGTTTATACCCATGTTGCCCATTTTAGAGGAACTTTCACCCCAGATATTGGTTACTGGGTCATATTTTACCAGTAAAACAGAGATTGTTTACCATAGGAAATAAGCACTGCTTCATTTCCCAAGGGTTATCATGGTGATAGTGAAGAATTTAGTCCTGATCCTCCTTTCAGGCTTCCCACAATGAATACAACACTTCAAGCCCTAAATATAGAGATGGCCAATATACCGAAAAACCGAATCAATCCAGATATCATAGAGATACCGAAAATCCGAACCGAACTGATCGTTGGATACCGATACCGTCTGAATTTTAAAATTTCCCTACATTTGCAATTTTTAGTCCCTGTTGAAACTTGATAACAGTTGCAAGGTACATTTTCATGAAAGAAATGACAGATTTTTGTTAACCCTCAGTGGACTGGACAGAGGTCCTGAATTCCCACTAGACTACAACCTGTACATGTCCAATTGCTTAGCTGTGATTTCTAGTCAGGTCTTGGCTGCCTGTTGAGGCAGGCAAGACCTGATTGGAAATCACTCTCCGGGTGTTTTGTCTATTGTCAGCAGGACCCCCTAAAGATAGCATGGACAGGGTACATGCTCTGAAATAGCAAAAGCCAGAAATAGGCCTTTAAACATTAAGGTGCATTTAGAACAAGTCATAAAATTACTGTATTATGAATTATGGTCGTAAAAAATGACACTGTTGAGCTCATTGGCAGTGTCATTTATAGCGTTGTGGTAGAATGATACTACAACAACTTATTCTGGTTTTCCTGATGTCAATTCCTCTTTGGTGCTATCAGGAAATCTCACTCAAATCAGATGAACAGATGTATACCGCCTAAAAATACCAAAACCAATACCGCCCTCAAAATTCCAATACCCCCATCTCTACCTAAAAGTAAAATTCACTTCATTGACAACTTAGTATCATTCTTTCAGACACAAATATTTGTCTCAACTTACATGATGGGAAGGGATGAAAAGATGTTTCCCCAGCCAGATGTATTCAACCCAGAAAGATGGATGGATGGAAAAGATGAACTGGAGATGTTCAACAGGCATGTTACCTTTGGGTTTGGGAAAAGATCATGCATTGGTAAGGGCAATATTTTCCAAATTTTCCAAATCAATTGTGTTAAAACTACATTCTTCTCTTGCAACTGAACAAACAGGATTGTAAGATAATTTGAAATACCTAATCTCCTACGCTGTTTTTTTTTTCTTGGGGGGGGGGGGGGGGGGGGGTTGAAGCATTTTTATGCCATTAGCATCTTACGAAGATTGAAGTCTTGAGTTGGGGAAAGGCATGAAGGTGGTATCCCTGTTGTGTAGGTGTGGGTGAGGGAGTACGTTTTTAAAATATTTCTGTGGAGGAAAAGTATGCCCAAAATGACACTATTTGGAGACATTTTACAGCTTGAAAGAACATCTAGATTGGTGTTATCTGTGATTTCATTAGTTGATGCCTGATGCAGATTATAGAATTGAGGATTTTAGGAGGGGTGGGGATAATGGGATTTGGGGAGCCCAGGCTCTCATGGTCCCCCATGGCTTCATCACTGTTCATTGAGTCCTTTTCAAACTGACAGTTTATAGTGACATTTGGTTTTGAACTTGCCAAAGCATTAGACACATGACCATTAACATACAACAAAATTTTCCAACCAATTTCACCTTGCTCATATGACAAGGACAAAACCAGAACCTTACATCATTAATATTTGTGTGGTCCAAACTTATTTTTTTGAAATTATGATCAGTGTAAAAAGGTATAGCTTCCAGCTGTAATGTTACTGAAAAAAATTGAAATTAACACAGTTGGTCTGAACAAAGAACAACCAGTGTTCAACCCTCTTGACCTAACAAGTTCACTAAATCTACCAAACTTTATTATGCAAACATAACAACCTCAGGGATTATTGAAAAAAATGCCGCTCAGGATCACAGATCCAATGTCGAGTTGTGACCTTGACCTTTGACCTGGCGAGTCCAAGGTCAATAGGGTTCTTCCTCGCACCAAGGCCAACACACCTATGAAGTTTCATGACTCTAGGTTGAACCACTGTCAAGTTCTCATCCGGAAACCAATTGTTGCGATATACTATGTTCAAGGTCACTGTGACCTTGACCTTTGACCTGGTGAGTCCAACATCAATAGGGTTCTTCCTCGTACCAAGGCCAACACGCCTGTAAAGTTTCATGGCTCTAGGTTGAACCACTATCAAGTTATCATCCAGAAACCAATTGTTGCGATATACTATGTTCAAGGTCACTGTGACCTTGACCTTTGACCTGGTGAGTCCAAGATCAATAGGGTTCTTCCTCGCACCAAGGCCAACATACCTATGAAGTTTCAGGACTCTAGGTTGAACCACTATCAAGTTATCATCCGGAAACCAATTGTTGCGATATACTATGTTCAAGGTCACTGTGACCTTGACCTTTGACCTGGTGAGTCCAAGATCAATAGGGTTCTTCCTCGCACCAAGGCCAACACACCTATAAAGTTTCATGACTCTAGGTTGAACCACTATCAAGTTATCATCCGGAAACCAATTGTTGCGATATACTATGTTCAAGGTCACTGTGACCTTGACCTTTGACCTGGTGAGTCCAAGATCAATAGGGTTCTTCCTCGCACCAAGGCCAACACACCTATGAAGTTTCATGACTCTAGGTTGAACCACTATCAAGTTATCATCCGGAAACCAATTGTTGCGATATACTATGTTAAAGGTCACTGTGACCTTGACCTTTGACGTAGCGAGTCCAAAATCAATAGGGTTCTTCCCCTCACCAAGGCCAATCTACCTATGAAGTTTCATGAATGTGAGTTGAACCATTATCAAGTTATCATCCGGAAACCAATTGTTTAAGATTTACTATGTTCAAGGTCACTGTGACCTTGACCTTCGACGTAGCATGTCCAAAATCAATAGGGTTCTTCCTCCCACCAAGACCAACCTACGTATGAAGTTTAATGAATGTGAGTTGAACCACTATCAAGTTATCATCCGGAAACCAATTGTTTACGCCCGCCCGCCCGCACCGCCCGCCCGCCATTCACCAAACTATAAGTCGAGTTTGACTTCGTCACAACTCGACTAAAAATCTCTTCCCAAGAATAGAGCTTATATATATAACTATTGAATGAAGTCAGTGACTCTTTGTCGTGTACTTGAGCTAAAGGTTATATCTGGCATTATACTGTAGTTGAGATTGGAATGGGGGGGGGGGGGGGAGCATTGGAGATGGGCAATATACCGAAAAACCAAACTGATACCAGGATCATGGGGATACCGAATCGTTGAATACCGATATCATCTGAATTTCAAATTTTACTACATTCATTATTATAAGTCCCTGTTGAGGTGTGATAACAGTTGAAAGGTTCATTTTCATGAAAGAAGTGACTGGCATTAGAGATGGGCAATATTCCGAAAAATCAAACCAATACCAATATCATGGGGATACTGAAAAACTGAACCGAACCAATCGTTGAATACCAATATCATCTGAATTTTCAAATTTTACTATATTCACTATTTATAAGACCTCGTTGAGGTGTGATAACAGTTGAAAGGTTCATTTTCATGAAAGAAGTGACTGATTTTCTTTTCTGTTTTATTAACCCTCAATGAACTGGGCAACTGTCCTGAATTCCCACTAGACTACAACCTGCACATGTTCAATTGTTTAGCAATGATTTCTACTCAAAGGCAGCCAAGACCTGACTAGAAATCACTGCCCAGGTGTTTTGTTTATTGTCAGCAGGACCTCCTAAAGATGGCATGGTCAGGCAGGGCATATGTTCTGAGATCGCAAAAGCCTGAAATAGGCCTTTAAACATTAAGGTGCATTTAGAACAAGTCACAAAATTACTGTAGATATGATTTGTGGTTGTAAAAGAATGTAACTGTTGAGCTTTCAGTTTCAGGTGACTGCATTTGAGTCCGTTGTGAGCAACCCCGTTCTCCCCTCATCATTCTGTTATGGTTGCTTTATTGTGTAAAAATATATTGGTAAAGATAATGTTGGCCTATTCTAACACTCTCTATTTCTCTCTCTCTCTATTTCATTTGACTATTTCTGTAAACAGTTGGGGGGGGGGGGGAGATGTGTCCCCCTCCCTCCCCACACATCCATGTTTGACATTTTTGGCTCTATCATGACCGTGGTAGCAATAAAAAGTCAAGTTGAGACAATCCTTTAAGTTATGCTACTCACTTGAGAGGGTTAACTCCAGTTACCTGGTCCTATCATTTCCTATGGTCCATCTGAGAAGTTAATTAAGTCAGTGAGGGACTGAATTGTATTTTGGAAGAAAAGTATGAAAATTTTGTGTATTCTTCTGTGTATAGGGTAGATGTTACACAAGCTATTAATTGAAAATATAGTTTGTTTTCATTTTTTGGAATTCACTTAAAAAACAATGAGTGGTCTTAACTGGTAGAGTGCTGGAAGCCCATATTTGGGCTTTATTCTGAAGTGCTGGTACCAGAATTTAAACACTTCATATTCTGTGGATGTACTTCATGTTATCTTTGAAGTGATATAATTTTATCTGTTAGGATTTGCCTTGTTACAATTTATGGGAGAGTGCCTACTGGCACTCTCCCATAAATTGTAACAAGGCAAAGATGCACAAAGAAAGCTTAAGGACCATAAATAATTTAGCACTCTACCAGTTAAGATGAGTTTGAATGCTTTTTGAGAATAATACAGGCTTGTTTTGGTCATTGTGATGGGTAAAGAGTTGATTTAGATGAGATTTACACTAAGGCTATACTGTGCAGTGCACAGGGTTAGTCACACTTTCTGGTCATAAGAAATTGTTAACTGCCTGCCATATTACACACTACATGAAATATGCAATGACTAAGGCAGTAAAAATGCACAGGTTTAGTTAGCTTCATGTTACTGAGGGAGCAGGATTTAAGGAACTAAATGGAAATACTTATACTTACTGCAGCTGGCTGTGGAAAGTATTTTTAAAGGAAATTCCCAAAACGAAAACATATTCTGTTTTCGTTTAATAGCTTGTTATTAACAGTTTCTTATGTAGAAAATTAAAGTCGGTTAAATAATAAAATATTAATTTACAAACCATGATTTATGATATGTCAATCTTCATGCATGTGACTGGGAGACTTTTATGTAAGGATGGCACCAGGATTTCCCTGACACGAGGCACCTGTGCTCCCCAACAGGGAGGCTAGGGCATTCTGACACGTTCACAAGGGAAATAGTAATTTTCCCAATAGGGAGGGCTAGACATTCCCAACAGAGGTGGGTGGTTACCTCAACCCCCACCCCTGACAGTTAAATTGATGCAGATAATATAATCAAGTATAGTAGGTGTATATTGCAGACAGGACATGAAGCCACAAACAAATGAACTGGGTCCTACTCTAACACAAACTGGTAAATAAAATAACCATATTGACTGCACATAATTTATTTATTTATTTATTTATTGGTATTTAAGGTCACATATACTACTCAAAGTTTGCTAAGTACCAAATATTTGACACATCATTGTGAAATTTGCTTGTGACATATTTGCGATATTTTTAGTGGATATGATTGAGGAATGTATTGAGATGGTTCCCAGTGTTTACATTAGCTCTCTTGACAGGCATACTTTTCGTGACAGTCATGGAAAGCATGTACCCCTTGATTTCCATGATGTTTTCGTGTACTGTCTACATGTACATGACATGTGTAGGGTATTCAATCTTCATTTCAACACAAACCCTTATGATTTAATGATTGAATATGGCGAATGCAAATGTAAGAAGACATTTGTCTGAAGCAGAAATGTGGCGGGCTGTAGGCATGATGGAGCAAGGGGCTACCCATCGTCAGGTTGGTGAAGCCCTTGGGGTGCACCATACAGTGATCACCAGAGCCTGGGCAAGATTTCAGCAGTATGGCACACCAGTGAAACGGAATGGTGGTGGCAGAGTCAGGGCAACATCTACAGCTGAAGACTGGTTTTTGATCATTCGGGCCCGTAGGAACCGCTTTGCCACAGCAACTCAGCTTCGCAGTGACCTTCAGAATGCATCCGGGGTAAATGTTTCAACGCAGACTATCCGGGCAAGGTTGCACGAAGGTGGTCTCCGACCGAGAAGACCATGTATTTGCATTCCACTGTCCCAGAACCACCGCCTGGCACGATATGACTGGACCATGGACCATGTTGGATAGACCAGAGAAGACTGGCGACCTGTCCTTTTTACAGATGAGTCAAGGTACTGCCTAGAAGACACAGATAGGCGTTCTAGGGTATGGAGAAGACCAGGAGAGCGATTCCATGCAGCCAACATTGCTGAGCATGACCGCTATGGTGGGGGTCAATCATGGTCTCGGGCGGCATCAGCAGGGATGGACGTACACAGATCTCTGTGTCCTTGAACGTGGTACATTGACTGTACAGCGGTATATTGATGAGATCCTGGATGTCCACGTCAGATTGTATGCAGGTGCAGTGGGTGATAGATTCATTCTGATGGATGATAATGTCCATCCTCATGTTGCCCATGCTGTCTGGGAGTACTGACAGAGGGAGGGGATTGAGTGTATGGACTGGCCAGCAAGATCCCCTGACCTCAATCCAATCGAACATGTCTGGAATGAGTTGCAGCTTGCAATTTCAGCCTGTTCAGTCCAACCAAGAAGTGTCCAGGGGCTTGATGCCATGCTGGTCCAAGAATGGAACAACATCCCACAAAGGACCACCAGGAACCTGACTGGGAGCACGAGAAGGCGTTGTCAAGCTGTAATTAACAATAATGGGTCTCATACTCGATATTGAACCTATACGAGTTTGCTCCGTCTTTTTGACAAATTGTAAAATTTCCTCTTTTACCAATAATATCCATTTTCCATGGTTATCGTATTCAAAAGCTAAAATATAATGTCAAACACAAATAAAATCTTAATTTCTGTACTTAAATCATTAAAGATATAATTAAATAAAAATATATACACTTTTCATCACAATATTTCAACTAAAACGTAAAAGTGGTAGTTGGATATACTTGGTGCTTAGCGAACTTTGAGTAGTATATTTCTGCACAATGGCTAATCATGACCATGACAGTTTTACTGTGGAGGATGCCTGAGTACCTGGAGAGAACCACCGAGCAATGGCGAGCAACTGTCAGCTACCCAACAATCTAACTCCACAGAAGCTGGGTTAGCATTGGTTGAAGACAGGTGCACCATCGACGTGCAGTACGCCTAGTACACAATGCCTCCGTGCCCCCACGTGGGCAATGGGGGTGAAGACTGCAAATAACAAATTAATGGAAACACCAAACAATTTATTAGACCTTTAATACAGATTAAACTTGTTTATCATCTCTAGATTAAAGAGTAAATGCCTGTTAACCCTTAAACCAATGCACTCAACATTATACTATTTTAATTATTATTTTTTTAAATTGCTCACAATATTTTGACTAAACCATATCAGTGACCGCTCATTGGAACAAGCTCCACATAATATGGAAATTATATTCAACATTAAAACTGAGATTCTATTGTAATCTCCAAATTAATGGCTCATTGAACCAGAAGCGGAAAAGCACCGACTGCTTGCTGCCTCGGGCCAACACTCGGTGCCACCCAAACCCCATGTATCGTAAAGTATTTTCTGGTGACTGGTTTCATATAGAATCTGGATTTCCTGGCTTTATTGACATATTTTGTTGCCCCAAAGAGTTGTCACTTAAGCCCCCCCCCCCCCCACCCACCCCTTCACCCTATTTAAGCCACTGCTCTGAACAACAACAACAACAACAAAAAATTACTAGAAAATTTGGAGTCTCCCTCCAATATAGGGAGACTTAACATGTCTTACCTTTTACCTCCATGGAAACTTCCATTTTCCTTATTTATTTATTGGAGTTTACAACACATTCGACAGCCAGGGTCACCTCATGTCAGACAGTTTCATGAGTGGAGGAAGCTGGAGTACCTGGAGAAAAGCAACAAGAAACGGCGAGCAACTGTTAGACTCCCCAACATACTAACTCCACAGAAGTGGTTGAACACATGTGCACCATCGAAGTACAGTACGCCTTAGTACATAGTGCCCCCATATGGGCAATCTGGATTAAGTGCCTTTCCCAAGGACACAACACAGTTACACCTGGTATGGATCAAACCTCTCGATTTGAAGTTCAAGGCGGTAACCACTGATCCACCGTGCTCCCTCCATTTTCCTTGTGGATGTACTTTCCATGTGGGTCTCAGTCATATTTGTCAGCAATGGTGAAATCTAATCAACAAGGGGTTCTATTGAATGAGCTAGCTTTCAGTTTTATCAGCTTTTCAAACAATACATCCACCAGCAAGAATAGTATAATTAGTAAACAGTCAGAAGCATACTAGACACTGAATAATCACGTAGATGGAAAGCAAGCCAACTTTATTTTATGGAAAATTCTTTTCATTCCAGGCCGAAGAATTGCCGAATCTGTCATTCAGTCATTTGCTTTGGAGGTTAGTTTTAATGTTTCTTTGGTTTTTTATGCCCCCGACTTAAGTCGGGGGGCATATAGTGATTGAAGTGTGCGTGTGTCCGTCCATGTGTGTGTGTCCAAGCCAATAACTCGAAAACTGTTAGGGCCACAGTCATCAAACTTCACACAATTATAAAGGACCATGGGAGGATGTGTCACACACCATAGCCGGGTTCGTACCTTCAAGGTCAAGGTCACACTAAAAATCAGTCAATATTCGTGTCTCTGCCATAACTCAGAAACGAATCATAGTACAATTGTTAAACTTTTTACAAATGTTAAGGATAGTCAAAAGGTGTGTCGCGTATAATAGTTTCTTCCGCATCTGCAATCTGAAGGTCACAACTGACCTTCATATGTTCAGAGCCACAAAACTCCAAAACTATTAGGGCTACAGTCATCAAACTTCACACAATTATAAAGGACAACGGGAAGATATGTCACACACCATAGCCGGGTTTGTACCTTCAGGGTCAAGGTCACATTTCAAGGTCACACTAAAAATCGGTCAATATTGGTGTCTCAGCTATAACTTGGAAACAAATCATAGTACAATTGTTAAACTTTTTACAAATGTTAAGGACAGTCAGAAGGTGTGTCGTGTATAATAGTTTCCACCACATCTGCAAGGTGAGGGTCACAGGGTGGGGGGGGGGGGGCATGTGTTACCTTAGTAACATTCTTCTTGTGTTTAGATGAATCAAGGCATGGCCACATCTGCTCGATAATTTACAAACTGAGCAGTTGAAAAAAAGTTAAAAAATTTATAGTAATTTATATATTTTTTATACTTACCAATGACCCAGACTTAGCTGGTGCTAACTCCAACAAAACCAGGGCCAAACACAAATTTTGCCCCCCAATCCCCAAAATTTGCATCCAAAACAAAAAGAAATCATGTCCTAAAGGACCTCCATAGTATGCCTCTACTGCGCATGCGCAGTGACGCAGTCGTCCCGAAATTGGCGCCAATTATCATTCTTACTGGCAGTGCCTGGTCAGCGCTATGTACTCAGCGGGGAGGCAAGAGTTCCCAACTCCAGGGAGGGCCATCCCCGTCTGGGTCATTGGTAAGTATAAAAAATATATAAATTACTATAAATTTTTTAACATTTTTATACTGTACCAATGACCCAGACTTAGCTGAATAGTAAACAGGCTGAAGGGCCTAGGACATAGAGGAAAATCCAATAAGCTCAACTATATAGTAAAGAGGTAACCCCTTAAGGAGAAAAGGAGTATTAGGCTTTACATGTATCTTTCTTATTTAATATTAAATTAGAAAGATACACTACCCTTAATAATTGAGCACAATAACATTCATGTTCTCTGTTAACATCCAGTATAACCCTTATACTAATTATTTTTAAAGCAAGCCAATAAATAAAGTAGTCCAGAGAATTGAGACTCTTTATAATCATTTAAAAGTGTCCGAGTATTGTATATTAAAGCCCGTTTGACACTTGACATATACAAATGCTTCACACCGAGCTACACTTTAAAAATAAGACATGAATGAAATTAAACATTAATATTACACTTTAAAACCATCCCGGAAGCGACTCAGAAATACTGACTTGGAGGAGGCATTCCCTTGCTTTTCACTATAAAGCAGGTGACCTAAGGGAACACCCGCCCCCCCCCCCCCCCCCCCCCCCCCCTCCCCTTGCCCTGGGTCAAATAGCCCAGAGCGAAGAGGGCAGCCGGACGGAGTCACTGCCGGAACAGAAAGCCTGCATAACTATAGTTGCAACTGTTTAGTGGACGACATTCTGAGCAACAGATAACGGACCTAAACAATGCAGGTCTCCAGAAATGGACTCAATATTTCTGAGATAAAAATTCGTAAATGTGGATGGCTGAGACCAATAAGCAGCCTTCATTAAATCTGAAATAGCAACACTATTAGCATAAGCCCAGGAAGTAGAAAGAGCTCTTACTTCATGAGCAGAAATCTTAAGCACAGACTGCTGAGAAGAAGATAAATCTTCATAAGCAGTACGGATAGTTAACTGAATCCATCTAGCAATAGAATGGACTGAAATGTCCTTTCTATTAGGCATCAAAGACAGAAAGAAACGTTTCCGTCCCTTTCTGATAAACTGAGATCTCTGTTTATAGATACGTAGTGCTCTAACAGGACAGAGTAAAGGCCTACGCCCGTCTGAAGACGGAAGAGCCTTAATAACAATAGGTTCCGGATATTTATTAGGAGCCTGATTCTTAGCTAAAAAACCCACATTAGTAGTGAAGGTGATAGTGTTCCCAACACTACGATAATGAGAATCATCCACCGATAGTGCATGAAACTCACTGACTCTTCTGGCAGAAGAGAAAGCTAAGAGAAAAGCTGTCTTATAAGATAAGAATTTGAAATCTACTGTCCCAAGAGGTTCAAATGGCTTTTCCTTCAATTTAAGGAGAACCCAAGCTAAATTCCACTTAGGAATTAATCTAAGAGTTCTGGGTCTATTTATCGAAAAGTTTCTAACCAATTTCGATAAAGAGACATTAGATCCAATTTGTAAACTATCATGATGTGCATAGGTATCAGATAACATAGATCTATAACCCTTTATAGTAACAGGCTGCAGTTTGATTTCGTCAAACAAGTATACTTGAAAGTTTGCAATGTCTGGTATAGAGGGATCAAATATATCTACAGAATGATCCCTACACCAACGACGAAAAACCTTCCACTTAGCCGCATAGTTTAGCGAAGAGGAGGTCCTCCTACAGTTAGAAATCGCGTCCACTGCTCGTCCTGAAAAGTGCTTGCCATGCAAGAAGGACCGCACAACGGAAAAACGTGAAGGTTGAGACCTTGCGGGTTGTGATGGAGTTGGCGCGATTTCCCCTGCGAAAGAAGATCCTCTCGTGGAGGAAGCTTCCGCGGTAGGTCCCACAACAGACACCTGAGTAGATTTATCCACGGTCTCTGTGGCGACAGAGATGCTACCAACAGAATCTTGCATTGAGATTGTTTTATCTTTAGCAATACTTGTTGAATTAACGGCGCTGGAGGATACGCATATCCTATCATTCCGTCCCAAGGGATCGACAGAGCGTCTACTGCAAATGCTCTTGGATCCGGACACGGGGACACATACGTCTGCAACTGATTGTTGAGATGTGTCGCAAATAAGTCTATCATTGGCCGTTCCCATTGGTAGCAAATCTGATTGAATACTTGTTTGTTGAGAGTCCACTCCGATGGCAACAAGCGACCCTTTCGTGAAAGGGTGTCTGCTAGCACATTCAGACGACCCGGTATGTGACGGACCGAAAGAAGAACGTGATGTTCTAACGCAAACAGAAGGATTCTTTCCGTTAGATTGAACAACGGAACTGAATGAGTGCCTCCCTGATTCCGTATATACGCCACTACTGTCGTATTGTCGGATAGGATTTGGACATGAGCATCGTGAATAATGTCCATCCAGTGACGTAACGCAAGCCAAATTGACATCATTTCCTTGATGTTTATGTGCTTGCACAGGAATTGCGGATCCCAAAGACCCTGGCATCTCGAATCCGTTGGGATTAATGATGCACCCCAACCTGTTTGACTGGCATCCGTCATAACGGTAAAACTCGGATCCGGCAACTGCAGCGGAACTCCTTGAGTTAACCACTGAATGTTTGCCCAAGTCTGAATCTCTTGTTTCACTTGATCTGACAAGAGAACGTCTACATCGAGCGAATGAATTTTCACACTCCAATTCTGAGTCAGGAAAATTTGAAGAGGACGTGTGCGTAGCCGCCCCATCGGAATGAGATCCGCGGCGGCTCCGCACAGACCTATCAGTCTCATAAATTCTCTCGCCGTGACTTTGTCTGCGTGCAGACAATAGCGAGCGTAACAACTGACTAATTTCGCTCTGGTTAACGGCAGACGAACGAGATTGTTGTGCGTCTCGAAGCTCATTCCCAGATGAGTGAATGACTTGGACGGCACCAGATCCGACTTCTCCTCGTTTACTATGAAACCGAGACGTCGGAGCAATAGAAGAAGATTCTGAACATCGTTCTGAAGCGTTAACTCGTTGCCGTACCTCTGAAGAATGTCGTCCAGGTAGGCCGACGTTACCGCAGACGAATGAGCTCGGAAGTAGATCATTACCGAGTTCATTACCCGAGTGAAAGCCCAGGGTGCTAGATTCAATCCGAAGCACATGGCCCGGAACTGATACACCACTCCTAGGACTGCGAAGCGTAGATACTTTCGGAATGTCGGATGTACCATGACGTGAAAGTACGCATCTTTGAGATCTATGCTCGTTGCATAATCGTTCACCCGAATACTCACTCTGACCGATCGAATCGTCTCCATATAAAACTTCGGAGCGACGATCAGCTTGTTTATCCAGCTCAAATCTATGACTGGACGGAACGAGCCGTCTGGTTTCGGAACCAGAAACAGATGGCTGTAGAATCCCAGAGATTCCTGGTTTTCTACGACCTCTACCGTGTTCTTCATTAAAAGAGACTGCACCTCTGATAACAGAGCGTCTCTTTTCTGTGGATTTGACGGAAGATGAGTCCACTTTGGACTTCGAGTTAATGGAGGCTTTCATTTGAAGGATATCTTTAGACCTTCCGAAGTCACTCCTCTCACCCAAGGGTCGTCCGTAATCGACGCCCACTCTTGTGAAAAACTCGACAACCTTCCGCCAACCGGAACGCGATAGAGGTTTAAGCCATCACCTCCTGGACCTGCGAGGCCTGCGGTAGGAGAAACCACGTCTTCCACGACCCGCACCTCGCCTCGTCGACCTCGGGGCGTCCGACCGATTGTCCCGGCCTGAAGGACGTCCCGAACGAGAGTCGCTATCCTGACGGTCTCTCGAATAAGACCAAGAGGACGCACCGGAACCTCTATAGGAACCTCTCTTGGGCGCATTAGACCCAGAAGTGCCTGTCTTATTCGTGTCTGCTGTATCCGACTTTTTAGGAGCCGATCTGAACAACAGAGAATCATTAGCTTTCTTTTTAATTTTATCATAAATAGCGGAAAGCTTGCCGTCAAAGAGAAGTTCTCCTGAGACCGAAGCGACTCTAAGAGAGTTCTTCACCTTAGAATCCACTAGTGTGGATGTAGCTAGGGCTGCGTCACGTCTAACCAACTCCAGATTTGCCACTGAAAGGGCGGAGTTACACGTGGAATAAGCTACTGCCCTTGAAAGAAGTCTTAAAGAGGATTGTATATCCTGAAACTCTTCCCCTTGAAGGCGCAGTGATAACGCCTTAGTAAGGTGATCTGCGTAAGATAAGGCATCTAAATTGGCTCTGTTAGACGCAATAGCTGTTTCCAACACCGCGGTTGGAATAGAAGCTGACGACGGTAATGATAGCTCTAAGTCTTCCGCCTCGTCGTCCATACGCAGAGGAACTCTCGGTATACCCTGTCCTGCCGTATCGAATTTATTCCTTGCATTAATGAAAGGCAGGTTAAGAGTATTAGCGGACAAGAAACCTGCTTTCCCCGTCCTGGAAGCAAGTTTAAATATAGCGTCGTTCAATAATTCAAATGTTCTTGCAACATTATTGGACTGCGACGGAAACTCGGGAGCGATGTCCCTGAACCGCTCAAAAAATTCAGAGTCCAATGACGCTATAATTCTCTTGTCCGGAAGCGCAGCAGTCTGGCCCGACGGAACAACTTGAGGGAGAAAGTGCCGGATGAAGTCCACGGCAGCTTTATGTTGTTCCGAAAGGGATAGCTCCAATTCATCCGTATCCCTTTCACCATCCGGTCGGACCTCCCGATGTTCCCGGTCGTCCGCCCCCGATGCTTCGGCGGAGCGTACCGACCCAGCGCCGTCGGATAATTCTCGATCCGACACCGTTTCTGTCGGCTGCTGGGATGCTGCGATAAGCTGTGCTATCTGCACAAGAATGTCCGACGTCGAGACCTGCGGAGGCGCAGTCTTTCGCTGCTTCGCCGAGGGCAGCTCCGCATCAGATGACTCCCGCATACTTTTCCTATGCGAACGTCCGGAGTCCATCGGTCTCGAATCCCTGGCTGCCGGATGGTGTGACCTGGTCGCCGAAGAATCCTTCATCGGCGAAGCTGGTAAAATATCGGAGGTCACGCAGCCAAGGTGCGGTCGTGTGCGCTGACGAGAAGAGGAAGCCTTAACAGTCTCTGCGGACTGCTTATACAACGGAGCGTCCCGAGCGACGGACGTATGCTCCGCTAAAGACACATTTTGTACCACAACATCTGGTCCCAGATGTTGTTGTACGAGAGAGGGACCTCTCTCGCTCGCGGCCCGGCTGGACCTGGACGAGCTAGGAACCGGACTAAAAGGCTTCCTCCGTTCTCGTTTACTATCCGCCGTCACTGGGTGTGCATCTATTATGTTTATAGTGCTCGCGTCACCCAAAATTTCCTCTTGGACCGCAGCGGACGAACCCGGCTGCCGAACCATTCGGTGAATGGACGCTACACCGGGCGAGCTAGCGGACGACATTTGTCTAATCTCCATGAGCACTTTTGCCGCTAGCTCTGAATTCCTTTGTGACGACGGACGCACACTTGAAGAAGATAACATGGAAACATCACCCTGTTCTGGTTCCTCTGAAATAGAAACTGAGAGAGTAGAGTGACCTTGTGGAGAAAGAGCCGGCATCGCTCTTTCTCCAGAAACAACATATCGTGACACACGTTTCCAATGTTTCTCATCCCAATGCTCACATATAGAACAGGGATTAATGCGAGAACACTGACTACAATTAATACAATGATCATGAAAGTCAGAGGAAGATTTCTTCCTATTACAATTTGAACAATGTCCCTTCATTGTGAAAGAACAACAATAAGTCCTAGTTACTCGCAAAAACCCCTGACACAAAGATACATAATAACATGATCCATTAATAAATGAAAAAACAATTGCAAAACAAAATAATTTTGAAAAAATATTTTTTCAGAGAAGCCCAAGTTGCTGAAAAGTAACGTTGAGCCCCGATGGATCCGATGGCAAAGTGTGGTCAAAAATTTTAAATTTATATAAAATAATTAATGAGACACTTTCGGATAATATAAATGTATCTTATAATGAAATAAACTAGCACAAAGGCAAACAGCCCCCCGCAAAAAAGGCTGTTGCCAATGAAAACAAACAGTGTAAACACACTAGAAAACATGACTCCAGGCACTGAAAAAACTGGCCCGGAATCAGTCATCAATTACACTCTATCTGATGCAAAACAGAGACTCCCAGGGGAGAATCTGTAGAACATCAGATGGAAGATGCAGAACACAAACGTTATACACCCATGGGTGAAAACGTAACTATGGGGAAAATAACAGAAAACATTCTGTAACCAAGCAACTCTCCCAGGAATTTTTAGAAATGAAACTTCTCAAAAATATGCCAAAAGCATGGGAGAATTGCCAGGGGGGACTTTAGAAGGCTAGGGGAGAGGAAACACTGAATAAGCAGTGCAACAATTAGCAAGAATGACAACAAGAGGCCCATGCCTCGAAAATAGGCAACTTAACATAATTTCATCAAAAAATTTTAAGTACAGCCCTGATTATTTTTTGCCACTTCTTTTTCCTCTCCTCCTTCTATCCTCCTTAGAATCACATTTTCTCCAAAAATTACGTGTCTGGCATCCTTTAAACTGAGATTTACAAGCACAAAGATCAGTGAGATGTTGACTGATGAAGGGCCAAACAGAGAATGATAATTGGCGCCAATTTCGGGACGACTGCGTCACTGCGCATGCGCAGTAGAGGCATACTATGGAGGTCCTTTAGGACATGATTTCTTTTTGTTTTGGATGCAAATTTTGGGGATTGGGGGGCAAAATTTGTGTTTGGCCCTGGTTTTGTTGGAGTTAGCACCAGCTAAGTCTGGGTCATTGGTACATTATAAAAATATAAAAATTTTAATTTTAAAAACATTACAACCAATCGATATCATGTAACCCCTCACTGCACAGAATGCGTTTGACGAGTTCGTTCTAATGAGGGGTTACATGATCTGATTTTGTTTAAATCTTTTGAAAAAGTTTGAAAAAGAAGACAAATTTTGATAATGTGTACGTTGGGTAATGGATTATGGCAAAAAAAGACACACCGGCACAGACATTTCCCACTGAAATGTCTTTTTCTTGTAATATGCCACGGAAATATTGTTTTTAAAAAAATGTATATATATTGAGCCCTAATGATTTTCAAACCTGACACAAAAATACAGACATTTGATTTAACTCTTTACCTAACATAAAAAGCAGACAACACTTGCAAAATAAATTTTTGAATAACTAATCTTTTTCATTTTTAGTCTTAAAAAATATGTTATGACCCCTAATTGGAACAAGTTCCATGAGCTCATTCCAACGAGGGGTCATAACCTATGTTTTTGAGACAAAAAATGAAAAACATAATAAAAATTAAGTGGCGATTTTTGAGAATAGTGCTGGCGTGTTTTGGCCGTTACATTGGATAAATGGTTAAACCTAGTGTTGAACTTTGTAAATTTATTAAACTGACTGATAATAATTGATATTATTCATTGATGAGCTCCAGTTTCGTCTTTATTAGGATGTTACACAAGCTTTTGTTTTTCTTATAAGCAACGTCTTGTTGAAGATTAAAAGGCTCTTTTAATTAGAGTTGATTAAATTGAATTCATCTTTTACTATATTGGTGGTTTTGAAATTCATTCATTGTATGCTAAAGTAAAAAAAATGATGGACCTTCTTTCTGATGAAACACAAAACTATGCAATCTACAAGACTTTGTACAACTCAACACCACACCACTACAATTGTGCAGATATTGTACATGGCATTGGACTGTTTGGTTTGTACAAAAAATAACTGATAAACCTCAGTGCAACCAATACAGGTATTTAACTTATTAAGCTAAAGTCTATTTTAAACCATTTCAATATGAAACCTCTAGTAATGTCCTAGCAAACATTTGTCTGACAACTGCAGTTTTACAAAATACAGTACACATCAAAAACCTGAAAGAAAATGACTTCATTCATTTCAGATGTGCAAGCAAATGAAATTTGAGTTAGCAGACCATACACCAATCAACACCGTTTTCCGTCTCTTAGCTGAACCAGACCGCCCCTTGAAGATCACAGCTAGAAGGAGAAGTCACAAGTTGACACATTTTGGAGGATCCATCATTTGTTCATCCATGATGAAGAAACAGGACACATTCACAATCGATGACGATACCTTTGAGTAAATTGAGAACAAGATGACCAACTTACCAGAAACCAAGTAGACCCAAAGCTTTCAAAATGATATCTTCCATTTCAGTTCAATGTCATTGGGTTGGAATAGCTCATACTTGATATGTGGGGGCAAATTAATTATTATATTGGTCAACCAACACTTTCACCTGTAAGTATCTACATGTATCTTGGTACACAGTTTTTGGGTTGAGTCACTTCAAGTGTCTATGGTTATATCATAAAGTGTGTTATATAAAAACACGTTTCGCCAACAGCTTCTGTTATTATTTATTTATTGGTGTTTAAGGCTGGATTTGGCATCTATGCTTATATTATGACCTCAACACAAGTACAGGCCTACTGGCAAATCTGGCATTTGTTTATACTTGAACGACCCACTTTAAAGGATTCATTTCATACCCTATTGCCAGGCTTCGTTACTAGGTCCTCTTGTACCAGTAAAACAACTTTTTACCACATTAAACCTTTACCCAACATAATGGCCCAAACCGGCCAGTGCTATTCACAAACATCATTCAATTTTCATTATTTTTTCATTTTTTTTCTCAGATATATAGCTTATGACCCTTCACTGGAACAAGCTCATTGAGCTCGTTCCTTTGAGGGATCATAAGCTATGTTTTTGATGCCAAAAAAAAAAAAAAAAAAAAAAAAAACAAATTACCTGGTATTCAAGAATTTTGTTTGTAAGTGTCATCTGCCTCTCATGTTATGTAAAGTGTTGAACAAGCTTTGCTCCATTCCTTATGTTTAAATGGGAGGACAACTGCATATCACAAGTGGTGTAGTTAGCTTTTTGCTGTGGGTGGTGGTAGTTGTTTCAATAAAAAAAATTTCTGACAGACCAATAAAATGATGATCTATTCCAGATTTCCTCTGACAACCATTGAATTCCCTATAATTATAGACCTATTTGGCCTCAGTACAACCAATACAGGCATTTAATTTATATCTTGTCAATTAAGATATAACAGAATAAATGCTTAGTTTTTCACTAGAATACAAGAAAATGGCCAAATCCCTGTGAATTGAATACTTCTGCTAACTGAATAATTTTCACTGGCAATGTGGCTATTCAATTAGCAGAGTTCCACTGTATACTATTAAGGGCTTAATAAGCAAATTGTCAGTTCATAGACCACTGGATACCGAACCCAGTGGTCAATGAACAGAAAATTTTCTTGTTTGGTCCCATAGTTCCCTCTGAACAAGAAAGTAAGAGTATAAACATAAGTTCACACACTGTACTGTTCCCCAAAACAAAATCATTATGTGTCCACTGTCAACCCAACTTTGCCTGAATTTTCAGTTGTATTAGCGGGGGAGGAATTCGTCACATACAGGTGAATTGTGCACTTGGTGATACCTTCTTGAAATTTGGCACACTGTTAGTGTAGGCTATGAGGTTCTCAAAAACGATCGGCTACAAGTTGACACCGACCGGTGGCGACCAGTAGCGGCACAATCCAAAATGGCCGCCAGCGGCTGAAGGGAACCTCCTTTTCGACGGTCTACCGACTATACATCCGATTGTAAGGGCGCGAAAGTGAACTCTGATCCACGCACGTGTTGGAAACAGACGTGGGAGATGATGTAGAATAAAACGAGATTCTCTATACGGACGCATCAATTTCTTGGAACTTGAAAAGAGCGTTGTTTCTCCGGGATCAGCGTCATTCAGGCAAACCTGAATGACGCTGATCCCGGAGAAACAACGCTCTTTATGAAGCAGTCTCTTTGCCATACAATCTCTTGTTTGGCGTAATTCCGCAAGCAATTCTGATTTGTCTGTCGAAATTAATTCGAGAACGCGATTGTTCACAAAAATCATTCACAGAATGAGTGAGAATCCTCTTCGTGTACGGACTAGTACTGACTGGGAACGTTGTTGCTTTTGCCAGCAAGACAGTTCCAAGAAATTGATGCGTCCGTATAGAGAATCTCGTTTTCATGACGCCTATAAAGCTATTGAGGAAGACATAACGCGCTTCCTAGATAATGGCGTTGAGCTTCCATATAATTTGACCATTGATTGTTTGATGAGAGAGAGTGATGAGTGTATGTCGATGTCACTGTTGACGAATAAGGCAATATATCATAAGACATGCCGTGACAGTATTCGGACTCACATCGTACAGCGCGTGCTACACAAGCGAGAGCGAAATGAGGCAGTGGCATCCTGCTCCACGCTGAGTCCTAAAAGAACACGGACAAGTTTTGAATCTGGCTGTGACAGGAAACTGCCCCAGTGTGTTTATTGTCACAAACGCGAAGGTGACAGCAGTGAGCCTATTTGCAGATCAATGTCTGATAACAATAAACTCAAAATTATGGCAAAGGAAGCCGAGAACTGGGTTGTTTTTTCTCGGGTCAATGCAGCATTTGATTCCGCTGCTAGTGATCTTTACTATCACAAAACCTGTTATTGTAAGCTTGCCAATGAAGCACGAGCGGCTAAATCTAAAAAGTCGAAGAACGCCGAACATTCCGCGTCAGGCCTGCCCTATGACCCTCTCGTTATGGCAGAGCTCATAACATTTGTTGAACACAACGATTCCGCGATGAAGCTTGTCGATCTCAAGAATCTGTACAGTCGGAGGTTGAAGCAAGTCGGTTCTGATTGGCTTAGTGAAGAAATACATTCCACTCGATTCAAAGAACATTTGTTGCAGAAATTGGGCGATGGCTGGGACGCCTTCACACAGGGTAGAGATGTGTTTATTTCAAGTAGGTTTCGAGTTGGCTCCTTGTTGTCCGAATCTTTAACTCGTATAGTGTCTGAGGAAGAGGCAAAAAAGATAGTTGATGTGGGTCTTCTTCTGCGTAAACACATACTCATATCTCAAGCTCCTTTCACGGGATCATTTTCATCTTATTGCTTGAGCGAGCCTGTACCCAACTCACTCCTGACTCTTCTTAGAGTTCTACTTGAGGGCACATGTAGTATACAGAACTTAGGCGATGATGAGACTGTTAATGCCAAGACTCGAGTGGCTTGTACTATTTCACAGATGTTGATCAGCAATTCAGCGAAACGCTCCGAACATGCACAAAATGTTCACCAGAGACGTGACAGAGAAACTCCAATGCCTCTTTATGTGGGTTTGAAGTTGCATGCCCATGATCGTATGAAAAATCTTATCAGAGATTTTCATCAAATGGGACTCTCTGTCTCTTATGATCGCGTAATGGATGTTCGCAGGAGTTTCGCGAGAGCTGTTTCACTGCGGTTCAAGAACGAAGGTGTTGTAGTCCCAGCTAACTGCAAACGTAATGTTTTCTCGATAGGAACCACTGATAACATTGATGTATCTGGTAGATCTGATATGCATGGTACGTCCATCACACTCATTGGTCAACTGAGCAGGGACAATGTGGGTACTGATCCCCCACCACTGAGTTTAGATGTTCCAGAAGACACACAAATTGAACTCCCAGACGACTATGCATTTGTTCCTTTCGTTGAAGACTTTGGTGGGGACATCAGGCTTGAATCTCCAGATGAATGTAATGTACGGCCCAATGAATATGCAGATTTGAACGTGGGAGAGAATGACTGGTTGTCTCATGTGTCACAGATCAGCAATAAAGGGAAGGTTGATGGCAGCTGGCAGCTTGATGAAGTCCCTGTGACCTTTTCAGGCTTCTTTTCAAAACATGAAGATCAAGACAATGTCAAACCTCGTGCAGTTATTGGGGTATTCCCTGTTTTCAGTGAGCAGAAAGCGGACTCACTCAGTATGCAGAAGCATGCTATGTATGTGGTCAGGGAAGCTACTGCTTTCGTAAACCCCGGCCAGATACCTGTCATTGAAGGTGACTGTCCGTTGTATGCCAGGCAGAAAAAATGTCAATGGCTGTTCCCAGAGGAGATAGGTGAGGATCGAATGGTGTGTATGATTGGATTCCTGCATCTTGAAATGTGCACCCAAGAAGCTGGTGGTAAGCTTATGGGTGGTTCTGGTTGGGAGCGAATGTTTCACCTCGCAAAGATATTCACACCCGGTGTAGCATCATCCCTACTTGGTGGGAAACATGTCAAGAGGACGCGACAGGCATATCTTCTCACTCTAGCTTGGCTTGAGATCCTCAGAAAGAATGCTTATGAGATTTACTGTCAGCAGACTGGGCCCCATGAGTCATTTGAAATGTGGGAACAGAGGATTCTTTCACAATCTCCAACTGCGCGCTATTGGGGTGAAATCGTTCGGAACTTTCTCTTGACAAGCTGTCAATTCGTTCGGAACCAACGAATCGGTAACTGGCCTGGTACACTGTGTTCTATCGATGAGTTGTGCAGTTACTTTTTTGCCCTAGGACATACAAATTATTGTCGGTGGGTCCCCGTATTTCTGAGAGACATGTCTCAGCTACCCAGGCGGCATCCTTCAATCCACAACAAATTCAT
Organism: Pictodentalium vernedei; assembly: GCA_031216915.1. Lineage (NCBI taxonomy): Eukaryota > Metazoa > Mollusca > Scaphopoda > Dentaliida > Dentaliidae > Pictodentalium > Pictodentalium vernedei. Next base: position 331,942,990 of record CM062294.1, read on the forward strand.
GGAAGGCCATTTTGTGGTCCAGCGTAGTGAGAGGAAGTTCAGTATGATGGGTTTAGATCAGAGCCAAGAACATAGTATCCAACTACTCAAAGAAGACAGTGGTCCAAAAGGTCTCTATGGCCAGGCTGAAGAGAAAGTCGTTATTGAGCTTTCAAGGTCAGAAGTTCTGCGTGTTATAGATGAGTATGAATATGCAAGTTTCCACACAACATCATCAGATAACACGGAACACCCGGAAAGTTCGGTATCAGAGCAGAAAAAATTTCTGAATCAATTGAAATCTCTCCTCGATCTGGTGAATCAGGGACTCATTATCAACCCTTATGATGAAACTAGTGGTCAGCTGGTGACATTAGATACTGGTGAATATATGGACCCCGAAGTTAGTAAGAGTTTACGGTCATTACCCGAAAGGGGCAAGCATTTATATTCCACTTTCTTGAAGGAAAGGCTTGTGGAATGCACCGTACCCCTGAATGATGTTATTCCCAAGGCAAATATATATACCTTCCTTAACCCACCCCCAGCCAACCTGGACAAAGGCCGAGACAAACTCATGTCAAGTAAAGCAACTGCCGCAATAGTTACCCAGATGTTCGTTTCACTGCAAGCCCGGCCTGATTCAAACATGGATGAGTTTTTCATGCACGAGAATGCACGTGATCCGCCAGCATTATCCGATAGAGGTAAGCTACGGAGTGGGACAAAATCTCAAATTCTCAATTGTTTACCAGCTATTCCTGCACAAGGGAAGAATTCAGCAGCTAGACAAGCTTCAGTTGTCATCTTGGATATGCCTGCTGTAGTCCATGTAATCAAACCACAGAAAGCGGATCTGTTTGGAGAATATGCTCGATTGCAATTATTGCCATACATCGAATCTCTGATTAACACGAACACCACAAGGGTTGATGCGATCTATGACTGTTACCCCGAAGGCAGTTTGAAGAATCAGACGCGAGCAAAACGCCTCGGTGAGACAGCAGTTAGGTTGATACGGGTGTCCGAGAACGTCCCTTTACCTAAAGGGAAGAATTGGCAGGCATTCTTGAAAGTTAGTGAGAATAAAGACGAATTTTTCAAGTTCCTGTCTGCTGAACTGCTGAAATTAACATCAACATCCGAGTACCAGTTGTTAACGACATCAGGAGAATATGTACTATGCAATAAGGATGTTAGCTTATGTGACATATCTCCATCGAACCACGAGGAAGCAGACACGCGCATGATGCTTCATCTCAACCATGCAGTCTCACAAGGTCACAAAATAGCTTTTCTTCGCACGGTTGATTCTGATGTCGTCATTCTGTCTTTGCACCATTTCGCAACATTCCGTGACCTTGGACTCAGTGAGCTGTGGATTGGGTTTGGAATTGGAAAGGCATATAAAGATATGCCAATTCATGAGATAGCTTCACAACTTGGACCTGATTACTGTAAGGCCCTGACTTTCTTCCACGCCTTCACAGGTTGTGATGTAACATCCAGCATGCTCGGCATTGGGAAGAAGACAGGATGGAATGCATGGATGAATTTTCCCGCATCAACTGAAATGATGATAGAATTGACTGAGAATCCGCAAGTCTTTTCAGAGGATTCCCCTCATATGCAGCATATCGAAAAACTCACCATACAGATGTACAGTAACAGTTGTGTCAGTACACGTGTCAATGATGCGAGACGGCATATGTTCACACATGGCCTTAAGTCTATGGAAAACATCCCGCCCACCAAAGCAGCTCTGTATCAACATGTAAAAAGGGTAATTCTTGTGTCATCTTTCATTTGGCATCGTGCTCTGCAGAAACACTTATGTGTGCCAGACCCATCACAGTACGGATGGGAGTGGAATCCACGTCTCAATATTCTGGTCCCATTTTGGACTCACCTAGGAGACGCAAGTGCTGCATGTGCACTGATGCTCCACTGTAGTTGTGCCAAGGCCTGCAAGGGCAATTGCAAATGCTTGAAAGCTGGATTAAGGTGCACACCTTTGTGTAAGTGTGAAGGTGGCTGTTGTAACAATATTGAGTAGTATACTGTCATGTTAGGACCAGTCATCTCCTATTCTGGTATTTTTTTTTCCATTTTCGGCCAGTTAACACATGTCATGTTTCTAGTTGAGTTGATTTTGCTAACAAATGTTCATCCCATGTGGCTTGCTACATTGTCCGGGGTATAGGAATACAGTTTTAGATTTCGGAAAATAGTCTGTTATTTACTGCACAAGACGGTGTTAATTCATGCATAGCATGATACAATATCCCCAACTATTTTGCCTCTGTACAACAGTTGATACCTTCGTTCACCCGTGTGTTCATCTATGGTATCCTTGTCTTTCTCTGGCCATAGGCCACATGTGACTAGTCAGTTCCTACTCCATAGCAAATCAACTTGGAAATCCTTCATCTTGTAGCGCACTCATGTCTCAATGAATCCATACCTGAGTTGATCTAATAAATCTAACGTAAGGTATCAAATTGCCATACCGGATCATATTTCGATAAGTTATTCGCTAAAACATTTCGACCACTCATCGACATCAAAGGTCATGTTTTGGCTCCCAGTGGTGGCTATATCTCTATATCCCTGGTAAAGTAGCATACCATGAGGGATGGGCATTAAGTGTCGGCAACATTAATCCTGACTTGGAACACACCACATCTTAACTGGCCGAAAATGAAGAATACTACTTGTAGTCAAAAAATATTCCTGTACCTCGAATGACTGCAAACATACACTCACCCCTTCTAGTCCCATTTTGCCAATGTTCTATACTGGCAAGATAACATTGTATAATTAACAACGGGAACTAATGCATCCCGAGTTCATTCCAGCACTGCCCTTGCTGGCAAACGTGTCGCTATGGTGTTGAGATTGAACCAGAACTCCTCTAGAAATTTGATAGTTTTATTTTCTTAGAAAATAAATCTATCGAAAATGCCGGAAGTTGAGAATAGACTGTCACTTTAATTGGATTATCAAATGTCCAAGTATCCCCACTGCTGCATACTATCGAGTACCCTTGTTCATGTGTTGACAGGAATCTCTCATACCATGTTCATTTGACCATTGCATTCCCGAGAAACATTCAACACTAATTTATCTACGGACGGACGATCATACTGACAGTCAGACACACAGACGCACACATCGACGGAAATTCTGATCCCATTATCCATTAATCTTCCCCCCAACTTGTTCCAAGGGCTTCACTCCATCATTCACATCAATTACAGCACATGTATGGTGTTAGGTTTGGAGCTTCAGTTGTGCGATCGGCGAAAATAGCTTTTTTTCGATCCGCTTGGCGGCCATTTTGGATTTCGCTGCTAGTGGTGGCTAGAGGATGGTGCCAACTTGTAGCCGATCGATTTTGAAATCTCTGATGCCTACCCTTACATCATGCCAAATTTCAGGAAGGTATCACCAAGTGCACAATTCTAGCGAATTCCTCCCCCGCTATATACTGCAGATATAAATTTAAAGTAATTTGTATATTTTTTATACGTACCAATGGCCCAGACTTAGCTGGTGCTAACTCAAAGTTATCAAGGGCCAAACACAACTTTTGAACCTCCCAATCCCCAAAATTTGCTTGCAAAACCGAAAATTAAAAGTCCTATCTGGTCCTCCATACTTTTACTCTCCGTGCATGCGCAGTCGCCAGGAAGTGACCGAAATTAGCACCAACATCATTCTTTGTAGAAAAGAGTACTACATAATAACTCAGCGGGGAGGTATGAATGCCCACTCATGGGAGGGCCATACCCATCTGGGCCATTGGTAAGTATAAAAAATAAACAAATTACTTTAAATTTATAATATTTTTATACTATAACCCAATGGCCCAGACTTAGCTGAATCATAAAAAGGCAGAGGACCTAGGACTTCAGAATTAGTAGACCAACATAGTTCCATAGACTGTAATCCAAGGTGAAAGGAAATTAAATTTAAAAGGAATTACATATATGTCTCTCTGTACAGTAACAGAGAAGACATATCATCAATAAGGAGCCACATTCAAGTAATTCCATATTCTTAGCATGAAGACTATGCTAATTGGATGTAATGAGTTCCCAATTTTTTAAGGCTAGTCCGGACTAAGCCCCAAAAATAAGGATGGCGTATTTGAGAATGAGAGGCTATCCCCCACAAACATACTCCATATACAATAAACACAAGCTGTATCCAGGATATAATCTACAGACAAAACAGCTTCACTCATAGTTACATACATATCAAGCCAGAGAAGAGGTAAAAAATCCGCCCCCCCCCCCCCTTTTTTGAAGGAATCTTCAAAAAGAAGAGGGGAGCGCTCTAGAATCAGTAAAAGCGGTACCAAATAACAAAATAAATATTCGTCGAATAGACACCCAGGTATTAATTATTATTAAGCTAAGGCTATAGCGGCGATCCCGGTAATTGATATCGCCTGCTCGTAGCGTCTACCGGAGTCGGCATACGCAGATAGGTCGAAAACCTGTTATATAATATATAACATACACATGTCCAACAGAATCACAATGGACGATCTCTGGAGAGTAAACACACTTCCAAGGTAACCCGCAGTCGACCACATTCAGGTGTACAATAAATTCCAGTAAATAGCACTCCTAGACGTATTCTATCCGATATCTATTAATAGAAACCTGGATCTAGAAATGGATCAAGCTATGATTAACAGACTCGCCACAGGCCGCCCCCGAAATAATTCATAGTTTCTAAGGTCCATAACATACAATAATACGTCTGCCTAATAATTTGATTATTAGGCACGTGAGCATTGAAATCCTGGATGTAAAGAATATGAGTTAACTGACTAAACAGCCTCCCAGGTACCCCAAGGCTAGCAATTTATTGACGAAGAATCATTATATGACATATAAACGAACAACCACAACAGGAAAACAACCAACTAAAAAGTGGATGCACCCATGGGGTCGCCATAGAACACGACCCACCGGCAATCGAGTAGTCATGAAATGCATGTATGTACTTAAATGCATAGGAGGCTTACGGGAAGAGAACTACGTCTTGCTTGGTAACATTAGCAGTGTGTGTGGGGGGTAGGGGGGAGGGTGATTCGAAATCATAGCAGACCTCCTTCACCTGCATTACTTGAATCGTTCTTCTATTTGTCATCAAATAGTATAGGAACCGCAAGGCTCCCGGTAATCGCCTCTTAACACATTGGTGGTGGGGGGGGGGGGGGGGGGGGGGGGGCTCTAAATCATAACGAACCCCCTTCAACAAATACTTCCCCTGATAAAGAAGGTCCTCTCATGGAGGAAGCTTCTGGGGAATGTCCCATAACAGACATCTGAGAAGATTGATCCAAGGTTTCTGTGATTACAGAGGTGCTACTATCAGGATTTTGCAACGTGACTGTTTGAAATAAACAGAAATACAGAATATGCTAAATCAACGGAGTTGGAGGATACGCCTATCCTATCATTCCATCCCATGAGATCAACAGAGAGTCTACTGTGTACACTCGATGATCTTGGCATAGCGACACGAACGTCGGTAACTGATTTATTCCTTCGTGTTGCAAACAGATCTACCATGGAACAGTCCCATTGGTAGTAAATCTGCCTGAATATTCGCTTGTTGAGAGTCCGATCCAATGGCAACAGGTGACCTTTCCGAGAGAGCGAGTCTCCTAGTACATTCAGACAACCCCATTCAAGGAAGACAGTCGCGTATGCCATTACTATACTCCCCGATGATTTTCAAGTCACATTTACTTCTTTAAATAGCAAGTTCTCCCTGTTTCACATAAATTGTCAAAGCCTCAGCGCTCACTGGGATGGGCTAAATGAACTATTATTCAAATTGCTAGAGCCTAGGAATACCTTTGATGTAATTGGGCTCACTGAGCTATTTCATATTCCCAGCAATATTTCGTACACTCTCCCTGGCTATCATCCACTAATTAAAAAAATCGACCCGAAAATGATGATGGCAGAGGTGGGGTAGGACTTTTCATTAAGGATGATATTGATTATAAAATTCGACATGACCTGTCTGTCTTTATCCCTCACGTCTTTGAATCACTTTTTATAGAGTTAGTAAAATCTAAGAGAATAATCGGAGTTATCTATAGACCTAATACCCCTCCCAAGGTGGATATTGACCTATTCCTGTCTTGGTTAAATCTACTAACCGACACCTTGAATCAAGAAAAAAAATTAGCCTATATTATGGGAGACCTCAATATTGATCTTCTAATGAAAGTGTCAATGACACTGTAGCTTAACTTGTGTGTTGTGTTTGATGAAAAGGATAATGTTCAATGTTTATGAAAGGATTATGAAATAAGACAAGAATTGTGATAATTGGGAATATGTTCATTTCTGTTCCCTGTATGCTATGTTTATGATAAAAATAATATGAGGTGTACACTGTACTAAAGAGCTGAGGGGTGGGTTAATATGACCTCACAGTTAATGTATATGGCCCTCACAGTTAACATATATCAACAAAAGTTACCAAGTTACACTGAAATTATTCCAAAACGATTTATCCTATCAAGTTACATTGAATCCCTTCATAAATATATATATATATATATATCAAAATAGGACGTTCTTATCTAGACATTATATGAAGTCAACCTACCAAGTTACAATGAAATCCCTTAATAAATATGACCTGTAGACTGTGCTAAAGGTTTTGGGGCTTTGGGCTCTGGCAGCCATCATGGTTGAATGATCGCAACCAAAAGGGGACATTCTCATCTGGACATCATCTGGAGAGATCCTACAAAGTTACAATGAAATCCCTTCATAAATATCACGACCAAAAGGGGATGTCATCATCTAGGCATTATATGGAGTCAAACTTACGGGTAACAATGAAGTCCTTCCATAAATATGATCAAGAGACTATGCTAAAGGTTTTGGGGTTTTGGGTTCGAGCAGCCATCAAGGCTGAATGATCGCGACCAAAAGGGGACATTCTCATCTAGACATTATTTGGAGTCATCCTACCAAGTTACAATGAAATCCCTTAATAAATATGACCTGTAGACTGTGCTAAAGGTTTTCGGGCTTTGGGCACCTGAAGCCGTAACAGCTGCCCAATCGTGTCCAAAAGGGGACGTTCTCATCTAGACATTATATGAAGTCAACCTACCAAGTTACGATGAAATCCCTTCATAAATATGACCTGTAGACTGTACTTAAGGTTTTCGGGCTTCGGGCTCGGGCAGCCATAATGGTTGAATGATCGCAACCAAAGGGGACAATCTCATCTGGGCATCATCTGGAGTGATCCTACAAAGTTCCAATGAAATCCCTTCATAATTATGACCTGTAGACTGTGCTCACGGTTTTCGGGCTTCGGGCACTTGTAGCCATCACAGCTGACCAATCACGACCAAAAGGGGATGTCATCATCTAGGCATTATATGGAGTCAACCTAATAGGTTACAATGAAATCCTTCCATAAATATGACCTTTTACCTATGCTAAAGGTTTTTGGGCTCGGGCACCCATCAAGGCTGAATGATCGCGATCAAAATGGGACATTCTCATACAGACATTATATGAAGTCAATCTACCAAGTTACAATGAAATCCCTTCATAAATATGACCTGTAGACTGTGCTAAAGGTTTTTGGGCTTTGGGCTTGGGCAGCCATCATGGTTGAATGATCGCAACCAAAGGGGACAATCTCATCTGGGCATCATCTGGAGTGATCCTGAGAAGTTACAATGAAATCCCTTCATAAATATGATCTGTAGACTGTGCTTTAGGTTTTCGGGCTTCGGGCTTGGGCAGCCATAATGGTTGAATGATCACAACCAAAGGGGACAATCTCATCTGTGCATCATCTGGAGTGATCCTTCGAAGTTATAATGAAATACCTTCATAAATATGACCTGTAGACTGTGCTCAAGGTTTTCGGGCTTTGGGCACTTGTAGCCATCACAGCTGACCAATCACGACAAAAAGGGGATGTCATCATCTAGGCATTATATGGAGTCAACCTAATAGGTTACAATGAAATCCTTCAATAAATATGACCTTTTACCTATGCTAAAGGTTTTTGGGCTCGGGCACCCATACAGGCTGAATGATCGCGATCAAAATGGGACGTTTTCATCTAGACATTATTTGGAGTCATCCTAACAAGTTATATTGAAATCCCCTCATAAATATGACCTGTAGACTGTGCTAAAGGTTTTCGGGCTTCGGGCACCTTTAGCCGCCACAGTTGCCCAATCATGTCCAAAAGGGGATGTTCTCATCTAGACATTATATGAAGTTAACCTACCAAGTTACAATGAAATCCCATGATAAATATGACCTGTAGACTGTGCTAAAGGTTTTCGGGCTTCGGGCTTGGGCAGCCATCATGGTTGAATGATCGCAACCATAGGGGACAATCTCATCTGGGCATCATCTGGAGTGATCCTAAGAAGTTACAATGAAATCCCTTCATAAATATGACCTATAGACTGTGCTAAAGGTTTTCGGGCTTTGGGCTCGGGCAGCCATCATGGTTGAATGATCGCAACCATAGGGGACAATCTCATCTGGGCACCATCTGGAGTGATCCTAAGAAGTTACAATGAAATCCCTTCATAAATATGACCTGTGGACTGTGCTCAAGGTTTTCGGGCTTCGGGCACTTGTAGCCATCACAACTGACCAATCACGACCAAAAGGGGATTTCATCATCTAGGCATTATATGGAGTCAACCTAACAGGTTACAATGAAATCCTTCCATAAATATGACCTTTTGCCTATGCTAAAGGTTTTTGGGCTCGGGCACCCATTAAGGCTGCATGATCGCGATCAAAATGGGACGTTCTCATCTAGACATTATTTGGAGTCATCCTACCAAGTTACAATGAAATCCCTTCATAAATATGACCTCTAGACTGTGCTAAAGGTTTTCGGGCTTCGGGCCCCTGTAGCCGTCACAGTTGCCCAATCAAGTCCAAAAGGGGACTTTCTCATCTAGACATTGTATGAAGTCAACCCATCAAGTTACAATGAAATTCATCAATAAATATGACCTGTAGACTGTGCTAAAGGTTTTCGGGTTTTGGGCTCGGGCAGTCGTCATGGTCGGCAGATCATGCCCAAATGGGGAAATTCTCTTCTAGACATCATAAGGAGTCATCCTACCAAGTTACAATTAAATCCCTCCACATTAAACATGACCTGCAGTCTGTGCTAAAAGTTTTTGGGTTTCGGGCTTGGGCAGCCATCACGGTTGATAGATCAAGCCCAAAAGGGGACATCCTCATCTAGGCATTATACAGAGGCATCCTACCAAGTTACAATGAAATCCCTTCATAAATACGACCTGTAGACTGTGCTAATGGTGTTCGGGTTTTGGGCTCGGGCAGCCATACCGGTTGCCCGATTGCGACCAAAAGGGGACGTTCTCATCTAGACATGACCCCAAACCTGCATATGAAATTTCGTGACGATCAGACAAGAACTGCGGTGTGTAGCCCGTGCTAAAGGAAAATGTGAACAGACGTCACAGACTCACAGACTAACAGACTCACAGACTAACAGACTTCCGCATGCGTGATGGCAATAGCTTATCTTGACTATGTCAAGTTAAGCTAAAAATGGACTCCCATGCCAAAACTGGAGAATTCATTGACTTGATGTTTAGCCAAGGGTTTTTACCTTCCATTACGAAACCTACGAGAGTAACCCCAAACTCAGCCACTATCATTGACCATATTTTTTCAAATAGTACACATTGCTCGCCATTCTCTGGTATTATATTAACTGATATCTCAGACCACTTTGGTACATTTTATTCAGAACCTCACAACGTGAAAGAAGACGACATTTATATTCCACCCAGAAGAAAAACAAATCCTCAAAATATGGAATACTTCAAATCACTTTTGGCTGAGTGCGATTTTTCTGTTGTTACGGAGGAAAACGGCCCAAATCTGAGTTACAACAAATTTATCGACATTTACTTACATGCGTTTAATAATGCCTTTCCATTAATTCAGTCTAAACCGTGTAAAAAAAGTCTCAGACGACAGCCCTGGATGACCAATGGCCTTATAAATTCATCTAATACTAAAAGAAAATTTCATCTCAAAATGCTATAATGTCCAAATGAGAGAAATAAGCTAAACAATAAAAATTACTGTAGGATATATAATAGGGTTAAAAAACAACGTAAATCCATGTATTTTAAAAAGATATTTGATGAAAACAAACACAATATGCGAGCTACCTGGAAAATTCTAAACGATAGTATAATTAAGTCCAAAAAGAGGCATAAACTTCCAACCTTTTTCACTCTAAATAATAACAAAATAAGTGAACCTATCCAAATAGCGAAAGAATTCAATAATTTCTTTGCTAACATTGGAAAAGAAACTAGCGAGCAAATACCCAGTTCAAATAGACCAATCTTGGATTATATGAAAAGACATTTCCCGAATAATTTTTTTCTCAGCCCTACTTTTCCTGCAGAAATTAATAGTATAGTCAACTGCATGAAACCGAAGATGAGTGAAGATTGCGATAGCATCACGAGTCGTCTTCTCAAACACACAGTTAATCTTATTGCCGTTCCCCTTGCCCACATCATAAATAGTTCATTTGTTCATGGTACAGCAAATCAACTTCACTAAATTTCCTGTCTTTCGCCGATGATACCACTGTATACTCTTCGGAAGCAGACATGAATAAACTAGCCAGTAATACTAGTGATGAATTAGAAAATGAAAAATTTATACCAATTTTAATATTTTTAATACTTACCAATGGCCCAGACTAGCTGGTGCAATCCAATTTATTTCCAGGGCCAAACACAAATTTTGAATCCCCCAAACCCCCCAAAATTTGCCAAAAAACGCAAAAACGAGAAGACCAGTGTGGTCCTCCATACTTTTGCGCAATGCGCAACTTGTTGTCAAGGACAACAATAGGCTACCGCCATCATGTCATTCTTTATTGTTGTGCCTGTTAAATGTTATTAAGAACTGTAATATATAACTCAGCGGGGAGGAAGGAGTGTCTACTCCAGGGAGGGCCATCCCCGTCTGGGCCATTGGTAAGTATTAAAAATATTAAAATTGGTATAAATTTTTCATATTTTTCCACTATACCAATGGCCCAGACTAGCTGAGAATAGTAAACAGGCAGGCGGGCCCAGTACTTGATATTCATTGCTCTTATTACAGAAAAAACAATGAAAATATAGGTGTAACTCTATTTAAGGCCTAGCATAGCCCATTATGCTAATTTGATAAAGGAAGCCAAAATATAAAGAAGTCCAGAGAAATGAGACTCTTTATAAATCATTAAAAGTGTCCGAGTATTGTATAGTAAAGCTCGTCTTGACACATGACATATACAATAACGCTTCACATCGAGCTACACATTAAAAGCATATAATACATTGAAAATTGCTTCATACCAAGCTACACATTAAAACTACCATAGCACTGACCCCAGGATACTATCACTGAAGGAGGTATGTCCATACTTTTCACTATAAAACCAGATGACTATTTGGAAATACCATCCCCCCCCCTTCCCCTTGTTTTGAAAGTAACTGCACTTCAAAACGAAGAGGGTAGCAGACTGGAGACAGTGCTAGAGCAGAATGAAAATCCTAATTAGAATGGATGACATTCTGAGCTACCGATAACGGTCCTAAAGATCTGAGATCATCCGAAATTGATTCTAAATCTCGAAGATAAAATTTGGTAAAAGTCGTCTGTTGTGTCCAGTAAGCTGCTTGCATCAAATCCTTCAAAGAAGTACTACTAGCATAAGTCCAAGAAGAAGCTAAAGCTCTAACTTCGTGAGCTGAAATCTTATAAGCTACTCTCTGATTCACAGACAAAGCATTATAAGCCGACCGAATAGCTAATTGAATCCATCTAGATATGGAATGAACAGAAATGTCATTTCTGTTAGGAAGAAGAGAAAGAAATAACCTCTTCCTACCTCTTCTAATAAAACTAGAACGCTCCTTATAAATCCTAAGCGCTCTTACTGGACACAACAAAGGTCTCTGACCATCTGAAGACGGTAATGCTTTAATCAGAATAGGACTAGGCCGTTTGTCCGGAACCTGATTCTTAGCTAAGAATCCCACTTTCGTAGTGAGGGTAATAGAATTACCAACACTATGATAATGAGAGTCTTCAACAGACAAAGCATGAAGCTCACTAACTCTTCTAGCTGACGCAAATGCTAAGAGAAAAAACGTTTTATAAGTAAGAAATTTAAACTCAACAGTATTTAACGGTTCAAAAGGTGCTTCCTGAAGTTTCAGAAGAACCCAAGCTAAATTCCACTTAGGGACTAGTCTCAAGGTGCGAGGTCTATTCACAGAGAAGTTCCTCATTAATTTATTTAAAGATAAATCTGACCCAATGTTTAATTTCCCTTGGTGTGCATAGGTGTCAGAAAGCATAGAGCTATAGCCCTTAATAGTGACTGGCTGTAGCTGAACTTCATCAAAAAGATAAATAAAAAAGTTAGCTAATTGAGGAATAGTTGGGTTGAAAAAATCAATCAATTGTGATTCACACCAACGAACAAAAACCTTCCACTTCGCTTCATAATTTAATGAAGAGGAGGTCCTCCTACAGTTAGAAATTGCGTCCATTGCTCGTCTGGAAAACTGTTTTCCGTGCAAGAAGGACCGCACAACGGAAAAACGTGAAGGTTGAGGCCTTCCGGATTGTGATGAAGCCGACAGAGTTTCCCCTGTGTCAGAAGATCCCGGAGAGGAGGTAACTTCCGTGGAACGTCCCAAAGAAGTTCCCAGAGAAGATTTATCCATGGTCTGTGAGCCGACAGACTTGCAACCAGAAGAATCTTGCAAGAAGACTGTTTTATCTTTAGCAAGATCTGTTGAATGAGGGGAGCTGGAGAGTAAGCATACCCTATGATCCCGTTCCAAGAAATTGACAGAGCGTCTACTGCATAAGCCTGAGGGTCCGGGCATGGAGACACAAACGTCTGTAACTGATTGTTCAGACTCGTGGCAAAAAGATCGATCATTGGACGTTCCCACTGGAAGCAAATCTGATTGAAGACAGACTTTTTTAACATCCATTCTGAAGGTAGCAGGCGATCCTTTCTCGATAGAGAGTCTGCTATTACATTGAGACGACCTGGAATATGATGAATCGATATCAGAATCTGATTCTCTTGAGAGAAAAGCAGAATCTTTTCGGTAAGCTTCATCAGCTGGATGGAATGAGTACCTCCCTGATTCCGAATATAGGCTACTACTGTTGAATTGTCCGACAGAATTTGAACATGTGAGTGTATTACTTGACTGAGCCAATGATTTAGAGCTAACCAAATTGCCCTCATTTCTTTGTAGTTTATATGGGACACAAGAAACTGACTCTCCCATAAACCGTGACACACTTGATCGCCCGGAATCAGAGAAGCACCCCAACCCTCTTGACTGGCGTCCGTCATGATAATGAATGACGGCTCCTGAATCTGAAGCGGTATTCCCTGGGATAACCACTGGATATCCGCCCAAATTTGAAGATGATGTTTTACTGACTGTGTTAAAACAATCGGACTGTCCAACAACTGACGTTTTACACTCCAATTTTGAATTAGATAAATTTGAAGTGGACGAGTGCGTAAACGACCTAGCGGAATTAACTCCGCGGCGGCGCCGCAAAGTCCTAACAGACGCATAAACTCTCTTGCAGTAATGACTTGTGCGTTTATGCAGTATTTTGCGTAAAGCGAAACTAATTTTGCTCTTGCTACCGGCAAACTGACCCAATTGTTTTGGGTATCGAAACTCATTCCAGATGAACAAACGACCTCGTCGGCGTTAAATCTGACTTGTCGACATTGATTATAAAACCTAGGCATCGTAGCAGCGATAGCAGACTCTGAACGTCGCTTTGGAGAGCATGAAAATTTTCGTACCTTTGAAGTATGTCGTCCAGATATGCCGACGTCATCGAAGCCAAGTGCGCTCTAAAATGGCTCATTACTGCATTCATCACCCGAGTGAACGCCCACGGAGCAAGGTTCAGGCCAAAACACATTGCTCTGAACTGATATACCTTTCCTTGAACCGCGAAACGGAGGTATTTCCGAAAAGCCGGATGAATCATGATGTGAAAATACGCGTCCTTCAAATCTATACTTGCGGCGTAATCGTTCACTCGGATGCTGCCTCTCACCGATCGAATTGTCTCCATAAAAAATCGTGGAGCAATTATTAGCTTGTTTATCCAATTGAGATCGATGACCGGTCTGTACGAGCCGTCTGGCTTCGGCACAAGAAAAAGATGACTGTAGAATCCCTTTGAATTGGGATTCTCTACGACCTCTACTGCCTCCTTTTGTAGGAGAGAGTCTACTGCTGAAATCAAAGCCTCTCTCTTTGTTATATTTTGTGGAAGGCTCACAAATCGCGGAATCCGCGTTAATGGAGGTTTTCTCCGGAACGAAAGACGTAGACCATTTTTCACGTCGTCTCGAACCCAAAGATCCTGAGTTATTTTGTTCCAGTTGCTTGCGAATTTTGAAAGCCTTCCGCCAACCGGAGAACAGTAGAGGTTGAAATCTTCATTTGTAGGACTTACGAGGCTTATACGAGGAGAAACCTCGTGAAGCTCTCGCACCCCACTGTGACGTCGGTGTGGGGTTACGCGTTTCATTATTATCCAACTGCGCCATCCCCTTTTTGAAATCGCCCCCCTGTTTCGAGCCACCACGTCCACGATTAGCTTTAGAAGCAGCACGGGCTGAGCCTCTCATGGAGAAAAATTTACCTCTCCGAAGAGTACCACTTGTGGAAGGCTGAGGTTGCGAAGCTGAGCGCAACAAAAGCTGACTTGTAGCTTTCTTAGAAGCATCTTCAAAGACAGCTTTTAGCTTATCATTAAATAATGAAGAGCCCGAAATGGGAGCGGCCCTTAGAGAGCTCTTAACACTGTCGTCAATAAATGACGTAGATTTAAGGGCAGCATCGCGCCTGACCAACTCTAAATTCACTACTGAAAGAGCAGAGTGGGATGTTGTATACATTATGGCGCGAGAGAGCACTCTCAAAGGAGATAACAACTCCTGTAAGCTCTCAGATTCCAGATTGCCGGCCAATGCCCTGCAAATATGATCTGCATAAGACATAGCGTCCAAAATACTTCTGCTAGATTCAATGCAAGTATCTATAACAAAAGAACTGACGCTACACGATGACGGAAGAGACATACCCAAGTCCCTAGCTCCGTCATCCAATCGCAGAGGAGCTCTTGGAATCTTATTCTCGCCTACCGTATTTAAGAAGGTATTGCCTCTAAACGGTAGGTCAAGCTTCTTTTCCGAAAGGAAGGAATTTTTTCTAGCCTGAGCCAGGTCAGCAATAGCCTCGTCACAACAATCAAACGCATCTGACGCTTGGACTGATTGAGACGGATACAGAAGGATACTTTCCTTCGACTTAATGACCTCCCTGTCTAAAGAAGACAGTCGCTTGGCTCTAGAAGGCGCAGAACTCTGACCAGAAGTAATTAATTCAGGTGAAAAATCCTGCAGGAACCTCATAGTTTCCATATGCTGCTCAGCCAAAGATGTAGTGTCAGTCTCGTCTTCATCAAACTCCCTAACACTACCAACTAGAGGTTCCTGGTCTGGTCTATTATCGGCATACTGATTTTTTGAGGAAACCCTTCTTTCTGCCGATCCAGCACCGTCCGAATCATCCGAAGCGGAGATCGATGACGGCCGCATATTATGCTGCTGGGAGTCTGCAATTAGCTGGGCAATTTGCTCCAGCAATTCCGTATTCGAGGCTATGTTCACCCCCGTTCTACGCCTTTTAGGCTCCGGAAGGTGATCTGACACATCGCCCTGTGTCCGTCTTTTTGAAAAAGACGTTTGCCTCAAAATGCTAGCCGTAGAGAGAGCCGTATCCTGGCTCTGACTCTCTACCTCTGGATCTTGCCGGCTAGCATGTGGTCTACTGTGCTGAGTCCTGGAAACGGACGAAGAAGAGGCTCTTATATCAAAATTACTGCCAGCCGCACTGGCAGAGAAAGGTACATCAGAAACAACTGGCTCTGAAGCATTTTCTACCGGACTACCAGCGGAACTGGCAACAAAAGTCGAATCTTTCTGTTTTGTCCCTAAAACAGAAGAATGCTTCGCTACTGATGCACCTTTCAATTTGACTGGCCTCTTCCCCTTACGTGCCGTCGTCTGAACAGAGGACTGTCTTCCATCCTCCGTATCCTGGACCGCTACGGATTTTCCCGGTATTGAAGCACTTAAAGGCTCCGTTACACCGGTCGAGCTAGTTGACCGTCCGCTTGCCCGAGGTACCGAGTATTCTGCGATACCTCGTAAGTCAACATGCTCTGTGTCTGAAGACGACGGCAGAACAGAACTTGATGTTATACCATGACCAATACCATGTTCTTGTTCCTCTGAAATGGAAACTAAATTTTGATTAGTTACCTTAGGCGAAAGCACCGAAATCGGCGCTTCGCCAACACATACATAAGTAGAGAGAGAATTCCATCGCTTGGAATCCCAAGAACAGCAAGTTGCACAGGTAACATCTTTCGAGCAACGAGTGCAAGCTAAACATGAAGAATGAGAATCAAGAGAGGACTTCTTCCTCTTACATTTCGAACATGAGGACTTCATAATACCCACACGCCCGAGGCAAAAATTTAAACTGAATAGGAGCCGGTAACCAAGTCCAAAACAGGCACAACAAAGGCCCAGGTCAGACAACCGGTATCCCAATAATACCCTTAACAGTAGAGATTGAATGGTGTTGTGTAAATCGATTGGTGCTGAACACAAAGAAAACAAACTACATTGCCACGAGGGGAATTTTAGGCAGATCAACTGCAAATAGCGTATTTATAAACAATCGAGAAATAAATAAGGTGGGCTCTGATGAAAGTGATAAGTCTCTAAAGTTCTTAGGAATAAACCTTGACGATAAACTATCTTTTAAATATCATATTACTCAATTATGCTCTAAGATTACCCGTGTAAACTACGCTCTAAATAAGGCAAAAAACATCCTTCCTCTAGAGGCATTGAAGACGCTCTATCATACCCTGGTCCAAAGTCACATTGTTTACGGAATTCAGGCATGGGGGAATTCTAGATCTACAAATAGACTCTTATTGATGGAAAAATGATCGCTGTGAATAATAGGCAACAAAAAATACAATTCCCACACCGACCCCCTTTTTTACAAGTTTAATATTCTCAAGGTTCAGGATCTGTTTTAGTTACATGCCTTACTATTCGTATTCGATTGACATCAAGGAAATCTACCAACACCATTCAATTCGTTCTTTGAAACCGTTGATTTCCACAGCCTTAGAATTACTCGTCAATCTGGACTTCTTCATATAAGCCGAACAAGAACTAAATCTATAGAAAACCTCCCACCGTATTTTTTTTCCGAAACGGTGGAATGATCTTGATCCAGAAGTACGTGCGATAAATAATAGAAAGATCTTTAAAAAAGACTATCATGTATGTTTATATCATCTTATTCGAAGACAATGGAATGCAACAATCCATACTGTCCCGACTGTTCGACATAGACTTGGAATGGCCTTACGTACCTAACAACGTTTGCGAAAAAAATTGAAAAATCTCAAATCTGATGCATCTGATTTTCTCGTCATCCTGTGATCCTGCAAAGACCTTTAGTAGTTCTGTAATTGATGGATGTTTTGTAAGTTACATAAGGAGATTATAGTTTAGTATAGTATAATACAGTGCGGTACGGCACAGTACAGTGCAGTGCAATACAGTGCAGTATACGGTGCAGTATTGTACGGTACGGTGCTGTACGGTGCAATACAGTACAGTATAGTATAGTAAATGAGGTGGTCCGAGCTTGGAGAACAGTTAAATCTCCCATTTCATCTTAGCTCCACATTTTGATATTACTAAATCCTCTGGTCCTGGCTTTGCTTTGCACCCCCAAATTAGCCTCGAATTCAATAGCCTATGACACTGTAACATTTCCTGCTCACCAAATCCGCATGCACAACCTTTTCTTTCTTTTTCATCACAGTTTTACCTCAAGGGGAAGTCGGAAGACAGCCAGTCTGGCTATGACTGCTCCTAGCAGTATGCAGACAGTCCATTTAAATGTTTTGTACATGTCATGTATTTTTCTATTCATATGTTTGTATTTATTGTCCTTTTTCTTCAATTATTGTAAATGTATACTGCTGAATAAAGTCATCATCATCATCATCATCACCCGGTATATGACGGACAGAAAGATGAAACATGATGATTCATGACGTATAGGAGAATCTTCTCTGTTAATTCGCATAATGGCATTGAATGAGTGTCGCCTTGGTTCCTGATGTAAGCTACTACTGTCGAATTGTCCGACAAAATTTGAACATGGACGTCCACTATTATGTGAATCCAATGTTGTAGCACTAACCAAATTACCATCATCTCTTTGATGTTATTCGCTTCTATAGGAACCGAGGGTCCCAAAGACCCTGACACCTCAAGTCTGCAGGACTTAGGGTCACGTCCCAACCCATCTACTTGCATCCGTCATAATCATGAAAGCCGGATCCGGTAGTTGCAGCGGAACTCCCTGAGTTAACCACTGAATATCTGCCCAAATCTGAACCCCTATTTTACTAGGTCCGTTAAAACAATACTGGTTTTGAGCGAATGCGTCATCACACTCCAGTTCTGAGTAAAGAATATCTGGAATAAGATCCGAAGCTGCTTCACACAGCCCCATAAGTCGCATAAATTCCTTCGGCGTTAATGCGTCTGAGTGTAGACAAAAGCGAGCATAACAACTGACAAATTTTGCTTTGGGTAACAGCTGATGAACCAGATTGTTGTGAGTCTCGAAGCTCATTCCCAAGGGAGTGAACGACTTGGACGGAGCTATATTTCTCGTTTGCGATGAAACCGAGACGTCGGGACAAAAGAAGCAGACTCTGAACATCGTTCTGAAGAATAATTCTGTTGCCGTATCTCTGAAGAATGTCATGCAAGTAAGCCGACGTTACCGCAGACGAATGAACTCGGAAGTATGATACTACCGAGTTCATTATATGAGTGAATTCCCAGGGAACCAGGTTCAAATCAAAGCACATTGCTCTGAACTGATACACCTTCCCTTGTATAGCGAACCGCAGGTACTTTCTGAATGCCGGATGTACCAGGACATGAAAGTATGCATCCTTAGATCTATGCATGCCGCACAGTCGTTCACTCGAATGCTCGCACTTACCGACCGAATGGTCCCCATATAGAAATCTGGAGCCACGATAAGCTTGTTTATCTAGCTAAAGTCTATTACTGGTCGGAACGAGCCGTCTGGCATCGGTACGAGGAATAGGTGACTGTAAAAACCCCGAGAAACCTGATTTTCGGTGACCTCTATTGCTTCCTTTAATATAGAGCCTGTACCTCCGCTAGGAGAGACTCTCTTTTGAAAGGATCCGACGGAAGATCTGACCAACGCAGACATCTTGTTAGTGGGGGGTGCCGCTCGGAATGATAGCCATAGGCTGTCCCGAGACTACACTTCTCACCCACTGATCTTCCGTGACTGCTGTCCAGTTTCTTGCGAAGATGATACCTTTCCGCCAACTGGCAAGCAATAGAGGTTTTGAACATCACCAGCATGACCTGCGAGGTTTACGGGAGGAGAAACTACGTCCTCCCCACGAAGAACCTCGTCCCGTCAGCCTAGGGAGGTCTGACCGATAGTCCCGATCAGACCTATGCCCCTTTCCCCAAGTCGCTATATTGACGACCTCCAGAGTAATTGTAAGAGGGCTTCTTGTACCCTCGTGAGGAGTTCCCATTTGACGTTTAGATCTGGAACGTCCTCCTTTACTCTTGTCTGCTGAAGCGGGTTGATGAAACGCCAACTTCAATAGCAGATCACTTGATGCTTTCTAAATAGCCTGATCACGGGCTGACTTAAGCTTGTCGTCCAAAATAGTATGTCCGGAGCGACTCGGAGAGAGCTTTTCACCTTGTCATCTATAAGTGATGACGACGCAAGGGCAGCATCACGTCTGAATTAACTCCAGATTAGCCACAGTTAAAAGTGGAGTTATACGTGGTATACAAAATGTCCTGGAAAGAACTCTAGGAGAGGTACGAACGTCCTCAAATTCCTTCCCACTGAGATGTTGTGCCATAGCTCTGGTAAGGTGATCTGCGTAAGACATTGCTTCCAAATTTGCTCTACTTGATGAGACTGCCGTTGTAATTGTGTCTGAGCGAATAGTAAATGATGCAGGCAAGGATACATCTAGATCCCCAGGCTGCTCATTCAAACGCAGAGGAGCTTTCTGAACATCTTCTCCAACCGTTTTTAAATGAACATAGTCCATGAAACAGTATGTTTATGGAAGATGTAGCTAAGAAACTGCCTTTCCTTCTCACGCTCGAGAGGTTAAATACAGAGTCATCTGCGACACCTGCCGAGACTGGACTGGAAATGAAAGGACTTCCTCCTTTGTCCGGATAAAGTCTGCATCTAACGACGTCAGCAGTTTCTTCTTTGTTGTCGCAACATTCTGATTCGTTGGAACGAATTCAGGGTAGGATTGATGGATGAAATCCATTGCAACCCTGTGCTGTTCCAAAACGGAAGGGTAATCCTCTTCCTTATCCCTTTCACCATCCGAGAGAATCAGTTGCGAATCTCGTTCCCTTGCATCTGCGTGAACAGACGACTGGACCGACCCAGCACCATCCGACAGCTCAGGTTCTGAGACTTAGGGAGCCTGCATCTGCACTTGCTGGGATGCTGCGAACAGCTGCGACAGCAAGTCCGTCATTGAGGCCTGAGGAACAGCGGCCTTCTGTTTCCTAGCCGCTTGCTACTCTTGGGACGGTGTGTTGGAGATGGATCTCTTCTCCGAACGTCCCGATGATCGAGGCCTCGTCTCCCTAGCTACCAGATGATCTGACTTCACAGGCGTAGAGTAGTTCCTTCTTCATGCAGGAGGCTGGATATCCATAGTCGGGTAGCTAGGACGCGGTCGTGTGTACTTTAATAAAGTAGCGGAGGAAGTCAAGACTGAAGCTGGCCCCAGCTGCAGACTGGACGGAGCGTCCCGAGCGGTGGGTGGACGTATGCTCCGTCTCGTGCAAGTTTCCAACCAGAAAACTTAATTTCGGCGTGTGAAACATAGCGGAGGAAGCCGTGACTGAAGACGACCCCGGCTGCAGACTAAACAGAGCGTCCCGAGTGGAGGGCGGACATATGCTCCAGCTCGTGCAAGTTTCTCACAACAACAATTGGCCCCAAATGTCTGTTAGGTTAGAGAGGGGGGCCTCTCCCGCTCGCGGCCTATAGACCTCGCCGAGTACAAGAAACTTGTTGAAGTCCTCCCTATTTCCGTCGTCGCTGGGTGAGCTATTTATATTAAAGTGCTCGCTCTACCCAATCCACTTCTTAGACCGCAATGGACTTACCCGGCGTCACAGCACCGACGGACGGAGGACTGCTTCACCGGTCGGACTAGCTGTTTGCAAGAGATTAAAACCCTGAACAAAAGGTTCTAACTCTTGCAATCATGAGCACTGCGGCTAGCTCTATATGATCCATGAGGCACGACGACGGTAGCACACTTGGATGGGTGTCAGAATATCATCACCATGTTCATGTTCCTCTGAAATAGAAACTGACAAAATGAATTATAACACAGTGAGAGGCCTGCCCACACAGCCTCACCGCCAACAATGTACCGCGACACCCATCTCCAACATTAGTCATTCCAGTGAACACAAGAATCACAAGAGTCTGCAGGAGTTCATCGACTAAAGTCGATATCAGACCTCCAAACTCCACAACAAAATATATATAATTAAGATACATGAATAATAGCAATCAAAAATCACTTCAAAATATTTTTTTGAAATTTAAAAAAAAAAAACGCTTAAGTTCCCAAAGGGAACATTAAGAGCCCAAAGGCAAACCAAAAGAGCCTAAGTGTGGACAAAATTCAAATTTTTTGAGCTACACTACCGGAATAATAATCCATCTATCCTACAGTAATTCTACAGTAATAGAAAATAAAAACAAGAGGAACCAAGGGGCCTTAAATGCTCACCGGGCAAAGTGATTCAGACAAAGTGGTTCAAAGAAGTATTTCGGGTCAAATTCAGTTAGACATGGTTCATCAACACTACAAAGGAATGAAGTCATGAGAGACAAATTTTATGGAACTAGGAACATGGCTTGAACAAACTTGAATCTTACCCCCCTAAGGATGCTGCATGCTAAAAATATCAAAAGCATTCATCTGCTGGATCTGAAGAAGAAGATTTTTAAAGAAAATTCCTCATTTTGAACTAAGTTATCATTCAGGCTCCCACAGAGAGCCCAAATATGAACCCAGGAACTTGGCTTGAACAAACTTGAATCTCACCCCCTAAGGATGCTGCATGCCAAATATCAAAACATTCTGACTGCTGAATCTGAAGAAGAAGATTTTTAAAGAAAAATTCCTCATATTGACTAAGTTATAATTTGGGCTCCCACAGGGAGCCCAGATATGGACCCAGGGACTTGGCTTTAACAAACTTGAATCTCCCGCCCCCCCCCCCCCACCCCCCCACCCCCCCCCCCCCCCCTAAGGATGCTACACACCACATATCAAAACATTCCGACTGCTGGATCTGAAGAAGAAGATTTTTAAAGAAAATTCCTCATTTCGAACTAAGTTACAATTCAAGCTACCACAGTGAGCCCAAATATGGACCTATGGATATGGCTTGAACAAACTTGAATCTCACCCCCCAAGGATGCTGCATACCAAATATCAAAACCTTCCGACTGCTGGATCTGAAGAAGAAGATTTTTAAAGAAAATTCCTCATTTTGAACTAAGTTATCATTCGTGCTCCCACAATGAGCCCAAATATGGACCTAGGGACATGGTTTGAACAAACTTGAATCTCACCCCCTAAGGATGCTGCATACCAAATATCAAAACATTCCGACTGCTGGATCTGAAGAAGTAGATTTTTAAAGAAAATTCCTCATTTTGAACTAAGTTATAATTCGGGCTACCACAGTGAGCCCAAATATGAACCCAGGGACTTGGCTTGAACACACTTGAATCTCACCCCCCTAAGCATGCTACATACCCAACATCAAAAGATTCTGCCTGCTGGATCTTGAGAAGAAGATTTTTAAAGAAATTTGCCTGAAATGCACTAAGTTCAAATTTGGGCTCCTATACTGAGCCCAAATATGAACCCAGGGGGCCGATGTGAACAAACTTGAATCAGATCCACCTCACAATGTTGCATACCAAATATCAAAAGATTCTGCCTGCTGGATCTGGAGATATTTGAAATATTCTGCCTGCAGGATCTGGAGAAGAAGATTTTTTAAGAAATTTGCCTGAAATGCACTAAGTTCGAAATCGGGCTCCTATACTGAGCCCAAATATGAACCCAAGGGGCTGATTTGAACAAACTTGAATCAGATCCACCCTACAATGTTGCATACCAAATATCAAAAGATTCTGCCTGCTGGATCTGGAGAAGATGATTTTTTACTGTTTTTCCCATTGCCTACAGTGTTAAAAAGTGCTGACTCAGCACTTTTTCAAAGTCCTGAAACTGTACCCTATGATAAAAACGATGTCAATTTTTTTTACCAATCCTTTCAGTTGGTCCTAAAGAAGCTTCACTCCAAATAAAAATTCTCGGTACTGTGCAGTTTTGGAGATATGGCAGTTTTAAGGTTTTTCCTATTTTTAGCTCCCGAGGTTCCCACGGGGCAATGAGAAATTTTTTTTGCATCAATCAACTACTTATGTCCCATTACCATCTCATATCAAATTTGGTTCAAATCGATCTCACGGTTCTGAAAATAGAAATTTTAGGCGTGGCCAAAATTTTGCCCCCTCCCATAACGAAGGCAAATAATGCCCGACAAACTTCTCTTGAACAAACTTGATTCTAAACCTCAAAAGGACTCTGTATACCACATATCAAGTCTCTGCTACTGGTGGTTCATTAGAAGAAGATTTTCAAAAAATTTGGCCTTTTTTTCCCCATCCCTCTGCTCAATATGAGCCAAAACCTAATTTGCATAAAAATCAAAATGCCCCTATATAACCACTACTTACATGAAATTTAATTAAAATGTGGCCTGTGGTTTAGGAGAAAGAGGCTCATACACCACCTTCACGCAGGACGACGGATGACAGACGACGGACGGACGGACGGATGGATGACAGGCAAAGAGTAATCAGAAAAGCTCACCCTGACTTTCAGTCAGGTGAGCTAATAAATGTTAAACTCCCAAGAAATTTAATAAAAAATTTCAATAAAAATTAGCCAAAAAGCTTACGAGTTTAACAGGAAGGGTTCATGGAAGGATAGGGAAGGAATACTTAACACACAGTGGAATAACCATTTTTAAAAATGATGACATCAGGCATATGTCTCGAAATTGGGAAACATAAAATAATTTTATAAATATTATAAAGTTACAGCCCTGAACGTCAAAAACCTCCATTGAACACTTCCATCATCCAATAACAGCCTTGGATCCACCAATTCTTGCATAGATTTGTGTCTGGCATCCTCAAACAAGAGCACCGTGTAGCGGGACGATATATGCCCGTTTTGTATTTTTGAAGGGTTGGGGTAAGGATGAGGGTGAGGGTGAAAATTGTTTGGACCAACCCCATATTCGAACTTGACCTGTATTTTGTTGTGATTAAACAACATACCAAGTTTGGAACCAATCGGAAAACAAATAATAAAAGTTATCATCCGGAAACCAAATATTTGATGCATTCTATGTCCAACAAGGTCCATAATTCAGGGGAACTTCGAAGTTCGAACTGACCCCATATTCGAACTTGACCTGTCTTTTGTTTTGATTAAACCACATACCAAGTTTAGGAGTCAATCGAAAAAAAAATACTAAAGTTATCATCTGGAAACCAAATGTTGACGAACGGACAGACCGGCGGATGGACAAATAGATGAACAAATATACAGGCATTTAATAAAAAATCAGGCCATACTAAAGTTATAATCTGGAAAACACAAAATGCACAAATTCAAGAGGAATAACTCTGGAAAGGTACATGCGATTTTGGCCGAAAGTGAACTTGAGCTGTGCTTTGTGGTCATAAATAAAATCTGAGATTTTGAAACAAATTAGTCAAGGCAAACTAAAGTTATCATCTGGAAACCACATAATTCACAAATTTGCAATCGTTCAAGGGGAATAACTATGGAACGGTACATGCGATTATGGCCAAAGGTGAACTTGAGCTGTGCTTTGTGGTCAAAAACAAAATCTGAGAATTTGAAAAAAATCAGTCAAGGCAAACTAAAGTTATCATCCGGAAACCACAAAATCCACAAATTTGCAATCATTTAAGGGGAATAACTCTGGAAAGGTATATGCGATTGTGGTCAAAAGTGAACTTGAGCTGTATTTTGTGGTCAAAAACAAAAAACTGAAAATTTGAAATAAATCGGTCAAGGCAAACTAAAGTTATCGTCCGGAAACGAAAAGTTGGGCTAAATTCCCATAAATAAAGGGCCATAACTCTACTACAAATGGGCCGCTAGAAATGGAAATCGAACCCATCCTGTATTTTGTCATACTAAATCCACATGCCAAATTTAAATTTAACTCAGCTCAAACCATTACAACTAAAGTTATCGTCCGGAAACGAAATGTGTCCATGGATGGACAGACAGACAGACGGATGAATAGACCATTCACATAATATGTCACGTTTTTCAAACGAGTGTATAAAATCAACATCTGAAAAATTTGGTGTCAATCCGTCAAGGCGTTCGGCTTTAAATGAACAGAAACCAATTTTTTTTTCAAAAATTGTGTTTTCAAAGGGCCATAACTCTGCTGCGGATGGACTGAGAAACACCAATATCAAACTTGACCTGTATTTTATTGCTACAAACAACATCGGAAAGTTTGATGTCGATCCGTCAAGGCGTTCGACTTTAAATGAAAGGAAATAAATTTTTTTCGAAAGATTGTGTTTTCAAAGAGCCATAACTCTGCCGTGGATGGACTGAAAAACACCAATATCGAACTTGACCTGTATTTCATTGCTAAAAACAACATCTAAAAAATTTGGTGTCAATCCGTCAAGGCATTCAGCTTTAAATGAACGGAAACCAATTTTCTTAGAAAAATTGTGTTTTCAAAGGGCCATATCTCTGCAGCAGATGGACTGAGAAACACCAATATCAAACTTGACCTGTATTTTAGTGCTAAAAACAACTTCTGAAAGTTTGCTGTCGATCCGTCAAGGCGTTTGACTTTAAGTGAACGGAAACCAAATTGTTTACGGACAGACAGATGGACAGACAGACGGACGGACAGATGGATGCTCCAACATTTCGGGTTTATGGGCTACCAAAAAAACATTTTGTATGTCCAAAACCTTATTTTACCCAGAACCCCACCCCCTCCACCCTAGAACTTATATTTAACCCTAACCCCACCCCTCCACCCCAAAACCACACCCTAACCCTACCCTGACCCTAAACCTAAAAGCCCACCCCAGACCCTACCCCCCCCCAACCTTAAGCCCTACTCTGGGGCTACCCCTAACCCCCACCCCACCCCACCCCACCCCTGACCCAACCCCACCCTAGCCAAACCAATAGGATTAGGAGCTATTTTTCGGTTTAGGGGCTACTAAAACCCCACCCCTGACCCCAACCCTAACCCCCCCTTGTCTTAATCCTCCCCAACCTTAAGCCCTACTCTGGGGCAACCCCTAACCGTAACCCCACCCCACTCCTAACCCTAACACTACCTTAATTTGGAGGTAGCCCCTAATAATAATATCCCCTAAACCCCCAATGTTGGCCCGGACAGACAGACAGACTGATAACATAATACGACCGTTTTTTAAACGGGCGTATAAAAAGGAGATTTTAAAGCACAGATGTCATTTCATTGTTGATGACTTTAGGGCCAAACAAAGAACGATGTCGCTAATTTCGGTCACTTTCTGGCAACTGCACATGTGCAGAGAGTAAAAGTATGGAGGACCAGACAGAACTTTTAATTTTCGGTTTTGCAAGCAAAATTTAGGGATTGAGGGGTTCAAAATTTGTTTTTGGCCCTTGATAACTTTTAGCCCAAGAACATTAGGTTTCACTAGGAAAAAAAATCGGAGAAAGCTGATTTTTTCAGGGAATGTCGAGTACATGTCACTGAACGATTAGACAAAAGTCCCCTAAAATCCCAGTTGAGCTTTTTTTTCTACAGCCTTTTTTCGAAAACGCGTTTGAAAAAAATCAAAAAAAATCGCACGAACTTTGTAACCTCGAATTGATCCAACTGTATTTTTTGTTTACGCGTATTTTGAGCTACATAATGTCTAATATACATTTACCTAGAGGAAAATGTGCATTCTGTGACAATTTCTGCGAAAAATTATTGAAAATTCACAAAAAAGTATCGGATTTACGCAAAAAATGACGATTTTCCTAACGGATTTGGCCAAAGGGTCGTAGTACAGAACGGGATGTTAGTTGGACAGACGATAAAAAATCCACCACCATTTGAAGACTTTTATCATTGCTTACAAAATAGACATTATGGAAGACCCCCTCTGCTTCTGGCCGAGTTCCCCTTTTGGCATAAAATTCGTCAGCATGAGAACTCAACTATTTTCGGGCTTGGGACCGAACAGACACGTCTGTGTCTGGCAGCGTTAGATCAATAAATAATATTTACAGAATGTACAAAAATCAATAAATAATATTTACAGAATGTACAAATCAATCAACATGGATTAAGTTACATTGACTATTATCAACGCTATATACAGAAATGACATGACCAAAATACATATTATTCATCGAACTCAGAAATTTCCGACAGGACAGTGTTTCTGTGGTTGTTACAAGAATCCGAACTGCAATTACACAAACCTGAGCAAGAGAGTCCTGCCTTCTTACACCCACACCTTTTTGTACAAGCACTCTTGCAACCACAACTGATCAGATTCAGTAGGTTATCGGGGGCACATGGCTTTGTGGCTGCAGTCGGTACAAGAAGTCCATTGTCTAGCGACCACCCCCAATCCGTCGGAGGAAGCGAAGTGCCCAGCCATTGTTGGACCTGGAGATAACATCTGTAGACATGTTGTTGTGCAGCATCGCTGCTTGGTGGGAGTGAGGCTAGGTCGATGGGTTTATTCAGTTTAGATTTTGCTACATAACGCTTGTAAGTGACATATCTATATTGGTCGAGAGAGGAAACAGTTTTACTCCCGTATAAGATCAGGAGAAGTTGTTCCCCGGCAGCGGCTACTGCACTTGGTGTACTGTCATCCGCCAAAATTGTGTTGACATACTGTTGTGAGTCGCTAGTAACATCGGAGACAATTGTACTGAATACTTTCTTCTTACCAACTCGAAAGAGTGCAGAAGTAGTGTCACAACCACTTATAGAATGTGCTACAAGGAGGTTGCTTCTATGGTCACCCATTTTGGTTGCTATTTCACTAACTGAAACTAGTAAGTTTGGGGTAATGGAATACATCATGTGAATATTACATCCTGGTTGAACTCGAGAGGTAAGAATGACTAACAAGTCCGTGTCTGTTCCCACAACGACAACATTGTTGTCATCTTGAGCGATGTCAAGTGCAGTTTCGGCTATCAGTACATCAGCATCAGCCTCGGCCTGCTTGGACTGAATATTGATAGCAGATAGCTCCTGCATTAGAAGATCGATCAGTTGGGTTTTGTTCTTGGCATTTGCAAGGAAATCGGATTGGGGTGTGGTGGCTGGTAACTCGGGTGAGATATTGATATCAATGGAATACCTGTCTTTAGATCTACGGGCTTGTTCCATGCCCTTTGTCGACATTGTACAAGCATAACCATCAAAAACAACCACGACGTTCGCCCCAAAATGTCTCACTAGATAATTGGAATATGATGTACATATGTCCTTATATGACGACTGTTTAGGCCATACAACTGCCCTCAATAAAAATCCACCATCTACAACAAACAGAGAATGTTCTGGGATTTTAGTTTGCTCGGAACCGTATGTTTTGAGGATCTTACCGAGCGTGCTTTTCTGTGTCTTCCTCATTCCAGCAGAATCAAACAATGCTGGTGGTTTTGGGGCGAGTTCATATTTGAGATTCTCTTCCATCTCTGCTTGTGACTGAATAACACATGTGATGCGGTTGAACAGAATTGTGGGGTCAATCACTACCTTACTTCCACGGACTTTGATGCTATTTGCCATCGATGCGAAAGACTTCACAGTGTCAACACGTCGTAGTTTGATGCTGTTGAACGTTTTGCTTACAACATTCGATACGCAACATTCACCAATTTTGTGAACTTGGTCACAGT
Source organism: Pictodentalium vernedei (assembly GCA_031216915.1). Taxonomy (NCBI): domain Eukaryota; kingdom Metazoa; phylum Mollusca; class Scaphopoda; order Dentaliida; family Dentaliidae; genus Pictodentalium; species Pictodentalium vernedei. The sequence continues at coordinate 331,972,377 of CM062294.1, forward strand.
TCACAGTTTCGTCGGCCACAAGCCCGGTCGCTATAGAGACTAATTGTAGTGGATCTCTATTCTGAAAGGGGGAATGCACTCTGAGCCAGTTCAATAATTTGGTGATATCATTGGCATCAGTCAATTGTGAACTTTGACGGAAATCCCGATGTTGTTCGCCATGACCAGTGTGAACACGAACAAAATTTTCGAGAGCATTACATATCGGAAGGCAAAGAGGTAGTCCATGTACCCATTTCGCAACAGTGCTATCGGTTATTCCCCTGCCATGTGTGAGACCACCAGGGAGCTTGAACATTCTCATTAAACACTGCTCTATGGTCTGATCAGAATATATCCTGTCCCAGAATTTATCTGAGCGCCTTATGGTAAAGTAACCTTTCTCAGTGAACAACTTCAAATCATCCTGTTGCATTATTTCTGTTAGCTCATTCATCTGCTGCAAATAGAGATGAGAACTTTTTGCGTATGCAAAATGACCACCTGCGTGAAATACTGGAATCATATTGCGAACACAATATGTGTGGAGTTCCCAGTCGCCTGTGCGCTCTGCTCTCAAGAACAACTGGAGAAGACCTATTTGCTCGTAGTATTGTACCCAAAGCTTTCCTGTGCGTCCTACGGACGCATTCTGGAGCAGTTCGTGTAATTTTGACAGTAGATGGTTGACACTTTCTTGATTGACAGCGTCAGCTGTTGTACAGTCACCTTCAAACACAATTGTAATGGCAATTTGTGTTAGCAAATGGGCACGAACTGCTCTTGAATATGCATGACCACTGATCAAATGATGGATTGACCCACCAGCATAAACAGTCCCCCAAAGTTCATCCAAGCCGCTACCAGCCATGATCGAACCATTTGCCCCTAAATATGACATAATCATATGGAAGCCGCCGAGTCTAACGAAAACTTTTGTCAACTTATCTGACGAAGACACAATCTCCACTGCTTTGATATAAAGTGGTTGGTCAAACGTCACTGGACAAACGTTCAGTCCCTGTTTCTCACATTCAGTTTGTGCAAACATGAGAGCAGTGTAAATTGTGCTCGGGTTGGATGGATCAAAATTAATAAATTAATATATCCAGCCCAAGATGGGCAAGGTACTCTCAGTACATGCATCAAAGACCAAAGACTGTCGACTGTTTTTGCGAGTTTCAAATTTTTCGGATCAGATTCACCCAAAGTTGATAAATCCTTCATCACAATTTCGTCAAGACCCGATTTGCTTGGTTTACTGTAACCTTTCAAAGGGATGTACCCGAATTCACCAGAGCCAATATTCGAATGATCACCAGTTAGTCATTTTATCGGAGACTCTTCTGTGTGATCTCTGCTTGGAGTTATACAGGCGATGCCTCCCATACTATGGAAAGTATTCTTGCCATCTAGCGTGCGCACATTACAATCGGCGTTATCGAAAACGAATTGTGTGAAGTTCGCAAGTCTAGGCGACGGACCTTTGCTTATCATGACAGAATGAACGTATTGTTGAACTTCCCGGTAGCTAGAAGAGAACATTAGTCCATTCAGAATGTCGATCAATTCCCGAGATGCTAATTTCCTATGTATGTAAACTGCTACCGACAATAATACTGGTGACAAGAATGAACGGGGCCGACAAGAACTTATTAGAGACTGACCTATGGCTGTCACGCGTCTCTGGTTGGCTTGGATGTTTTGCCCACGCTGCGACGGAGCAACAATTCCTTGTAACAAGGTTTGGAGTGTATCGGGTAGTAGATCACTAGATACAGATAACGAATCGGGTTTGGGATAAACGTCACACTCGTAAATGGCTGACCGAATATCATCGCGGATATAGCCGATGCTTTCTTGACGATGCGCATACGTTCATCAGTTTCATTGGTACATTTGTCTGAGTACCACGAATCATATAGTATTTTGTCTGATGAATCTCTGAATGTGACAACATTTTTTAGGGACCTCAGTGTTGTAATAGAGATTCTACTACCGAAATGCTCAAGCAGTTTGGTTTTAAGATGTTTAACTGTGTAACCGACTTCGTCACCAAGATACGATTCAAACGTCTCTGCCAATTCGCTCAAGGAAAACTGACACTCATCGCTGTTCTTCATAAAGGTACACAATTCATGGAATGCAAGTGCTTTCTTGTCTGCAACAGGCCTACCCCGTGAAAGAGTTTGCTCAGGCTTATCTCTGACAAATCCTGTCCAGCAATCATGGTGATACCGACCTTCCTCGGCCACCAGATCGATAGCACGACCGATCCGAGTAAGTACAGACTCACCCCATTCACCACTACGTTTCAAACAACGGGTTCTGATACTATCAACAAAAGTCAATGTTTCAACGGTGTGGACTTCTCTTCTACGTTGAACGGGTATATGAGTTTGTTTGTCGGCGGTTTCTCCACAGAACAGACAATGGAGTTTAAAATTGAAAGCATCTTGATCAGAGCGCAATTTTTTTGTCATAGATGGACCAGCTTCGTCAGATTCAGCTGCATCTAGAGACATTCTCTTACTTTTTCTTACAGAACTTTCCCGTGTATAATTCTTGTAGCAGAATTTGTGAATTTTCTCACCAACTGTGGGTTTCTTCGAACCGGCAAAAAGATTATCGCCAAGCTCGACGCTTACAGCAACCAACTTTTCTATACCCCGCTCACCAAGTGTAGTTATTCAGGATGAGCCGGTCAACTCATCGTTACATTTGATACATTTATCCATTGCCAAAGTCACAACAGAAAAAAGATGATAGACACAATAAACTCAAGTACAATACCACAGAACAGATATCAATGTGCGGACCTGCTTCATTGTCACCGTAAGGTATCAACAGGTAACGCTAAGTGATATGCCAACAACATAACTGATCAGTTCTACAAATAACACAAGACTCTAATAATCAACAACAGGCAAAATTACATATATATCTATCAAGGGATCATTGGTTTCAATATCTAGGCATCAAATGCGGAGTGTCCAATACTGAACAGAGCAAATTGTGCAATGGACAGACCTGGAATGCGGAATTAAACAGCGTTTCCTGATGAAAGTCGTTCAAGCTATTTTGCATCAAATTAAAGAGCGTTGTCTGTACATAAAGACCTGGAATGCGGAATTAAACAGCGTTTCCTGATGAAAGTCGTTCAAGGCTATTTTGCATCAAATTAAAGAGCGTTGTCTGTACAATACAAATTTGTTTATGAGTACACATCAAGGGTGTGCACACATTACATGCCAATGCATCTTGAGTGTAGGCGAACACCACATTATGTGATTTAATCGAACATGGAAATTGAAACAATGATGCTATAATACGGTATTAGAATGAGAAAAGTCAATGCCGTTTGAATTTGAGTTTAGGGGGTATGGTTAATATTTCACACGTTTCACCAGTTCATTATGGAATAAATGACTATTGTTATATATCATTATAAAGCCACTGCTTTTCTGCAATTTTTGATATATAATTTAACTCCCAAAGTAGTCGTAGATTTGATTTAATGGACGTTGTGTACCGTTGTGTGTATGAAAACAATAAAATTTTTTTCGTAATTTTGTACATTTTCGTGAATATTTCACCATTGAGTGTGAGGATTGGTACAAAGTTGGCATTTTCTGTTGGGGATATGTATTCTCAATATAATTCAGCACGATATTTATGATTCTCACCCTACTAAGGCGAATAAGAATGAGAAATATGGAGCTGGGTCGAATTTTTTAAAAAAAATTTTTTTCATCAAAAAAACGCTATAACTAAAAAAGCTCAACTCGGATTCGCGGGGACTTTTCACACTTTATCCGCAATGTGTGTCCCAGAAACATATAAAAAAATCAGCTTTCTCCGATTTTTTTCCTTACTTTCTCATTTTTATGTCTAATGTGCCTGGACTATTTGAGTTAGCACCAGCTAAGTTTGGGCCATTGGGTTATAGTATAAAAATATCATTCAGCAATGACACACCTGTAAATAAATAATGAAGATGTGGATAATTTTTATAACCATGTCAATAAAATAGTGACTTTTTAGTGAGAACTCTTGCTATGACTTTGATATGTATGTAATATTACAATGAATTTACTGCTCCTGGTAACATTGATAAATATCAAACTAGTGAATAAATCAGTGCAATATAGTGCAGAAATGATGTATTACAGCAGAAAACTGAAACAACTTGAGGCCAAAATTAATAAAGATTAGTTTGATGAGAGTGTTTTTAACTCTCTTAGAAATAAAGGCAGGCTGATAACTAAACAGTGATAGAGTGGAATTCCACCCCAGGCTGTAATTGTTTGTTTATTTTCATCTTATTAGAGCTATGGCCACTTACATCAGTAAAAATGTTAAGCACCCACTCTGGTTTGGGCTGTCAGGAAATAAACACATGCTATTGAAGAAATTCCAAAATAGTATGACTGCAGTAAAATAGACATAAGAACAATCATTTCCTAAACACCTGAAGTGATGAATTCACTTAGACATTATGTCCTGTATAGCACAACACACAAATGGGGGGATTTTAACGAAAAACAATACAACATGTAACTATGGAGCTGGATAGTTTATTAAATGCCAACAGATGATGATGTTTGTCACAGAGCACATGTAGAGTGTATACAAGCATGTAAGAGTCAGTGTGTGCTTCCTCCGTGTGACAGCCTCCACCCTTCACCTCATACCCACTAACAAGGCCTTGAAACTGAAACATGGGTAACCGCTGCTATTGTCAAAATGAGGAACGAAAATAGGATCCAGCACTTCCCGAATGAAGCATTCACCCACCTGTCAGATTGCCCTATATGGTTATCAGGTCCAACTTAGTCATGTGAGAAGCATTCCCACACCATCACTGATCCACCACAATAAGGAATGATGGGAATGATGTTCCTAGGGGTATAAGCTGTATTTCTATGCCTCAAGACCCTCATTCAATCATCCTTGACATGAAGCAGGAAACCGGCTTTCATCAGACCAGTTGATTTTCTGCTATGACCTGAAATTCCATGTCCTTCTTGTTAAACACCTGACCAATCGCCTTCTTTTATGGTCATTTATGAACAGAGGACATCTAATAACCCTTCTTGAAGCCAATCCAGCCGCCTTCAACCAATTCTTTAGCTTTCTGGTGCTCAGGTAGTGATGTGGTAGCCATTGACACTTCAGGATTGTGCTTGATGCAAATGGAAAACATCTTATCAGCTGTATCAGTGATCTGTCTTCTCACTGTGACATCACAGGAGGGCATCCAGAATGCGGAAGGTCTTTCACATCATGAGTCTGAGCATGTTTCTGATGAGTCTGCTAATGATGGAAAATGGTCTAAAAAATGTCTATAACTTGTATTTGTTTTAAGCTTATTTGTTTTAAAAGGATTGAAAAACATGTTATGTAACTTATATTAATGCCTCTCCTTGGCCCATTGGCACAGGTGCGTAGCAGCAACTTCGTAGCCTTCATCTCCTCAAATACTACAAAGGGTATTTTAGCCTGCATGGAGTGTGTCTCTCTCTGCACAGAGGACAGCTATTTTATGTCCACACCCGATAGGATGGTATGCTGTGACAACATCAACCCCAAATGACACTGACAGAAAGTGTTAAGACACCTCTAGAACTTTCCCTGACCAACGATTGATCCCGGAACCTCTGGCATGAGAGACCAGCATACTTATCCACTCAGCCACCATGCTCTTATATGCATTTAACAGGTCAAATTTGTACTGGAGGTATGTTAAATGGTTTTGTGTTGGAAGTTATATACAACTAACAGGGTTATTCAATTAAGAGATATCCAATTAAGTGGGTTCCACTGTACTGGAATTCACGAGTCACAAAGTAAAAACCCTTAAATACAGTGAAAACCTTCAGCAAAACTGTTTGCACTGGTGAAATTTCACCTTTCCTTCCAATAATCCAATTACAAAATCATTGAATGCCCTAAAGCTCAAAACAAAAGTCTGATCAACATGTTTCCCATATTTTATACCACATTACTTCACAGCCTTATGAATAATAAAAACGATTTATTGGTTTTTAATGCCTTTTCAGAATGTGTGTCTTTACCCAACACAAATAGAGGACAACACTTGCAAAACAAATTTTGTATAAGGCCATACAAAAAAAATTAATTGATTCTCAGGCATTTTTTTTTCAAACGAATGAGGGAGGGCAGATTTTATTTTTATTTTTTTTTTTCAATTGTCACCCACTGCTTCCTATGGAGATTTAATACATTTGAGTACAGTGGAACCCTGTTAATTGAATAGCCACTTTGCCAATGAAAATTATTCACTTAACAGGAATATTCAGTTAACAGGAAATGTGTCCTTGGGTGGCAACATTATATGACATATATATATGCGTGATATGATGTATATATATGTAGTTCTCTTCAGGCGACTTCTCTCTGCCATTTATTTATTTTATTTATTTATTTATTGGTGTTTAATGTCACAAATTTCTGCACAATGGCCAAACGTGACCACAACATGGATATAAATCATGTCCCATGAATCATTTATACTGATGTTGCCCATTTTAGAGGACTTCCAACACATATTGATTACTACCAGTAAAACAAAGCTTGTTTACCACAGTAAACAAGCCTTGCTTCACTTCCGAGGGTCCCCACAGAGCATGCCATCTATATGGTGTAAAGAAAAACTGTTAACACTATATTAAGCAAGCTATGTACTTCACTTATCTTGGTTTCCATGACGATAAACAAAAGAAATTTTTCAATTGTGTTAGTGTCATGACAGGTGCCCTGAAGAAACAGTGCAGAAAAAAACTTCAGAGGAAAAAATTCCTGTACCATTTATTTCTACCGCACTGTACCATTTATTCCAGGTTGCTGAAATCCTGTACAGTTCTTTCCTCCTACCTCATTATACAATACAGAATGGGGACATATTTGCTCTGTTTTGCTGATGAAATAATTCATTTCAGCAATATTCAGCTCACTTCACAGCAAGTTGAATATTGCTGGAATAGATCTTCTTTAACCAATTGAAAGCCTGCCAAATAGAATGAGAATCACATCTCAGATTGCAGGTATGACATTAACCTTTTAACCAATGCACTGCATATCAAAATTTATCATTATGTTTATTATTTTTTCAAATAATTTTTCAGAAAAATGTCAACAAAACCATGTCATGTGACCCCCTCACTGGAACGAGTTTGATGAGCTTATTCCAATGAGGGGGTCACATGATATGGTTTTATTGAATTTTTTAGAAAAATGGAATTTTTCCTAACTATTTAACAATGAGGGGTCACATGATACTGTTTTGTTGAATTTTTTTTTTTTTTCAACTACTTAATTTGTAAATTATGTGGGTGTGTGTGGCTGTTTCATTAGGTAAAGGGTTAAAATAAGAAATATTAAGTATAAATTTCTGCAGATTACCTGTCTATGTAACTTTGTGTAGCACCTGGGGGAAGTGCCCCATTTTTGTCTCCAAACATCCACGTACATCCCAGATTTTTCAACTCTAGCTCTTTAAAAAATGTACCTGGAGAGTCTTGGAACCTCTTAGAACTGACTACTCATTCAAGGGCCGGAAGCCTGTGGTTATGAGACACACTGCTAGAAAGAAGTTTCTGAGACCTTTCCCACAGTGTACCATATATAGAGATTATCAGTACAGTGAAGTTTTCTGGTGTGTTGTATTGCATTGAGTTGTGGACCCTCAACCAATATGTATCGCATTGAGTACCAGATTCATCTCCGTGATTCTGGCACAAATCTAATGAAAGTCCAACAATATTTGTAGAAAAATGAAGTGATGCATTTGTACAACAGTGAAGATATAAAATCTCTTAACTAATCGATGGCAGGTGGATTTAGAGCACATTTAAAAGTGCGAAGTGGAAGAAGAGGTTACAATTCTCCCCAATTCTCATTTTCGATTTTTCAATATCACACTGTTGTTTTGCCAATATCAGCAGTATCACACTCCATCTGATACTGCAGGAGAGATTTGATGATCAAAATTGTGTATGAATTAATGAAAGGTAGAGAATAAAATAGTATTTCATCAGGCTAAATGTTACAGTGCTGAAAAAGCACTATTATTTATTAAGAAGTGTTTTTAGTCACTTTCAACATCTGTGGCTATCATGACCACAACATGGGTATGGAGTCAAGTTTAGCCAACCATTTATACTTTTGTTGGCCACTGGAAAGACTTCCACCACAGGCATTGATTACCAAGGCCCTATATTACCAGTAAAGCAGAACTTGTTTACCACTGTAAACTAGCACTGCTCCTCTTCCCAGGATCCCCATGAGGAAAACTCAGACCATTTAACCCTTTACCCAACGAATCGGCCACATCTGCCCGCATAATATGCAAATTCAGCAGTTGAAAAAATATTATTTTTCCAAAAATTTCAACAAAACCATATCATGTGACCTCTCGTTAGAACGAGCTCGTCGAGCTCGTTCCATTGAGGGGTCACATGATATGGTTTTGTTGAAATTGTTTGAAAATTTTTTAAAAATGATATTTAAAAGAATAAATTTTGATATCGTCTGCATTGGGTAAAGGGTTAAAAGGTGCTGATACCTGAATATAATTGTTTCTTAATCTTTGAATGTTTAATTATCAATATTTGTCCATGAAAGGGTTCAAAGGTGACATTTGATGACGTGAAAGTTGCTATGTCGTGTGACAGGTGTTTACCGAAGGCTCTGCACATGAACTAGTAACATGGTATCATCTTTCCAAGATCAGTGCTTGTTTTTTGTCAATAATAAATAAAATATTCAGTGTATTTTCAATTTGTGTTGTCATGAAAAATATGTACGATATCAACTTGTATGTTTTTTTTCACGCATCCATCTATTTTCTTTTGATAGCACTCTGCAATCACGAGTCTTCTGTACTCTGCAATCATGAGTCTTCTGTAAACTAATCATTACTATCAAGCATAAAAAATTGCTGAGGGTGTCTATTTATAGAAACATATGCCCACCTTAAGGGGGAGGGTGGGATACTTTTTTCTATTTTTTGACCTCGGATCTTTTCAGCAATGCAGTTGTGTCAAGATACATAGCTCATGCACATTTTAAAGGATGAAAATCTTTATGACCTGCAAGGACTTTTCTTGAAATTTTTTATACACTTTCCTGGACCTTTGTGTATTAAGGAATCGATTTTGATACAGTTGGTCCCACATAACTGGATATTGCTTGATGGAATTATATATACATGTACATGTAATTGTAAACCCCAAATCATTCAACATATGTTTAGTTCAAGTTTCATCTGCTGATTACACATAAATATATACCTGTTATTTGTACAAAAAATATTATGATCAAGCAAAAACCTCTATTCACAGATCTCAAATCAAGCTTCACAGACCTCTTGGCCGTAGTACTTCCAATAGAAGCTTTTAATCTATTAAATCTTGTTTGATAGAGCTCCACAAACTGTGCCAAACAAGAAATAATAGAATAAACACTCAACATAGCACCAGAAAAGGATGGAAAATGATGACATTCCGAATTATTGAAATTTGCTGTTAATTTCACTGGCAAGGTGGCAGTTCGATAAACAGGTTTCCACTGTACTGTGAAACATTTTCTCAGATCATGCCAAATTGTTAATGCTATCAATGAATTGTTTTAAGCTTACCATTAAAAACTTAAACAAGTGTAGCTATGTGTCTGCCAAGTGAATGATGAAAACACCTTTACGTAACGAATCACTTGCATCCACCCATGTAATTTACAAATTGAGCAGTGGAAAAAAATAAAAGTGTCAATGACTCTGTAGTTCAACTTGTGTAAGACATGTACATGTATAGTATGTGACACAGCAATGACACATGTCGAGGTAATGACCTGATAACAAAGGTACATGTAAGAATTGTAAAGGTCTGTACATAAATACTGACCGTAGCCTGTAACAAATGTACAGGTCAAGTATTGTGAAGGTGGGTGACAGTTAGATGCAAAACTAGAAAAGAAATCACTTATGGGGTTAATGTTACAATGGGGATCCTTGTATGGTGCACCATAAGCCAAATGTTAGCAATTGTTTTGGCCTGTTTGATTCAAACCCTTCAAAGGTTGATTCATACTAATTAATAAATATTTGTCCAGTCCTTCATAAAATATAGGTATTTGAATTTTTTATCTTTAGCTCATAGGGTTCCCATGGGTGAGGGGGTTTTATTTTTGTCATTGGAAATAGAAAATCAGGTTGTGGTAATAATGTTTACCCTCCCCAAACAACACCAAATATTATCACAGGAACTTGGCTTCAACACATTTGAATATACACATCCGAGGGGTGCTGAATTCAAGAAACATCATTTTGTCTGGTGTTCTTCGAAAAGATTTTTAATTATCTCCTTTTTGAGTCTCGGAGTGGGTCTAACTGAACCCCAAAATAATTGTTCTCTTACCACAGTGATAACAAAGGCACCCAATAAATTTATAGCAAACATTACTGACATAAAAAATCTTCTTTACATGTTCTGTACAAAAAATGTAATACACACAATCCCCGAAAATTTGACTGCCGACAGACATTTTGAATTTTGGGCCAAGCCCAAAAGCACTCGTTACCATCCCATGATGATAACAAAAGTAGTCCTAGAAGTTCTGTACAAAAAACTTATTGCACCTAATTTTAGTATAAAATGGCGGCTGGCATCTTGAATTTTGGACCGCACCCAAAAACACTCGTTCTTGACCCAAGGTGATAACAAAGGTAGACAAGAAGTTTCATGGTACAGCCTCTAGCTCAAGCCATATTGACATGTGCACTTACTGTGTATAAGTAGCACTGAATAAGTCAAAGTTCATCTAATTTGCATAATTTCTGCATGAGAAAAAACCCTGTATTATATGTGATGTATTCCATGTTACTAAACATTCATTCAAAAATTTCTTCAAATCAGAACCTTCATATAGAAGTTCTGTACAAAAAGCTGATTGTACCTAATTTTGGCACAAAATGGCCGCTGGCAGCCATCTTGGATTTTGGACCGCACCCCAAAACACTCGTTCTAGTCCCAAGGTGATAACAAAAGTACCCAAGAAGTTTCATGAAGATCGGTTCATAAATACAGCCCCTAGCCCGAGCCGTATTGACATGTATACTTACTCTGTAGAAGTAGCACTGAACAAATCAAAGTTCATCTAATTTGCATAATTTCTGGACGAGAATAAACCCTGTATTATATGTGATGTATTCCATGTTACTGAACATTCATACAAAAATTTATTCAAATCAGAACTTTTATACGGAAGTTCTGTACAAAAAACTGATTGCACTAATTTCGGTACAAAATGGCTGCCGGTGGCCATCTTGAATTTTGGACCACACTCCAAAACACTTGTTCTCGTCTCACGGTGATAACAAAGGTACCCAAGAAGTTTTGTAAAGACCAGTTCATAAATATGGCCTCCAGCCCAGGCTGTATAGAAATTCTGCACAAAAAACTGATTGTATCTAATTTCGGTACAAAATGGCCATCGGCAGCCATCTTGAATTTTGGACCGCATCCCAAAACACTCGTTCGCGTCCCAAGCTGATAACAAAGGTACCCAAGAAGTTTCATGATGATCGGTTCATAAATACAGCCCCTAGCTCGAGCTGTATTGACATGTGTACTAACTCTGTAAAAGTAGCACTGAATAAATCAAAGTTCGTCTAATTTGCATAATTTCTGCATGAGAAAAAAACCTGTATTATATGTGATGTATTCCATGTTACTAAACATTCAAACAAAAATTTTATGCAAATCAAACTTTCATACAGAAGTTCTGTACAAAAAACTAATTGCACTAATTTCGGTACAAATTGGCTGCCGGTGGCCTTCTTGAATTTCGGACAGCACCCCCAAACACTCGTTCTCGTCCCACGGTGATAACAAAGGTACCCAAGAAGTTTCGTAAAGATTGGTTCATAAATACGGACTCTAGCCCGAGCCGTATTGAATTGTTGATGGACGGACAGATGGATGATGTGCCATGACCAGGGACCTGCGAATATCAAATTTTGTCTCGAATCGAATCTCGAATCGAATGTGAATGAGGATTTCGAATCGAATCGAATCTCAAATATCGAATAGTGGTCGTGTATATGCTGACAATTGTTGTTTTGGGTGCCGTAGGATCATTGGCATTTTTGGATAATAGACCGGCGGTGATAACTGGCGGGAAACGGAAACATACTTGGCCATACTGAACTTTTGTAAACACACGTCACGCGCGAATTAAAATATCGAAAGCTAAATTAAACCATTCAAACTAAACGAAACGCAATTCTGCAGCCTGGTATATCATATAAGTTAGCTTGTTCTGGTACGTTCATTCAACTTCTGTTACCAACTTCCCCTGATCTTTAATCACGAGTGATTCACGACGCATATAAACGCACATTGACCTCTCCGTTTTATATACATTCCGTGTCGGCGTCTTTATGTAAACGCGTGACCGCTTCATTGCAAATTGCAATGTAAGGGGGGTAATTCTATTTTACTGCACTTTACTGTAAAACATGCTGGTTTCGTCGAACTCCCGTAACACGCAGTGGTGTGCATAATGCATATACGATGCGATCATGTGAGCATGCCGATTTAAGACCAAGTTGCAAGGTTATATTATAACGGGAATGTTACCGGATGGGGGTGGGTGGGGGTGCTACTCCGATGCACGCGCCTAACTAACTGATAAACGAACGTGATTGCAAGCCTATTATCGGAGCAGAAATACACGTATCGGCACAGTGGCGTGAAAAAAGTTTTCCCGACCTAGTCCGACGAGATTCGAAAATTTCGAACCCATGACACCAGCATCCAATCGAATCAAATAGCTGCAAGGATTCGAAATCGAATCGAATAATCAAAGGTTCGCAGGTCCCTAGCCATGACATAACCTCAAATTTGACTACATCAAAGTTAAGCTAAAAATTCAAAAAATTTCAAGAAAACTACATGATGTGACCATTCATTGGAATGAGCTTGTACAGCTCATTCCAATGAGAGCCCACATGATATGGTTTTCTTGAAATTTTTGGAAAAAAATGAAAAAATATTTAAAATAATAAATTTTGATATTCTGTGCACTGGGTAAAGGGTTAAAACCTTCACAGAGGCTTTGAGCATATTTCTTTCAAGTCAAAATATGGGCAACTGGTAAAAGCCAATTTACACTTTATCAAACACAACAAGTACACTTTCAATAAAAGTCTTAACTGAAAATGTTAAACTTTGATCTCAGAAACATAGCTTATGAATCTACATTGGAAGGATCTGGATGAGCTCATTTCAATGAGAGATCATGAGCTACCTTTAGGAGGCAAAAGCTGAAAAAAAAATTTGAATGACAGTTATTGCGAATGGCACTGGCCAGATATGACCATTGTGTTAGGGAAGGGATTAACCAATAAACTGGTTGCAATTTGTATTTTCCTAGTTTTGTTCAACTACTGGTACATATAAATGCACTGTAAGTTTAAAACATGTTTCTGTTTATTTTATGTCACTGATTGTGAACTTATAGATACTGTTCTCTAATGTTTACTTTTGTTTGGTCTTTAAGATAATAAACAGTCATCAAATAATTAGTAAATTTGTTTTAATGTGTGGATAACCTCCATAATCCCAAATGACTGCATTTCACTTGATGTGATTAAAAGACAGTATGTAATTTTTTTATTGGGGTTTAACGACACATTCAACAGCCAGTGTCACCTCATATCATAATCATGAGGTCAAGTAAATTTTTGTGATGGTAGCAATTTTTTAGCATTCCTTATTGTGATAGCAGAACTAACTAGCTGTAAGATGGCTGTCTACAAAAAAATGTTGCAAAGAATTTTAGTGGCAACTCAAATTATTAGCATACCAGGGCAGCCACACAAGTCTACAAAATTTAGTCCATAGAGGTCCTTGTTCATATAGCCAAATGTTTGTGGGAGTTAATTTGATTATATGGGGAAGTATATTATTTCATTTGGGACACCAATTTGTCATACTCAGGTATTGGTGTTTAAAATCGCTTTCAGAATCTGGCTGTTTCATGTACACAACATAGAGTCAAGTTTTGATTTTTAGCAAAAATGCATTGAAAATAATTTGGGAGCACAAGAAATCACTACTGAATTTTGAAAAAATGTATTACAGTGGGGCACACTCAACTGGATATCTCTTAACTGGTTAAGTGCTAGAAGCCACTCTCAGGGCTTCCAAAATGGAAGTGTCAATGACACTGCAGCTTAACTTTACTATGTATAGTGTTTGATGAAAAGGATAATGTGCAATGTTTATGAAAGGATTCTGAAATAACACAAGAATTATGATAATTGAGAATATGTTAAGTTCTGTACCCTACATGCATTGTTTTCAACAAGAATAATTTGAAGTGTTGACTGTACTATAGAATTGAGGCCAAAGGTACCAAGTTACAGTAAAATCATTCCAAAATGAGTCATCCAACCACGTTACAATGAATTCCTTTTATAAATATGACTTGTAGAATTTGCTAAAGGAATCTTGATCACGTGCACGCCAAGTGGTCACGGTTGAATGATTGTGACCAAAATAGGACAGACTCATCTAGATATCATACTGAGTAATTCTACCAAGTTACAATGGAATCCCTTCATAAATACGACCTGTGGACAGTGCTAAAGGAATGTAGGTCACATGCCCAAGCAGAGGTAATGACCGATCATGACCAAAAAATATGAACTGTAGACTGTGCTAAACAAATCTATGTCCTGCCCCCAGACGGCCATCACTGTTGACTGATCACGACCCAAACATGATGTCCTCATCTAGACATTATACTGAGTCATCCTATTAATTTACAATAAAATCCCTTCATAAATGCAACCTGTAGACTGTGCTAAAGGAATGTAGGTCACATGCCCCTGCGGCCGGCATGGCTGACCAAACCCAACCAAAATAGGACGTTCTTATCTGGACATTATATGGAGTCATTCTACCAAGTTGCAATGAAATCCCTTCATAAATACAACCTGTAGACTGAGCTAAAGGTTTTCAGGTTTTGACCCATGCAGCCATCACGGTTGACCGATTGCGACCAAAATGGGATGTTCTCATCAAGACATGACCGCAAACCTGCACATGAAATGTAGTGATGATCGGATATGAACTATGGGGTGTAGCCTGTGCTAAAGAAAATGTGAACAGACACACAGACTTCCGTTCGCATGATGGAAATAGCTTATCTTGACTTTGTCAAGTTAAGCTAAAAATGAGGGTACCAGAGCAAAATCCAACATTTTCCTTTCTTGTGTTTCCTATTCAGTCAAATGCAAATAATATTTTGTTCATGTAAATTTGTTCTATTACAAATTATTGGAGAGTGCCTGAATCTCACCTCACCAAGGATGCTACATAGCAAATATCAAACAATTCTTCTGACTGATAGATCTGAAAAAGATTTTCAAAGAATATTCCTCAAGTTAAAACTCAGGTTCCCCACAAGAAGCCAAAATATAACTCCAGCGACTGGATTTGAATAAACTTCAAGCTGACCACCTTAAAAATGTAGTATACCAAATATCAAGAGATTTTGACAGAAAGTTCTGAAGATTTTTAAATAAATTTTCTCATATTGCATCAAGTTAAAATTCAGGTTCCGATAGGGACACCAAATATGAACCCTGGGACTTGTTTCGAACAAACCTGAATCTGACCCCTCTGAGGATGATGTATACCAAGTATCAAAAGCTTCTGATTGGCAGTTCTGGAGAAGATTTTTTAATTTTTAAAAACAATTTTCCAGGTGCTAACAGAGTTATGCCCCTTGTGGTGCCCACTGTGGGCATGGCAACTTTATTTGAACAAATTTGAATTGACATATGATAAGGAACGTGCATATCAAATTTGGTTCAATTCAGCCCAGTAATTTATGAGGAGAAGTCGATAATGTAAAGTTCACACCGGATGGATGGATGGACGACAAATGGAAAGTGATCCTTAAAGATTCCCTTGACCTTCGCTCAGGAGAGCTAACAAAAAATTATTATGGAATTCCTCTCCCTGCATCCCTCAATTCGAATACTGGCCATGCAAAATTATTTTGCAAGATGTCTGAGAATATATAGGTTCTTGAGCAGATAAAACGATTCAAACAAAAAGAATAAAATAGCTACATTATAATGTAATGTGTCCAAAATATGGTTTAGACCCCACATGCTTATAGGGCCTGCATTTAACCCTTTATCCAACACAGACGATATCAAAATCTATTATTTTAAATATAATTTTTTTAATTTTTTCAAAAACTTTCAACAAAACCATATCATGTGACCCCTCTTTTTGAACGAGCTTGACAAGCTCATTGCAAAGAGGGGTGGCATGATATGGTTTTGTTGAATTTTTTTGCAAAATAATATTTTTTCAGCTGCTTAATTTGCATATTATGCGGGCGGATGTGACCGATTCGTTGGGTAAAGGGTTAAACAAAGCTAATTATTGCCTTTTCCCGACTCCCTAAACCCCCCACAAAAAAATAAATAACTATGCATTAAATAGTTCATAACAAATTTACTTTTAAAAATGAACCTAAAACACTTGATACCTCTTGAGGCAAAACTACCATTTTTGTTACTTTTCTCACTCAACAAATGACAGAATACAAAAACAATGTTTTCAAAGCTTTTAATGATTGTTTATTAGAAGGAATGACAAATACCAAATTTTGCATAAAAATGTTTGCTGAACTAGGTAAATAGAGTTCAGTAAAACAGACTCTCCCGCATACAACTAAATGTATTTTATTACTAATGAAACATGACATGACATTCATCCTAAAGTTTTGTATCTGGTGTAACCACAAAGTTAGCATTTTACCAATATTGATACTAAAATTGTTGACCCTTAACTCTGAGATGATCCGGGACAATTTTTGACAAGCAAAAGATTACACCAGATGTGCTTGCATTCCAGCAACACTGCCAAGTCAAGAGGTGGGGCTGTGTCCCAAATATTTTGTCCCAATATTAGAGATGAAACTGAGTATCATTATACATAACGCACAGGGATACTGGATTCTACCTCAAATATATCCTTGTATAAATTCATGAAGATCTAACTATAATAATAACTACAACAAGAGGCCCCTCAGGACCTGAAATGCTCACCTTGAACAGAACACAATAAAATCAGAGTCCAAGAATGAGTCTACATTAAGCAATCCATCTTCATAGGATACATTGTCAATCCTTGAGCCCCTCAGGAGTGACAAATAGTCTGAGCATTATGCCTTTTCTTCAGTTGATCATAATGTAAAATGTGGAGCTCCCCTATGAAGCCCCTTGATACAACCTATGCGGATTAATCTTAGTTACACACCTCCAGAGTGTACTGAACACAAAATTTCTAGTTCTTCAGCTACATGGCCAATTCTGGCTCCCATAGGAAGTCCAAATATTAACCCAGACTCTCGAGTTGAACAAAGTTGAATCTGACCTCCTCAGAGATGTTGTATACCAAATATGAAAGCATTCTGACTGTTGGATCTGAAGAAGAAAATTTTTAAAGAAATTTCTTTATATTGCATCAAGTTAAAATTTGGGCTACCATAGCGAGCCCAAATATTAACCTACAGACCCAATTTGAATAAACTTGAATCTGACCCCCCTAGAGATGTTGTATACCAAATATGAAAGCATTCTGACCAGTGGATCTGAAGAAGAAGATTTTTAAAGAAATTTCCTTATATTGCACTAACTTAAAATTCAGGCTACCATAGGGAGCTCAAATATTAACCCAGGGAACCAATTTGAACAAATCTGAATCTGACTCCCCTAGAGATGTTGCAAACCAAACATGAAGGGATTCTGACAAGTGAATCTGACGAAGAAGATTTTTGGAGAAATTCCCTCATATTGCACCAAGTTAAATTTCAGGTTCCCATATGGAGCCCAAATATGAAACCAAGCACTCAAATTGAACAAACTTGAATCTGACCCCCCCCCCCCACCCCCCCCACCCCCCCCCCCCCCCCTCCTAGAGATGTTGTATACCAAATATTAAAGCATTCTGACTGGTGGATCTGAAGAAGGAGATTTTTTAAAATTATCCCCCATATTGAAGTAAGTAAAAATTTGGGCTTCTGAAGGAAGCCCAAATATTAACCTAGGGACTTGGTTTGAACAATCTTGAATCTGACCCTCATAACAATGATGTATACCAAACATTAAAAGATTCTGACTGGTGGTTCTGAAGAAGATTTTTAAAGAATATTCCCCATATTGCCCTAAGTTAAAAATTCGGACAAAAATTTTTAAACAAACTAAAAAATTAATGTTACACTTACAGAGTATATTAATGTATCTGACTACATATCTAACCTAACAGATGACAAGGAATTACTAAAAGAAAGTCTATAAAAACTGGAAACAAGACTCCAGGCACTGAAAAACACGGCCCAAAGTCAGTAACAGATTCTTAAAACTATCCGATGTAAAGCAGAATCTTCCTCAGAAGAAACTGCAATACATCAGCTGGTAGATGCATGACCAAAAACACCTAAACACCCCAAGGGTGAGGATGTAAACATGGGGATAACAGAATCAACATTCTGTAACCAAGTTAAACTCCCAAGAAATTTTTAAGAAAAATTTGTTATAAATGTTCCAAAAGCATGGGAGATTAACTAGGGGGGGCTTCAAGGAAGGGGAGAGAGGAAACACTTAACAAACAGTGGAGATTCCATAGCAAGAATGAAAACATCAGGCCCATGTCCCGAAATTAGGGAACATGAAGTTACAGCCCTAAACACATCCAACCACGGTTTCTTCCTCTCATCCTCTTATTGCATCCTTGGATCCACCATATCCATCATGATATTGTGTCTGGCATCATTTTAACTGAGATTTATAAGCACAGAAGTCAGTGAGATGTTACTGAAAGAAGGGTCAAACAAAGAATGAGGCTTGGCGCCAATTTCAGTACTTCCTTGACACTGCGCATGTGCAGTAGGCAAAAGTATGGAGGACCATACAGGACATCAGTTTTTTTTATTTGGATGCAAATTTGGGGGATTTGGGGGGCAAAATTTGTGTTTGGCCCTGAATATTTAAGAGTTAGCACCAGCTAAGTCTGGGTCATTGGTTACAGTATAAAAATATGAGGGTACCAGAGCAAAAGCCGACATCTGCCTTGTTCATGTTTCATATATTCAGTCAAACGCAAATAATATTTTGTTTATATAAATTTGTTCCTTTACAAATGATTGGAGAGTGCTGGTGGGCACTCTCCAATAATTTGTAATAAAACAAATTCTGAATTTCAAATTCAGTCCACCAAAAACAATCTAATCCTCAACCAGTTAAACAGTAACTTTACTTTTTGTCATGGAGTCATGCCATTTTGCCACGATGGGGACTTTGTCAAGAACCATAAACAAATGGTAGTGGCTGTGTGTGTGACCATTGACGCTCTTTTTCCTTCATTCTCAGACAAATTACAACAGGCACAAGCATTCTGGGACTATAAACCCTTTTAATAGAAACTTTGCTGTGTATACTCAGCTTATTACATTGGCTCTGATACTGAGTCTATTAAATTAATGAGTAGTTTTCGATCTAGGAGAGCACTTCCCACCTCGAAAAAATTTAAGGAGGGCTACCGATGACTCACCTAACTTTTTCAAAAAGACAGGCCTGGTTTAACATTGTGGTAACACTTCAACCGGGACAATTATTGGGCTGAAATTTTGTACACAAGGGGTATTTTTTATTTGGACTAACATGGCAGGTTAGTTTTAGGTACAAGGCTGTTTTTAACCCTTCATTCATCAACCCTTCGTACAACACCGCCCTGCACTTATACATTTACAGATATCGAGTTGAAATGTGTCAACTGAGGTAATTTTACCAGAAAGGGGATATGGGATAAGTCCCAATTGCAAATGATGTTGCCACAATGGTAAAACCTTCAACAACAGCAACTCTGGGAGCCTGGGGAGCTGGTGTAATAATTGTGCATAGCACTGTAACCTCTGCTAGTTGTAAATAAGTGTGAGTTTATCAAAATATTGTTGATATTTAAATACAGTGTTTTGTGCACCAATTTCTCTAGAAAGCCGACTTTCATTTGAATGCAGCTGTATTTGAATTATAGACAATTGACAGACAAGCTGCATATTATATGTTTGTTTTGTTAACTCTTTGATGCTATGTCTATTGCCAAGGAGTTTGGTATCATTTTCAGGGGCACAGCCTGTGCAACCAGCTTGGGGATAAGGTTATCAAACAACAAGAAGTTCTGAGTTCAGAAAAATTGGTTTGTATTCAATCACTCGAAATATGGCTTGCTTTAAACTGTTTTGTTTTTGTTGGTAATCATGGAAGCTTGGAAACACCAAGTAGATTTCAGTTAATAGAGAGACAAATTTTTCAACCCAGTTATTAACATTCATGTTCTCTATTAACATCCAGTATAACCCTTTATACTAATTATTTTTAAAGTAAGCCAATAAATAAAGTTAGTCCAGAGAATTGAGACTCTTTATATTCTTTTAAAAGTGTCCGAGGATTGTATATTAACGCCCGTTTGACACTTGACATATACAAATGCTTCACACCGAGCTACACTTTAAAAATATGACATGAATGAATTTTTAACATTAATATTACATTTTAAAACCATCCCGGAAACGACTCAGAAATACTGACTTCGGAGGAGGCATTCCCTTGCTTTTCACTATAAAGCAGGTGACCTAAGGGAACACCCTCCCCCCCCCCCTTCCCCTTGCCCTGGGTCAAATAGCCCAGAGCGAAGAGGGCAGCCGGACGGAGTCACTGCCGGAACAGAAAGCCTGCATAACTATAGTTGCAACTGTTTAGTGGACGACATTCTGAGCAACAGATAACGGACCTAAACAATGCAGGTCTCCAGAAATGGACTCAATATTTCTGAGATAAAAATTCGTGAATGTGGATGGCTGAGACCAATAAGCAGCCTTCATTAAATCTGTAATAGCAATGCTATTAGCGTAAGCCCAAGAAGTAGCAAGAGCTCTTACTTCATGAGCGGAAATCTTAAGCACAGACTGCTGAGAAGAAGATAAACTCTCATAAGCAGTACGGATAGTTAATTGAATCCATCTAGCAATAGAATGGACCGAAATGTCCTTTCTATTAGGCATCAGAGACAGAAAGAAACGTTTTCGCCCCTTTCTGATAAACTGAGATCTCTGTTTATAGATAGGTAATGCTCTAACAGGACAGAGTAAAGGCCTACGCCCGTCTGAAGACGGAAGAGCCTTAATAACAATAGGTTCCGGATATTTATTAGGAGCCTGATTCTTAGCTAAAAAACCCACATTAGTAGTGAAGGTGATAGTGTTCCCGACACTACGATAATGAGAATCATCCACCGACAGTGCATGAAGCTCACTGACTCTTCTAGCAGAAGAGAAAGCTAAGAGAAAAGCTGTCTTATAAGATAAGAATTTGAAATCTACTGTCCCAAGAGGTTCAAATGGCTTTTCCTTCAGTTTAAGAAGAACTCAAGCTAAATTCCATTTAGGAATTAACCTAAGAGTTCTGGGTCTATTTATCGAGAAGTTTCTAACCAACTTAGATAAAAAGACATTAGATCCAATTTGTAAACTATCATGATGTGCATAGGTATCAGATAACATAGACCTATAACCCTTAATAGTAACAGGCTGCAGTTTGATTTCGTCAAACAAGTATACTAGAAAGTTTGCAATGTCTGGTATAGAGGGATCAAAAATATCCACAGAATGATCCCTACACCAACGACGAAAAACCTTCCACTTAGCCGCATAGTTTAGCGAAGAGGAGGTCCTCCTACAGTTAGAAATCGCGTCCACTGCTCGTCCTGTAAAGTGCTTGCCATGCAAGAAGGACCGCACAACGGAAAAACGTGAAGGTTGAGACCTTGCGGGTTGTGATGGAGTTGACGCGATTTCCCCTGCAAAAGAAGATTCTCCCGTGGAGGAGGCTTTCGCGGTAGGTCCCACAACAGACACCTGAGTAGATTTATCCACGGTCTCTGTGGAGACAGAGATGCTACCAACAGAATCTTGCATTGAGATTGTTTTATTTTTAGCAATACTTGCTGAAATAACGGCGCTGGAGGATACGCATATCCTATCATTCCGTCCCAAGGGATCGACAGAGCGTCTACTGCAAATGCTCTTGGATTCGGACACGGAGACACATACGTCTGCAACTGATTGTTGAGATGTGTCGCAAATAAATCTATCATTGGCCGTTCCCATTGGTAGCAAATCTGATTGAATACTTGTTTGTTGAGAGTCCACTCCGACGGCAACAAGCGACCCTTTCGTGAAAGGGAGTCTGCTAGTACATTCAGACGACCCGGTATGTGACGGACCGAAAGAAGAACCTGATGTTCTAACGCAAACAGAAGGATTCTTTCCGTTAGATTGAACAACGGAACTGAATGAGTGCCTCCCTGATTCCAGATATACGCCACTACTGTCGTATTGTCGGATAGGATTTGGACATGAGCATTGTGAATAATGTCCATCCAATGACGTAACGCAAGCCAAATTGACATCATTTCCTTGATGTTTATGTGCTTGCCCAGGAATTGCGGATCCCAAAGACCCTGGCATCTCGAATCCGTTGGGATCAATGATGCACCCCGACCTGTTTGACTGGCATCCGTCATAATGGTAAAACTCGGATCCGGCAACCGCAGCGGAACTCCCTGAGTTAACCACTGAATGTTTGCCCAAGTCTGAATCTCTTGTTTCACTTGATCTGACAAGAGAACGTCTATGTCGAGTGAATGAATTTTCACACTCCAATTCTGAGTCAAGAAAATTTGTAGAGGACGCGTGCGTAACCGCCCCATCGGAATGAGATCCGCAGCGGCTCCGCACAGACCTATCAGTCTCATAAATTCTCTCGTCGTGACTTTGTCTGCGTGCAGACAATAGCGAGCATAACAACTGACTAATTTCGCTCTGGTTAACGGCAGACGAACGAGATTGTTGTGCGTCTCGAAGCTCATTCCCAGATGTGTGAATGACTTGGACGGCACCAGATCCGACTTCTCCTCGCTTACTATAAAACCGAGACGTCGGAGCAATAGAAGTAGATTCTGAACATCGTTCTGAAGCGTTAACTCGTTGCCGTACCTCTGAAGAATGTCGTCCAGGTAGGCCGACGTTACCGCAGACGAATGAGCTCGGAAATAGATCATTACCGAGTTCATTACCCGAGTGAAAGCCCAGGGTGCTAGATTCAATCCGAAGCACATCGCCCGGAATTGATACACCACTCCTAGGACTGCGAAGCGTAGATACTTTCTGAATGTCGGATGTACCATGACGTGAAAGTACGCATCTTTGAGATCTATGCTCGTTGCATAATCGTTCACCCGAATACTCGCTCTGACCAACCGAATCGTCTCCATATAAAACTTCGGAGCGATGATCAGCTTGTTTATCCAGCTCAAATCTATGACTGGACGGAACGAGCCATCTGGTTTCGGAACCAGAAACAGATGGCTGTAGAATCCCGGAGTCTCCTGGTTTTCTACGACCTCTACCGCGTTCTTCATTAAAAGAGACTGCACCTCTGATAATAGAGCGTCTCTTTTCTGCGGATTTGATGGAAGTTGAGTCCATTTTGGACTTCGAGTTAATGGAGGCTTTCGTTTGAAGGATATCTTTAGACCTTCCGAAGTCACTCCTCTCACCCAAGTGTCGTCCGTAATCGACGCCCATTCTTGTGAAAAGCTCGACAACCTTCCGCCAACCGGTACGCGATAGAGGTTTAAGCCATCACCTCCTGGACCTGCGAGGCCTGCGGTAGGAGAAACCACG
Organism: Pictodentalium vernedei; assembly: GCA_031216915.1. Taxonomy (NCBI): domain Eukaryota; kingdom Metazoa; phylum Mollusca; class Scaphopoda; order Dentaliida; family Dentaliidae; genus Pictodentalium; species Pictodentalium vernedei. The sequence continues at coordinate 331,996,206 of CM062294.1, forward strand.
TCCTCCACGACCCGCACATCGTCCCGTCGACCTCGGGGCGTCCGACCGGTTGTCCCGGCCCGAAGGACGTCCCGAACTTGAGTCGCTACCTTGACGGTCTCTTGAATAAGACCAAGAGGACGCACCGGAACCTCTATAGGAACCTCTCTTGGGCGCATTAGACCCAGAAGTGCCTGTCTTACTCTTGTCTGCCGTGTCCGACTTCTTAGAAGCAGATTTGAACAGCAGAGAATCCGAAGCTTTCTTTGTAATTTATCATAAATTGCAGAAAGCTTGCCGTCAAAGAGAAGATCTCCGGAGACCGAAGCGACTCTGAGAGAGTTCTTCACCTTAGTATCCACGAGTGTGGATGTAGCTAGGGCTGCGTCACGTCTAACCAACTCCAGAATTGCCACTGAAAGGGCGGAGTAACACGTGGAATAAGCTACTGCCCTTGAAAGAAGTCTTAAAGAGGATTGTATACCCTGAAATTCTTTCCCTTGAAGGCGCAGTGATAACGCCTTAGTAAGGTGATCTGCGTAAGATAAGGCATCTAAACTGGCTCTGTTAGACGAAATAGTTGTTTCCAACACCGCGATTGGAATAGATGCCGACGACGGTAATGATAACTCTAAGTCTTCCGCCTCGTCGTCCATACGCAGAGGAACTCTCGGAATACCCTGTCCTGCCGTGTCGAATTTATTCCTTGCATTAATGAAAGGCAGGTTGAGAGTATTGGCGGACAAGAAACCTGCTTTCCCCGTTTTGGAAGCAAGTTTGAATATAGCGTCGTTCAATAATTCAAATGTTCTTGCAACATTATTGGACTGAGATGGAAACTCGGGAGCGATGTCCCTGAACCGCTCAAAGAAATCAGAGTCCAATGACGCTATAATCCTCTTGTCCGGAACCGCAGCAGTCTGGCCCGACGGAACAACTTGAGGGAGAAAGTGCTGGATGAAGTCCACGGCAGCTTTATGTTGTTCCGAAAGGGATAGCTCCAAGTCATCCGCATCCCTTTCACCATCCGGTCGGACCTCATGATGCTCCCGGTCGTCCGCCCCCCGATGCTTCGGCGGAGCGTACCGACCCAGCGCCGTCGGATAATTCCCGATCCGACACCGTTTCTGTCGGCTGCTGGGATGCTGCGATAAGTTGTGCTATCTGCACAAGTACGTCCGGCATCGAGGCCTGCGGAGGCACAGTTTTTTGCTGCTTCGCCGAGGGCAGCTCCGCATCTGATGACTCCCGCATACTTTTCCTATGCGAACGTCCGGAGTCCATCGGCCTCATGTCCCTGGCTACCGGATGGTGTGACCTGGTCGCCGAAGAATCCCTGATCGGCGAAGCTGGTAAAATATTGTCGGTCACGTAGCCAAGGTGCGGTCGTGTGCGCTGACGAGAGGAAGAAGCCTGAGCAGTCTCCGCGGACTGCCTATACAACGGAGCGTCCCGAGTGACGGACGTATGCTCCGCTTGCTACACTTTTTGTACCACAACATCTGGTCCCAGATGTTGTTGTACGAGAGAGGGGCCTCTCTCGCTCGCGGCCCGGCTGGACCTGGACGAGCTAGGAACCGGACTCAAAGGCTTCCTCCGATCTCGCCTACTATCCGCCGTCACTGGGTGTGCACGTTGAATGTTTATAGTGCTCGCATCACCCAACATTTCCTCCTGGACCGCATCGGACGAACCCGGCTGCCGAACCATTCGGTGAATGGACGCTACACCGGGCGAGCTAGCGGACGACATTTGTTTGATCTCCATGAGCACTTTTGCCGCTAGCTCTGTATTCATTTGTGACGACGGAAGCGCACTTGCGGAAGATAACATGGAAACATCACCCTGTTCTTGTTCCTCTGAAATAGAAACTGAGAGAGTAGAGTGACCTTGCGGAGAAAGAGCCGGCATAGCCCTTTCTCCACTAACAATATATCGTGACACACGTTTCCAATGTTTGACATCCCAATATTGACATATAGAACAGGGATTAGTGCGAGAACACTGACTACAATTAATGCAATGATCATGAAAGTCAGAGGAAGATTTCTTCCTATTACAATTTGAACAATATCCTTTCATTGTGAAAAGTCAACAACAAGTCCTAGTTACTCGCACAAACCCCTGACACAAAGATACATAATAACATGATCCATTAATAATGAAAAAACAATTGCAAATCAAAATAATTTTTGAAAAATATTTTTTCAGCGAAGCCCAAGTTTCTGAAAAGTAACGTTGAGCCCCGATGGATCCGATGGCTAAGTGTGGTCAAAAATTTTAAATTTATATTAAATAATTAATGCAACACTTACGGATAATAAAAATGTATCTTATAGTGAGATAAACTACACCAAAGGCAAACAGCCCCCCTCAAAAGAGACTGTTGCCAATGTAAACAAACAGTGTAAAACACCAGAAAACATGACTCCAGGCACTGAAAAAACTGGCCCGAAATCAGTCATCAAAATTACACTCTATCTGATGCAAGACAGAGACTCCCAGGGGAGAATCTGCAGAACATCAGATGGAAGATGCAGAACACAACGTTTATACACCCATGGGTGAAAACGTAACTATGGGGAAAATAACAGAAAACATTCTGTGCCAAGCAACTCTCCCAAGAGAATTTAAAAATGATCTTTCTCAAAAATATGCCAAAAGCATGGGAGAATTGCAAGGGGGGACTTAGAAGACCAGGGGAGAGGAAACACTGAATAAGCAGTGCAACTTTTTAGCAAGAGTGACAACAAGAGGCCCATGCCTCGAAAATAGGCAACTTAACATAATTTCATAAAAAATTTTAAGTACAGCCCTGATTATTTTTTGTCACTCCTTTTTCCTCTCCTCCTTCTATATCCTCCTTAGAATCACCATTTCTCCAATAATTACGTGTCTGGCATCTTTTAAACTGAGATTTACAAGCACAAAGATCAGTGAGATGTTGACTGATGAAGGGCCAAACAGAGAAAAGAATGATAATTGGCGCCAATTTCGGAACGTCCTTGACACTGCGCATGCGCAGTAGGGGCGAAGTATGGAGGTCCTATAGGACATGATTTCTTTTGGTTTTGGATGCAAATTTTGGGGATTGGGGGGCAAAATTTGTGTTTGGCCCTGGATTTTTTAGAGTTAGCACCAGCTAAGTCTGGGTCATTGGTACAGTATAAAAATACACCTATTTTGTGCTTACATCATCATATATATCTTCGTATTTGAACATAAACAAGACACATTCTGTGAATTTATTGTTATTTTTTGGTGTTTTTAAGGTCACGTACTTATGCACAATGGCTAATCATGATCGTGACAGTTTTATGGGTAGAGGAAGGTGGAGTACCCGGGGAGAACCACCGAGCCACGAAGAGCAGCTGCCAGCTCCCCAACATCATAACTCCGCACTGCAGCACAGGCATGGTTAGATTGGTTGAACAGATGTGCACCATTGCCGTGCAGTACACCTTAGTACACAGCGTCATCGTTCCCCCATGTGTACAATCAGCGTTAAGTGCCTTGCCCAAGGACACAATGCGGGAGTCTGAATCGATTGCTCACACGGTCATCCATCCGCAGACTAACCGGGCTCGACGTTGCATAAATTCGGTGAACTGACGAGAACCGGTTACTGCAATGCCACCGCACCCCCATTCTGTGAATAACGTAGAATCTCTCTCACTAACCGAAGGTGAATACCGCATCTCAAAGCATTGTGACTGGTTGTCCACAAGAAATTAGTTTAAAATAATTTCAAGTTTATTGGACAGGGTTCCATCTATGGGGGTTAATATCTTCCTTCGAAAACACCACTTGTAAGGGCACCCCTCCTACACACAAACACCCCTCCCCCAAAAGAACAGCTTTTTTTGACGAATCATTCGGTACGAAACTCGACTTGGGACGAAACGCCCATGCAGACTTGATTTGGAAAGGAACTGCCCTGGCACAAACTGTCAGTGGTGGTTCTCAAGAATTCTTTTTGAGGAATTTCAAGCTTATTGGACAAGGGGAGTGGTGGGGGGGGGTGGGTGGGTGGGGGGGCTACACTTTGGAGGTTAAGATCTCCATTAAAAAAAAACTGCCCCACCCCTCCACACAGTCAAAAAATAAACAAAGCAGAATGCTTAAATGTAGGCTACAGACATCGCAAATTGGGGAAAAATATTCACGCAGACATCGCATCTAATTTAATCGAGGGTGGATGTATCATAACAAAAATAGGCCGATGAAATCATCAGATGTGTACCCATACGCGCAGCTAGTAGAAAGCTGTTTGACAGAGGGCCACCACGGATGCCGACATTATGTACACCATACAAGGTATGGGTACATATAGAAATGGATTGGAGAAGTGTCTAATTTGATGGATAAAGGGTTAATATCTCTGGATCAAATTATCAGATTTACATAAAAAACTATACAGAACAGCACATCAGTAACCTGAATAAATATATAAAGTAACATGACAATCGGATTGATATTTTTTGAGTTATCTCATGCCAAAGGGATTGGAGGAATTTTCAATTTGAAGGATAAAGGGTTAATATCTCCGGATCAAATTATCAGATTAACACCAAAAACTATACAGCTCAGCACATCAGTAACCTGAACACAATTATAAAGTAACTTCACAATCCAAGCAATATCTTTCAAGCTATCAAATGCCAAAGGGATTGGAGGAATTTTCAATTTGAAGGATAAAGGGTTAATATCTCAGGATTAAATTATCCGATTTACACCAAAAACTATACAGCTCGGCACATCAGTAACCTGAACACAAATATAAAGTAACTTGACAATCCAAGCAATATTTTTCAAGTTATCGAATGCTAAAGGGATTGGAGGAATTTTCAATTTGAAGGATAAAGGGTTAATATCTCAGGATCAAAATGACAGATTTACACCAAAAACTATACAGCTTGGCACATCAGCAACCTGGTCCCAAATATAAAGTAACTTGACACTCCAAGTAATATTTTTCAAGTTATCGAATGCCAAAGGGATTGGAGGAATTTTCAATTTGAAGGATAAAGGGTTAATATCTCGAGATCAAATCATCAGATTTACACCAAAAACTATACAGCTTGGCACATCAGTAACCTGAACACAAATATAAAGTAACTAGACAATCCAAGCAATATTTTTCAAGTTATCGAATGCCAAAGGGATTGGAGGAATTTTCAATTTGAAGGATAAAGGGTTAATATCTCAGGATTAAATTATCAAATTTACACCAAAAACTATACAGCTCGGCACATCAGTAACCTGAACACAAATATAAAGTAACTTGACAATCCAAGCAATATTTTTCAAGTTATCGAATGCCAAAGAGATTGGAGGAATTTTCAATTTGAAGGATAAAGGGTTAATATCTCGGGATCAAAGCATCAGATTTACACCAAAAACTATACAGCTCGGCAAATCAGTAACCTGAACACAAATATAAAGTAACTTGACGATCCAAGTAATATTTTTCAAGATATCGAATGCCAAAGGGATTGGAGGAATTTTCAATTTGAAGGATAAAGGGTTAATATCTCAGGATCAAAATGACAGATTTACACCAAAAACTATACAGCTTGGCACATCAGTAACCTGGACCCAAATATAAAGTAACTTGACAATCAAAGTAATATTTTTCAAGTTATCGAATGCCAAAGGGACTGGAGGAATTTTCAATTTGAAGGATAAAGGGTTAATATCTCGGGATCAAATCATCAGATTTACACCAAAAACTATACAGCTTGGCACATCAGTAACCTGAACACAAATATAAAGTAACTAGACAATCCAAGCAATATTTTTCAAGTTATCGAATGCCAAAGGGATTGGAGGAATTTTCAATTTGAAGGATAAAGGGTTAATATCTCAGGATTAAATTATCAAATTTACACCAAAAACTATACAGCTCGGCACATCAGTAACCTGAACACAAATATAAAGTAACTTGACAATCCAAGCAATATTTTTCAAGTTATCGAATGCCAAAGAAATGGATACGGATGCCGGACGGATAGACGGACGGACAAAGGATGGACGAACGACGGATGGTCACCCCGGATGCTGGCATTATGTGTACCATACATAGTATGGGTACACATAAAAATAGTTTGAAAACAAGCCAAGACTAATACCAGGTCTGGACCTGCGTCGCTGCATGCAATGGCTGCACGGCAGATCTGAAAATTAGATACACGATACAACTCATCATTATGAAGCAGCAGACCAAATATAAAATCATTCCCTTTCATAGAAGCCAAGAAAACTTTGACGGAAGAAGTGTTTCGGACAGACTGACAGATGGATGGACGGATTGATGGACGGATTGTCGGATGGACTGACGGACGGAGTAGAGCGGTTACTAGACCTGCTCTGCCGCTGGCGACACAGGTAAAAAGTACTTCAAAGTTTGGAGGTGGCAAAACACAACATGAATATGGATAACATTGAATACGGTGAATCCCAGTTAAATAATAAATTCTGCATATTAGTGGATCCAGTATATATATAAAGTTCCATTTTTGGGGTTTTCCAAGTCAAATGAAGCAACCCGAGAATTCACTACTGCATGATCTGGGGTAATTATTGTCACAATATACACGTGCACACAACCACTAAATAATGCCTGTCAAGTCAAAGGCTATCGCATGCTAGGTGTGATACAAGCATTACAGATAAATGGTATTTGCAAACCTCCCCCTCAATACCCCTTGACCACGGGTTAGGGTGAGGGTCTACTTCTGGGATGTTTTCCGCTTAAAAATTGTAAATTTATAGTAATTTCTATATTTTTATACTTACCAATGGCCCAGACTGAGCTGGTGAAAACTCTGAAATATCTAGGGCCAAACACAAATTCCTCCCCCTCCCGCTCCCCCCCCCCCCCCCCATCCCCAAAATTGGCATGTAAAACCGAAAAGTTAAAAAATTTATAGTAATTTCTATATTTTTTATACTTACCAATGACCCAGACATAGCTGGTGCTAACTCTTAAAATATAGGGCCAAACACAAATTTTGCCCCCCAATCCCCAAAATTTGCATCTAAAACCAAAGAAAACATGTCCTGAAAGGCCCTCCACACTTCGCCCCTACTGCGCATGCGCAGTGTCAAGGACGTTCCGAAATTGGCGCCATTAATCATTCTAATAACCAGTGCCTGGTAAGCGCTATGTACTCAGCGGGGAGGCAAGAGTTCCCAACTCCTGGGAGGGCCATCCCCGTCTGGGTCATTGGTAAGTATAAAAAATATAGAAATTACTATAAATTTTTTAACATTTTTATACTGTACCAATGACCCAGACATAGCTGAATAGTAAAAAGGCTGGAGGGCCAAGGACATAGAGCAAAATGAAATACGCTCAATAAAATAAAATAGAGTCATCCCCTGTAGGGAAAAAGAAGTAATAGGCCTTACATGTATCTTTCTTATTTATGATAAATTAGAAAGATACAACACCTTCCAAAATTGAGCTTCATACATCCATGTACTCTATTAATATCCAATATAATCCTTATACTAATAATTTTTAAAGTAAGCCAATAAATAAAGTAAGTCTAGAGAATAGAGACTCTTATACTCCTAAAAGTGTCTGAGGATTGCATAATCATGTCCGTTGACATATGCAATATTCAAAAGCTATACTTTAAAAACTAAGACTTGAATGAATTTTAAAAACCTAAACTTCTCACTAAACAACCATCCCAATAACAGCTCAGAATTACTAACTCCGGAGGAGGTATCCCCTTGTTTTCATAGTAAAACAGGTGACCCAAGGGAACACCCTCCCCCCCCCCCCCCTTTTTTCTTGCCCTGGGTCAAATAGCCCAGAGCGAAGAGGGCAGCAGAACGGAGACACTGCCGAAACAGACAGCCTACCTAGCTATAGTAGCAACTGTTAAGTGAATGACATTCTGAGCAGTAGATAATAGCCCTAACAATAGAGGCCTCCAGAAATGGACTCGATATTTCTGAGATAAAATTCATGAATGTGGATGGCTGAGCGCAATGAGCGGCCTTCAAAAATCTATAATAGCGACACTATTAATGTAAGCCCAAGAAGTAGAAGAACTCTTACTTCATGAGCCGAAATCTTAAGCACAACTGCTAATTCAATGATATACCATAAGCAGTACCGATAGTTAATAGAATCCATTAACAATAAAATGGAGCGTAACGTCCTTCTACTAGGCATCAAAGACAGAAGAAGCTTACGCCCATAGTAATAAACAGATATCTGTTTATAAATACATAAACTGTACCCGGAAAGAGTAAAGGCCTATGCCCATACGAAGACGGAAGGACCTTAAAATAATAGGTTCCGGATAATAGGAGCCTAACCCTAACTCTTATGCAAAAATCCAACCTAAATAGTAACGGAAGTAGTGATTCCGAAACTACGAAAGTGAAAATCATCCATCGATAGTGCATGAAACTCACTGACTCTACAGTAAAAGAGAAACCAACAGAATTACTGTCTAAAAGGTCAGAATTTGAAAACTACTGTATCCAGAGGCTCAAATGATTACTTAGCTAAATAAGAACCGAAGTTAAAATCCATAGAGGAATTTAATCTAAAGATTCTAAGTCTATTTATCAAAAAGTTACTAACTGACTTAGATAAAGAGACAAAAGACTCAATTGTAAACTATCGTAGAGTGCATAGGTATGAGGTAACATAAACTTATAACCTAAATAATAACAGGCTGCAGTAGATCTTGTGAAACAAGTATACTAAAAAAATGCAATGAGTAGTATGGAGGGATCAACAATATGAACATAATGATCCCTACACCAACGACGGAAGAGCCTCCACTTTAGCCGCATAGAATAGCGAAGAAGAGGATCTCCTATAGTAAGAAATCGCGTCCAAAGCTCGTCCAGTACAGTGCTTACAATGCAATACGGACCACACAACGGAATACATGAAGGTTGCGACCTTGCGGGTTGTGATAAAGATGACACGATTTACCCAGTGAAAAAAGATCCTCACATAGAGGAAGATTTCACGTTAAGACCCACAGTAGACAAGAGAGTAAATTACCCATGATCTCTGTGAAGATAGAGATGCTATCAACAGAAATGTATTGTGGTTGTTTATCTTAGCAATACCTGCTGAAACAACAGCGCCGGAGGATACGCGTATCCTATCATTCCGTCCTATAGATCAATAGAGCGTTAACAACATTAGCTCAGAGATCTGGACAAGCCAACACATACGTCTGCAATTGATTAGCAAGCTGTGTCGTAAATAAATCATCATTGGGCGCTCCCATAGATAGCAAATCTGATTGAATACTTGTTTGTTGAGAGTCCATTCTGACAGCAACAAGCGACCCGTAAGAGAACGGGAGTCCGGTAAAACAATCAGACGACCCGGAATATGACGGACCAAAACAGAACTTGGTGTACTATAACCAACAGACGGATTCTTTCCATTAAATTGAATAACGGAAACGAAAGAGTGCCTCCCTGGTTCCGGAGATACGCCACTACTGTCGAATTAAAGGACAGGATTTGGGCATGCGTTTCTGAATAATGTTCATGCAATGACATAAAGCAAGCCTAAAAAACATTATTCCGCGGAAGAAAACTGATTGCTAAGAGACTGCGGAACCCAAAGACCCTGGCACTTCGAATCCGTAGGGATCAGTATTATATCCCAATCTGTTTGACTGGCAACCATCATAACAGCCACACTCGGGTCCGGCAACTGCGGTGGCACTCTCTGAGTCAACCACCGAATGTTTGCCCCAGTCTGAATCTCTTGTAACACTAGATAGACAAGAGAACGTGTAAATCGAGCAATTCATGGATTGCCGAAAAGTTGCCGTCGAAGAGAAGCTCCTCCGAGAACGAAGCGGCTCTGAGAGAGTTCTTAACCTAACTATCCACGCGTGTGGATGTAGCTAGGGCTGCGTCACGTCTAACCAACTCCAATCAGCCACTGAAGGGCGGAGTTATACGTGAACAAACTACTGCCCTCAAAAGAAATTACATTGAGAATAATATCCCGTAAATCTTTTCTTGAAGACGTAATGATAACGCCTCAGTAAGGCGGATTACGTATGATAAAGCGTCTAAGTTAAGTCTACTATACATCATGTCGTTTCCAACATTGAAATTGGAAAAGACATAAACGGCGAAAAAGAATATATGCAGTCTTTAACCACACCGTCTAGATGCATATGAACTCTCGGTATGCCCTGCTCTGCCAAAATAAACTATTCGTATAAATGATAAAATGGCAGAAATGAGCAACGCGGACAAGAAACTAAACTATCATGCTTGGTAGCAGGCTTGTATATATATATATATAGCATCGAAAAATAAAACACATGTTGTAATGACAATATTGGACTGCGTCGGTAAGTCAGGGACAATGTCCCTGAACCGATCGAAAAATCCGAGTCCAATGACACTATAAGTCTCTTATCCAAGATCGCAGCAATGAAGTCCGAAATAACAATCACTGGAAGATAATGCCAGAAGATATGAAAGGCAGCTTCCGATACTACTAAAGGGAAAACTCGAAATCTTTCGAATCCCTTTCGCCATCCTGTTGGACCCTATAAAGCGTTCGGTCGTCCGTACCTGATGCAACCGCGGACCGCACCGACCCAGCGCCGTCGGATAATTCCTGATTCGACCGAGAAACTGTCAATTGCTGGGATGCTGCGAAACAACTGTGCTAACTCGGATAGCACGTCCGTCACTGAGGCCTGAGGAGAAGCGGTCTTACGATGCATTGCCGCTGGAAGCTCCGTGATCGTTACCCCGTGCATACTACCAATATGCGAGCAAACGGAGTGTATAGGCCTTGTGTCCCTTGGCTACCGGATGGCGCGACCTATTCGCCGTGGAATCACTGAATGACGAAACTGATCGGATAGTCTAGGTCACGTAGCCAATGTGCGGTCGTGTGCCCTGCTGTGAGGATGAGGAAGCATTAAGGACAGTCTCTCGGACTGTCAATATAACGTAGCGTCCTGACCAACGGACATATGCTCCGAATGTAAAATATCTGAACCACAACATGCGGTCCCCTATGTTGTTGGACGAGAGAGGGACCTCTCTCGCTCACAGCCCGGACGGACCTGGACAAGCCAGGAACCGGACTAACAGGCTTCCTCCGATCTGTCCTCAATCTGCCGTCACTGGGTGAGTACTAAAGTAATTAAAGTGCTCGCATCACCCAAATCTCCTTCCTAGACCGCAACGGACGAACCCGGCAGCCGAACCATTCGATGAATGTACGCTACACCGGGTGAGCTAGCGAATGTCACTCCGTAGGCGATAGACATATTCCATGAGCACTTATTGCCGCTAGCTCTTCATTAACTATGACGACAGAGGCACACTTTTGAAAGACATCTCCGTAACTCTGCGAACAAGAAACCAGAAATGCTTGGTTATAGCAAGCATAAAATAATAATATATATAGCGTCGTTCAATAATTCGAAAGTTTGTGTGACATTATTGGACTATGTCGGAACTGAGGGACGATGTCCCTGAACCGAACCAAAAATTTCTAAGTCCACCGACGCTATCAGTTTCTTATCCGGCATCGCAGCATTCTGGTCCGACGAAAGAAGCTGTAGAAGACCAAGTCAGATGACATACACAACAGCATATGTTGTTCCGAAAGGGAAAGCTCGAAATCCTCCAAATCCCTTTCGGTATCCCGTCGGACCGGATGAAACTTTCGGACGTCCGTACCCGCTTCCACGGAGCGTCCCGACCCAGCATCGTCGGATAAAATATATGCGACAGATTCAGTTGATGCTGGGATGCTGCGATAAACTGTGCTATTAAGGAAAGCACGTCCGTTCCCGAGGCCTGTGCAGTAGCGGTCTTACGATGCATTGCCGCCGGAAGCTCCGTGTACGTTGACTCCCGCACACTTCCTATGCGAACGTCCAGAGTCTGCAGGCCTCGTGTCCCTGGCTACCGGATGGTGTGACCTGGTCGCCGAAGAATCCTTGATCGGCGAAGCTGGTAATATATCGGTGGTCACGCAGCCAAGGTGCGGTCGTGTGCGCTGACGAGAAGAGGAAGCCTTAGCAGTCTCCGCGGACTGCCTATACAATGGAGCGTCCCGAGCGACGGACGTAAGCTCCGCTTGCGACACATTTTGTACCACAACATCTGGGGCCAGATGTTGTTGAACGAGAGAGGGGCCTCTCTCGCTTGCTGTCCGGATGGACCGGAACAAGCTATGAACCGGACTAAAAGGCTTCCACCGTTCTCCCTCCGATCCGCCGTCACTGGGTGTGCATTAGGTTAATTTATAGTGCTCGCATCACCCCAAAATTCCTTCTAGACTGCAACGGACGAACCCGGCTGCCGAACCATTCGGTGAATGGACGCTACACCGGGCGAGCTAGCGGACGTCAAAGGCCGTCGAACCTACTAGGGTCCTCTTAGGCAATTGGCGTATTTACATGAGCACTTTTCTGCTAGCCCTTCATTAATTGTGACGACGGAGGCACACTGTTGGAAGACATCAGAGATACATCACCCTAATCTTGATCGTCTGAAATAGAAATTGATAAAGTAGAGTGACCCTGTGGGGAAAGGACCGGAGTGTCCAAATCCCCAATAACATACCGTGACATACGCTTCCCATATTGTCATCGAAATCATACGATACAGAACAGGAGTTAATGCGAGTACACTGACCACATATAGAATGATTATAAAGTCAGAGGAAGACTTCCTCTTAATACAATTGATCAATATCCTTTCAATGTGAAAAGAAAACAAGTCCTGGTACTCGCACTAACCCCTGGCAATCAAAATACATAATAATAATATGATCCATTAATATAGAAAAAATAATTGAAATCAAAATATTTTGAAAAAATATTTTTTCAGAACAGCCCAAGTTTCTGAAAAGTAACGTTGAGCCCCAATGGATCCCAAGCCTAAGTGTGGACAAAAATTTTAAAAATATTTTAAACAATTTATTCAACACTTACGAACAATAATAATGTATCTAGTTATGATTAAAATAACATCAAGATATTATTTTCCAGAAATCCCCCCCTCACACAGAGGGCTGTTGTAAATGTAAACAATGAGTGTAAAAACACTAAAATAAGACTCCAGGCACCCAGGCCCGAAATCAGTTACCAAAAATACACTATCTGATGCAAAACAGAGACTTCCAGGGAAGAAACTGCAGAACATCAGATGGTAGATGCAGAACACAACGCCTAACCACCCGTAGGTGAAGACGTAAACATGGGGAAAAGAACAGAATTCATTCTGTTATTCAGCTAAAACTCCCAAGAAAATTTAGTAATAATAATTACAAAAACTATGCCAAAAGCATGGGAGAATAGCAAGGGGGGACTTAAAGGACAGGGAGAGAGGAAAACACTTAAAAAACAGTGTAACTAAATAATCAGAATGACAACAAAATGGCTGCTGCGTCGAAAATAGGTAACTTAACATAATTTCATTAAAAAATTTTAAGTTACAGCCCTGATAATATTCTGTCACACATTTTTTTCCTCTCCTCCTTCTCTATCCTCCTTAGAATCACCATTTCACTAATATTTATGTGTCTGGCATCATTTAAACTGAGATTTATAAGCACAAAGATCAGTCAGATGTTAACTGTTGAAGGGCCAAACTTAGAATGATTAATGGCGCCAATTTCGGAACGTCCTTGACACTGCGCATGCGCAGTAGGGGCGAAGTGTGGAGGGCCTTTCAGGACATGTTTTCTTTGGTTTTAGATGCAAATTTTGGGGATTGGGGGGCAAAATTTGTGTTTGGCCCTATATTTTAAGAGTTAGCACCAGCTATGTCTGGGTCATTGGTACAGTATAAAAATTTAGAAATCCTATCTGGTTCTCCATGCATTTACTCTTTGCGCATGCGCAGATGCAAGGAAGTGACCGGAATTGGCGCCAACACCATTCTTTGTAAAAGAGAGTATTACATAATTCAGCGGGGAGGTATGAGTGCCCACTCTTGGGAGGGCCCTTCCCATCTGGGCCATTGGTAAGTATAAAAATATAGAAATTACTATAAATTTATAATATTTTTACACAGGAAACCAATGGCCCAGACATAGCTGAATCGTAAAAAGGTGGAGGGCCTAGGACTTCTGAAATAATTCCAATCCGGCAATCCATGATGAAAGGAACTCAGAATAATTAGGAATTACAAGTATGTCTCTCTATACAGTAATAGAGGAGACATATTCTAAATAAGGAGCCCAATTTAAGTAATTCCTTATTGTAAGCATGAAGACAAGTTCCTAATTTTCAAGGCTAGTCCGGACTAAGCCCCAAAATTAGGATGGCGTATCTGGGAATGAGTGAAAATCTCCCACAAACATACACCTTACAATAACACTTCAGCTGTATGCAGGATATAAATACGGATAAAACAGCTTCCTTCAAAGATACATACTTTTTAAGCCAGAGAAAGGGTAAAAGTCACCCCCCCCCCCCTTTTTTCTGAAGAAGTCTTCAAAAGAAAAAGGGGAGAGCTCTGGAAACAATCAGAGCGGTACCAAAAAACAATATAAATAATAGTCGAATAGGCACTCAGGTATTAATTCATGATTAATAAATGGTGCTTAATGTTACTTCAGAAGTTAAGGCTACAGCGACAATCCTGGTAATTAATATTGCCCACTAAATAACATATGCCGCAGACGACGTACACAGATACGTCGAAAACCGGTGATATATAAAAATATAACATACACATTTCCAATTGAGCCACACTGAACGATCCCTGAAGAGAAAACACACTTCCTAGGTAATCCACAGGCGGACTCTGTACAATAAATTCCAGTAACAACACTCTCCAACGTGTACTATCCGATATCTACGATCATAAAAACACGTGCTAAAATGAGTACAGAACATAAAAGAAACTTGGATCTAGAAATGTAAGTAGGTATGATTAACAGACTCCGACATGGACCGCCCCTGAAATAGATTATGATTTCAAGGTCCACAAAATACAATAAAGCATCAGCCTAATAATATAATGCGCGGGAGCATTTATATTTAGCATGTAATCATCTGAATAACACTTAACTGGTTATGCAGCCTACGAGGTGCTCAAGAGTAGCAATTTAATTGTGATGATTTATAAATAAGAGCTTGTATATAACAAATCAACAAAAATAACAGGACACTAATCCAACCAACTAAAAAGCGGATGTGCCCATGAGGTGGCCATAGAACACGACCCAGATGCATAGTATGTATGTATTAAATTATATGGGGCTTGCGGGAAGAAAACTATGTCTTGCCCTGTAATTACCTCTAAACATATAGGCAGTGTGTGTGTGCGTGTGTGTGTGTGTGTGTGGGGGGGGGGGGGGGGGGGCGGAATTCGAATTCATATCGAAATCTCCTCACCCGCATTATTTAATCGTTCTTGTGTCAGTAAACAAAAAAATATAGGAACCGGGATGGTTCCCTCATGTCTAACCGACTCCATTATGCCACTATGGGTGGAGAAGGACATGAAGAATAAAACTTCCCCTGAAAGAAGACCCTCTCATGGAGGAAGCTTCTGGGGAGCGTCCCATAACAGACACTTGAGAATACTGATCCAAGATTTCTGTGACAACGGAGGTGCTACCAGTAGGATACACAATGAGACTGTTTAATCTTAAACGTAATCTATTGAATCAAATGAATAGGAGGATACACGTATCCTATCATTCATCCCCATGAATTCTGCAGAGTGTCTACTGCATGCGCTCAATAATCTGGGCATGGCGATACAAATGACGTTAACTAATTGTTCTGGTGCATCGCAAACTGAACTATCATGGGGTGATCCCACTGGTAGCAAAACTGTCCAAATAATCGCATGTTGAGTGTCCAAAACAAATGAAACAGGCGACCTTTCCGAGGAGCGAGTCTGCTAGTACGTTCAGACGACTCGGTATATGACGGATAGAAAGATGAACATAAAAATTCTTCTCTGATCATAATGAAAATGAATGGGTGCCGCCCTGGTTCCTGATGTATGCTACCACTATCGAGTTGTCCAATAATATCTGAACAAGCGTGTCCGCATTGATGTAGCACTAACAATATTGACATCATTCTTGATGTTTATGTGTTTCTCCAGGGACCAAGAGTCCCAAGATCCTTGCATTTCGAGTCTGTCGGACTCAGGGTCGTGCCCCAAACTATTGAGTCATAATCCTGAAAACCGGATTTGGCAGTTGCAGCGAAACTCTTTGAGTTAACCAACGAATATCTGCCCCAATATGGACCTTTTGTTTACTAGTTAAAACAATACTGGTCCTGAGCAAATGCATTATCACACTCCAGTTCTGGGTAAGAATAACTGGAGGGGACATGTGCGTAAGCGACCCATCTAAACAAGATGCACAGCCGCTCAGCACAACTCCATCAGTTGCATAAAACTAATTTTGTTCTGGATAATGGCAGATGAACCAGATTGTTGTGAGACATTACCGAGTTTAATATTCGAGTGACAGCCCAGGGTGCTATCCTTAGATCTATGCTTATAGCATAATCAATCACTCGAACGCTCACTTTAACCGACTAAATGATAACCATAAATAAACTTTTAGAGCTTTGATAAACTTGTTATCAAGCTCCAGTCTATTATCTGTTGGAACAAACTCTATGGCTTCTGTGCGAGTGACAGGTGACTACAGAATCCTAGAGAATCTTGATTCTTGACGACCTCTATTACTTTCATTGTCAAGAGACCTTTTACCTCTGACTGGAGAGACTCTTATGCAACAATTTGACGGAAGCATTGTCCATCAGACATCGAGTTAGTTGATGTTCTCTCTGAAAGATAGCCATAGGCCATCCGAGACCACACTTCTTGCCAACTGGTCTTCCGTAATAGTTATCCAGTTTGATGCAAATCTTGGTAACCATCCGTCGACTGCTAAGCAAGAGAGGCCCTAACCCACACCTGTAGTACCTGTGAGGCCTACGGAAGGAGAAGCTGCGTCTCATTCGCGAAGAGCCTCGACCCAGCGGTTTAGGGGCGTCTGACCGGTAGTCTCGATCAGACCTAAGCTCTGTATCCGAGTCGCTGTATGACGATTCCTAGAGTAATTATAGGAGGGTTAACACTATACCCTCACGAGGAGTCCTTTTTAGACGACCTTCTGTCTAGGACAACCTTCCTTACTCCTTTCTGATATTGCAGGTCGATTAGATGCCGACTTAAGGAGCAGAGTATTAATGCTTTCTTTGTAGCTTGGTCATAAACCAATGAAAGCTTATCGTCAAAAACTTAGTGTTTGGAAAACGGAGCGACTCGAAGAGTTTTTCACCTTGTCATCTATTAAGGATGGCGACGCAAGGACTCTGTCACGTCTGATTAACTCCAAATTTGCAACTATTAAGACAGAGTTATACGTGATAAATATAATAGCCCTGGAAAGGACTCTAATTGAGGTACGAATGTCCTCAAATTCCTTTCCATTGAGATGTTGCGTCACAGTTCTTAAAGGTGATCTGCGTAAGACAGTGAGTCTAAATTCGCTCTGAATGAAGAAATGTCGTCTCATTTATGACCAAGCAAATAGTGAATGACGAAGGTAAGGCCATAGCTAGGTCCTTAGCCTCCTCATTCAAACACAGAGGAACTCTCAACACCTCTTCCCCGTTTTCCGAAATTCGGTAAAATTACGGAAGATGATGATAAGAAACCGCCTTACTTCTTTCCACTGGAAAGTTGAATATGGTGTCGTCTAAAAGGCCCAAGGCCTGCAACACCTGTCTATACTTAACCGGAAAATACATTTCCTCCTCTTTTTCTGGATGAGGTCAGCGTCCAACAACGCTAGTGGTTTCTCGAAAGTAGTCGCAGCATTCTGATTCGCTGGAACAAATTCAGGGTAGTGTTGATGGATTAAATCCATCTCAACTATGTGTTGTTCCAAAAGGGAAGGGTAATCCCCCTCCATATCCCTTTCATCAATTGTGTGAATCAGTTGAAAATCACGGTCAGTGGCATCTTAACGCGTAGATGACTGGACCGACCCAGCAGCATCCGACAGCTCAGGTTCTGAGACTGCCATCGGCTGCTTCTGCACTTGCTGGGATGCTGCGATGAGCTGCGCAATTTGCATTAGCAAAACCGTAACTGAGGCCTGAGGAGCAGAGGTCTTCTATTCTGTCCGCCAGCTGCTCCCGGAATAGTGTGTCCGAGACGGCTCTTTTCTCTGGATGTCCCGATATATGAGGCCTCGTCTTTAGGTACTGAATAGTGCTAATTTCGAGCTGTCGCAGCATTCTGATTCTCAGGAACGAACTCAGGAAAGTATCAATGCATAAGATCTATCGCCACCCTGTGTTGTTTTGAAAGGGAAGGGTAATTCTCCTCCAAATCCCTTTCACCATCTGACTGAATCAGATTATACTCACAGTCATCGGCATCTGAACATGAAGATGACTGGACCGACCCAGCACCATCCGACAGCTCAAGTTCTGAGACTGCCATCGGCTGCTTCTGCACTTGCTGGGATGCTGTGATGAGCTGCGCAATCTGCGACAGCAAGTCCATTATAGAGGCCTAAGGAACAGCTGTCTTCTATTGCTTGGCCGTCGGCTGCTCCTGGGACAGTGTGTCCGAGATGGCTCTTTTCTGCGGACGTCCTGATGAATGAGGCCTCGTCCCCTTGGCTACTACTACTACTTGGCGATGCAGGCTGGATATCAGAAGTCACGTAGCCAAGGTGCGGTCGTGTGTGCTTGGTAGACACAGAAGAAGAAGCCATAACTATAGCCGAACCTGGGTGTAAACTGAACAGAGCATCCCAGACGGGAGGTGTGGACGTATGCTCCGACTGACGCAAGTTCCGAACCACAAGATCTGGCCCCAGATGTTGTTATAAAAGAGAGAGGGGGGCTTTCTCGCTCGCGGTCCTTCAGACCTCGCCAAGCTTCCTACTGAACTTGCCGGCTTCTTCCTCTTTGTTGTTGCAGGGTGGGCCTGATATTTTGTAGTGCTCGCTCTACCCTTTCTACTCTCCTCGACCACAATGGACACACCTGGAGTCACAGTACCCTCGGACGGTGTACCGCTTCACCGGTCAAGCTAGCTGGCGACAGGGATCTGAAACCATGCTGTGGTTTATTGCCCTGTCTAATTATTATACATGAGCATGTTTGCTGCTAGCTCTGATTGACTATCTAAATGTGACGACGGAAGCACACTCTCTGACGGCGTCACGTTAACATCACTATGTTCTTGTTCCACTGTAAATAGAAACTAAAAAACTAGAGCGACCTTTTGGCGAGAGGACCGGCGACGGCCTCTCACCGTGAGAGGACCGGCAGTGGCCCCTCGCTAACAACGTACTGTGACACCCGGTAGCAACATTTGTCATCCCATCCGACACATGTTGAGCAAGAATTAGTGGAAGTACATCGACTACAAGCAAGGTAACCAACATGTAAATCAGAGGAAAGACTTCTTCGCCGTGCTTATTGAGCAATATGCTTACATAATGAAGCAAACTAAGTGGATCGTACTCCCACCAACTCCACATTAAATAATATAAAAAGATACATAACAAAAAACATTCAAAATATAAATCGAAATTAGTTTACACAAACAAAATTTTCGGAAAAATTTTGCCAAGAGCCCAAGTTCCCAAAGGGAATGAAGTGCCCAAATGTATCCCAAAAGAGCCAAAGTGTGGACAAAAATTAATTTTTCTATTCAAAAAATTAACTGCTACACTACGGGACTGATTAATGTATCTTACAACGGACCTACCATATAATAAATAGGAAACTACATATATATAAAGAACATTGCTAATGTAAACAACCTCAGAATGAAAACTGGAAACGGGACCCTAGGCCATGGGCATACAGGGCTTTTGTAATATAGTGGGGCAAACCTTTTGATTTGCCCGAAGGCCCAATGACGAAAGCATAAAACTAAACGCAAAATAGTTATTAAGGAGGGCTGCTATAGATGAGCTAATTAGGGTGCTATTCGAAGATTTCTGACGGAATAACATTCAGGAAACAGGAAGCTGCCGTCACTGCTAATGATTATCTTTCATTTTAATGTTGTTTTGTTTTGTTTCGTCCCAACCCTCTCTCTTTCTTTGTCATTCCTTGCACGGATTTCTAAAGCTGGTTTGCCCGAATCTGGGGGGGGGAGTGGGGCAACTGCCCCCCCCCCCCCCCACCTCATACACCTATGCCCCAGGCAAACACAGCCGAAGTCAGTAACAGATTTTTAAACTATACATTGGATGCATGACCAAAAATTCCTAAACACCCAAAAGGTGAGGACGTAACCCTGGGGATATACAGAATAAACTTTCTGTGTAACATGTTGAACTCCCAAGAAATTTTATAAAAAAAATTTCAATAAAACAAGCCAAAAAGCTTGGGAGTTTAACTGAGGGGGATCAAGGGAGGGTAGGGAAGGAATACTTAACCAACAGTGGAAAAATCATTATCAACAATGATGATGTCAGGCCCATGTCTCGAAATTGGGAAACATGAACTAATTTTTATAAATATTATAAAATTACAGCCCTGAGCATTTCAAACCACCGTTTCTTCCTTCCTTCATCCAGCTGTGTCCTTGGATCCACCAAATTAACCATTGATTTGTGTCATTATAAACTGAGATTTAAAATGCACAAAAGTCAGTTTGTTGTTAACTGACAAGGGCCAAACAAAGAATGGTGTTGGCGCCAATTCCGGTCACTTCCTGGCGTCTGCGCATGCGCAGAGAGTAAAAGTATGGAGGACCAAATAGGACTTCTAATTTTTGGTTTTACATGCAAATTCGGGGATTGGGGGGCAAAATTTGTGTTTGGCCCTAGATATTTTAGAGTTAGTACTAGCTATGCCTGGGCCATTGGTATACTGTGTAAAAATATAAGTTCTGATGGATTTTGAATGTTTTTTTATGGAAAAAGAAGAAAATCTCCATTTGAGCTTTATGACCCCGGTTAGGGTGAAAGTCTATTTGAGTGACATTTTTATGCTTTAAAATGAGTTTTGAAGGGTTTCGAGTGAATTACATCAGTAAAAGTGGTGCTTAACGCTACTTCAGAAGCTAAGGCTATAGCGACGATCCCGATAATTAATATCACTTGAACCAAAACCTATATGTTCAGAGATATGGAGTGGAAATTTAGTAACTGGGGGGGGGGGGGGGGGGGGGGGGGGGGGGGGGCATTTTTTTATTAGGACTAACATGGCAGGGGAATTTTAGGTACATTTTTATTTTAACCCTACAATTAATCAACCTTTCATACAATGTCAGGCTGCACTCCTACATTTATAGATATCGAGATGAAATTTGGCACCTGAGGTAATTTTACCACAAAAAGGACATGGGATGGGTCCCAATTGCATTTGATGTTGCCTTTATGCTAAAACCTCCAACCACAGTAAATCTGGAGGTTGAAGAGCTTGTGGAATAATAGAGAACGGCATGGGGGCCTCGGGTAGTTGTAAATAAGTGTGAGTTTGTCATAAGTTTTGTTCACATTGTTTGGAGATCTTCACACCAATTTCTCTAAAAAAAATCGACTTTAATTTGAATACAGCTGTAATTGGATTATAACCAACCGATAGACAACCTCCAAATTGTGAGTTTGTTTTGTTATCCCTTTGCTGCTGTTTGGCTATTGCCAAGGAGACCTTCTTCAGAGGTACAAGAGAGCACACACCATTTCGCAGTGATTCTTCCATACACACATTCCCCTGCCATTGTGCCCATGGTAGTTTTCTAGATTTTTTTATTAGGACTAACATGGCAGGGGAATTTTAGGTACATTTTTATTTTAACCCTACAATTAATCAACCTTTCATACAATGTCAGGCTGCACTCCTACATTTATAGATATCGAGATGAAATTTGGCACCTGAGGTAATTTTACCACAAAAAGGACATGGGATGGGTCCCAATTGCATTTGATGTTGCCTTTATGCTAAAACCTCCAACCACAGTAAATCTGGAGGTTGAAGAGCTTGTGGAATAATAGAGAACGGCATGGGGGCCTCGGGTAGTCGTAAATAAGTGTGAGTTTGTCATAAGTTTTGTTCACATTGTTTGGAGATCTTCACACCAATTTCTCTAAAAAAAATCGACTTTAATTTGAATACAGCTGTAATTGGATTATAACCAACCGATAGACAACCTTCAAATTGTGAGTTTGTTTTGTTATCCCTTTGCTGCTGTTTGGCTATTGCCAAGGAGACCTTCTTCAGAGGTACAAGAGAGCACACACCATTTCGCAGTGATTCTTCCATACACACATTCCCCTGCCATTGTGCCCATGGTAGTTTTCAACAGTTGGAGCACAGATACGCTAGTACAGTCTATTACTGATGAATTTTCCTGACTGACAAAGTTACTCTGAGCATTGTCACAAACGCCTCTCTGAAAGTATTAGGAAGAAAATAAAAAGTGACATATCACCACCCGGTCATACACAAACAAGGCAAATTTCATGATGGAGAGTTTCAAAGAGGGAGTCTATTATTCCCGTTATTCTTTCAAAGGGCTAAATATTTTTGTATGTAAGGAAAAGCCTGTGATTCTACAGGGTTGTGATATGAATTATATTTTTGTGAAATAAATCACTGAAAGTTGTTATTTAAATGAATAAGTACATGGACGAGTCATTTACTGGAACATTTTGGCCGTAACACTAACAACAACCCTAAGACATTTCGGCTTGTGATATACATGTAATTTCTATGGTTCATTGAAAAAGGAGATAATCCCCATTCAAAATCTCATTCATGGCTTCATCTCTTTTATCTCCATTCAATCAGCCAACGGCCATTGATAGAGCAGATTCGTGGTACTGGATAATGTTAAATTATCGGAAACATCTGCCTGAAAACCCATTAATCAGAACATCCAGCTTACTGTAATTCAATATTAACCCATAATCAGGGACCCACTCATCCTGTACTTTACAACATATACCATGAGATATTAGGATTTCAACAAGAAAGAACAAAATTTAGTCATCATTTTTTTTCAGCTTCTGGCATGTTTGATACAATAATGTAAGCTTGGCTTTTATTGGTACATCACAAATCCATATCATCGACACCATCAAACATATCCACATCAGGGTTTTCTACTGGAATGACATTCCTGAAAGGTAGGGAAAAAAAAGACAACTAAATCCTTTAATAAAAAGCAGATACTTAAAATGAACTATATGTATGGAATGACAGAGAAGATCTTCCATTTCTCTGACCATTTTTAACTGCATGTGGGTGGGCAGTTAGGCGATTTTTAAATTGTTATTTCCGTTCTCTCAGAGGTTAACACATTTGGCTTGTTTTATGTTTTGGACCTAACAAACTATAGGATAACATGGGCAGCAGTGTATTTTATCCATTTATTTATTTTGGGAATTTATCTATCGTAAACTAATTAAATTTCTTTTTGTGAGTTTGCTGTAGAAGTACCAAGTTAATAGTTTTTAAATAATATTCCTCATATTGCAATAAGTTGAAATTTGGGCTCATGTAGGAAACCTAAATATGAATTCAAAGACCTGACTTTAAGATACTTAAATCTGATTTGATCCCCAGAGGGCTGCTGTAGTCCAAAGACGAGAAAGTTCTGACTGGTGGATCTGAAGGAGGAGATTTTTGAAGAATTTTCCTCATACTGTACTAAGTTAAAATTTGAGTTCCCATAAGCAGCCCAAATATGAACCAAGGGACTTACTTGAACAACCCTGAAATTTGTACCCCCATAAGATGCTGTATATGAAACATCAAGTTCTGACTGATAGATCTGAAGAGGATTTTTAAAGAATTTTCCTCAAATTGCACTAAGTTAGAATCCTGGTTCCCATAGAGAGCACAAAAAGAACATATGGACTTGATTTGAACAACCCTGATTCAGATCCATCTAAGGATGTTGTGTACGAAATATAAACAAGAGGCCCCAAGGGGCCTGAGGGCGCTCACCTGACATGGTAGCCTAAATATCAACCCAGAAAATTGATTTCAACAAGTTGCATCTGCTCCTCCTAAGAAAAGCTTATACCAAAAATCCAAAGATTCTGACCAGTGGATCTAAAAAAAAAAGAAGATTTTTAAAGAATATTCCTCATATTGAACTAAGTTATAATTCAGGCTCCCACACGGAGCCCATATATGAACCCAGGGACTTGGCTTTAACAAACTTGAATCTCACCCCCCTAAGGATGCTGCACACCAAATATCAAAACATTCCGACTGCTGGATCTGAAGAAGATTTTTAAAGAAAATTCCTCATTTTGAACTAAGTTACAATTCAAGCTCCCACAGTGAGTCCAAATATGGACCTAGGGACATGGCTTGAACAAACTTGAATCTCACCCCCTAACGATGCTGCATACCAAATATCAAAACATTCCGACTGATGGATCTGAAGAAGATTTTTAAAGAAAATTCCTCATTTTGAACTAAGTTATCATTCGGGCTCCCACAGTAAGTCCAAATATGGACCTAGGGACATGGCTTGAACAAACTTACATCTCACCCCCCTAAGGATGCTGCATACCAAATATCAAAACATTCCGACTGCTGGATCTGGAGAAGAAGATTTTTAAAGAAAATTCCTCATTTTGAACTAAGTTATAATTCGGGCTACCACAGTGAGCCCAAATATGAACCCAGGGACTTGGCTTGAACAAACTTGAATCTCACCCCCCAAGCATGGTGCATACCCAATATCAGAAGATTCTGCCAGCTGGATCTTGAGAAGAAGATTTTCAAAGAAATTTGCCTGAAATGCATTAAGTTCAAATTTGGGCACCTATACTGAGCCCAAATATAAACCAAGGGGCTGATTTGAACAAACTTGAATCAGATCCACCCCACAATGTTGCATACTAAATATCTAAAGATTCTGCCTGCTGGATCTGGAGAAGATGATATTTTAAGAAATTTGCCTGAAATGCACTAAGTTCGAATTCAGGCTTCTGTAGTGAGCCCAAATATGAATCCAGGGGGCCGATTTGAACAAACTTGAATCAGATCCACCCCACAATGTTGCATACCAAATATGAAAAGATTCTGCCTGCTGGATCTGGAGAAGAAGATTTTTTAAGAAATTTGCCTGAAATGCACTAAGTTCGAATTCAAGCTTCTATAGTGAGCAAAAATATGAATCTAGGAAGCCGATTTGAACAAACTTGAATCAGATCCACTCCACAATGTTGCATACCAAATATCAAAAGATTCTGCCTGCTGGATCTTGAGAAGAAGATTTTTTAAGAAATTTGCCCGAAATGCTCTAAGTTCGAATTCAAGCTTCTATAGTGAGCCCAAATATGAATCTAGGGAGCCGATTTGAACAAATTTGCATCAGATCCATCCCACAATGTTGCATACCAAATATCAAAAGATTCTGCCTGCTGGATCTGGAGAAGAAGATTTTTTAAGAAATTTGCCTGAAATGCACTAAGTTCAAATTTGGGCTCCTATACTGAGCCCAAATATAAACCCAGGGGGCCGATTTGAACAAACTTGAATCAGATCCACCCCACAATGTTGCTTACGAAATATGAAAAGATTCTGCCTGCTGGATCTGGAGAAGAAGATTTTTTAAGAAATTGCCTGAAATGCACTAAGTTCGAATTCGAGCTTCTATAGTGAGCCCAAATATGAATCTAGGAAGCCGATTTGAACAAACTTGAATCAGATCCACCCCACAATGTTGCATACCAAATATCAAAAGATTCTGCCAGCTGAATCTGGAGAAGAAAATTTTTGAAGAAATTTGCCCAAAATGCACTAAGTTTGAATTCGAGCTTCTATAGTGAGCCCAAATATGAATCTAGGGAGCCGATTTGAACAAACTTGAATCAGATCCACCCCACAATGTTGCATGCCAAATATCAAAAGATTCTGCCTGCTCGATCTGGAGAAGAAGATTTTTTAAGAAATTTGCCTGAAATGCACTAAGTTCGAAATCGGGCTGCTATACTGAGCCCAAATATGAACCCAGGGGGCCGATTTGAACAAACTTGAATCAGATCCACCCTGCAATGTTGCATACCAAATATGAAAAGATTCTGCCTGCTGTATCTGGAGAAGAAGATTTTTGAAGAAATTTGCCCGAAATGCACTAAGTTCGAATTCGAGCTTCTATAGTGAGCCGAAATATGAATCTAGGGAGCTGATTTGAACAAACTTGAATCAGATCCACCCCACAATGTTGCATACCAAATATCAAAAGATTCTGCCTGCTGGATCTGGAGAAGAAGATTTTTTAAGAAATTTGCCTAAAATCACTAAGTTCGAAATCGGGCTCCTATACTGAGCCCAAATATGAACCCAGGGGGCTGATTTGAACAAACTTGAATCAGATCCACCCTACAATGTTGCATACCAAATATCAAAAGATTCTGCCTGCCAGATCTGGAGAAGAAGATTTTTTAATGTTTTTCCCATTGCCTACAGTGTTAAAAAGTTCTGACTCAGCACTTTGTCAAAGTCCTGAAAAAAGTACCTTGTGATCAAACCGATAGGGATTTTTTTTAACCATTCTATTCTACTGGATAAAAGTAAGCTTTATACAAAATAAGAATTCTCTGTGCCGTGTAGTTTTGGAGATATGGCAGTTTTAAGGTTTTTCCTATTTTTAGCTCCCGAGGTTCCCACGGGGCAATGAGAAAAATTTTTTTTGTATCAATCAACTACTTATGACCCATTATCATCTCATATCAAATTTGTTTCAAATCGACCTAACGGTTCTGAAAATAGAAATTTTAGACGTGGCCAAAATTTTTGCCCCTCCCATAACGAAGGCAAATAATGCCCGACAAACTTCTCTTGAACAAACTTGATTCTAAACCTCAAAAGGACTCTGTATACCACATATCAAATCTCTGCTACTGGTGGTTCATTAGAAGAAGATTTTGAAAAAATTTGGCTATTTTTTCCCCACACCTCTGCTCAATATGAGCCGAAACCTAAGTTGGATAAAAATCAAAATGCCCCTATATAACCACCATATACATGAAATTTAATTAAAATGTGGCCAGTGGTTTAGGAGAAAGAGGCTCAAACACCACCTTCACGCAGGACGACGGACGACAGACGAAAAGCTCACCCTGACTTTCAGTCAGGTGAGCTAAAAAATTGGAAGTTCTGGAGAAAATGTTTTTTTAAATTTTTAACTCAGCGTTTTTCCATTACCCCATATGGCATCCCATGATGCAAGCCATTCGAGATTTTTTGGGCCCATTTGTTTCTACAGGTCTTAAGGATGCTGTATACCAAATAATAATTCCTTGTTCTGTGCAGCTTGGGAAAATTGGGCATTTTATTTGTTTTCTATTTTTAGCTCTTGGTGTTCCCATGGCAGCGCAGAATTTTTTTTTTCGGGCATAAATCAATTACATGTCCCCTAATACTACTGCATACCAAATTCGGTCCAAATTGATCCACAGGTTCAGAAAATTATAAATTTAAAGTAATTTGTATATTTTTATACTTACCAATGGCCCAGACTAGCTGGTGCTTAACTCAAAGTTATTAAGGGTCAAACACAAATTTTGACCCCTCCCCCCCCCCCCCCCCCCCCACCCAATCCCCCAAATTTGCTTGCAAAACCGAAAATTAAAAGTCCTATCTGGCCCTCCATACATTTACGCTCTGTGCATGAGCAGATGTCAGGAAGTGACCAGAATTGGTGCCAACATCATTCTTTGTAGAAATGAGTACTACATAATAATTCAGCGGGGAGGAATGAGTGCCCACTCATGGGAGGGCCATCTCCGTCTGGGCCATTGGTAAGTATAAAAATATACAAATTACTTCAAATTTATAATATTTTTACACTGTAAACCAATGGCCCAGACTAGCTGAATCGTAAAAAGACGGAGGGCCTAGGACTTCAGAATTAGTAGATCAACATAATAATCCAGGTGAAAGGAAATTAAAATTATTAGGAATTACATGTATGTCTCTCTATACAGTAATAGAGAAGACGTATCATAAAAAGGAGCCCAGTTCAAGTAAATCCGTAAACTTAGCATGAAGACTATACTAATTGGATGTAACAAGTTCCCAATTTTTAAGGCTAGCTTGGACTAAGGTTCAAAAATAAGGATGGCATATTTGAGAATGAGAGAAGATCCCCCACAAACAAACACCATATACAATAAAACTCCAGCTGTATGCAGGATATAATTACAGACAAAAACAGCTTAACTCATAGTAACACACTTATCAAGCTGGAGAGGTAAAAAATCCCCCCCCCCCCTTTTCTTTTGAAGGAATCTTCAAAAAGAAAGCGGGAAACGCTCTGGAATCAGTAAAAGCGGTACCAAAAAACAATATAAATATTTGTTGAACAGGCACTCAGGTATTAATTATCATTAATATATGGTGCTTAACGCTACTTCAGAAGCTAAGGCTATAGCGACGATCCCGATAATTAATATCACCTGCTATATAATGTACACCTGAGTCAGCATTTGCAAATAGGCTGAAAACTGGAGATATAATATGTAACATACACATGTCCAATAGAACCACAATGAACAATCTCTGGCAAGTAAACACACTTCCGAGGTAACCCACAGGCGACCCCATTCAGGCGTACAATAAATTCCAGTAACAACACTCCCCAACGTGTACTATCCGATATCTATGACAGTATAAATGTGCGAATATACGAGAGTGTAAACAAGGTGTATTCGATTGAGTACCGACATTAATAGAAACCTGGATCTAGAAATGGAAGTAGGTATGATTAACAGGCTCGACACGGACCACCCCCAAAATAATTAATAATTTCTAAGGTCCATAACATACAATAATGCGTCTGCCTCATAATTCATTATTATGAGCATGAGCATTGAAATCCCGCATGTAGTCACCTGAATACCAGTTAACTGGCTAGGCAGCCTCCGAGGTACCCAAAGACTAGCAATTTATTTATGATGAATTATGCGCTCGTATATGACATATAGACGACAACCACAGGAAACCAACCAACTAATAAGTGGATGGGGCCATGAAGTCGCCATAGAACACGACCCAGCTGCCAATCGAGAAGTCATGAAATGCATGTATGTATTTAAACTCATACAAGGCTTGCAGAAAGAAAACTTTGTCTTGCCCGGTAATTGCCTCTAAACATATTGGCGGTGGGAGGGGAGGGAGGGGGAGGGAGTGGGGATTCAAAGTCATATCGAACCCTTCTCACCTGCATTACTTGATCGTTCTTGTGTTAGTCATAAAATAATATAGGAACTGCAATGGTTCCCTCATTTCTAACCGACTCCATTATGCCACTATGGACGGAGAAGGACGTGAAGAACAAAAACTTCTCCTGATAAAGAAGGTCCTCTCGTGGAGGAAGCTTCCGGGGAACGTCCCATAACAGACACTTGAGAAGACTGATCCAAGGTTTCTGTGATGACAGAGGTGCTACTAGTAAGATTCACAATGAGACTGTTTGATCTTAAACATAATCTACTGAATCAACTGAATTGGAGGATATGCATATCCTATCATTCATCCCCATGAGATAGGCAGAGCGTCTACTGCATACGCTCAATGGTCTGGGCATGGCAACACAAACAATGGTAACTGATTGTTCCGGTGCGTCGCAAACAGATCTATCATGTGGCGATCCATCTGGTAGCAAATCTGCCCGAATACTCGCTTGTTGAGCGCCCACTCCAATTGCTACAGGCAACCTTTCCGATAGAGCAAGTCTGCTAGTATGTTCAGACAATCCAGTATATGACGGATAGAAAGATGAATATGATGATTCATGACGTATAGGAAAATCTTCTCCATTAGTTGGCATAACAGAAATCTAAATTTTATAGTAAATTTCCTTTCTTATTATACCTACCACAATTGTTTACTACAGGCTTGCACTACAGTGGAAGTCCCTAACTCGGATAAAATACTCTCTATTTTTGTCTTTCCCAAGCAATTTGGGAAAGAAAAGTGGTGCAAAAGCACCAAGAAAAAATAAGCCAAAACTGGGTCGAGTGCAACCGGCGTAGACCCAGTACGGGAGGCTCTCTCCCAAGTACAACTCCATGACTTCCGTTGCCAGTGCGCATATACCATCTCTAAAGACTCATTCTTTTTGAATCCGTCAACGTTAGAGTTATGTGATCAGCGGGGAGGAAAGATTCTCTACCCGTAAAGAAGACGGGAGGGCCTCCATGTAAACAATTGTGGTAGGTATAATAAGAAAGGAAATTTATTATAAAATTTAGATTTCTTATCAACCTACTCACAATTGTTTACTTCAGGCTGAATAGACAATAGGCTGGAGGGAAGAGGGAATCGCATAACCAACCCCCACATAACCCCAGTGCACTGGAACCGTGAAGCAGAAGGAAGAGGCCCCGAGGCTTATCAACCATAACGTCGCAATCATTGGTAAAGGACAATGAAAGGAGACATATGGGCCTGTGTGACACACAGACAGAAAAGGGGCAGTAACAGCACAAGGCTGAAACTGACCTTCAAGAAGCCTAATGGCTATGGCAGACAACAGCCTGAGCAGAAGAAAGAGGACCCAGGGTAAAAAGGCCCTCCGACTGCTCCTGCAACTGGCGCAGATAAAAGGTGGAGAAAGTTGAAGCATTTCTCCAGTAGGCTGCCTGCATAACATCCGACAACTTGACGGAGTTAGAATAAGCCCAAGAGGTGGATAGTGCCCACACCTCGTGGGCAGAAATACGATTGGTAATACAATCGCCAGCTGCTCAACGACCATAAGCCGTACGAATAGCAAGACAAATCCATCGAGAAATGGATTGAGGAGAGATCTTCAGTCGACCCGGAATAAGAGACAGAAAAAAACGTTTCCTGCCTTTCTGTATGAAACGTGTCCGATCAAGATAAATGCGAATAGCACGGACCGGACAGAGCAAAGGGCGATTACCCTCAACAGAAGGAAGAGCCCTGATACAGATAGGAGGAGGAGTAGTATCTGTTAACTGATTCTTGGCCAAAAAAGAGCAATCAGTGGTAAAAGTAACACTGTTGGGAGAGCTCCTAAAAAAGGCCGGGTCAACCGAGAGGGCGTGAAGCTCACTAACCCGTCTGGCCGAAGCAAATGCCATCAGAAAAGCCGTCTTATATGTGAGAAAATGCATATCCACCTGCGATAAAGGTTCGCACGGTGCCCCCCCCCCCCCCCCCCCCCCAAGCAAAGCAGCACCCACGAAAGATTCCATCGTGGAGTAAGCTGCAAAGTCTGAGGCCTTTTCAAAGAAAAGTGCCGAACAAGCTTGGAGAGGTAAGGATTAGTGCCGATACAACGCTTCCCCACATAAGAAAAAGTCTCTGAAAGCATGGACCTGTAACCCTTGATGGTAACAGATATACCAGAAACTCCGCAATCTGTGAAATCGAAGGATTGGCATAATCAACAGAGTGATCAGCACACCATCGACAGAAGACCTTCCATTTAGCTGCATAAGCTAAACCAGTGGAGTGCCTACTTGAAGAAGAAATGCACTCCACTGCTCATCTCGAAAAACCTCTACGGAGGAGACAGGACCTGACAAAAGATATGCGTGAAGGCACAATGAAGTCGGGTTGACGTGAAACCTCCTCGGGCGACCTTGACAAAGAAGGTCGCGACGTAGAGGGAGACGTGCCGGAACCGCCGCCATCAGCCAGCGGAGCTGATTGATCCACACCCGCTGAGGCGACAGGGGAGCGATCAGAATGATTCGACAACTGCAGGTTCGAATTTTGGCTAGAACCTGAGAAAGAATCGGAACCGGCGGCAAGGCGTAGCCGAGTAGACCGTTCCAATCGAGTGACAGACCGTCCACGGCAAAAGCCAGAGAATCTGGACACGGGGACACGAAAGTGTCCACCTGATGGTTCCAACGAGTCGCAAAGAGGTCGATATGGGGACGTCCCCCAGAGATCGCAAAGCGACTGGAACACTGCCCTGTGGAGCATCCACTCGGTGGAAATAACCCTGCCCTGTTGGGACAGGGAGTCGGCTAGGACGTTCAGACGACGGGAATGTGATGAACAAGGACCTGACAAAAGATATGACGAACAACCACTCCGGCGTGAACATCCTGAGCGAGCAGTAGAAGATCCCGAGCTAATTCGTACATCGGAACCGAGTGCGTGCCGCCCTGGTTTCGAATGTAAGCAACCATTGTCGGATAGCAGAAGGACCTGGCGATTCGACAGGTGAGGGATCCACTGCCTGAAACTCAGAAGAAGAGCAAGAAGCTCCTTTTGGTTGATGTGTAGAGCTGCTTGATCCTGGTCCCACATCCTGTGTAGGGAAAGACCGAGAGGATCCAACATCACACCCCATCCGAGATCGCTGGCATCTGCCGTCAGAACGCGATCGGACGTGGGTAAGTCCAATGGAACACCCTGCGTAATCCACTGAACATCTGTCCAGGGAAGAAGGTGAGGATACAGAGATTCCGGAAACGGAAGCACCTGATCCAGAGAATCTACATTCGGCCTCCAACGACTCAGCAGAAAGTGTTGGAGAGGACTGACACGCAGCCGACCTAGAGGAATGAGATCCGTCACCGAACCGCAGAGACCGATCAGCCGGAGAAAACACCGAGCGGATGTGGACTGGGACAGAGTCAGAGCAAAAGCTGAGAGAATCACAGCCTTGGCCTGGGGAACCGCTACCAAATTGAATTGGGTTTGGAAAGACATCCCCAGATGACAAAACAACTGAGAAGGGACCAGGTCCGACTTCTCCTCGTTGACTCTGAATCCTAGCGACATGAGCAAGCTCAACAGAGTGGCGACATCCGACTCCAGTAAGGCAGCATTGAATGCCTCTGGAGGATATCGTCCAGATATGCCGAAGTAGTCACCCTGGACTGTGTGCGATGGAACGCTATCACATGTGACATCAGTCTGGTGAAGGTCCAAGGAGCCAGGTTGAGGCCGTAAGGCATGGCCTTGAACTGGTAAACTCGCCCCAGAAAAGCGAAACTGAGATACTTCCGTGACGCCCGATGCATTGGAACGTGGAAGTAAGCGTCTCGCAGGTCGATGCTGGCAGCGAAATCTCCCTGGTGAATTGATTGGCGGACCGACCTGAAAGTCTCCATGCTGAACTTGGGAGCAATGATAGACTGGTTCAGGATACTCAGATCGATAACCGGTCGGAGTCGGCCGTCCTTCTTCGGCACCAAGAACAGGCAGGAATAGAAACCCACTGACTGAATGTTCTTGACGACCTCGATCGCCCCCTTTGCCAGGAGATTGCCAATCTCCGTGGACAAAAGTTCCTGACGTAAAACGTCTGAAGGAACTGTGGTTGGAAGAGGCACCCTTGACAGAGTGGGGTGCCATCGGAAGGATATTCGCAGCCCAGACAGAACAACATCTAACACCCACGGATCGGATGTGATGGTGGCCCAATGGTCTGCGAACTCTGCTATCCTTCCTCCAACCTGGGACGAGTCAAGGTGAGGACCTTCATTTCGAGCCCTGACGAGGCCCGCGAGAGGAGAAACCACCTCCTCTACTAAATGAAGAATCCTGAGATTTCCCTCGATTCTGCCGACCTTTACCCTTACCACTTGAGTAAGAAGTAGAGGCAGAGGCAGAAGGACCAGCTTTTTGCTTCACAGAGGAAGCAGAAGGGTACTTGTTAGGCTTGGAACGGCCCTTGCCTCCCCTAGAAGGCTGATCAAGCTGACGAAACAGCAGCTGATCTTTGGAATGACGTAGGACGTCATCCCGGACCGTCGACACGGAACCATGGAAAAGTTGCGGACCTGCCAAAGAAGCAGATCGAAGAGCAGCACGCTGCTCCTCGGGAAAGGATCGTCCTGTGTCCAGCACAGCGTCCCTTCGAACTAATTCCAGATTAGCCGTGTTACAGGCATGTGAGTAAGATGCATAAGTGCCTTGGACAGCACACGCAAAGGAGCCTGTACCTCGTCAAACTTATCTGGAGGCAGATAAGCAGCCAAAGCTGAGACGACGTGATCTGAGAGAGAAAGCATGCCAAGCATCTCTCTAGATAAGCCCAACGTGGACTCCAAAGTCGTCATTGGAATGACGGCAGACTTGGGCTTGGAAAGCCCGAGGGAAATGGAGTCCTGATCCAGAACCGTCAAAGTCTGGCAGACCGACGGATTGGCGGAATCGTAGGAACGATAATGCACAGGAGGCAAAAAGGTGTCAACCCTGGTGAAGAACGAAGTCTTCAGAGCCTTCGATTTCAGCTTGGAGTCCAATGTTGAAAAAGCTTCAACCACCTGTACCGACTGGCACGGTCTAAGGCGCCCAGAAGCAGGTTGCTCCGCAGGCTGTTGGCGCGCGACCGATGATCGCGGCCAGGCTGACACTGTCGGCTGGTTAGTAGGTTTGAGATCAGGCAGAAACCCAAACACAAAGACAAGAGCTGCCCCCAAATCCGAAGACTGCTGGCCCTTGACATCAAGCATGTCGGACTCCTCCCCAGAGTCGGAAGACGCATAGCCCATCGTGGGCAAACCAGCCGACGCCTCCCATGGTGTCGGGACACCAGGGGAATCAGAAACCGGCCTGTTTCCAATCCCGGAAGGTGGCGCCATAGGAGGCGCCTGGAAACCACTCATTGCCTCGCTGGAAGCAACAGGAAGGCTCTTAGATGGAACCTGAGTGAATAAGGAGAGGGCCTCCCTAAGCTCACTGCCTGTACCGGCCGGTTCGACAGGGAAGCGAACCAGCAAAGTGGCTTCACCTCTGATCCTCTTAACCAGCGAAGGGTCACGATCCTCCAAAACACCCGACGTGGGACGACAGACGGCAGCCGAAACATCTGAAGGCAGATGTGTATAAGGGTACGAGGCACACCGAGGATCAATATGGCGAGAACTCATGAGAGTCACTGCGGACCTCTGCGGGGCAGAAGGTCCAGGCTGCACAAAAGGCGTTGGTCCCCCAAAACTGGTCGTGAGGCCACGGAGTTCATAGTGTCTCCACTAAGAACATCCGAATCCAAAGACACAACTGTGGTGCTCGACGGCGAAGAGACCACAGAGATGGGTTCGGCCAGCAGCCCCTTCCGACTTCGCCGAGTTGAAGTCAGGGAAGGCTGAGGCCAATATCCCACGTCTACAGTACCGGACATTCCTGCAGTCCCCTGCAGCGAAAAGCCGAGGCCGGCTGAAACTGACGACGAAGCAGACGGACCAGGAGTAGTAGTAGATACGTCGGGAGTCGTCGAGGCTGGTGAAATAGTGGAGAGAGCACACCTGCTCGGCTCCGAAGGAGGAGTCACAACCCTAGTGACAGCCTCAGATGTCGACTGGAGGGGGCCCGTAGTCCCGGAACCAGGCACCTCTTCACCAGAACACTCAACGACTCCTGCAGCCGCAGTATCCACAACAGGAAAAAACTGCACATCCCCCACGGAGGAGGAATAACTCTCACCAGACAAGGTCGGCTCGGGAGCCCCCAAACGACCACGTTCTCCTTTCCCGCGGGAGTGGGAGGCACGGCCACGAGAACGAACGACACGGTTAACTGACGCCCAGAAAGTGGATGACCATGATCCACAGACTCCACATGGCCGCTCGGCTGAACACCCATTACAGGAGGAACAAGACGAATGTAAATCGTCCACATGCTTTGGCAGTAGACATTGCCCACAAGGAATTGTCCTGGGCATGATAGAGGTGAGAGGAGCAGAGAAGGTGAAATCAGAAAACAGAAGAACACCCCCAAAGAAGAGAGAAAGGTGACAGAAACAAAGACCCCAGGCGGTCGACCGGGAACCACACAACAGGATTACTACTCTCAAAAGAAAGAAGAAAAACTGAAGGAGTGGTACCCCGCTGACACCTAACTCTAAAACAATTAGAAAATTTAGCAAATAAAGCATTAACAATAATTGTGAAAAGTTAAAAAATTTATAGTAATTTATATATTTTTTATACTTACCAATGACCCAGACTTAGCTGGTGCTAACTCTAACAAAACCAGGGCCAAACACAAATTTTGCCCCCCAATCCCCAAAATTTGCATCCAAAACAAAAAGAAACCATGTCCTAAAGGACATCCCGAAATTGGCGCCAATTATCATTCTTACTGGCAGTGCCTGGTCAGCGCTATGTACTCAGCGGGGAGGCAAGAGTTCCCAACTCCAGGGAGGGCCATCCCCGTCTGGGTCATTGGTAAGTATAAAAAATATATAAATTACTATAAATTTTTTAACATTTCTATACTGTACCAATGACCCAGACTTAGCTGAATAGTAAACAGGCTGGAGGGCCTAGGACATAGAGGAAAATCCAATAAGCTCAACTATATAGTAAAGAGGTAACCCCTTAAGGAGAAAAGGAGTATTAGGCTTTACATGTATCTTTCTTATTTAATATTAAATTAGAAAGATACACTACCCTTAATAATTGAGCACAATAACATTCATGTTCTCTATTAACATCCAGTATATCCCTTATACTAATTATTTTTAAAGCAAGCCAATAAATAAAGTAGTCCAGAGAATTGAGACTCTTTATAGTCATTTAAAAGTGTCCGAGTATTGCATATTAAAGCCCGTTTGACACTTGACATATACAAATGCTTCACACCGAGCTACACTTTAAAAAATAAGACATGAATGAATTTAACATTAATATTACACTTTAAAACCATCCCGGAAGCGACTCAGAAATACTGACATGGAGGAGGCATTCCCTTGCTTTTCACTATAAAGCAGGTGACCTAAGGGAACACCCGCACCCCCCCCCCCCTTCCCCTTGCCCTGGGTCAAATAGCCCAGAGCGAAGAGGGCAGCCGGACGGAGTCACTGCCAGAACAGAAAGCCTGCATAACTATAGTTGCAACTGTTTAGTGGACGACATTCTGAGCAACAGATAACGGACCTAAACAATGCAGGTCTCCAGAAATGGACTCAATATTTCTGAGATAAAAATTCGTGAATGTGGATGGCTGAGACCAATAAGCAGCCTTCATTAAATCTGTAATAGCAACACTATTAGCATAAGCCCAAGAAGTAGCAAGAGCTCTTACTTCATGAGCGGAAATCTTAAGCACAGACTGCTGAGAAGAAGATAAACTCTCATAAGCAGTACGGATAGTTAATTGAATCCATCTAGCAATAGAATGGACCGAAATGTCCTTTCTATTAGGCATCAAAGACAGAAAGAAACGTTTCCATCCCTTTCTGATAAACTGAGATCTCTGTTTATAGATACGTAACGCTCTAACAGGACAGAGTCAAGGCCTACGCCCGTCTGAAGACGGAAGAGCCTTAATAACAATAGGTTCCGGATATTTATTAGGAGCCTGATTCTTAGCTAAAAAACCCACATTAGTAGTGAAGGTGATAGTGTTCCCGACACTACGATAGTGAGAATCATCCACCGACAGTGCATGAAGCTCACTGACTCTTCTAGCAGAAGAGAAAGCTAAGAGAAAAGCTGTCTTATAAGATAAGAATTTGAAATCTACTGTCCCAAGAGGTTCAAATGGCTTTTCCTTCAATTTAAGAAGAACCCAAGCTAAATTCCATTTAGGAATTAATCTAAGAGTTCTGGGTCTATTTATCGAAAAGTTTCTAACCAACTTAGATAAAGAGACATTAGATCCAATTTGTAAACTATCATGATGTGCATAGGTATCAGATAACATAGACCTATAACCCTTAATAGTAACAGGCTGCAGTTTGATTTCGTCAAACAAGTATACTAGAAAGTTTGCAATGTCTGGTATAGAGGGATCGAATATATCTACAGAATGATCCCTACACCAACGACGAAAAACCTTCCACTTAGCCGCATAGTTTAGCGAAGAGGAGGTCCTCCTACAGTTAGAAATCGCGTCCACTGCTCGTCCTGTAAAGTGCTTGTCATGCAAGAAGGACCGCACAACGGAAAAACGTGAAGGTTGAGACCTTGCGGGTTGTGATGGAGTTGGCGCGATCTCCCCTGCGAAAGAAGATCCTCCCGTGGAGGAAGCTTTCGCGGTAGGTCCCACAACAGACACCTGAGTAGATTTATCCACGGTCTCTGTGGCGACAGAGATGCTACCAACAGAATCTTGCATAGAGATTGTTTTATCTTTAGCAATACTTGTTGAATTAACGGCGCTGGAGGATACGCATATCCTATCATTCCGTCCCAAGGGATCGACAGAGCGTCTACTGCAAATGCTCTTGGATCCGGACACGGAGACACATACGTCTGCAACTGATTGTTGAGATGTGTCGCAAATAAGTCTATCATTGGCCGTTCCCATTGGTAGCAAATCTGATTGAATACTTGTTTGTTGAGAGTCCATTCCGACGGCAACAAGCGACCCTTTCGTGAAAGGGAGTCTGCTAGCACATTCAGACGACCCGGCATGTGACGGACCGAAAGAAGAACATGATGTTCTAGCGCAAACAGAAGGATTCTTTCCGTTAGATTGAACAACGGAACTGAATGAGTGCCTCCCTGATTCCGTATATACGCCACTACTGTCGTATTGTCGGATGAGATTTGGACATGAGCATTGTGAATAATGTCCATCCAGTGACGTAACGCAAGCCAAATTGACATCATTTCCTTGATGTTTATGTGCTTGCACAGGAATTGCGGATCCCAAAGACCCTGGCATCTCGAATCCGTTGGGATTAATGATGCACCCCAACCTGTTTGACTGGCATCCGTCATAATGGTAAAACTCGGATCCGGCAACTGCAGCGGAACTCCCTGAGTTAACCACTGAATGTTTACCCAAGTCTGAATCTCTTGTTTCACTTGATCTGACAAGAGAACGTCTACGTCGAGCGAATGAATTTTCACACTCCAATTCTGAGTCAAGAAAATTTGGAGAGGACGTGTACGTAACCGCCCCATCGGAATGAGATCCGCAGCGGCTCCGCACAGACCTATCAGTCTCATAAATTCTCTCGCTGTGACTTTGTCTGCGTGCAGACAATAGCGAGCATAACAACTGACTAATTTCGCTCTGGTTAACGGCAGACGAACGAGATTGTTGTGCGTCTCGAAGCTCATTCCCAGATGAGTGAATGACTTGGACGGCACTAGATCCGACTTCTCCTCGTTTACTATAAAACCGAGACGTCGGAGCAATAGAAGTAGATTCTGAACATCGTTCTGAAGCGTTAACTCG
This sequence comes from Pictodentalium vernedei, assembly GCA_031216915.1. Classification (NCBI taxonomy): domain Eukaryota; kingdom Metazoa; phylum Mollusca; class Scaphopoda; order Dentaliida; family Dentaliidae; genus Pictodentalium; species Pictodentalium vernedei. Next base: position 332,035,286 of record CM062294.1, read on the forward strand.
TTGCCGTACCTCTGAAGAATGTCGGCCAGGTAGGCCGACGTTACCGCAGACGAATGAGCTCGGAAATAGATCATTACCGAGTTCATTACCCGAGTGAAAGCCCAGGGTGCTAGATTCAATCCGAAGCACATCGCCCGGAATTGATACACCACTCCTAGGACTGCGAAGCGTAGATACTTTTGGAATGTCGGATGTACCATGACGTGAAAGTATGCATCTTTGAGATCTATGCTTGTTGCATAATTGTTCACCCGAATACTCGCTCTGACTGACCGAATCGTCTCCATATAAAATTTCGGAGCGACGATCAGCTTGTTTATCCAGCTCAAATCTATGACTGGACGGAACGAGGCGTCTGGTTTCGGAACCAGAAACAGATGGCTGTAGAATCCCGGAGTTTCCTGGTTTTCTACGACCTCTACCGCGTTCTTCATTAAAAGAGACTGCACCTCTGATAACAGAGCGTCTCTTTTCTGCGGATTTGATGGAAGTTGAGTCCACTTTGGACTTCGAGTCAATGGAGGCTTTCGTTTCAAGGATATCTTTAGACCTTCCGAAGTCACTCCTCTCACCCAAGGGTCGTCCGTAATCGACGCCCATTCTTGTGAAAAGCTCGACAACCTTCTGCCAACCGGTACGCGATAGGGGTTTAAGCCATCACCTCCTGGACCTGCAAGGCCTGCGGTAGGAGAAACCACGTCCTCCACGACCCGCACCTCACCCCGTCGACCTCGGGGCGTCCGACCGATTGTCCCGGCCTGAAGGACGTCCCGAACGAGAGTCGCTACCCTGACGGTCTCTCGAATAAGACCAAGAGGACGCACCGGAACCTCTATAGGAACCTCTCTTGGGCGCATTAGACCCAGAAGTGCCTGTCTTATTCTTGTCTGCTGTATCCGGCTTCTTAGAAGCAGATTTGAACAACAGAGAATCTGAAGCTTTCTTTGTAATTTTATCATAAATAGCAGAAAGCTTGCCGTCAAAGAGAAGTTCTCCGGAGACCGAAGCGACTCTAAGAGAGTTCTTCACCTTAGAATCCACAAGTGTGGATGTAGCTAGGGCTGCGTCACGTCTAACCAACTCCAGATTTGCCACTGAAAGGGCGGAGTTACACGTGGAATAAGCTACTGCCCTTGAAAGAAGTCTTAAAGAGGATTGAATATCCTGAAACTCTTTCCCTTGAAGGCGCAGTGATAAAGCCTTAGTAAGGTGATCTGCGTAAGATAAGGCATCTAAACTGGCTCTGTTAGACGCAATAGCTGTTTCCAACACCGCGGTTGGAATAGAAGCCGACGACGGTAATGATAGCTCTAAGTCTTCCGCCTCGTCGTCCATACGCAGAGGAACTCTCGGGATACCCTGTCCTGCCGTATCGAATTTATTCCTTGCATTAATGAAAGGCAGGTTGAGAGTATTAGCGGACAAGAAACCTGCTTTCCCCGTCTTGGAAGCAAGTTTAAATATAGTGTCGTTCAATAATTCAAATGTTCTTGCAACATTATTGGACTGCGACGGAAACTCGGGAGCGATGTCCCTGAACCGCTCAAAAAATTTAGAGTCCAATGACGCTATAATCCTCTTGTCCGGAATCGCAGCAGTCTGGCCCGACGGAACAACTTGAGGGAGAAAGTGCCGGATGAAGTCCACGGCAGCTTTATGTTGTTCCGAAAGGGATAGCTCCAAATCATCCGTATCCCTTTCACCATCCGGTCGGACCTCATGATGTTCCCGGTCGTCCGCCACCGATGCTTCGGCGGATCGTACCGACCCAGCGCCGTCGGATAATTCTCGATCCGACACTGTTTCTGTCGGTTGCTGGGATGCTGCGATAAGCTGTGCTATCTGCACAAGAATGTCCGGCGTCGAGACCTGCGGAGGCGCAGTCTTTCGCTGCTTCGCCGAGGGCAGCTCCGCATCAGATGGCTCCCGCATACTTTTTCTATGCGAACGTCCGGAGTCCATCGGTCTCGAATCCCTGGCTGCCGGATGGTGTGACCTGGTCGCCGAAGAATCCTTGATCGGCGAAGCTGGCAAAATATCGGCGGTCACGCAGCCAAGGTGCGGTCGTGTGCGCTGACGAGAAGAAGAAGCCTTAGCAGTCTCCGCGGACTGCCTATACAACGGAGCGTCCCGAGCGACGGACGTATGCTCCGCTTGCGACACATTTTGTACCACAACATCTGGTCCCAGATGTTGTTGTACGAGAGAGGGGCCTCTCTCGGTCGCGGCCCGGCTGGACCTGGACGAGCTAGGAACTGGACTCAAAGGCTTCCTCTGTTCTCGCTTACTATCCGCCGTCACTGGGTGTGCACCTTGTATGTTTATAGTGCTCGCATCACCCAAAATTTCCTCCTGGACCGCATCGGACGAACCCGGCTGCCGAACCATTCGGTGAATGGACGCTACACCGGGCGAGCTAGCGGACGACATTTGTCTAATCTCCATGAGCACTTTTGCCGCTAGCTCTGAATTCATTTGTGACGACGGACGCACACTTGTAGAAGATAACATTGAAACATCACCCTGTTCTTGTTCCTCTGAAATAGAAACTGAGAGAGTAGAGTGACCTTGCGGAGAAAGAGCCGGCATAGCCCTTTCTCCAGAAACAACATACCGTAACACACGTTTCCAATGTTTATCATCCCAATATTGACATACAGGACAGGGATTAGTGCGAGAACACTGACTACAATTAATACAATGATCATGAAAGTCAGAGGAAGATTTCTTCCCATTACAATTTGAACAATATCCTTTCATTGCGAAAAGTCAACAAGTCCTAGTTACTCGCACAAACCCCTGACACAAAGATACATAATAACATGATCCATTAATAAATGAAAAAACAATTGCAAATCAAAATAATTTTGAAAAAATATTTTTTCAGCGAAGCCCAAGTTGCTGAAAAGTAACGTTGAGCCCGATGGATCCGATGGCAAAGTGTGGTCAAAAATTTTAAATTTATATTAAATAATTAATGAGACACTTACGGATAATATAAATGTATCTTATAGTGAGATAAACTACACCAAAGGCAAACAGCCCCCCTCAAAAAAGGCTGTTGCCAATGTAAACAAACAGTGTAAAACACCAGAAAACATGACTCCAGGCACTGCAAAAACTGGCCCGGAATCAGTCATCAAAATTACACCCTATCTGATGCAAAACAGAGACTCCCAGGGGAGAATCTGCAGAACATCAGATGGAAGATGCAGAACACAACGTTTATACACCCATGGGTGAAAACGTAACTATGGGGAAAATAACAGAAAACATTCTGTATCCAAGCAACTCTCCCAGGGAAATTTTAGAAATGAACTTTCTCAAAAATATGCCAAAAGCATGGGAGAATTGCAAGGGGGGACTTTAGAAGGCTAGGGGAGAGGAAACACTGAATAAGCAGTGCAACATTTAGCAAGAATGACAACAAGAGGCCCATGCCTCGAAAATAGGCAACTTAACATAATTTCATCAAAAAATTTTAAGTACAGCCCTGATTATTTTTTTTGTCACTTCTTTTTCCTCTCCTCCTTCTATCCTCCTTAGAATCACCATTTCTCCAAAAATTACGTGTCTGGCATCCTTTAAACTGAGATTTACAAGCACAAAGATCAGTGAGATGTTGACTGATGAAGGGCCAAACAGAGAATGATAATTGGCGCCAATTTCGGGACGTCCGTGTCACTGCGCAAGCGCAGTGGGGGCGTAGTATGGAGGTCCTTTAGGACATGGTTTCTTTTTGTTTTGGATGCAAATTTTGGGGATTGGGGGGCAAAATTTGTGTTTGGCCCTGGTTTTGTTAGAGTTAGCACCAGATAAGTCTGGGTCATTGGTACAGTATAGAAATATAATAAGTCCGAACCGCATGGCACACGAAATTCGCACGCAACTCGAGAGAGAATAATTAAATATACATTATGGATATATAATATTGAAGAGAATATAAAAAACACTATTCCTGAGAATACAAAGGATACACTGATGCACTATGAATCGGGAATCATCAAACAAAGAGCTGGATAAACACTGATAAGCGTGCAAAAACATCTCAACACAAAGCGGATGATAAAAAGAATGGGTCTTTAGAGACGGTATATGCACACTGGCAATGGAAGTCGTGGAGTTGTATTTGGGAGAGAGCATCCCGTACTGGGTCTGCGCCGGTTGCACTCGATCCAGTTTTGGCTTATTTTTTCTTGGTGCTTTTGCACCATTTTCTTTCCCAAATTGCTTGGGAAAGACAAAAATAGAGAGTATTTTATCCGAGTTAGGGACTTCCACTGTAGTGCAAGCTTGAAGTAAACAATTTCGAGTAGGTTGATAAGAAATGAATGAGTGCCGCCCTGGTTCCTGATGTACGCTACTACTGTCGAGTTGTCCGACCAAATTTGAACATGGACGCCCGTTATTATGTGAATCCAATGTTGTAGCGCTAGCCATATTGACATCATCTCATTGATGTTTATGTCTTCCTCCTGGAACCGAGGGTCCCAAAGACCCTGACACTGCAAGACTGCGTCTGACTTACATCTGTCATAATCGTGAAAGCCGGATCCGGCAGTTGCAGCGGAACTCCCTGAATTAACCACTGAATATCTGCCCAAATCTGAAACCTTGTTTTACTAGGTCCGTTAAAACAATACTGGTTCAAGAGAAAGCATCTTCACACTCCAGTTCTGAGTAAAGAATATCTGGAGGGGATGTGCGCGTAGGCGACCCAGCGGAATGAGATCCACAGCCGCTCCGCACAGCTCCAACAGTCGCATGAATTCCCTCACTATTAATGCGTCTGAGTGCAGACAAAAGCGAGCATAACAACTGACTAATTTCGCGCTGGGTCTAGATTGTTGTGAGTCTCAAAGCTCATTCCCAAGTGAATAGATGACTTGTACGGAGCTAGATCCAACTTTTTCTCGTTTATGATGAAACCGAGACGTCGGAGTAATAGAAGCAGACTCTGAACATCGTTCTGAAGAATAATCTGTTGCCGTATCCCTGTAAAAGGTCATCCAAGTAAGCCGACGTTACCACAGACAAATGAGCTCGTAAGTACGACATAACCCAGTTCATTATTCGAGTGAACGCCCAGGGGGGCCAGATTCAGACCAAAGTATATTGCTCTGAACTGATACACCTTCCCTTGTACGGCGAATCGCAGGTACTTTTATAATGCCAGATGTTCCAGAACATGAAAGTACGCATCCTTAGATCTATGCTTGCCACATAGTCGATCACTCGAACGGTTGCTTTTACTGACCGAATGGTCTCCATAAATAAATTTTTGGAGCCATAAGGTTGTTATCCAGCTCGAGTCTATTACCGGTCGGAACGAGGTGACTGTAAAAATCTTGAGAATCCTGATTCTCGACAACCTGTATTACTTTCTTGATAAGAGAGCTTATACCTCCGGTAGGAGAAACTCTCTTATGAAAGAATTTGATGGAAGATTTGTCCAATGTGGACAACTTGTTAGTGGGGTTTTTGCTTGGAATGATAGCCGTAAGCCATTCATGCTACACTTCTCACCCACTGATCTTCCGTGATTATTATCCATTTTTTTGCAGAGTTTGATAACCTTCTGCCAACTGACCAGCAATAGAGGTCTAAACATCACCTGTATGACCTGCAAGGCTTACGGGAGGAGGAACCACGTCCTCCCCGCAAAAAACCTCGTCTCGTCGGCCTGAGGACGTCTGACCTATAGTCCCGATCAGATCTATGCCCCTTTCCTGAATCGATATACTGACGACCTCCAAAGTAAATATAAGAGGGTTTCTTGTACCCTCGTGAGGAGTTTCCTTTTGTCTGGAATGCCCTCCTTTACTCTTGTCTGCTGAAATGGGTCGTTGATATGCCGACTTTGAAAGCAGAGCACTAGACACTTTCTTAGTAGCCTGTTCATAGACTAACGAAAGCTAGTCGTCGAAAATAAAATGTCTGGAAACCGGAGCGACTCGGAGAGAGCTTTTCACCTTGTCATCTTATAATTATCAGTGATGACAACGCAAGGGCAGCATCACGTCCGATTCACTCCAGATTAGCCACTGTTAGGGCGGAGTTATACGTGGTATACATAATTGCCCTAGAAAGAACTCACATTCCTTTCCCTTGAGACGTTGCGCCATAGCTCTTGTAAGGTGATCTGTGTAAGACATAACGTCGAAATTCACTCTATTTGAAGAAATTGCCGTCTGAGCGAATAGTGAATGATACAGGTAAGGATACCTCTAGATCCGGGCCTGCTCATCCAAATGCAGAAGAACTCTCTGAACATCTTCCCCGACTGTTTTTAAATAAACGTGACCCAAAAAACGGTATGTATACGGAAGATGAAGATAAGAAACCGCCTTCTTCCTCGCACTCGAGAGGATAAATACGGTGTTATCTATATGGCAGAAGGCCTGCGGCACCTGCATAAACTGAACTGGAAAAGAAAGGACTTCCTCCTTTGTCCAGATAAAGTCTGCAACTAACGGCGCCAACGGTTTCTCTCAACAAAATCAGGGTAGTATTGATGGATGAAAGCCATCGCAACCATGTACTGTTCCGAAAGGGAAGGGTAATCCTCTTCCTTATCCCTTTCACCATCTGAGAGAATCAGTTACAAATCTCGGTCCATTGCATCTGCGTGAACAGACGACTGGACCGACCCAGCACCGTCTGACAGCTCAGATTTTGAGCCTGAGGAAGGCTGCATCTGCACTTGCTGGGATGCTGCGATCAGCTGCGCAATCTGCGACAGCAAGTCCATCATCGAGGCCTGTGGAAGAGCGGTCTTCCGTTCATTAGCCAAATGCTGCTCCTGGGACGGTGTGTCGAAAACGGATCCTTTCTCCAAATGTCCCGATGATCAAGGCCTCGTCTCCCTAGCTACCGGATGGTTCGACTTCACGGGCGTAGAGTGGTTCCTTCTTCGTGCCACAGACTGGATATCCGAAGTCAGGTAGCTAGGATGCAGTCGTGTGTGCTTAAATAATGTAGCAGAGGAAGCCGTGACTGAAGCCGACCCTGGTTGCAGAATAGAAGGAGCGTCCCAAGCAGACATATGCTCTGTCTCGTGCAGGTTTCCAATCAGAAAACTTCATTTCGGCCTTATGAAACGTAGTGGAGGAAGCCTTGACTGAAGCCTACCCCAGCTGCAGACTAAACATAGAGTCCCGAGTGGAGGGCGGACATATGCTCCGGCTTGTGCAAGTTTCTCAAAACAACATCTGACCCCAGACATTGCTAGATTAGAGAGGGGGGCCTCTCCTGCTCGCGGTCTATCAGACCTTGCCGAGAACAAGAACTTGCTGCCTTCCTCCCTATTTCCGTCGTCGCTGGGTGAGCTATTTATATTATAGTGCTTGCTCTACCCAATCCACTCCTTAGACCACAACAGACTTGCCTGGTGTAACGGCACCCGTGGACGGAGAGCACTGCTTCACCGGTCAAGATAGCTGCTTGCAAGAGATTAAAACCTTTAACAAAAGGGTCCAACTCTTGCAATAATGAGCAGTAGCACACTTGCATGAACTCAGAATATCATCACCATGTTCATGCTCCTCTGAAATAGAAACTCCGAACCTCACCGCCAACAACGTACTGCGACACCTGATTTCAACATCAGTCATCCCAGTGCAACACAAGAATGACAAGAGTATGCAGGAGTGTATCAACTAAAGTTGATTCAGTTCTCCAAACTCTACAACAATATATATATATAACTGGGATACATGAATAATAGCAATCATAATTAAATTGAAAATATTTTTTGCAAACAAAAAATTTTGAAAAAACGCCCAAGTTCCCAAAGGGAACATTAAGAGCCCAAGGGCATCCCGATAGAGCCTAAGTGTAGACAAAATCCAAATTTTTTAGAGCTACACTACCGGAACAATAATCCATGTATCCTACAGTATACTACAGTAAAAGAATATAAAAAACTACCTATATATGAGGACGTTGACAGTGTAAACAACATCAATGTAAACAAGACATCAGGGACACAAAAAGGCCCAAAGTCAGAACCAATGGAAATGCTATCAGATGCAAAGCTATATCTTCATACGATCAAAAAACGATACATCAGATAGAAGATGCAAGACTAAATGGCCTAACACCCCTAGGGTGAGGACGTAACCCTGGGGAAGAAACAGAATAATATTCTGTAATAAATGTTAAACTCCCAAGAAATTTAATAAAAAATTTCAATAAAAATTAGCCAAAAAGCTAAAGAGTTTAACAGGAAGGGTTCATGGAAGGATAAGGAAGGAATACTTAACAAACAGTGGAATAACCATTTTCAAAAATGATGACGTCAGGCATATGTACAAAGTTGGGAAACATAAAATAATTTTATAAATATTATAAAGTTACAGCCCTGAACGTCCAAAACCACCGATGAACACTTCCTTCATCCAATAACAGCCTTGTATCCACCAATTCTTGCACTGATTTGTGTCTGGCATCCTCAAACAAGGAGATTTTAAAGCACAGATGTCATTTCATTGTTGATGACTTTAGGGCCAAACAAAGAATGATGTTGGCGCCAATTCCGGTCACTTCCTGACATCTGCGCATGCGCGGAGAGTAAGTAAATGTATGGAGGGCCAGATAGGACTTTTAATTTTTGGTTTTGGAAGCAAATTTTGGGGATTTGGGGGGTTCAAAATTTGTGTTTGACCCTTAATAACTTTGAGTTAAGCACCAGCTAGTCTGGGCCATTGGTTTACAGTGTAAAAATATAGAAATTTTGAGCAGGGCACAATTATTGTTATTTATTAAGGCTTAATGACACTTTAACAGCCAAGGACATATTGTGTCAGTGACAGTTTTACGGGTGGAGGAAGTTGGAATACATGGCGAGAACTACCGTGCAACGATGAGCAGCTGTCAGCTCCACAACATCGTAACACCGAAATGCAGCTCAGGCAGGTTTAGATTGTTGAAGATGTGTACACCATCAACGTGCAGTACGCCTTAGTACACAGCATCATTGTGCTCCCATGTGGACAATCGGGGTTAAGTGCCTTGTCTAATGACACAACGCGGGAGTCTGAATCGATCGCTCAGACGGTTACCCATCCAAGGACTAACTGGGTTCAACGTTGCTTAACTTCGGTGTTCTGACGAGAACCGGTTACCACAACGCCACTGTGTCCCTAGCACAATTACTGCCTGAGAAGCTTTTATGAGAAGATTTTTGAAGAATTTTTGGTTTTTTGGCACTTCCCCTGGCCCACTGGGTTTAGCTACTTCTATTGTACAAACTTGAAAGGGTATCTCCCAAAAATAATTTATTCTAAGTTTAATTGCATTTGATCCAGTGGTTTTGGAGAAGAAGACTGATATGTAAAGTTAATGGAATGGTAGACGCAAATGATGGCAGTAGATCAAGTTGACTTTCAGTCAGTTGAGCTAAAAATGACAAGAGATCTCAAATTGAACTTTATTTTTTCATTACTTCAAAGTATTTTTTGAGAGATATTATCTAAGTAATTTAACCCTTTGAACCCCAGTGGTCGCTATTCCAGCCCAGAAGCATGATACATCATAATTTCCTAAAGTAGGATGGCTGCTGAGTGATTGTGTGGCGGTAGACTAATTAATATTTTCAACGTCAGCCCCACAGCTGCACGTTGAAAATATTAATTGGTCCACACCCACACAATAAATATGGACTCTTCCAATTTCTGTCATTGAACTGACATGGAAGATACCACCAGGGTTCAAAGGGTTAATATGAAACTCACAAAATATAATATTTACATGTTAATATCTGTGTTGGGCATGCATACCACCATGTTTGCACAGAACTGGAACTGTCACAAAAATAAGGAAGTTTTTTCTTAAAATCAGTATCAACTACAAATGGAAGTGAGAAATTTTGGGATATTGTTTTCAAGGAAAAGGTCGTGGCACTTTAGAGTAATCTCCATTGTGTACAGGCTGTCCATATACTTTATAAGAATAATACAGCTTGCACTATGTGATTGGAAGAGGTATACTTCTGGTCATAAACTCTGATATCAGAAACTACTGGTCTCATTATTTCTTAAATGAAAAGTTTTTAACTGTTGAAGAAGCATTCGTTGAAAATGATAAATTCATAGTAATTCGTATATTTTTTATACTTACCAATGGCCCAGACTAGCTGGTGCTTAACTCAAAGTTATCAAGGGCCAAACACAAATTTTGAACCCCCCCAATCCCCCAAATTTGCTTGCAAAACCGAAAATTAAAGTCCTATCTGGCCCTCCACATACATTTACTCTCTGCCCATGCGCAGACATCAGGAAGTAACCAGAATTGGTGCCAGCATCATTCTTTGTAGAAGAGAGTACTACATAAAAATTCAGCAGGGAGGTATGAGTGCGTACTCATGGACTCATGGGAGGACCATCTCCGTCTGGGTCATTGGTAAGTATAAAATGAAAGTGTCAATGACACTGTAGCTCAACTTGTCAAGACAAAGACATGTACATGTATAGTATGTGACACAGCAAAGACAAACATCTAGGTAATGACCTGATAACAAAGGTACATATAAAGTATTGTAACGGTCTGTACATAAATACTGACCGTAGCCTGTAACAAATGTATAGGTAAAGTATTGTAAAGGTGGGTGACAGTCAGATGCTAAACTAGAAAAAAATCTTTGAGTCCCAGAGTAGGTCTGCCTGAACCCCAAAATATTTGTTCTCATAGCACAGTGATAACAAAGGCACCCCAAAACACACTCGTTCCTGTCCCAAGGTGAAGACAGAAGTACCCAAGAAGTTTTGTGAAGATCAGTTCATAAATACGAGCTGTATAGAACTTGTGACAAAAAACTGATTGGACCTAATTTCGGTACAAAATGGCCACTGGCAGCCATCTTGAATTTTGGACCGTACCCAGAAACAATCATTCTCATCCCAAGGTGAAAACAAAGGTACCCAAGAAGTTTTGTGAAGATCGGTTCATAAATACAGCCTCTACCCTGAGCCGTATTGACATGTGTGCTTACATTGTGTAAGTAGCACTGAATAAATCAAAGTTCATCTAATTTGCATAATTTCTGCACAAAAAAAACCCCTTAGAATATGTGATGTATTCCATGTTACTAAACATTCATACAAAAATTTATTCAAATCAGAACTTTCATACAGAAGTTCTGTACAAAAGATTGATTGCACTAATTTCGGTACAAAATGGCCACTGGCAGCCATCTTGAATTTTAGACCGCACCCAGAAACACTCGTTCTCGTCCCAAGGTGATAACAAAGGTACCCAAGACATTTCGTGAAGATCAGTTCATAAATACAGACTCTAGTCTGAGCCGTATTGACATGTGTACTTACTGTGTGTAAGTCGCACTGAAAAAATCAAAGTTCATCTAATTTGCATAATTTCTGCACGAGAAAAAAACCCGTATTATATGTGATGTATCCCATGGTACTAAACATTCACACAAAAAATTATTCAAATCAGCGCTTTCATATGGAAGTTCTGTGAAAAAATCTGATTGCACCTAATTTTGTACAAAATGGCTGCCATCGGCCATCTTGAATTCGGACCGGACCCAAAAACACTCGTTCTCGTCCCACGGTGATACCAAAGGTTCCCAAGAAGTTTCGTAAAGATTGGTTCATAAATACGGCCTCTAGCCCGAGCCGTATTGGCATTTGCACTTACAGTGCTGAAAGTAACCCCAAAAAACATCAAAATTAGTCTAATTTGCACAATTTACGCACAAGAAAAAACCCGTATTATATGTGATGTATCCCATGGTACTAAACATTCATACAAAAAATTATTCAAATCAGAGCTTTCATATGGAAGTTCTGTACAAAAAACAGATTTCTGCATCGTCGGTACAAAATGGCGGCTGGCAGCCATCTTGAATTTCGGACCGCACCCAAAAACACTCGTTCTTGTCCCACGGTCATAACAAAGGTACCCAAGAAGTTTCGTAAAGATCGGTTCATAAATACCGCCTCTAGCCCGAGCCGTATCCAATTGTTGACGTACGGACAGACGGACAGACGGACGACGGGCCATGACAAAAGCTCAAATTTGGCTTCGCCAAAGTTGAGCTAAAAATATACAAATTACTATGAATTTATACTATTTTTACACTGTAAACTAATGGCCCAGACTAGCTGAATCGTAAAAAGGTGGAGGGCCTAGGACTTCAGAATTAGTAGATCAACATAGTTCCAATCCTGTAATCCAAGGTGAAAGGAAATTAAAATTATTAGGAATTACATACATTTCTCTCTATACAGTAATAGAGAAGACATATACAAATGGAGCCCAGTTCAAGTTATTCCGTATTATTTATTTATTATTTATTGGTGTTTAAGGTCACATATTTCTGCACAATGGCTAACCATGACCGTGACAGTTTTACGGGTGGAGGAAGCCGGAGTACCCGGAGAGAACCACCAAGCAACGGCGAGCAACTGTCAGCTCCCCAACATACCAACTCCACACAAGCAGGGTTAGCTTTGGTTGAAGACAGGTGCACCATCGATGTGCAGTACGCCTTAGTACACAATGTCACCGTGCCCCCACGTGGGCAATGTGGGTGAAGTGTCTTGCCCAAGGACACAACATGGTTTCCACAGGTGGGATTCGAACCGAGGATCTCTCGGTTTGTAGCCTGCACCTCTACCAACTGAGCCACCGCGCACCCCAAGTAATTCTAAATATTCTTGGCATGAAGACTATGCTAATTGGATCTAACAAGTTCCCAATTTTTAAGGTTAGCCTGGTCTAAGCCCCAAAAATTAGGATGGCGTATTTGAGAATGAGAGAATATCTCCCACAAACATACGCCATATACAATAAAACTCCAGCTGAATGCAGGATATCATTAAACAAAACAGCTCCCCTCATAGTTACATACCTATTAAGACAGAGGAGAGGTAAAAATCCCCCCCTCCTTTTCGTTTGAAGGAATCTTCAAAAAGAAAGAGGGGAGCGCTCTATAATCAGTAAAAGCAGTACCAAAAAACAATATAAATATTCGTCGAACAGGCACTCAGGTATTAATTATTATTAATAAATGGTGCTTAATGCCACCTCAGAAGTTAAGGCTATAGTGACGATCCTGGTAATTAATATTGCTCGCTATATAACGTACATTTGAGATGGCATATGCAGATAGGTCGAAAACCGGTGATATAATATATAACATACACATGTCCAATCGAACCACAATGAACGATCTCTGGAGAGTAAACACACTTTCGAGGTAACTCATAGGCGACCCCATTCAGGTGTACAATAAATTCCAGTAACAACACTTCCCAACGTCTACTATCCGATATCTATGACCGTATACATGTGTGAATACCGACATTAATAGAAACCTGGATCTAGAAATGGAAGTAGGTATGATTAACAGGCTCCGACACGGACCGCCCCCAAAATAATTAATAATTTCTAAGGTCCAAAACATACAATAAGCGTCAGCCTAATAAATATAAAGCGCATGAGCATTAAAATCCTACATGTAATCATCTGAATACCAGTTAACTAGTTATGCAGCCTCCGAGGTTCCCAAAGACTAGCAAATATTTATGATGAAATATGCCTACCAAGTTACAATGAAATCCCTTCATAAATATGACCTGTAGACTGTGCTCAAGGTTTTTGGGCTTCGGGCCCCTGAAGACGGCACAGTTGACCAATCACGACCAAAATGGGATGTCATCATCTAGGCATTATATGGAGTCAAACTTATGGGTTACAATGAAGTCCTTCCATAAATATGACCAATAGACTATGCTAAAGGTTTTGGGGTTTTGGGCTCGGGCAGCCATCAAGGCTCAATGATCACGACCAAAAGGGGACGTTCTAATCTAGACATTATTTGGAGTCATCCTACCAAGGTACAATGAAATCCCTTCATAAATATCACCTGTAGACTGTGCTAAAGGTTTTTGTGCTTCAGGCCCCTGTAGCCATCACAGTTGCCTAATGGTGTCCAAAAGGGGCTGTTCTCATCTAAACATTATATGATGTCAACCTACCAAGTTACAATGAAATCCCTTCATAAATATGACCTGAAGAGTGTGCTTAAGGTTTTCGGGCTTTAGGCTCGGGCAGCCATCATGGTTGAATGATAGCAACCAAAAGGGGACATTCTCATCTGGACATCATCTGGAGTGATCCTACGAAGTTACAATGAAATCCCTTCATAAATATGACCTGTAGACTGTGCTCAAGATTTTGGGGCTTCAGGCATCTGTAGCCATCACAGTAGACCAACCACGACCAAAAGGGGATGTCATCATCTAGGCATTATATGGAGTCAACCTAACACGTTACAATGAAATCCTTCCATAAATGCTACCTGTAGACATGCTAAATGTTTTTTGGGCTCAGGCAGCCAACAAGGCTGAATGATTGCGACCAAAAGGGGACGTTCTCATCTAGACATTATTTGGAGTCATCCTACCAAGCTACAATGAAATCCCTTCATAATTATGACCTGTAGACTGTTCTAAAGGTTTTCGGGCTTCGGCCCCCTGTAGCTGTCACAGTTGCCCAATCGTGTCCAAAAGGGGACATTCTCATCTAGACATTATATGAAGTCAAACCTACCAAGTTACAATGAAATCCCTTCATAAATATGACCTGTAGACTGTGCTAAAGGTATTCAGGCTTTGGGCTCTGGCAGCCATAATGGTTGAATGATTGCAACCAAAAGGGGACATACTCATCTGGGCATCATCTGGTGTGATCCTACGAAGTTACAATGAAATCCCTTCATAAATATGACCTGCAGACTGTGCTCAAGATTTTGGGGCTTCGGGCACCTGTAGCCATCACAGTTGACCAATCACAACCAAAAGGGATGTCATCATCTAGGCATTATATGGAGTCAACCTAACAAGCTGCACTGAAATCCTCCCACAAATACGACCTATAGACTATGCTAAAGGTCTTTGGGCTCGGGCAGCCATAAAGGCTGAATGATCGCGACCAAAAGGGGATGTTCTCATCTAGACATTATTTGGTGTCATCCTACCAAGCTACAATGAAAGCCCTTCATAATTATGACCTGTAGACTGTTCTAAAGGTTTTCAGGCTTTGGGCCCCTGTAGCCATCACAGTTGCCCAATCGTGTCCAAAAGGGGACGTTCTCATCTAGACATTATATGAAGTCAACCTACCAAGTTACAATGAAATCCCTTCATAAATATGACCTGTAGACAGTGCTAAAGGTTTTCAGGCTTCGGGCTTGGGCAGCCATCATGGTTGAGTGATCGCAACCAAAGGGGACAATCTCATCTGGGCATCATCTGGAGTGATCCTACGAAGTTACAATGAAATCCCTTCATAAATATGACCTGTAGACTGTGCTCAAGGTTTTCGGGCACCTGTAGCCATCACAGTTGACCAATCACAACCAAAAGGGGATGTCATCATCTAGGCATTATATGGAGTCAACCTAACAGGTTACAATGAAATCCTTCTATAAATATGACCTTTTGCCTATGCTAAAGGTTTTTGGGCTCGGGCACCCATCAAGGCTGAATGATCACGAACAAAATGGGAAATTCTCATCTAGACATTATTTGGAGTCATCCTACCAAGTTACAATGAAATCCCTTCATAAATATGACCTGTAGACTGTGCTAAAGGTTTTTGGGCTTCGGGCCCCTTTAGCCGTCACAGTTGCCCAATCATGTCCAAAAGGGGACGTTCTCATCTAGACATTATATGAGGTCAACCTACCAAGTTACAATGAAATCCCTTCATAAATATGACCTGTAGACTGTGCTAAAGGTTTTTGGGCTTTAGGCTTGGGCAGCCATCATGGTTGAATGATCACAACCAAAGGGGACAATCTCATCTGGGCATCATCTGGAGTGATCCTACGTAGTTACAATGAAATCCCTTCATAAATATGACCTGTAGACTGTGCTCAAGGTTTTTGGGCTTTGGGCACTTGTAGCCATCACAGCTAACCAATCACGACCAAAAGGGGATGTCATCATCTAGGCATTGTATGGAGTCAACATAACAGGTTACAATGAAATCCTTCCATAAATATGACCTTTTGCCTATGCTAAAGGTTTTTGGGCTCGGGCACCCATCAGGGCTGAATGATCGCGATCAAAATGGGACGTTCTCATCTAGACATTATTTGGAGTCATTCTACCAAGTTACAATGAAATCCCTCCATATTAAATATGACCTGCAGACTGTGCTAAAAGTTTTTGGGTTTCGGGCTGGGGCAGCCATCACAGTTGACAGATCATGCCCAAAAGGGGTGTTCTCATCTAGGCATTATACAGAGGCATTCTATGAAGTTGCAATGAAATCCCTTCATAAATACGACCTGTAGACTGTGCTAATGGTTTTCGGGTTTTGGGCTCGGGCAGCCATACCGGTTGCCCGATCGCAACCAAATGGGGACGTTCTCATCTAGACATGACTACCTGCATATGAAATTTTGTGACGATCAGACAAGAACTGCGGGGTGTAGCCTGTGCTAAAGGAAAATGTGAACAGACTCACAGACTAACAGACTTCCACACGCATGATGGCAATATCTTATCTTGACTATGTCAAGTTGAGCTAAAAAATCACAGGAAACCAACCAACTAACAAGAGCACTGCGTAGCTTGACAAAATACGCCTGTTTTGTATTTTTGAAGGGTTGGGGTAAGGATGGGGGTGAGGGTGAAAATTGTTTGGACCAACCTCTATATTCGAACTTGACTTGATTTTGTTGTGATTAAACAATATACCAAGTTTGGAACCAATCAGAAAACAAATAATAAAAGTAATCATCCGGAAACCAAATATTTGATGCATTCTATGTCCAACAAGGTCCATAATTCAGGGGAACTTCGAAGTTCGAACTGACCCCATATTCGAACTTGACCTGTCTTTTGTTTTGATTAAACCACATACCAAGTTCAGGAGTCAATCGAAAAAAAAATACTAAAGTTATCATCTGGAAACCAAATGTTGACGAACGGACAGACCAGCGGATGGACAAATGGATGGACAAATGGACAGACAGACATACTGATTCCATAATTCGACGTTTTTTCAACAGGCGTATAATAAAAAATCAGTTAGGCCATACTAAAGTTATAATCCAGAAAACACAAAATGCACAAATTCAAGAGGAATAACTCTGGAAAGGTACATGCGATTTTGGCCGAAAGTGAACTTGAGCTGTGCTTTGTGGTCATAAACAAAATCTGAGAATTTGAAACAAATTAGTCAAGGCAAACTAAAGTTATCATCCGGAAACCACAAAATCCACAAATTTGCAATCATTTAAGGGGAATAACTATGGAACAGTACATGCGATTATGGCCAAAGGTGAACTGAGCTGTGCTTTGTGGTCAAAAACAAAATCTGAGAATTTGAAAAAAATCGGTCAAGGCAAACTAAAGTTATCATCCGGAAACCACAAAATACACAAATTTGCAATCATTTAAGGGGAATAACTCTGGAAAGGTATATGCGATTGTGGTCAAAAGTGAACTTGAGCTGTATTTTGTGGTCAAAAACAAAGAACTGAAAATTTGAAATAAATCGGTCAAGGCAAACTAAAGTTATTGTCCGGAAAACGAAAAGTTGGGCTAAATTCCCATAAATAAAGGGCCATAACTCTACTGCAAATGGGCCACAAGAAACGGAAATCGAACCCATCCTATATTTTGTCATACTAAATCCACATGCCAAATTTAACTCAGCCCAAACCATTACAACTAAAGTTATCGTCCGGAAACGAAATGTGTCCATGGACGGACAGACAGACAGATGGGTGAAGAGACCATTCACATTTTCAAACGGGTGTATAAAATCAACATCTGAAAAAATTGGTGTCAATCCGTCAAGGCGTTTGGCTTTAAATGAACGGAAACCAATTTTTTTTCAAAAAATGTGTTTTCAAAGGGCCATAACTCTGCAGCGGATGGACTGAGAAACACCAATATCGAACTTGACCTGTATTTTATTGCTATAAACAACATATGAAAGTTTGATGTTGATCCGTCAAGGCGTTCGACTTAAAATGAAGGGAAACCAATTTTTTTCGAAAGATTGTGTTTTCAAAGAGCCATAACTCTGCCGTGGATGGACTGAGAAACACCAATATCGAACTTGACTTGTATTTCATTGCTAAAAACATCTGAAAAATCTGGTGTCAATCTGTCAAGGCATTCAGCTTTAAATGAACGGAAACCAATTTTTTAGAAAAATTGTGTTTTCAAAGGGCCATATCTCTGCAGCAGATGGACTGAGAAACACCAATATCGAACTTGACCTGTATTTTAATGCTAAAAAAAACTTCTGAAAGTTTGATGTCGATCCGTCAAGGCGTTTGACTTTAAATGAACGGAAACCGAATTGTTTATGGACAGACAGACGGACCGAGATAGAGACGGACAGACAGACAGACTGATAACATAATACGACCGTTTTTTAAACGGGCGTATAAAAAGTGGATGTGCCCATGAGGTCGCCATAGAACACGACCCAGCCGCCAATCGAGAAGTGAAGAAATGCATGTATGTATTTAAACTCATACGAGGCTTGCGGGAAGAAAACTACGTCTTGCCTGGTAATCGCCTCTAAACACAATGGCAGTGTGGGGGGGGGGGGAGGGGATTCAAAGTCATATCAAACCCCCCTCACCCGCATTACTTAATCGTTCTTGTGTTAGACATAACATAATAACCGACTCCATTACGCCACTATGGCCGGAGAAGTACATGAAGAACAAAAACTTCCCCTGATCAAGAAGATCCTCTTGTGGAGGAAGCTTCCAGGGAAAGTCCCCTAACAGACACTTGAGAAGACTGATCCAAGGTTTCTGTGACGACAGAGGTGCTACTAGTAGGATTCACAACGAGACTGTTTTATCTTAAACAAAATCTACAGAATCAACTGAATTGGCAGATACGCATATCCTATCATCCATCCCCATGAAATCAGCAGAGCGTCTACTGCATACGCTCAATGGTCTGGGCATGGTGACACGAACGACGGTAACTGCTTGTTCCGATGCATCACAAACGGATCTATGATGAGGCAATCCCTCTGGTAGCAAATCTGCCCAAATACTTGCTTGTTGTGTGACCACTTCAATTGCAACAGGCAACTTTCCCGAGAGAGCGATTCTGCTAGTAAGTTCAGACGACCCGGTATATGACGGATAGAAAGATGAACATGATGATTCATGACGTATTTGGAAAATCTTCGTTAATTGGCACAACGGAAATGAATGGGTGCCACCCTGGATCCTGATGTACGCTACTACTGTCGAGTTGTCCGACCAAATTGAACATGGACGTCCGTTAAATGTGAATCCAATGTTGTAGTGCTAGCTACAATTAACATCATCTCGTTATTTATGTGTTTCTCCTGAAACCGAGGGTCCCAAAGACCCTGACACTTCAAGACTGCAGGACTTAGGCTCGCGCCCCAACCCGTCTGACTCACATCTGTCATAATCGTGAAAGCCGGATCCGGCAGTTGCAGCGTAACTCCCCGAGTTAACCACTGAATATCTTCCCAATTTGAACCCAAGTTTAAAACAGTACTGGTTCAAGCGAAAGCGTCTTCACACTCCAGTTCTGAGTAAAGAATATCCGGAGGGGACGTGCGTGCAGACGGCCCATCGGAATGAGATCCACAGCCGCTCAGCATAACTCCAACAGTCGCATGAATTCCCTCACTATTGATGCGTCTGAGTGTAGACAAAAGCGAGCATAACAACTGACTAACTTCGCTCTGGGTAACGGCAGACAAACCAGATTGTTGTGAGTCTCAAAGCTCATTCCCAAGTGAATAGACGACTTGTACGGAGCTAGATATGACTTTTTCTTGTTTGCGATGAAACCGAGACGTCAGAGTAATGGAAGCAGACTCTGAACATCGTTCTGAAGAATAATTCTGTTGCCGTATCCCTGTGGAAGGTCGTCCAAGTAAGCTGACGTTACCGCAGACAAATGAGCTCATAAGTAAGACATTACCGAGTTCATTATTCGAGTGAAATGCCCAGAGAGCCAGATTCAGCCAAAAGCATCTTGTTCTGAACTGATACACTTTCCCTTGTATGGCGAACTGCAGGTACTTTTAGAATGCTGGATGTACCAGGACATGAAAGTACACATCCTTAGATCTATGCTTGCCGCATAGTCGATCACTCGAACCCTCACTTTTACCGACTGAATGATTTCCATAAATAAACTTTTAGAACCATGATAAACTTGTTATCCAACTCAAGTCTATTACCAGTCGGAACGAGCCGTCTGGCTTTGGTACGAGGAACAGGTGACTGTAAAAATCTTGAGAATCCTGATTCTCGATGACCTGTATTGCTTCCTTTGATAAGAGAGCTTATACCTCCGGTAGGAGAAACTCTCTTATGCAAGAACTTGATGGAAGATTTGTCCAACGTGGACAACTTGTCAGTGGATGTTAAACTTGGAATGATAGCCGTAAGCTGTCTGAGACTACACTTCTCACCCACTGATCTTCTGTGATAGCTATCCAGTTTTCTGCGGAGCTTGATAACCTTCCGCAAACTGGCCAGCAATAGAGGTCTAAACCATCACCTGTATGACCTGCGAGGCTTACGGGAGGAGGAACCACTTCCTCCCCGCAAAAAACCTCATCTTGTCGGCCTAGGGGCATCTGACCTATAGTCCTGATCAGACCTACGCCCCTCTCCCGAGTCGCTATACTGACGACCTCCAGAGTAATTACAAGAGGGTTTCTTGTACCCTCATGAGGAGTTTCCATTTGACAATTTTTGTCTGGAACACTCTCCTTTACTCTTAGACTGCTGAAGCGGAACGTTGATATGACGACTTCAAAAGCAGAGCACCAGACGCTTTCTTAGTAGCCTGTTCATAGACTAACGAAAGCTAGTCGTCGAAAATAAAATGTTCAAAAACCAGAGCGACTCGGAGAGAGCTTTTCACTTTGTCATCTTATCAGTGATGACGACGCAAGGGCAGCATCACGTCTGATTAACTCCAGATTAGCCACTGTTAGGGCGGAGTTATACGTGGTATACATAACTGCCCTGGAAAGAACTCTAAGAGAGGTACTAACGTCCTCAAATTCCTTTCCCTTGAGACATTGCGTCATAGCTCTTGTAAGGTGATCTGCGTAAGACATAACGTCCAAATTTGCTCTATTTGAAGAAATTGCCATCTCAATTGTGTCTGAGCAAATAGTGAATGATACAGAAAAGGATTCCTCTAGATCCCCGGCCTGATTATCCAAACGCAGAACTCTCTGAACATCTTCCCTGACCGTTTTTTACTGAACGTGGTCCAAAAAACGGTATGTATACGGAAGATGAAGATAAGATGAAGATAAGAAACTGCCTTCTTCCTCGCACTCAAGAGGATAAATATGGCATCATCTATACGGCCGAAGGCCTGCGACACCTACATAAACTGAACTGGAAAAGAAAGGACTTCCTCCTTTGTCCGGAATAAAGTCTGCACCTAACGATGCCAGCAGTTTCTCTCTTGTCATCGCAGCATTCTAATTCGGTGAAACAAAAGCAGGGTAGTATTGATCGATGAAAGCCAACGCAACCATGTACTGTTCCGAAAGGGAAGGGTAATCCTCTTCCTTATCCCTTTTACCATCCGAGAGAATCAGTTGCGAATCTTGGTCCATTGCATCTGCGCGAATAGACGACTGGACCGATCCAGCACCGTCCGACAGCTCAGATTCTGAGTCTGAGGGAGGCTGCATCTGCACTTGCTGGGATGCTGCGCAATCTGCGACAGCAAGTCCATCAGAAGGAGCAGCATATTTCTGTTCCTTAGCTGCATGCTGCTCCTGGGATGGTGTGTCGGAAACGGATCCTTTCTCCGAGCATCCCGATGATCAAGGCCTCATCTCCCCAGCTACCGGATGGTCCGACTTCAAGGGCGAAGAGTGGTTTCTTCTTCGTGCAGCAGGCTGGATATCCGAAGTTGGGTAGCTAGGATGTGGTTGTGTGTGCTTAAATAACGTAACGGAGGAATCCGTGACTGAAGCCAACCCCGGCTGCAGACTAGACGGAGCGTCCTGAGTGGCGGGCAGACATATGCTCCGTCTCGTGCAAGTTTCCAACCAGAAAACTTCATTTCGGCCTTGTGAAACGTAGCGGAGGAAGCCTTGACTGAAGCCAACCCTGGCTGCAGACTAAACAGAGCATCCCGAGTGGAGGGTGGACATATGATCCAGCTTGTGCAAGTTTCTCAAAACAACATCAGACCCCCCAGACGTTGCTATATTAGAGAGGGGGGCCTCTCCTGCTCGCGGTCTATCAGACCTTGACGAGCACCAGAACTTGCAGACTTCCTCCCTATTTCCGTTGTCGCTGGGTGAGCATTTATATTATAGTGTTCGCTCTACCCAATCCACTTCTTAGACCGCAACGGACTTACCCAGCGTCATGGCACCCACGGATGGAGTACCGCTTCACTGGTCGAGCTAGCTGCTTGCAAGAGATTAACACCTTTACCCAAAAGCCCTAACTCTTGCAATATTGAGCATTGCAGCTAGCTCTATATGCTCCACGGAGCGCGACGACGGTAGCACACTTGGATGGGTGTCAGAATATCATCACCATGTTCATGTTTCTCTGAAATAGAAACTGACAGAATGAATTAAAATGTGGTAAGAGGCTTTGATCCTCAGAACCTCACCGTCAACAACGTACCACGACACCCGACTCCAACATCAGTCATCCCAGTGCTACACAAGAATGACAAGAGTCCGCAGGAGTGTATCAACTAAAGTCGACATCAGCCCTCAAAACTCCACAACAATATATATATATAACTCAGATACATAATAATAACAAGCATAATTAAATTCAAAATATTTTTTGTAAACAAAATTTTTTTTTTTAAAAACGCCCAAGTTCCCAAAGGGAACATGAAGAGCCCAAGGGCATCCCGATAGAGCCTAAGTGTGGTCAAAATCCAAAATTTTATGAGCTACACTACCGGAATAATAATCCATGTATTCTACAGTATATTAATAGAATAGAAGAAACTACCTAAATATGAGAACGCTGAAAATGTAGCAACGTCCATGTAAACAAAACATCAGGCACACAAAAAGGCCCAAAATCAGAACCTATTGAAATGCAATCAAATGCAAAGCTTGATCTTCATACGAAGAAAAAACGATATATTGTAGAGGTGCAGGCTGCAAGCCGAGAGGTCCTCGGTTTGAATCCCACCTGCGGCAACCGCGTTGTGTCCTTGGGCAAGACACTTCATCTCCATTGCCCGTGTGGGGGCACGATAACGCCATGTACTAAGGCGTACTGCACGTCGATGGTACGCATGTCTTCAACCAATCTAACCCTGCTTGTGCTGCAGTGCGGAGTTACGATGTTGGGGAGCTGGCAGCTGCTTGTCGTTGCTCGGTGGTTCTCTCCGGGTACTCCGGCTTCCTCCACCCTTAAAACTGTCACGGTCATGATTAGCCATTGTGCATAAATATGTGACCTTAAAAACACCAATAAATAAATAAATAAATAAATTTTAAAAATGATGACATCAGGCATATGTCTCGAAATTGGGAAACATAAAATAATTTTATAAATATTATAAAGTTACAGCCCTGAATGTCCAAAACCACCGTTGAACACTTCCTTCATCCAATAACAGCCTTGTATCCACCAATTCTTGCATTGATTTGTGTCTGGCATCCTCAAACTAGAGGCTTAAGAGAGCCGAAAATGCTCACCTGGACCAAGTTGTCCTAAACTTTATGGGTTATGGGTATAGAGAAAATGTAATCTGAATGAACCATATGACAGATTTGCCAGAAATTTTTTTGTCTAATTGTTTCAACTACTCAGACGAAAGCTTCGTACCAAATACAAAATCTCTAGTCCATGCAGTTTGGGAAATATTGGACATTTCATTTTTTTTCTATTTTTAGTGCCAGGTGTTCCCACGGGAAACCGCAAAAAGTTTTGGGGCATGAATGAAGTACTTAGAGTCAACTAATGCCACATATAAAATTTAGTTCAAATCGCTCCATTGGTTCTTGAAATAGAAATTTTCAGGGGAGCTAAAAAGTAAGTCCATCCCCTGGAAAGCCCAAATATAGACCTATCAACTTTCTTGAACAACTTTTAATCTTGAACACCAGAGGAAGTTTCATATCAAATATTAAAGCATTCCCACTTGTGGTTCACGAGAAGATGATTTTTAATGAATTTCATGATATTTGAGCATAAGCTCATGCCCAAAAAGGGCGGAGATCCCATTTGAACAAAACTAAAACAGAATACCCCCAAGATGATATGGCCCATATATGTTTCAATTTGGGCCATTGGTTTGTGAGAAGATATTTTAAATAAAACTGACCAAAATGCAAAAAAAAAACAAAAAACTCATTTCTAGATTTTGGTCCAAAATTTCTAAGTCTGGACCGGGACCCAAAATTTTCAGCCTAAATATGAACTCAGGGACTTGGCTTGAACAATCTTGAATCTCACCCCCCTAAGGATGCTGCATACCAAATATCAAAAGATTCTTATTGGTAGATCTGAAGAAGAAGATTTTTAAAAAATATTCCTCATACTGCACTAATTTGAACATTTGGGCTCCCATAGAGAGCCCAAATATGGATCCAGGGAATTGATTTCAATAAACATGTGAAACAATCTTCCAAAGATGTTATATGTGAAATTTGAAAGCTTTTGGAGCAGTGGTTTGCAAGCCAGAAAATAAGCAGACTGACATCTGCAAAATGAGGTCCCCAGAGGATGAATTTAGTGATGCTACCATACAGCAGGGTAGCATCACTAAATTTACCCTCCGTGAGCCTCAATCTGAATCAGGGTCTCAAAATTAAACAGGAAGAGGTACCCAGAGGATAAATTGGCCCACTGTATGGGATAGCATCATCAAATTCACCCTCTGGGGACCTCATTCTGCAATGTCAGACTGCTTATTTTCTGGCTTGGTGGTCTGGGAGAAAAGTAGTCTTAAATGTTTTTCCCATTACCCCCAGTGTTGAAAAAATGCTGACTCAGCACTTTTTCAAAATCCCCAAAAAGTACCCCATGATAAAACTGATAGCAATTTTTTTTTACCATTCCATTCTGTTGGTCCTAAGGAAGCTTAACGCCAAATAAGAATTCTCAGTGCCGTGTAGTTTTGGATATATGGGTGTTTCAATTTTTTTCTATTTTCAGCTCCTAAGGTTCCCACGGGGCAGCAGGAAAAATTTTTTTGGCATGAATCAAGTACTTAGGACCCAATAATACCTCATAGCAAATTTGGTTCAAATCGGCCTCTCGGTTAGGAAAGTTAAAAAATTTATAGTAATTTATATATTTTTTATACTTACCAATGACCCAGACATAGCTGGTGCTAACTCTTAAAATATAGGGCCAAACACAAATTTTGCCCCCCAATCCCCAAAATTTGCATCTAAAACTAAAGAAAACATGTCCTGAAAGGCCCTCCACACCTCGCCCCTACTGCGCATGCGCAGTGTCAAGGACGTTCCGAAATTGGCGCCATTTATCATTCTAATAACCAGTGCCTGGTAAGCGCTATGTACTCAGCGGGGAGGCAAGAGTTCCCAACTCCTGGGAGGGCCATCCCCGTCTGGGTCATTGGTAAGTATAAAAAATATATAAATTACTATAAATTTTTTAACATTTTTATACTGTACCAATGACCCAGACATAGCTGAATAGTAAAAAGGCTGGAGGGCCAAGGACATAGAGCAAAATGGAATACGCTCAATAAAATAAAATAGAGTCATCCCCTGTAGGGAAAAGAAGTAATAGGCCTTACATGTATCTTTCTTATTTATGATAAATTAGAAAGATACAACATCTTCCAAAAATTGAGCTTCATACATCCATGTACTCTATTAATATCCAATAATCCTTATACTAATAATTTTTAAAGTAAGCCAATAATAAAGTAAGTCTAGAGAATAGAGACTCTTATACTCCTAAAAGTGTGTGAGAATTGCATAATCATGTCCGTTGACATATGCAATATTCAAAAGCTATACTTTAAAAACTAAGACTTGAATGAATTTTATAAACTTAAACTTCTCACTAAACAACCATCCCAATAACAGCTCAGAATTACTAACTCCGGAGGAGGTATCCCCTTGTTTTCATAGTAAAAACAGGTGACCCAAGGGAACACCCTCCCCCCCCCCCCCTTTTTCTTGCCCTGGGTCAAATAGCCCAGAGCGAAGAGGGCAGCCGAACGGAGACACTGCCGAAACAGACAGCCTACCTAGCTATAGTAGCAACTGTTAAGTGAATGACATTCTGAGCAGTAGATAATAGACCTAACAATAGAGGCCTCCAGAAATGGACTCGATATTTCTGAGATAAAATTCATGAATGTGGATGGCTGAGCGCAATGAGCAGCCTTCAAAAATCTATAATAGCAACACTATTAATGTAAGCCCAAGAAGTAGAAGAACTCTTACTTCATGAGCCGAAATCTTAAGCACAACTGCTAAGCCAATGATATACCATAAGCAGTACGCTAGTTAATAGAATCCATTAACAATAAAATGGAGCGTAACGTCCTTCTACTAGACATCAAAGACAGAAGAAGCTTACGCCCTTGAAATAAACAGATATCTGTTTATAAATACATAAACTGTACCCGGAAAGAGTAAAGGCCTATGCCCATACGAAGACGGAAGGACCTTAAAATAATAGGTTCCGGATAATAGGAGCCTAACTCTTATGCAACAATCCAACCTAAATAGTAACGGAAGTATTGATTCCGAAACTATGAAAGTGAAAATCATCCATCGATAGTGCATGAAACTCACTGACTCTACAGTAAAAGAGAAACCAACAGAATTACTGTCTAAAAGGTCAGAATTTGAAAACTACTGTTTCCAGAGGCTCAAATGATAACTTAGCTAAATAAGAACCGAAGTTAAAATCCGTATAGGAATTTAATCTAAAGATTCTAAGTCTATTTATCAAAAAGTTACTAACTGACTTAGATAAAGAGACAAAAGACTCAATTGTAAACTATCGTAGAGTGCATAGGTATGAGGTAACATAAACCTATAACCTAAATAACAACAGGCTGCAGTAGATCTTGTGAAACAAGTATACTAAAAAATAGCAATGAGTAGTATGGAGGGATCAACAATATGAACATAATGATCCCTACACCACGACGGAAGAGCCTCCACTTTAGTCGCATAGAATAGCGAAGAAGAGGATCTCCTATAGTAAGAAATCGCGTCCAAAGCTCGTCCAGTACAGTGCTTACAAAGCAATACGGACCACACAACGGAATACATGAAGGTTGCGACCTTGCTGGTTGTGATAAAGATGACACGATTTACCCAGTGAAAAAAGATCCTCACATAGAGGAAGATTTCACGTTAAGATCCACAGTAGACAAGATGGTAAATTACTCATGATCTCTGTGAAGATAGAGATGCTATCAACAGAAATGTATTGTGGTTGTTTATCTTAGCAATACCTGCTAAAACAACAGCGCCGGAGGATACGCGTATCCTATCATTCCGTCCTATAGATCAATAGAGCGTTAACAGTATTAGCTCAGAGATCTGGACAAGCCAACACATACGTCTGCAATTGATTAGCAAGCTGTGTCATAAATAAAACATCATTGGGCACTCCCATAGATAGCAAATCTGATTGAATACTTGTTTGTTGAGAGTCCATTCTGACAGCAACAAGCGACCCGTAAGAGAACGGGAGTGAGATAAAACAATCAGACGACCCAGAATATGACGGACCAAAACTGAACTTGGTGTACTATAACCAACAGACGGATTCTTTCCATTAAATTGAATAACGGAAACGAAAGAGTGCCTCCCTGGTTCCGGAGATACGCCACTACTGTCGAATTAAAGGACAGGAATTTGGGCATGCGTTTCTGAATAATGTTCATGCAATGACATAAAGCAAGCCTAAGAAACATTATTCCGCGGAAGTTAAACTGATAGCTAAAAGACTGCGGAACCCAAAGACCCTGGCACTTCGAATCCGTAGGGATCAGTATATATCCCAATCTGTTTGACTGGCAACCGTCATAACAGCCACACTCGGGTCCGGCAACTGCGGCGGCACTCTCTGAGTCAACCACCGAATGTTTGCCCCAGTCTGAATCTCTTGTAACACTAGATAGACAAGAGAATGTATAATCGAGCAATTCATGGATTGCCGGAAAGTTGCCGTCGAAGAGAAGCTCCTCCGAGAACGAAGCGACTCTGAGAGAGTTCTTAACCTACTATCCACGCGTGGATGTAGCTAGGGCTGCGTCACGTCTAACCAACTCCAATCAGCCACTGAAGGGCGGAGTTATACGTGAACAAACTACTGCCCTCAAAAGAAATTACATTGAGAATAATATCCCGTAAATCTTTTCTTGAAGATGTAATGATAACGCCTCAGTAAGGCGGATTACGTATAATAAAGCGTCTAAGTTAAGTCTACTATACATAATGTCGTTCCCAACATTGAAATTGGAAAAGACATAAACGGCGAAAAAGAATATATGCAGTCTTTAATCACACCGTCTAGACGCATATGAACTCTCGGTATGCCCTGCTCTGCCAGAATAAACTATTTGTAAAAAAGATAAAATGGCAGAAATGAGCCACGCGGACAAGAAACTAAACTATCATGCTTAGTAGCAGGCTTGTATAAATATATATAGCGTCGAAAAATAAAACACATGTTGTAATGACAATATTGGACTGCGTCGGTAAGTCAGGGACAAAGTCCCTGTACCGATCGAAAAATCCGAGTCCAATGACGCTATAAGTCTCTTATCCAAGATCGCAGCAATGAAGTCCGAAAAATAATCACTGGAAGAAATGCCAGAAGATATGAAAGGCATCTTCCGATACTACTAAAGGGAAAACTCGAAATCTTTCGAATCCCTTTCGCCATCCTGTCGGACCCTATAAAGCGTTCGGTCGTCCGTAGCTTGATGCAACCGCGGACCGCACCGACCCAGCGCCGTCGGATAATTCCTGATTCGACCGAGAAACTGTCAATTGCTGGGATGCTGCGAAACAACTGTGCTAACTCGGATAGCACGTCCGTCACTGAGGCCTGAGGAGAAGCGGTCTTACGATGCATTGCCGCAGGAAGCTCCGAGATCGTTACCCCGTGCATACTTCCAATATGCGAGCGAACGGAGTGTATAGGCCTCGTGTCCCTTGGCTACCGGATGGCGCGATCTATTCGCTGTGGAATCACTGAATGCCGAAACTGATCGGATACTCGAGGTCACGTAGCCAATGTGCGGTCGTGTGCCCTGCTGTGAGGATGAGGAAGCATTAAAGACAGTCTCTCGGACTGTCAATATAACGGAGCGTCCCGAGCAACGGACATATGCTCCGAATGTAAAATATCTGAACCACAACATGCGGTCCCCTATGTTGTTGGCTTCCTCCGATCTGTCCTCAATCTGCCGTCACTGGGTGAGTACTAAAGTAATTAAAGTGCTCGCATCACCCAAATCTCCTTCCTAGACCGCAACGGACGAACCCGGCAGCCGAACCATTCGATGAATGTATGCTACACCGGGTGAGCTAGCGAATGTCACTCCGTAAGCGATAGACATATTCCATGAGCACTTATTGCCGCTAACTCTTCATTAACTATGACGACAGAGGCACACTTTTGAAAGACATCTCCATAACTCTTCGAACAAGAAACCAGAAATGCTTGGATAGCAAGCATAAAATAATAATATATATAGCGTCGTTCAATAATTCGAAAGTTTGTGTGACATTATTGGACTATGTCGGAACTGAGGGACGATGTCCCTGAACCGAACCAAAAATTTCTAAGTCCACCGACGCTATCAGTTTCTTATCCGGCATCGCAGCATATGTTGTTCCGAAAGGGAAAGCTTGAAATCCTCCGAATCCCTTTCGGTATCCCGTCGGACCGGATGAAACTTTCGGACGTCCGTACCCGCTTCCGCGGAGCGTCCCGACCCAGCATCGTCGGATAAAATATATGCGACAGATTCAGTTGATGCTGGGATGCTGCGATAAACAGTGCTATTAAGGAAAGCACGTCCGTTCCCGAGGCCTGTGCAGTAGCGGACTTACGATGCATTGCCGCTGGAAGCTCCGTGTACGTTGACTCCCGCACACTTCCTATGCGAACGTCCGGAGTCTGCAGGCCTCGAGTCCCCGGCTACCGACCCAGCGCTGTCGGATAATTCTCGATCCGACACCGTTTCTGTCCGCTGCTGGGATGCTGCGATAAGCTGTGCTATGTGCACAAGAATGTCCGGCGTCGAGACCTGCGGAGGCGCAGTCTATCGCTGCTTCGCCGAGGGCAGCTCTGCATCAGATGGCTCCCGCATACTTTTCCTATGCAAACGTCCGGAGTCCATCGGTCTCGAATCCCTGGCTGCCGGATGGTGTGACCTGGTCGCCGAAGAATCCTTGATCGGCGAAGCTGGTAATATATCGGCGGTCACGCAGCCAAGGTGCGGTCGTGTGCGCTGACGAGAAGAGGAAGCCTTAGCAGTCTCAGCGGACTGCCTATACAACGGAGCATCCCGAGCGACGGACGTATGCTCCGCTAGCGACACATTTGTACCACAACATCTGGGGCCAGATGTTGTTGAACGAGAGAGGGGCCTCTCTCGCTTGCCGTCCGGATGGACCGGAACGAGCTATGAACCGGACTAAAAGGCTTCCTCCGTTCTCCCTCCGATCCGCCGTCACTGGGTGTGCATTAAGTTAATTTTATAGTGCTCGCATCACCCCAAAATTCCTTCTAGACCGCAACGGACGAACCCGGCTGCCGAACCATTCGGTGAATGGACGCTACACCGGGCGAGCTAGCGGACGTCAAAGGCCGTCGAACCTACTAAGGTCCTCTTAGGCAATTGGCATATTACATGAGCACTTTTCCGCTAGCCCTTCATTAATTGTGACGACGGAGGCACACTGTTGGAAGACATCACAGATACATCACCCTAATCTTGATCGTCTGAAATAGAAATTGATAAAGTAGAGTGACCCTGCGGGGAAAGGACCGGAGTGTCCAGATCCCCAACAACATACCGTGACATACGCTTCCCATATTGTCATCGAAATCATACGATACAGAACAGGAGTTAATGCGAGTACATTGACCACATATAGAATGATAATAAGGTCAGAGGAAGACTTCCTCTTAAAACAATTGATCAATATCCTTTCAATGTGAAAAGAAAACAAGTCCTGGTACTCGCACTAACCCCTGGCAATCAAAATACATAATAATAATATGATCCATTAATATAGAAAAAATAATTGAAATCAAAATATTTTGAAAAAATATTTTTTCAGAACAGCCCAAGTTTCTGAAAAGTAACGTTGAGCCCCAATGGATCCCAAGCCTAAGTGTGGACAAAAATTTTAAAAATATTTTAAACAATTTATTCAACACTTACGAACAATAATAATGTATCTAGTTATGATTAAAATAACATAAAGATATTATTATTTAGAAATCCCCCCCTCACACAGAGGGCTGCTGTAAATGTAAACAATGAGTGTAAAAACACTAAAATAAGACTCCAGGCACCCAGGCCCGAAATCAGTTACCAAAAATACACCATCTGATGCAAAACAGAGACTTCCAGGGAAGAAACTGCAGAACATCAGATGGTAGATGCAGAACACAACGCCTAACCACCCGTAGGTGAAGACGTAAACATGGGGAAAGAACAGAATTCATTCTGTTATTCAGCTAAAACTCCCAAGAAATTTTAGTAATAATAATTACAGAAACTATGCCAAAAGCATGGGAGAATAGCAAGGGGGAACTTAAAGGACAGGGAGAGAGGAAAACACTTGGAAAAACAGTGTAACTAAATAATCAGAATGACAACAAAATGGCTGCTGCCTTGAAAATAGGTAACTTAACATAGTTTCATTAAAAAATTTTAAGTTACAGCCCTGATAATATTCTGTCACACATTCTTTTCCTCTCCTCCTTTTCTATCCTCCTTAGAATCACCATTTCACTAATATTTATGTGTCTGGCATCATTTAAACTGAGATTTAAAAGCACAAAGATCAGTCAGATGTTAACTGATGAAGGGCCAAACTTAGAATGATAAATGGCGCCAATTTCGGAACGTCCTTGACACTGCGCATGCGCAGTAGGGGCGAGGTGTGGAGGGCCTTTCAGGACATGTTTTCTTTAGTTTTAGATGCAAATTTTGGGGATTGGGGGGCAAAATTTGTGTTTGGCCCTATATTTTAAGAGTTAGCACCAGCTATGTCTGGGTCATTGGTACAGTATAAAAATATAGAAATTTTTGGCGGGGCACAAAATGGAGATCCTCCCGTAGCGAGGGCAAATATTGACTGAGAAAATTTCTTTCAACAAACTTGAATCTTGAGTACCAAAGGAGCTTACATACCAAATATCACAGCCTTCTGATTGGTGGTTCATAAGAAGATTTCAGGAGAAATTGATGCTTTTGGGGCATCATTCCCATCCCAGTGGGGGCACCGAGTTCATTTTAACAAACTGGAAAGAGGATACCCCCAAAATATTGTATGTCAAATTTATTAGCTCACCTGACTTTCAGTCAGGAGAGCTATAGTGATCACTCACCGTCCGTCGTCCGTTGTCCGTCGTCCGTGAACATGGTGTTTACGTCTTCTCCTCCCAAACCGCTGAACCAATTTAATTGATATTTGAGATAATAGTTTGTTATGACATCGCAATTTGATTTTGTTCAAATCAAGTTGCCTCGCCCACTGGTTGGGCCACACCCAAAAAGTGTGCTGAAATCTTAAAAAATCTTCTTCTCATGAACCAGCAGTAGCAGAGAATTGATATTTGGTGTGCAGCTTCTTTTTGAGGTGTAGACTCAGATTTGTTCAAGAGAAGTTTGTGGGGCTATATTTGGCGTCGTAATGGGAGGGGCAAGAATATTTGACCCTCCCAAAATTTCTATTTTCCAAACCGAGAGGCAAATTTTGACCAAATTTGATACGAGGGCTTATTGGGTCATAAGTACTTAATTTATGCAAAAATTTTTTTCCTGTTGCCCCATGGAAACCGCAGGAGCTAAAAATTGAAAAAAATTAAAATGCCCATATTTCCAAAACTACACGGCACTGAGAATTCTTATTTCTTGTGAAACTTTCTTAGGACCAACAGAATGGAATGGTAAAAAAAAAAAATACCATCAGTTTTATCATGGGGTACTTTTTTTGGGGGGGGGGGGGGGACTTTGAAAAAGTGCTGAGTCAGCATTTTTTAACACTATGGGTAATGGGAAAAACATATAAGACTACTTTCCTCCCAAACCACTGCTCCAAAAGCTTTCAAATTTCACATATAACATCTTTGGAAGATTGTTTCACATGTTTATTGAAATCAATTGCCTGGGTCCATATTTGGGCTCTCTGTGGGAGCCCAAATGTTTAAATTAGTGCAGCATGAGGAGTATTTTTTTAAAATCTTCTTCTTCAGATCTAACAATAAGAATCTTTTGATATTTGGTATGCAGCATCCTTAGGGGGGTGAGATTCAAGTGTGTTCAAGCCAAGTCCCTGGGTTCATATTTAGGCTGAAAATTTGGGGTCCCGTTGCGGACTTAGAAATTTTGGTCCAAAATCCGGAAATTTTTTTTTTTTTTTTTTTTTGTTTGTTTTTTATGTGTTTTGGTCAATTTTAAGGCAAAAAAAAATTATTTTTTTTTACACTGACAATTTGGGGTTTGGGTGGGACTTAGAAAAATTTGGACCAAAATCTGGAATTTTTTTTTTTGTTTTTTATGCGTTTCGGTCAATTTTAAGACAAAAAAATTTTTTTTTTTCTACACTGAAAATTTGGGGTCCAGGTGGGACTTGAAAAATTTTGGACCAAAATCCGGAAATTTTTTTTTTTGTTTTTTAAAAAAATGCATTTCGGTTATTTTTAAGACAAAAAAAATATTTTTTTTTTTACACTGAAAATTTGGGGTCCAGGTGGGACTTAACAAATTTTGGACCAAAATCCGTAAATTTTTCTTTTTTGCTTTTTATGCGTTTTGGT
The DNA here is from genome assembly GCA_031216915.1 of Pictodentalium vernedei. Lineage (NCBI taxonomy): Eukaryota > Metazoa > Mollusca > Scaphopoda > Dentaliida > Dentaliidae > Pictodentalium > Pictodentalium vernedei. The sequence goes on from CM062294.1 coordinate 332,069,319, forward strand.
CAATTTTAAGACAAAAAAAAAGTTAAAAAATTTATAGTAATTTATATATTTTTTATACTTACCAATGACCCAGACATAGCTGGTGCTAACTCTTAAAAATCTAGGGCCAAACACAAATTTTGCCCCCCAATCCCCCAAATTGGCATCTAAAACCGAAAAAATCATGTCCTAAATGGTCCTCCACATTTTCCCTCACCTGCGCATGCGCAGTGTTAAGGAGGTCTCGAAATTGGTGCCAATTATCATTCTTACACGCAGTGCCTGGTCAGCGCTATGTACTCAGCGGGGAGGTATGAGTTCCCAACTCCTGGGAGGGCCATCCCTGTCTGGGTCATTGGTAAGTATAAAAAAAATATAAATTACTATAAATTTTTTAACATTTTTATACTGTACAAATGACCCAGACATAGCTGAATAGTAAAAAGGCTGGAGGGCCTAGAACATAGAGGAAAATCCAATAAGCTCAACTATATAAAAAAGATTGAAACGGGGGAGGCAGAAACAAAGGCATGCTTGCAGGCAGTTGTGGGAGTCCGTTACATGGCTTTTTGCGAAGAGAGAGTTAGGATGTCTCAAGAGCTAGTCTTGTGGCTGCATGTTTACCACTGCACGTTTAGTGCGAGACATTCGGTGGGTCCGACATAGTGTGTATGTGGGGAGGGTGGTACCCCTCCAATACTCTTAGAGTATGCGGTCACGGCTCTCTGCACTCTGAGTATATGGGCAGAGAATTGTTATAGATTGTGGTCCATGTTTTGGACACTCATATGGGTGGACTTCCACCCGTGGAGTTATATAACTTTTCACTGCTTATGAAAATGGATTGCGCTCCATCAGCTGTAGGCTGAGCTTAGGTACGGATTACTTATTTAGCGCATGATACACCACGTTGTTTGTGGTTTTTGAGTAACTTCTGCGTGTGAGAATACGTGTTTCACTAATTGGGTGCAGTTCGAATATACTACGTGTACACTGTTTTATTCGTGAGATCGTATCAGTATTTGGTATGCGTGAAGGTCGATGGCACTGGTGGAGGACCAAAGGTGGATGGCTTAGCTACCCGTTTCCTCCATTCACCCCTAGACCTCGCTCTAAGGCTCATCTATAATTGCATGCTATACTGTTGAATGCATGTGCTTTACATGATACGACGCCGAGGCCGTCAGTGTTTCCAATAAGATGATCTGGCCCTATTTTTAGCGTGTAAGGCCGTATCAGTGTCGGCGCGCAGTATTAAATATGGCCGTACCAAAAGCCTCATCAGCATGTGTGTGCTGTAGTGTTGGAGGTAATGTGCTTTCCAACTATTAGGCTGAGTACACTGCCTGAGTAATTAATTGTCGACATTTCAAAGGATATTGTCGATAGAATGAGAGCAAGTGTGCAGTGTACGCTATTATTTGTCAGTTCGTGCCCTTTATTTGCACTTAATTTGTGCTGAAAAATCATGTGGGTGGATTTCCACTCATTGGGATTATATAACCCTTTATTGCCATTAAGAACAGATTAGGCTGTATCAGATGTCAGCACCCATATTTAAGGGTTATTTATTTGACTATTGGCTGCTTTATCGAGGAGCTTGGCTGCTTTGTCGACGAGCTTGACTGCGTAAGCATAGCGTTTGGCTGTTTTATAGAAGAGCTTCGCTTATTCATAATTTGAACAGCTCACCTATCATATTTGGAAGAGTTTGATAGGTACCGGTATGAAGTCTATTATTCATACTATTTTATCGTTGTCAGAATGTTTGACAAGATAGGCTTGATTGAAACGGGGGAGGCAGAAACAAAGGCATGCTTACAGGCAGTTGTGGGAGTCCGTTACATGACTTTTTGCGAAGAGAGAGTTAGGATGTCTCAAGAGCTAGTCTTGTGGCTGCATGTTTACCACTGCACGTTTAGTGCGAGACATTCGGTGGGTCCAACATAGTGTGTATGTGGGGAGGGTGGTACCCCTCCAATACTCTCAGAGTATGCGGTCACGGCTCTCTGCACGCTGAGTATATGGGCAGAGAATTGTTATAGATTGTGGTCCATGTTTTGGACACTCATATGGGTGGACTTCCACCCGTGGAGTTATACAACTTTTCACTGCGTATGAAAATGGATTGCGCTCCATCAGCTGTAGGCTGAGCTTAGGTACGGATTACTTATTTAGCGCATAATACAGCGTGTTGTTTGTGGTTTTTGAGTAACTGCTGCGTGTGAGAATACGTGTTTCACTAATTGGGTGCAGTTCGAATATACTACATGTACACTGTTTTATTCGTGAGATCGTATCAGTATTTGGTATGCGTGAAGGTCGATGTCACTGGTGGAGGACCAAAGGTGGATGGCTTAGCTACCCGTTTCCTCTATTCACCCCTAGACCTCGCTCTAAGGCTCATCTATAATTGCATGCTATACTGTTGAATGCATGTGCTTTACATGATACGACGCCGAGGCCGTCAGTGTTTCCAATAAAATGATCTGGACCTATTTTTAGCGTGTAAGGCCGTATCAGTGTCGGCACGCAGTATTAAATATGGCCGTACCAAAAGGCTCATCAGCATGTGTGTGCTGTATTGTTGGAGGTAATGTGCTTTCCAACTATTAGGCTGAGTACACAGCCTGAGTAATTAATTGTCGACATTTCAAAGGATATTGTCGATAGATTGAGAGCAAGTGTGCAGTGTACGATATTATTTGTCAGTTTGTGCCCTTTATTTGCTCTTAATTTGTGCTGAAAAATCACGTGGGTGGATTTCCACACATTGGGATTATATAACCCTTTATTGGCATTAAGAACAGATTAGGCTGTATCAGATGTCAGCACCCTTATTTAAGGGTTATTTATTTGACTATTGGCTGCTTTATCGAGGAGCTTGGCTGCTTTGTCGACGAGCTTGATTGCGTAAGCATAGCGTTTGGCTGTTTTATAGAAGAGCTTCGCTTATTCATAATTTGAACAGCTCACCTATCATATTTGGAAGAGTTTGATAGGTACCGGTATGAAGTCTATCATTCATACTATTTTATCGTTGTCAGAATGTTTGACAAGATAGGCTTGTGTATATACAGTTGTGTTTTGCTAACCGACCACTATATTTTGTATTTTCTCATTCAGTTGGTTCCGTAGAAGTCACTTGGAATCAACATGGAGATGTTGCCTTTCTCATAGTCAGTCGGATGGTTTTTGACCTAGCTCCCCTTGAGCATTTGGACTGAAGGAGTCCGGGGGAGGCATGTTTCTATGTTTGTCCATTACTGTGTGAGGTGGACTTTTGTATTTGTTTCAGTGACTTAGAATGTAGAGCCCCATGTTGGGGGAAAGGAAATCTCGTGGTATTTGCCCGGCAGAGCCGCTGGTATAACTATAGTTTCGACCGTAAGGTCTTATCAAATAAACAAATACATAAGATTTCGTGTTTAGATTGTGTTTACATGGACCACTTGGAGTTATGTTGTGGTCAGTTATTATAGCGTGTATGCGCTTGAGAAATATTTCGACTGTTCTGTTGTCTGTAGTGACAAGCAGCTTGTTGAAGCTTTACTGAAGTGCGATTTTACACTACAGAGGCTGAGTGGTACTACAGAGCGTGGATTAGGCTCACTCAGTCATTATGTTTATAGAAGAGAATAGACTTGTGCTTTTACTCTCTGCTAATCAATTCAGTCTCTAAGAAGACAGTGTACACGACTGATATCAGTGTGTTAAGAATGGTGTATTATGTAGACTTTGAGGCTACGCTACATATATAACTGATATGATCAGATCAGCTTGTGAAATTGTCACGTACAGTGGATCGTTCAAACAGCTGTTATCAGCATGTAGAAAAGTTGGTATAAGCCGTAGGTTTTGTTTACACTACGTGCAAGGCTGATGTAGGTATGGTTTTATCAGCTATTAGTACTCGGGTGGGTACCCCGGAATTATGTTGAGGTACTGTTTTCTAAAGTTCATCTCGCACAATGGTTGTGGAGGAATCGTTTCGCACAGTAGTTGCGGAGGAATCTCAACTCGCACATTAGTTGTGGAGGAATCGTCTCACGCAATACGTGGAAGTCACCTCGTGCTAAAAGCAGAGGATTTGTATCAGGTGGGTACCCTGGAATTATGTCGAGGTATTGTTTTCTAAATTTCATCTCGCACAATGGTTGTGGAGGAATCGTTTCGCACTGTAGTTGCGGAGGAATCTCATCTCGCACATTAGTTGTGGAGGAATCGTCTCGCGCAATACGTGGAAGTCACCTCGTGCTAAAAGCAGAGGATTTGTAATCATAGAAAACAGACTCGAGAAGTTGATTTTCTAAAATCAAAGTGGGCGTGACTCGCAGGTGGGAGCTCTCCCACGAGAGAGTAACATAAAACAGATCTCCACTGGTATCTGTAATTCTTAACGGTTCAGGGCACCGCCCTAGTAGACTGACATACCTGTATGCAGTTATCGGGAAACACAAAAATATCAGATGATCTTAATACCTAATGCAACATAATTTGGTCAGAGCTGTAGTGACTAACACAGCAATTTCACAAACATACCATTTTAAGCAGCAAGAATAGTATCGGCGACCATAGACTAGAAAAATAAACAACAATTGTTCTATATACTTAAACAATTGCGTAACCACACTGAATAAAAGTTATCCCTACAAATAGAATAGCATTGAACTGTAGGATAATCCCCCATAGAGTGAAAATCCACCCATATAGCTGTCCAACACACGGACCGAAATTTGGAACAATTTCAACTCGTGCACGAAATAATACTGGCAACTAGAGAGTCCAACAAATAAACAAACAAAATCTCTCTCGTTGTTTTTTCCTTTTTTTATATATACATGGAAGTGGAGAAACACATAAATGGGACACACACCCAAAACCTGGGCTACAAATTACAACTGAAGCGTTTTATTTCCTTCTAATATAGAAGAGTTTACACCATCGTCAAGTTTCCAAATTAGGGCATGTAAACTGGTTCCTAAATGTCATTACTCCAATCATAACACAATCGAACCGATAACCAGTCACATGACTATGAAATCAAGCTAACCTTAACCAGCCAATCAGCGTACAGAACTCATTCACGTGGTACTAACTGACAGAGGAAGAAAGAAGAAGAAACATCTCCCTGTCGCCATTTTGATTATTAAAACAACACGCTTTCCATCACTGCTAACTGATAGACTGATTACACAGAATCATTAAATATCTCGCTAATTCATTATAATTGGCTTATTAATAGATAGGTGTCGCTTCGTTTTATATCTCCACGTGCTTACATTCATGATTTTATAACGGATCTTTCTTTTAAGCTTAAGCTTATCCTACCCACTTTGATTTTAGAAAATCAACTTCTCGAGTCTGTTTTCTATGATTACAAATCCTCTGCTTTTAGCACGAGGTGACTTCCACGTATTGCGCGAGACGATTCCTCCACAACTAATGTGCAAGATGAGATTCCTCCGCAACTACAGTGCGAAACGATTCCTCCACAACCATTGTGCGAGATGAAATTTAGAAAACAATACCTCGACATAATTCCAGGGTACCCACCCGATACAAATCCTCTGCTTTTAGCACGAGGTGACTTCCACGTATTGCGTGAGACGATTCCTCCACAACTAATGTGCGAGTCGAGATTCCTCCGCAACTACTGTGCGAAACGATTCCTCCACAACCATTGTGCGAGATGAACTTTAGAAAACAATACCTCAACATTATTCCGGGGTACCCACCCGAGTACTAATAGCTGATAAAACCATACCTACATCAGCCTTGCACGTAGTGTAAACAAAACCTACGGCTTATACCAACTTCTCTACACGCTGATAACAGCGGTTTGAACGATCCACTGTACGTGACAATTTCACAAGCTGATCTGATCATATCAGTTATATACGTAGCGTAGCCTCAAAGTCTACATAATACACCATTCTTAACACACTGATACCAGTCGTGTACACGGTCTTTTTAGAGTCTGAATTGATTAGCAGAGAGTAAAAGCACAAGTCTATTCTCTTCTATAAACATAATGACTGAGTGAGCCTAATCCACGCTCTGTAGTACCACTCACCCTCTGTAGTGTAAAATCGCACTTCAGTATAGCTTCAACAAGCTGCTTGTCACTACAGACAACAGAACAGTCGAAATATTTCTCAAGCGCATACACGCTATAATAACAGACCACAACTCCAAGTGGTCCATGTAAACACAATCTAAACATGAAATCTTATGTATTTGTTTATTTGATAATACCTTATGGTCGAAACTATAGTTATACCAGCGGCTCTGCCGGGCAAATACCATGAGATTTCCTTTCCCCCAACATGGGGCTCTACATTCTAACTCACTGAAACAAATACAAAAGTCCACCTCACACAGTAATGGACAAACATAGAAACATGCCTCCCCCGGACTCCTTCAGTCCAAATGCTCAAGGGGAGCTAGGTCAAAAACCATCCGACTGACTATGAGAAAGGCAACATCTCCATGTTGATTCCAAGTGACTTCTACGGAACCAACTGAATGAGAAAATACAAAATATAGTGGTCGGTTAGCAAAACACAACTGTATATACACAAGCCTATCTTGTCAAACATTCTGACAACGATAAAATAGTATGAATGATAGACTTCATACCAGTACCTATCAAACGCTTCCAAATATGATAGGTGAGATGTTCAAATTATGAATAAGCGAAGCTCTTCTATAAAACAGCCAAACGCTACGCTTACGCAATCAAGCTCGTCAACAAAGCAGCCAAGCTCCTCGATAAAGCAGCCAATAGTCAAATAAATAACCCTTAAATAAGGGTGCTGACATCTGATACAGCCTAATCTGTTCTTAATGGCAATAAAGGGTTATATAATCCCAATGAGTGGAAATCCACCCACATGATTTTTCATCACAAATTAAGTGCAAATAAAGGGCACGAACTGACAAATAATAGCGTACACTGCACACTTGCTCTCAAATCTATCGACAATATCCTTTGAAATGTCGACAATTAATTACTCAGGCAGTGTACTCAGCCTAATAGTTGGAAAGCACATTACCTCCAACAATACAGCACACACATGCTGATGAGCCTTTTGGTACGGCCATATTTAATACTGCGCGCCGACACTGATACGGCCTTACACGCTAAAAATAGGGCCATATCATTTTACTGGAAAGACTGACGGCCTCGGCGTCGTATCATGTAAAGCACATGCATTCAACAGTATAGCATGCAATTATAGATGAGCCTTAGAGCGAGGTCTAGGGGTGAATGGAGGAAACGGGTAGTTAAGCCATCCACCTTTGGTCCTCCACCAGTGCCATCGACCTTCACGCATACCAAATACTGATACGATCTCACGAATAAAACAGTGTACACGTAGTATATTCGAACTGCACCCAATTAGTGAAACACGTATTCTCACACGCAGCAGTTACTCAAAAACCACAAACAACACGCTGTATCATGCGCTAAATAAGTAATCCGTACCTAAGCTCAGCCTACAGCTGATGGAGCGCAATCCATTTTCATAAGCAGTGAAAAGTTATATAACTCCACGGGTGGAAGTCCACCCATATGAGTGTCCAAAACATGGACCACAATCTATAACAATTCTCTGCCCATATACTCAGCGTGCAGAGAGCCGTGACCGCATACTCTAAGAGTATTGGAGGGGTACCACCCTCCCCACATACACACTATGTCGGACCCACCGAATGTCTCGCACTTAACGTGCAGTGTTAAACATGCAGCCACAAGACTAGCTCTTGAGACATCCTAACTCTCTCTTCGCAAAAAGTCATGTAACGGACTCCCACAACTGCCTGTAAGCATGCCTTTGTTTCTGCCTCCCCCGTTTCAAACAATAATAAACATTCATGTTCTCTATTAACATCCAGTATAACCCTTTATACTAATTATTTTTAAAGTAAGCTAATAAATAAAGTTAGTCCAGAGAATTGAGACTCTTTATACTCTTTTAAAAGTGTCTGAGGATTGTATATTAATGCCCGTTTGACACGTGACATATACAAATGCTTCACACCGAGCTACACTTTAAAAATATGACATGAATGAATTTTTAAACATTAACTTTACACTTTAAAACCATCCCGGTAACGACTCAGAATTACTGACTCCGGAGGAGGTATCCCCTTGCTTTTCACTATAAAGCAGGGAACCTAAGGGAACACCCTCCCCCCCCCCCTTCCCCTTGCCCTGGGTCAAATAGCCCAGAGCGAAGAGGGCAGCAGGACGGAGTCACTGCCGGAACAGAAAGCCTGCATAACTATAGTTGCAACTGTTTAGTGGACGACATTCTGAGCAACAGATAATGGACCTAAACAATGCAGGTCTCCAGAAATGGACTCAATATTTCTGAGATAAAAATTCGTGAATGTGGATGGCTGAGACCAATATGCAGCCTTCATTAAATCTGTAATAGCAATACTATTTGCGTAAGCCCAAGATGTAGAAAGAGCTCTCACTTCATGAGCCGAAATCTTAAGCACAGACTGCTGAGTTGAAGATAGATTATCATAAGCAGTACGGATAGTTAATTGAATCCATCTAGCAATAGAATGGACCGTAATGTCCTTTCTATTAGGCATCAGAGACAGAAAGAAGCGTTTTTGTCCCTTTCTGATAAACTGAGATCTTTGTTTATAAATACGTAAAGCTCTAACCGGACAGAGTAAAGGCTTATGCCCGTCTGAAGACGGAAGGGCCTTAAAAACAATAGGTTCCGGATATTTATTAGGAGCCTGATTCTTAGCCAAAAATCCAACATTAGTAGTAAAGGTAATAGTGTTCCCGACACTACGATAGTGAGAATCGTCCACCGATAGTGCATGAAGCTCACTGACTCTTCTAGCAGAAGAGAAAGCTAAGAAAAATGCTGTCTTATAAGACAAGAATTTGAAATCTACTGTCTCAAGAGGCTCAAATGGCTTTTCTTTTAGTTTGAGAAGAACCCAAGCTAAATTCCATTTAGGAATTAATCTAAGGGTTCTAGGTCTATTTATCGAGAAGTTTCTAACTAATTTAGATAAAGAGACATTAGATCCAATTTGTAAACTATCATGGTGTGCATAGGTATCAGATAACATAGACCTATAACCTTTAATAGTAAAAGGCTGCAGTTTGATCTCATCAAACAAGTATACTAGAAGGTTTGCAATGTCTGGTATGGAGGGATCAAAAATATCGACAGAATGATCCCTACACCAACGACGAAAGACCTTCCACTTAGCAGCATAGTTTAGTGGAGAGGAGGTCCTCCTACAGTTAGAAATCGTGTCCACTGCTCGTCCTGTAAAATGCTTGCCGTGCAAGAAGGACCGCACAATGGAAATATGTGAAGGTTGAGACCTTGCGGGTTGTGATGAAGTTGACGCGATTTCCCCTGCGAAAGAAGATCCTCTTGTGGAGGAAGTTTTCGCGGTAAGTCCCACAGCAGACACCTGAGTAGATTTATCCACGGTCTCTGTGGAGACAGAGATGCTACCAACAGAATTTTGCACTGTGATTGTTTTATCTTTAGCAATATTTGCTGAATCAATGGCACTGGAGGATACGCATATCCTATCATTCCGTCCCACGAGATCGATAGAGCGTCAACTGCATATGCTCGGGGATCCAGATATGGTGACACAAACATCTGCAACTGATTGTTGAGTTGTGTCGCAAATAAGTCTATCATTGGCCGCTCCCATTGGTAGCAAATCTGATTGGATACCTGTTTGTTGAGAGTCCATTCTGACGGCAACAAGCGACCCTTCCGTGAAAGGGAGTCTGCTAATACATTCAGACGACCCGGAATATGACGGACCGAAAGCAGAACTTGGTGTTCTAGAACAAACAGAAGGATTCTTTCTGTTAAATTGAATAACGGAACGGAATGAGTGCCTCCCTGGTTCCGGATATACGCTACTACTGTCGTATTGTCGGACAGGATTTGGACATGTGCTTTCTGAATAATGTTCATCCAATGACGTAGTGCAAGCCAAATTGACATCATTTCTTGATGTTTATGTGCTTGCCTAGACACTGCGGATCCCAAAGACCCTGGCACTTTGAATCCGTTGGGATCAATGTTGCACCCCAACCTGTTTGACTGGCATCCGTCATAATCGTAAAACTCGGATCCGGCAACTGCAGTGGAACTCCCTGAGTCAACCACTGAATGTTTGCCCAAGTCTGAATCTCTTGTTTCACTTGATTTGACAAGAGAACGTCTATATCGAGTGAATGAATCTTTACACTCCAATTCTAAGTCAAGAAAATTTGGAGAGGACGAGTGCGTAACCGCCCCATCGGAATGAGATCCGCAGCGGCTCCTCACAGACCTATCAGTCTCATGAACTCTCTCGCTGTGACTTTGTCTGAGTGAAGACAATAGCGAGCGTAACAACTGATTAATTTCGCTCTGGTTAACGGCAGACGAACGAGATTGTTGTGCGTCTCGAAGCTCATTCCCAGATGAGTGAATGACTTGGGCGGCACCAGATCCGACTTCTCCTCGTTTATTATAAAACCGAGACGTCGGAGTAATAGAAGCAGATACTGCACATCGTTCTGAAGGGTTAACTCATTGTCGTACCTCTGAAGAATGTCGTCCAGGTAGGCCGACGTTACCGCAGACGAATGAGCTCGGAAATGTATCATTACCGAGTTCATTATTCGAGTGAAAGCCCAGGGCGCTAGGTTCAAACCAAAGCACATCGCTCGGAACTGATATACAACTCCTAGGACTGCGAAGCGTAGATACTTTCTGAATGTCGGATGTACCATGACGTGAAAGTACGCATCTTTGAGATCTATGCTTGTAGCATAGTCGTTCACCCGAATACTCACTCTGACTGATCGAATTGTCTCCATATAGAACTTCGGAGCGACGATCAGCTTGTTTATCCAGCTCAGATCTATGACTGGACGGAACGAGCCGTCTGGTTTCGGAACCAGAAACGGATGGCTGTAGAAACCCGGTGATTCCTGGTCTTCTACGACCTCTACCTTGTTCTTCGTCAGAAGAGACTGAACTTCTGATAGAAGAGCGTCTCTTTTCTGCGGATTTGACGCAAGCTGAGTCCATTTTGGACTTCGAGTTAATGGAGGCTTCCGTTTGAAGGATATTCTTAGTCCTTCCGAAATTACCCCTCGGACCCAGGGGTCGTCCGTAATTGACGCCCACTCGTTTATAAAACTTGATAATCTTCCGCCTACCGGAACACGATAGAGGTTCAAACCATCACCTCCTGGACCTGCGAGGCTTGCGGAAGGAGAAACTACGTCCTCCACGACCCGCACCTCGTCCCATCGACCTAGGGACGTCTGACCGGTTATCTCGGCCAGAATAACGTCCCATACATGAGTCGCTGCCTTGACGGTCTCTAGAATAAGACCTAGAGGACGTATAAGAACCTCTATAGGAACTTCTCTTGGGCATACTTGTCCCAGAAATACCTTGCCTGTCTTACTCTTTTCTGCTGTATCTGACTTTTTGGAAGCGGATTTGAATAGCAGAGAATCCAAAGCTTTCTTAGTTATCTTATCATAGATTGCTGAAAGCTTGCCGTCGAAGAGAAGCTCTCTGGAGGCCGAAGTGACTCTGAGAGAGTTCTTCACCTTACTATCCACGCGCGTGGATGTAGCTGGGGCTGCGTCACGTCTAACCAACTCCAGGTTTGCCACTGAAAGGGCGGAGTTATACGTGGAATAAGCTACTGCCCTTGAAAGAAGTCTTAATGAGGATTGTATATCCTGGAATTCTTTCCCTTGAAGACGTAATGATAACGACTTAGTAAGGTGGTCTGCGTATGATAAAGCGTCTAAGTTAACTCTGTTAGACATTATTGTCGTTTCCAACGTCATGGTTGGAATTGAAATAGACGACGGTATAGACAATTCCAAGTCTTCAGTCTTGTCGTCTAGACGCGGAGGAACTCTCGGTATGCCCCGTCCTGCCATTTCGAATTTATTCCTTGAATTGATGAAAGGCAGATTTAGAGCACTTGCGGACAAGAAACCAGACTTGCCTGTTTTGGTAGCAAGCTTATAAATAGCGTCGTTCAATAATTCGAATGTTCTTGTGACATTATTGGACTGTGTCGGAAACTCAGGAACGATGTCCCTGAACCGATCAAAAAATTCTGTGTCCAATGACGCTATCAGTCTCTTATCCGGCATCGCAGCCTTCTGGTCCAACGGAACAACCTGTGGAAGATAATGCCGGATGAAATCTACAGCAGCTTTATGTTGTTCAGAAAGGGAAAGCTCCAAATCCTCCAAATCCCTTTCGCCATCCTGTCGGACCCTATGAAGTTCTCGGTCGTCCGTACCTGATGCTTCAGCGGAGCGTACCGACCCAGCGTCGTCGGATAATTCCTGATCCGGCAGAGATTCTGTCGTTTGCTGGGATGCTGCGATAAGTTGTGCTATTTGGGATAGCACGTCTGTCACTGAGGCCTGTGGAGTAGCGGTCTTACGTTGCTTTGCCGCTGGAAGCTCCGTGTACGTTGACTCCTGCATACTTCTCTTATGCGAACATCCGGAGTATACAGGCCTTGTGTCCCTGACTACCAGATGGCGTGACCTGGTCGCCGTGGAATCCCTGATTGGCGAAGCTGGCTGGATATCCGTGGTCACGTAGCCAAGATGCGGTCGTGTGCGCTGCCGTGAGGATGAGGAAGCCTTATCGACAGTCTCTCCAAACTGTCTATATAACGGAGCGTCCCGAGCGGCGGATGTATGCTCCGAATGCGAAACGTTTTGTACCACAACATCTGGTCCCAGATGTTGTTGTACGAGAGAGGGGCCTCTCTCGCTCGCAGCCCGGATGGGCCTGGACGAGCTAGGAACCGGACTAATAGGCTTCCTCCGTTCTCTCCTCTGATCCGTCGTCACTGGGTGTGCACTTTGTCTATTTATAGTGCTCGCATCACCCAAATCCACTTCCTGGACCGCAACGGACGAACCCGGCTGCCGAACCATTCGATGAATGGACGCTACACCGGGCGAGCTAGCGGACGCCAACGCCGTCGATCCTACTAGGGACCTCTTAGGCAATTGACGTATTTCCATGAGCACTTTTGCCGCTAGCTCTTCATTTAACTGTGACGATGGAGGCACACTTTTGGAAGACATCATGGAAACATCACCCTGTTCTTGTTCCTCTGAAACAGAGATTGATAAACTAGAGTGACTCTGCGGGGAAAGGCCCGGCATGGCCTTTTCCCCGCTAACAACATACCGTGACACACGTTCCAATGTTTGTCATCCCAATTGACACATACTGAACAGGAGTTAGTGCGAGTACACTGACTATACAATTAATACAATGATTATGAAAGTCAGAGGAAGATTTCCTCTTATTACAATTTGAACAATATCCTTTCATTGTGAAAAGAATACAAAAAGTCCTAGTACTCGCACCAACTCCTGAAAACAAAGATACATAATAACATGATCCATTAACATAGAAAAAATAATTGAAATCAAAAAAAAATTTTTGAAAAAACATTTTTTCAGAAAAGCCCAAGTTTCTGAAAAGTAACGTTGAGCCCCAATGGATCCCAAGAAGCCTAAGTGTGGACAAAAATTTTAAAAATATTTTAAAAAATTAATGCAACACTTAAGTATAATAATAATGTATCTTGTTATGATTAAGCTAATACAAAGACAAGAAATCCCCCTCCACAGAGACTGTTGTCAATGTAAACAAGAAGTGTATAAACACCAGAAACATGACTCCAGGCACTGATAACCATGGCCCGAAATCAGTTACCAATAACACACTATCTGATGCAAAACAGAGATTTCCAGGGAAGAAACTGCAGAACATCAGATGGTAGATGCAGAACACTACGCCTAAACACCCATGGGTGAGGACATAAACATGGGGAAAAGAACAGAATTCATTCTGTTACCCAGCTAAAACTCCCAAGAAATTTTAGTAATAATATTACAGAAAATATGCCAAAAGCATGGGAGAATAGCAAGGGGGGACTTAAAGGAAAGGGAGAGAGGAAACACTGAACAAGCAGTGTAACTTTATAGCAAGAATGACAACAACAGGCCCATGCCTCGAAATTAGGCAACATAACATAATTTCGTAAAAAAAATTTAAGTTACAGCCCTGATTATTTCCTGCCACTCATTTTTCCTCTCCTCCTTCTATTTCCTCTTTAGATCCACCATTTCTCTAATATTTATGTGTCTGGCATCATTTAAATTGAGATTTACAAGCACAAATATCAGTCAGATGTGAACTGATGAAGGGCCAAAGAATAATAATTGGCGCCAATTTCGAGACCTCCTTGACACTGCGCATGCGCAGTGGAGGGAAAGTATGGAGGACCATTTAGGACATGATTTTTTCGGTTTTAGATGCAAATTTTGGGGATTGGGGGCAAAATTTGTGTTTGGCCCTAGATTTTTAAGAGTTAGCACCAGCTATGTCTGGGTCATTGGTACAGTATAAAAATTTTATTTTTTTTACACTCAAAATTTGGGGTCCGGGTGGGACTTAGAAAATTTTGGACCAAAAACCGGAATTTTTTTTTTGGTTTTTATGTGTTTCTGTCAATTTTAAGACAAAAAAAAATAAATTTTTTTACACTGAAAATTTAGGGTCCGGGTGGGACTTGGAAAATTTTGGACCAAAATCTGGAAATTTTTTTTTGTTTTTTATGCGTTTCGGTCAATTTTAAGACAAAAAAAATAATTTTTTTTTACACTGAAAATTTGGGGTCCGGGTGGGACTTGGAAAATTTTGGACCAAAATCCAGAAATTAGTTTTTGGGTTTTTTATGCGTTTTAAGAAAAAAAAAAAAATTTAGGCTAAAAATATTTTGTTTGGGAAAAAAATATGTTTTCTATGCATTTATCTCAATTTTGGGACGTAAAAGTGCAGGAACTGAAAACAGAAGGAAAATCCTGTGTATTGTGTGGGCACAATCGCTTCATCTAGTTGGTATATGCTTTTCTTAGGAGGAGGCGTATGCAGCTTATTCAAGTCCCCGGTTTGATATTAAGACAACCATGTCAGGTGAGCGCCCACAGGTCCCCTGGGGCCTCTTGTTTGAAAATCTTCTTCTAATGAACCACCAGTAGCAGAGACTTGATATGTGGTATACAGAGTCCTTTTGAGGTTTAGAATCAAGTTTGTTCAAGAGAAGATTGTCGGGCATTATTTGCCTTCGTTATGGGAGGGGCAAAATTTTTGGCCACGCCTAAAATTTCTATTTTCAGAACCGTCAGGTCGATTTGAACCAAATTTGATATGAGATGATAATGGGTCATAAGTAGTTGATTGATGCAAAAAAAACCTTTCTCATTGCCCCGTGGGAACCTCAGGAGCTAAAAATAGGAAAAACCTTAAAACTGCCATATCTCCAAAACTACACGGCACAGAGAATTCTTATTTTGTATAAAGTTTACTTTGAACAAGTAGAATAGAATGGTTAAAAAAAATCTCTATCGGTTTGATCACAAGGTACTTTTTTCAGGACTTTGAAAAAATGCTGAGTCAGCACTTTTTAACACTGTAGGCAATGGGAAAAAGATTAAAAAAATCTTCTTCTCCAGATCCAGCAGGCAGAATCTTTTGATATTTGGTATGCAATATTGTGGGGTGGATCTGATTGAAGTTTGTTCAAATCGGCCCTCTGGATTCATATTTGGGCTCACTATAGAAGCCCGATTTCGAACTTAGTGCATTTCAGGCAAATTTTTAAAAAAATCTTCTTCTCCAGATCGAGCAGGCAGAATCTTTTGATATTTGGCATGCAACATTATGGAGTGGATCTGATTCAAGTTTTTTCAAATCGGCCCCGTGGGTTTATATTTGGGCTCAGTATAGAAGCTCGAATTCGAACTTAGTGCATTTCAGGCAAATTTCTTAAAAAATCTTCTTCTCCAGATCCAGCAGGCAGAATCTTTTGATATTTGGTATGCAACATTATGGGGTTGATCTGATTCAAGTTTGTTCAAATTGGCTCCCTGGATTCATATTTGGGCTCACTAGAGAAGCCCAAATTCGAACTTAGTGCATTTCAGGCAAATTTCTTAAAAGATCTTCTTCTCCAGATCGAGCAGGCAGAATCTTTTGATATTTGGTATGCAATATTGTGGGGTGGATCTGATTCAGGTTTGTTCAAATCGGCCCCCTGGATTCATATTTGGGATCACTATAGATAGAGCTGAGGGTTTTTAAATTTCTTGTTCGATTTCGGTTTTGGTTTTTCAGGTGGAGTAAAACCTCGGTTCAGTTCGGTTTTCGGTTTGTTCATGAGGCCAAGTAAAATTCAATAAACCTCATTCTTATGTCCGGAGTCATAACTGAATGGTAGTGAAATTGAACGAAACTCAATGAATGCCCGAAATAAGCTATAATACATGTACATGAAGAATCAGGAAGGCCAATATAATAATTACCTAAATATATAGAACTGTTATTGTGCTTGGCCATTTTTCGAGGTCTGACACCTACACGCAACTTGAGGAAAGCTGCAAACACAACTAAGCTGAAATGTCGAAATCCACAGAATGTAGCCTTTCCAGAGTAGTGAGAGTACCCAGACACTGCCATTGGCAGTGTCTGGATACTCCCACTACTCTGGAATGGCTACATTCTGTGAATTTCTGTAGCAAGAGAGTATTTAATAAAAAACGAAAAACCTTAGATTACGGGATGTCGACGGTTTCGGTTTCAGGTTTTTTAAAAAAACTAAAAACCTCGGTTCGGTTTCGGTTAACCTACAGCTCTAACTATAGAAGCCCGAATTCGAACTTAGTGCATTTCAGGCAAAATTTCTTAAAAAATCTTCTTCTCCAGATCCAGCAGGCAGAATCTTTTGATATTTGGTATGCAACATTGTGGGGTGGATCTGATTCAAGTTTGTTCAAATCGGCCCCCTGGATTCATATTTGGGATCACTATAGAAGCCCGAATTCGAACTTAGTGCATTTCAGGCAAATTTCTTAAAAAATCTTCTTCTCCAGATTCAGCAGGCAGAATCTTTTGATATTTGGTATGCAACATTGTGGGGTGGATCTGTTTGTTCAAATCGGCTCCCTAGATTCATATTTGGGCTCACTATAGAAGCTCGAATTCGAACTTAGTGCATTTCAGGCAAATTTCTTTGAAAATCTTCTTCTCAAGATCCAGCAGGCAGAATCTTTTGATATTGGGTATGCACCATGCTTAGGGGGGTGAGATTCAAGTTTGTTCAAGCCAAGTCCCTGGGTTCATATTTGGGCTCACTGTGGTAGCCCGAATTATAACTTAGTCCAAAAAGAGGAATTTTCTTTAAAAATCTTCTTCAGATCCAGCAGTTGGAATGTTTTGATATTTGATATGCAGCATCCTTAGGGGGGGTGAGATTCAAGTTTGTTCAAGACATGTCCCTAGGTCCTTATTTGGACTCAGTGTGGGAGCTTGAATTGTAACTTATTTCAAAGTGAGGAATTTTCTTTAAAAATCTTCTTCTTCAGATCCAGCAGTCGGAATGTTTTGATATTTGGTGTGCAGCATCCTTAGGGGGGTGAGATTCAAGTTTGTTAAAGCCAAGTCCCTGGGTTCATATATGGGCTCCCTGTGGGAGCCTGAATTATAACTTAGTTCAATATGAGGAATATTCTTTAAAAATCTTCTTCTTTTTTTAGATCCACTGGTCAGAATCTTTGGATATTTGGTTTTAGCTTTTCTTAGGAGGAGCAGATGCAACTTGTTGAAATCAATTCTCTGGGTTGATATTTAGGCTACCATGTCAGGTGAGTGCCCTCAGGCCCCTTGGGGCCTCTTGTTTGGGTTTGGGCTAGTGGTTTTGAAGGAGAAGACTGAGTTGCGAAAGTTAACGGACGACAGACGACGGATGTCAAGTGATGGCAAAATCTCACACGGACTTTCAGTCAGGTGAGCTTAAAAGGAGATTTTAAAGCACAGATGTCATTTCATTGTTGATGACTTTTAGGGCCAAACAAAGAATGATGTTGGCGCCAATTCCGGTCACTTCCTGACATCTGTGCAGAGAGTAAATGTATGGAGGGCCAGAGGGGTCTTTTAATTTTGGGGTTTACAAGCACATTTTGGGGATTGGGGGGTTCAAAATTTGCGTTTGGCCCTTGATAACTTTGAGTTAAGCACCAGCTAGTCTGGGCCATTGGTTTACAGTGTAAAAATACAAAAATTTGCCATGTTTGTTTATATAGGACGTATAAAGTGACTGGCTTACAGAATACTGGATACACACATGACTGTCACAAGCCTGAGCTGCCTATATAGAAAATTTGATTTGGAGACAGAAACAGACATGTTAACCTCCAGAATAATTTTTCAGGGAACCTAAGGGTGATTTTCAGGGAAATGGGATGGATTTCAGGGAAAAGTTTGCGCGGGGGCAAAATAAAAGAAAACACTTGTGAATTTTCAGCTCACGGACCACTATTAACACCAGGTTATATCCAGAACTAGTTGTCAACTATGCTGATGCATTTATGCTATGTTAAATGAAAGTGTCAATGACACTGTAGCTCAACTTGTCAAGACAAAGACATGTACATGTATAGAATGTGACACAGCAATGACAAACATCTAGGTAATGACCTGATAACAAAGGTACATATAAAGTATTGTAACGGTCTGTACATAAATACTGACCGTTGCCTGTAACAAATGTATAGGTAAAGTATTGTAAAGGTGGGTGACAGTCAGATGCTGAACTAGAAAAAATCTTTGAGTCCCAGAGTGGGTCTGACTGAACCCCAAAATATTTGTTCTCATAGCACAGTGATAACAAAGGCACCCCAAAACACACTCGTTCCTGTCCCAAGGTGAAAACAAAAGTACTCAAGAAGTTTTGTGAAGATCAGTTCATAAATACGAGCTGTATAGAACTTGTGACAAAAAACTGATTGGACCTAATTTCAGTACAAAATGGCCACTGGCAGCCATCTTGAATTTTGGACCGTACCCAGAAACACTCATTCTCATCCCAAGGAGATAACAAAGGTACCCAAGAAGTTTTGTGAAGATCGGTTCATAAATACAGCCTCTACCCTGAGCCGTATTGACATGTGTGCTTACATTGTGTAAGTAGCACTGAATAAATCAAAGTTCATCTAATTTGCATAATTTCTGCACGAAAAAAAAACCCTTACAATATGTGATGTATTCCATGTTACTAAACATTCATACAAAAATTTATTAAAATCAGTACTTTCTTACAGAAGTTCTATACAAAAGACTGATTGCACTAATTTTGGTACAAAATGGCTGCTGGTGGCCATCTTGAATTTCGGACCACACCCAAAAACACTCGCTCTCATCCCACGGTGATAACAAAGGTACCCAAGAAGTTTCGTAAAGATTGGTTCATAAATATGGCCTCTAGTCTGAGCTGTATAGAAGTTGTGTACAAAAAACTGATTAGACCTAATTTTCGGTACAAAATGGCCACTAGCAGCCATCTTGAATTTTAGACCGCACCCAGAAACACTCGTTCTCGTCCCAAGGTGATAACAAAGGTACCCAAGACATTTCGTGAAGATCAGTTCATAAATACAGACTCTAGTCTGAGCCGTATTGACATATGTACTTACTGTGTGTAAGTCGCACTGAAAAAATCAAAGTTCATCTAATTTGCATAATTTCTGCACGAGAAAAAAACCCGTATTATATGTGATGCATCCCATGGTACTAAACATTCACACAAAAAAATTATTCAAATCAGGGCTTTCATATGGAAGTTCTGTGCAAAAATCTGATTGCACCTAATTTTGTACAAAATGGCTGCCATCGGCCATCTTGAATTTCGGACCGGACCCCAAAACACTCGTTCTCGTCCCACGGTGATACCAAAGGTACCCAAGAAGTTTCGTAAAGATCGGTTCATAAATACGGCCTCTAGCCCGAGCCGTATTGGCATTTGCACTTACAGTGCTGAAAGTAACCCCAAAAAACATCAAAATTAGTCTAATTTGCACAATTTACGTACGAGAAAAAAACCTGTATTATATGTGATGTATCCCATGGTACTAAACATTCATACAAAAAATTATTCAAATCAGAACTTTCATATGGAAGTTCTGTACAAAAAACAGATTTCTGCATCGTCGGTACAAAATGGCAGCTGGCAGCCATCTTGAATTTCGGACCGCACCCAAAAACACTCGTTCTCGTCCCACGGTCATAACAAAGGTACCCAAGAAGTTTCGTAAAAATCGGTTCATAAATACGGCCTCTAGCCCGAGCCATAGCAGCTTGGCACTTACAGCTCTGAAATAAATCAAAGTCAGTCTAATTTGCATAATTTACGCACGAGAAAAAAACCCGTATTATATGTGATGTATCCCATGGTACTAAACATTTATACAAAACTTTATTCAAATCAGAACTTTCATACAGAAGTTCTGTACAAAAAACTGATTTTTGCATCATCGGTACAAAATGGCCACTGGCAGCCATCTTGAATTTCGGACCACACCTAAAAACACTCGTTCCCGTCCCAGGGTCATAACAAAGGTACACAAGAAGTTTCGTAAAGATCAGTTCATAAATACAACCTCTAGCCCGAGCCATAGCCAATTGTTGACGTACGGACAGACGGCCAGACGGACAGACAGACGGACGGACGGACGACGGATGATGGGCCATGACAATAGCTCAAATTTGACTTCGTCAAAGTTGAGCTAAAAATCATAAAGTAACTGTTGATTTGACCCCCCCCCCCCCCAGATCCTCTTCTTCATGAGCCCCCAGCCCTCCCCACCACCACCCACCCACATTGTCCCACAGAGCACATCCACCTGTGGTTTGCTCTTATCAAAGTCTACTTAGCTAATAATTTCCCAAGTCTGGAAATGTTAACAGGAAAAGATGTCCTGATGTTCAGTTACTTCAAGAACATCAGTACGCAGAAAGTATCTTCATCAAACTTCATGCAGGTGGGACGCTTGTGCCCTACACAAAACTTTTCTTTTCATCATTGAAGCATTTTTGTTTAATTCCATTCGAAATTTTGAAGGAATAAATAAATACATATTATTTAATTCCTTTTCATATATTTTAATTTCCAAAAACTGCATTTAAATGAAGGTGGAGTTTTTAATTTTTTTAAAGTAAGTCACCTATTTTCACTTCGACACTCACACATTTATCACGAATCTCCGAAGAAAAACCCCAGAAATAAACATGAACACAGTTGAAATATATATCATAAAATATCCTTTTCTTAAATAAATTTAACTTAAATCCATATTTTACTGCTTCGTGAGTTTTTACCAGAGTTTGAAATGCATGTGATTTGACTCCGAACATTTTTCATAAGTTACAACGGAAACAAAATATTTGTTGTGTTGTTTTCCGGGATTTTTAGTCCAAAACTGAAATTCCGGGATTTTCCCGGGTATTCCGGGAGAGTTAACATGTCTGGACAGAAAAGACTTGGCCAGAAATAAGTGTTTCACCACCAGACTTACATATACAGGCCATAATGTAATTTATTTATTACATATGATTTTCTTTGCGCCAGAATTATCAATTATCTACCTTGGCAGATATGACTTTAAACTCGGAAGATGCCAAACTCATCTGTTATGAACCAAGCTACAGTTTTCTCCCTTGATGCATTACTAGGTACAACTATTTTCACATCAAAATCGTTCACTGGTGTTCATTGAATACAATCAGTAAAATTAGCGTTACCAGGAAAAATGGAGTAGTCTGAAGCAGAGTTTTTGAATGATAAGGAATTAATGATTGCAATAAGGAGATAGTCCAGCAATCACATGTATATATAAATACCCTTGGTAACTTCACAACAGCATACAACCTGCGGTTGCGGGCTAATATGAAGTTACCACAGGCTGATAACTTGGCCGATATGAAACTAACCAAGTAATAACCTCTCAATATACCTAATGTAGTGAATACTTGATGTATCATCTTTGCAAGTAAATAATCAAGATGGGGTCTATTTAAAACAGAACAGTATCAGCTGATTCTTTTTTTTTTCAGACTTGAAGTGCCAAAATATCACCTCCAGTTTCCGAATACTCCTCCCATTCCCTCTTCCACTCAGTCAACTTTTCTGCGTGAGCAATCACAGAAAGAAATCCAACTGAAGATTTCCCCCAAAACTAACCAGGACCATGAGGGTTAAAAGGGACTTAGTTGGGTGGGTGCAAAAAGAGCTAATTCACAATTTTCCAGGGCTCTGTTCAGAGTTCATTCCTGGGTGGGGCCCTGGGCAGCCTAGGGAGCAAAGTGACCCTACCAGGCATTGCAAATAATAACACGCATTGCCAAGTGGGTCACCTAGACACCCATCCTAAGATATTTGACAATGAACTGGTGTATGGACTCTTTTCAGCACCAACACCCCACCCCCCACCCCCCCCCCCCCCCCCCCACTCGCAGTGGTGGCTAATTCCACCACATGCCCCAGTAAGATAATCAGCAATCATTTCATGTCATTCTGGAATGGGAAAGTCATATTGTTTGTAGCTGGGTGGGCTTCAAAACGTACCACTTTACCAAATACCTATTGTCTATCTATGCCCACCCCCCCTCCCCCCCCCCCCCCCATCTCACGCACGCAATGGTTTTAGCTCAACAAAATTGATTTTACAAATTCACTAGTGTACTGTTTTATATTGTAACTTTTTGCATTTGCCTCTTGCCATTCCACTTTCCATTTCTACCGCTGATGTGTTCCTTTGGTTGGCCCCCTTAAAAATGTTGTGTGGGAATGAAACCGTGGCACACTGACAGAGCAATATTACGGAATGCAGCTTTTTCCCGTGGATATGGATGATTCGGACTTGGGACGTTTCGGCCTCGGGACGTTTTGGTTCAAGACGTTTCGGTTCAAGACATTTCGGCCTTCATATATTGAACTAAATAGAATAAGAACTTGGGGTTTCATGTTTTTAGTGGGCCGAAACGTTCAGGACAAAACGTCTCGGGTCGGAACGTCCCAAGACTGAATCACAGTAAAACTTCTTCCCAGATAAGCTCATCAAGGGAGGCAACAGATTTACATCCAAAACACGTGGTGGGGCAACCCGTGACAAATGCTATTTTCGAATACGACAATGAAATACCAAGACCTTTTTCTGATATGATATTATTCACTGTCCAATGGATTGTAGATAAGTAATTTTAAACTGATTGACTATTTCAGACAAACCTGTTCAAAAACGAAGCCAATTACTCAAGGTATTTCCTGTAATCAGTGAAATGTAGGCGCGTTGGCTGCCTGTTTTGTCATTCTCACAGAAAACACAACCCATTTTTACGTCAACGATGTGTGATTGACAACTTGTCATACATCATTCTGGAGTGATCTGGACATGCTGCAGTGACCCCTTTACATCCAGAATGTGGCGTGCATTGACGACACTGTCATTTCCTGACAAAGCTTGACATTTTAGACGTTGTTAGTGCAAACAGAACAATGAAAACATCTCTTCCCGACATTTTAGGAAAAAAAACGAAACCGTACTCATTTATCAGTTACACAGTTTTGGTTTTGGTTTTAAAGCAAAACCGAAACAGACTTATAAAACCGGTAAACCGTACAACACTAACAAACACAGATTATAACATCTATTAGAGTTTTGTTTAGGTGGGATTTTGATGCTCTGTTTAATTTCAAATCAGGAGGGCCATGGGAGGGAGAGGTGGGGGGGGGGGGGGGGCACTTGCCTCAAAATTATAGTTACCTTTCTTGTTTTATAAAGCATGATTGCGATGAGACATTATCCCCTGAGGGCGGTGGCAATAATGAATTATCTGCTGTTAATGACTTGTCAATTTGGTGGTTTATTCTGTTATCATTTGTAGCTTTATCTATCACACTCTGCACTGCATCTTTAACAATATCTCCTGGTGGTTTCCACAGAACAATTTCCAAGCTGGGTTTCAGCCTGCAATAAATTAAAAATATTACCTCTTAAAATTCTTGTGCTGTATCTGGTGTCCCTGGAGTTTAAAGTCACTTTTGGCATCTTGGGCTGTATCAGAATTGTAATACAAGTGTAAAGTTAGAGCAAGCCTATCATTTTTTTAGGACATTGCCCACTTTGAAGGACTCTTAACCAATGCATTGGTTATTGGGTCTATTACACAACTAAAGTAGAACTTGTCTACCTGGAGTTCTCAGGGAAGCTATATTTGTTAAATGTCAGTTTATAAATGTAGTGTACAGTGGAATCTTGTTAACTGTCAGAAAAAATAATTATCTGCATATGTATGTCAAAATACTGAAATTTTAAAAAGCAAACAAGAATTAATTGGTTCAATTCCTAGTTGCAATATGGGAAAACTTTGCAGATTGAAATTTTGATATTTTAACATCAGCATTCAAAGGTTAACAGTGATGTTCAGCCAGATCAAATTAAAAAACTGTGGTGATAAAGTGAGTATTTAATCAATTATTTCCATTGCCAGTGCTCATTCCAATCAGGGTGTCACCATTTATGTTCATTCCAATGAGTTTCATAAGTTATGCTCATTATAATGGAGAGTCATACTCTAATGGCTATTACATCAAGTAACATGTCAAGTTCCATTGCACACTGTACTTTGGGTGTTGTTCTGTATGTTCCAGTCTGTTGATTTTCGAATTTGTTGTTACCTCACCACCTCTCACTATGCTCCTTCATTTTCATGCATGCCTGTCTGCATACTTCATCTACCCCACTGATATATACACTATTGGACTGCCAGAATGTCAGCAAAAAACATTGAAACTCATTCTGCTACCCTAAGATGGCATTGTATAAATCAATGCCACAACTCCTCCCACTGCTGAAAGGCACTGCGAATCACACATTTTCGATTTGAATCGAATCTTGAATCAAATTACATCTATAATTCAAAATCGAATTGAACCTCAAATCGAATCAGTGGCATCTTGAGGATGACCAGTGGGGGTTGGGGGTCCTATAAACCTGATTATTCAGTGTTGGCTGAGAAAATAATCCAACTACATCATCAAGGCATGCCTTCATCGAAGGCATGCCTTGATGATGTAGTTGGAATATTACCCTGTAAGGATTATAGTTCATCATCGACATTGCTTAGAAACCTTAAATTTGCATTTAACAGTGGAAGGGACTAGTGATATTGGAATTAGCATTCATGGTGGCATGAGTGCAAATGTTATTTATGTTAATCTAATGGAAGGTACACTCAGGCTTTTATTTCAACATTATGTATGTATGATTTCCATCTGAACTATACGTTTTGAGAGATAATGAAGATTACTGACACAAAGCTATATTTCTGTCAAAAAATATTTGAGGGGAAACAAATCACGCAGCTGATTTCAAATCGAAACGAATATCTATTTAAGATTTGAATTCGAATCTCGTAACATCACAGGGGCCGACATTGATGACATATGATGACGTGGCTGAGGTGACTATTACATCATGAAACATCAAACAAATACCAAGCATGAACACTAGTAACTCAGAATCAACTTTCTAATCTTGGCAGCTGCCTTTTTGTCAATAATAACTAAAATATGTTGTAAATATTCAATTTCTATTACCACAAAGAATGTGCTTATCATTAACATAATCATTTTTCACAGACATCAAAACATATTCTTAAAAAAGCAATCAGCGAGCGATTTCCAGGAGTTGGAAATTTGAAAACCTTCAAGAATTCTTTTTTTGTTGAGCCTTGTTTATTTACAGTAACATTTAACCACCCCCCCCCCCCCCCCCCCCACACCATCACCCCTGGTAGTGGGTGAGACACTTTTCTATATGTGACCAATGACTTCTAGAACAGCAAAAAAAAACCCACAAATATAAACTTACTTATTTATTTATTGGTGTTTAAGGTCACATACTTATGCACAATGGATATAAACTTACATATCATCAATAATTTTTCTAGGCAACAATGGTTTCTGACTGAAGATTTCTTTTGAAAAATTTTCATTTATGGAGAATTTCAGCTGGTTTTTCTTTTTACCAGATTTTTCATCATTCTTCTGACCATCACCTTCCATCGATACTTCTTCAATGCTGCAGAAAATGAAAACAAACAAAAATTATCATTTCATATGTCAACAATTGTGTGACCTTAAAACACTGGAAACAAACAGATCCTGCTGATTGATCAACTTCACAAAAATTATAGCCATGAACTAGTGCATGCAGAACTAATATGAGTTAGCACCAGCTGGTCTGGGCCATTGGTCGTCGTACAAAAATCTTACTTTTTTCAACAATACAGACCTGGGGATCCGTCTACACTATTTGGGAAAGGGTCTGGGACCCATGCCATTGAGAAAAGTTACTTTATGGGGGATCCAATTGGGAATTTGTTTTGAAGGGGAAAAAATATACAAAGACCAAGAAATTTTACATTCATATTGAGCAGAGAACATTAATACCATTACCTAAGCAACTCCATGTATTCTACAAGTAAGTTTTATAACAAATAATCACATGAAATCATGTTCATGCAGTCTCTGTAATCTCTGTTAAACTCTTCTTATACTATTACAAAAGAACTTGTTATTTGCCTTTGAATTAAGAGACTCTGTTCGGCAAGTAATTAAAATTTAATGTACAATTGGTGTCCTGAGCGGGGTGGTCATAAGGTTTTTTGAGGCCCTATAACTACATGGTTCAGGGCACGAGTTGTGTATTAAATTTTTGTTTAAGTGGGAACTGAGATTGGGAAATTTGGTGTTAAGAATTGCGAAAAATAATGCATATATATCAAGGGTCCCATAAACTAGAGGCTCTAAAGAACCTGTACTATTTATTGGTGTTTAAGGTCACATACTTATGCACAATGGCTAATCATGACCGTGACAGTTTTATGGGTGGAGGAAGCCGGGGTACCCGGAGAGAACCACTGAGCAAAGATGAGCAGCTGCCAGCTCCCCAACATCATAACTCCGCACTGCGTTACAGGCAGGGTACGATTGGTTGAAGACATGTGCACCATCAACATGCAGTACGCCTTAGTACACGGCATCATCGTGCCCCCATGTGGACAATCGGGGTTCAGTGCCTTGCCCAAGGACACAATGCGGGAGTCTGAATCAATCGCTCATACGGTCATCCATCCGAGGACTAACCAGGCTCGATGTTGCTTAACTTCGGTGATCTGACGAGAACTGGTTACCGCAATGCCGCTGCACCCCTTAAAGAGCCTGTAATTGCTCACCTGGCAGAACTACATATCCCTCAGTTATTCAAATCAAAATGATCATTGTTTTCAGAGATCTTTACATACATTATTTCTGCCATGGTAATAAGCTGCAATTGTGGCCATGTTTGCAACACGATCAACATTACATGAGGATCGTTGGTAGAGGGTGTCCGAGTCATTAATCATGTGAAGTTTCAAAACATTTGGCCTTGTGGTTTCAAAGAAGATTTTTGAAAATCCACCAACCAATATCAAAGAATGCCTCTGGTAGCCATGTTTGTCACCCAACAGGAACAAAATGAGGATCATTTGTAGAGGACCTCCCATAGTCCATTCCTGTCAAGTTTGGTTTACACCGGCTCTGCGGTTCCAGAGAAGAAGATGAAAATGTGAAAAGTTTATGGACAACAGACGACGGACGCCAAGTGATGACAATAGCTCACATGGCCCTTTGGGCCAGGTGAGCTAAAAACCCTGTAGACACCCAAAAGAATCCTGTAGCCAGGGGTCCTGCATCCACAAGCAAAATTTTATTTAATGATTTTCAGGTACTATTCTGATAATTTTCAAGCAGATTTTGGAACTTTGCTAGGAATTATTTCAATCATTTCTAAGATTTCCATAGAAACCAACCAATTATCAACCAGAAGGCACATGATCGATATGCAATGAGATGCCTCTTTGACGCTTGATGTTTGACCTCCAAAAACAATAGGTGTTACCAAGTACCATTTCTGTATCAAGTTTGATAATCAAACATGTGACCATTTTTATGAAGTATGAATGGACATACATGCACACAAACAGATGCTACTGAATGCCTAATCCCCCGATCCATGTACACCACTCAACCACCAACAGATCCTGACAGTTCCGTTTGGCACAAATCACCGACAGACCCTGATCACAGACCTACGGACCTCTGACTGATGGACACAGCTAATAAAAACTAATTGTCATATATTGAACAGTCTAACACAACTCTGCATTTTTGAAAATTTATTTTATTGTTGAACTGAGGCACACCTGTACATATTTTAGCTCCACAAAAAACATCAATCCACGGATCCAGGCTTCGATATGCCTCTCCATCATAATGCTGATTCTAGTTTCTTTCTGCAAGACATGTCTGCAGAGAAAAAATGTTTTCAGTGAGTTCAAAAGAAAAAAACACTTCATTACTTCAAGAAGTCATGTTGCAAACATCTGTTGAAAATGCATGTGGCATGGAACTGGGAATGTCAAGACTTATCCCATCTAGTCCATCACTGCATACTTCAATCGTTCTGACAAACACTCACATCTCACCAACATCTATCAGTCTGGTGATTTTTTAAGGACAGTAATAGTTCCTTTTTTTTCAATTTGTCTGGATCGGAAGCCAATTAAGCTACATGCTGATCTTAATTTTAAACACAATTCATTTATATGAGGAGGGTTGCTCAGATGAATCATATAGTGTTGAAATGATTAGCTGACTCATCATTTCCAAGTGATATTTCTCCAACGTTAACTCTGGATATCCCCGTCAACTAGTTGGATTATAGTGTATTTTCAATGAGATCATTACAATGTAACTACACTTTGAATGTTTGAATCAGCAGTGTTAAAAGCACATTACCTAACGCTATTTAAAATGAAAGTCTCAATGATACTGCAGCTTAAATAGCCTCTGTGTAGTGTTTGATGAAAAGGATAATGTTCAATGTTTATGAAAGGATTATGAAATAAGACAAGACTTGTGATAATTGAGAATATGTTAATTTCTGTTCCCTATATGCTATGTTTTCAATATGAACAAGGGCAACGCCCCCGGTCCCCGACCAAGATGGCAAATTCAAGGGAGCTGTTAGGATGCAATTTGTTCGCAGAGCATGGCCATTTTTTAACTTGACCTGTATTTCCAACCAATTAAACCACATACTTATTTTCGTTTCAATCAAATGATCCAAAGTAAAGTTATCATCCGGACAACACAAAACCGTATTTTCTAAGTCGAAAAAGGGGAATAAATCCAGTTAAAATCAGTGGAGCATGCCCATTTTCGAACTTCACCTGCATTTCCACCCAAATAAGCGGCATACTAAATTTCATTTCAATCAAATGATCCTAACTAAAGTTATCATACGGACAACACAAAAACTGTATTTTTTAAGTCGAAAAAGGGGAATAAATCCAGTAGAAATCAGTGGAGTGTGCCCATTTTCGAACTTGACCTGCATTTCCACCCAAGTAAGACACATACCAAATTTAGTTTCAGTAAAATCATCCAAACTAAAGTTATCATCCGGACAAGGGTGTGACGGATGCACGCACGGACAGACAGATGGACTGACACTGCTGATTACAATAGTCCCCCGAAGGGTCGGGGGACAATAATTGAGGTGTAGACTGTACAAAAGAACTGAGGCCTGGGTTAATGTGGCCCTCACAGTTAATGTGTGTCAACCAAAGTTACAGTAAAATAATTCCAAAATGAGTTACCCTACCAAGTTACAATGAAATCCCTTCATAAAATGACCCCTAGACAGTGCTAAAGGAATCTAGGTCATGTGCCCAAGCGGCGGTAACGGTGCGGCGGTAACAGCTGACTGATCGTGACCAAAATAGGACAGTCTCATCTAGACATCATATCGAGTTATACTACAAAGTTACAATGAAATTGCTTCATAAATATGAACCGTAGACTGTGCTAAACAAATCTTGGTCATATGTCCATGCAGCTGTCATGGTTGAATGATCATGACCAAATTAGAATGTTCTTATCTAGACATTATCCTACCAATTTACAATGAAATCCCTTCATAATAAATTCAACCTGTAGACTGTGCTAAAGGAATTTACGTAATGCGCCCTTGTGCGTGTCACAGTTGACTGAACCCGACCAAAATAGGTTGTTCTCATCGAATAATTATACAGAGTCATCCTACCAAGTTACAAAGAGACCGACGGCGTACGTCGATCAGTAGCTGGACCTGGGTCACGATGAGAAGACACCGGAGGATTGTCCCAAGAATGACAGGAACCCGCCATTGGCCTCTGTGCGGCAGAAGGCCCCAACTGCCCATCCTCTGAGACCGACGACAAGCATCGATCGACAGCCAGACTCGGAACACAGTGAGGAATCACCGGAGGAAGGTTCCAAGAGTGACAGCTAACCGGGGCTGTCACTGACCTCTGCCAAACAGTAGGCCCTGGATGCCAATGTCACAGCCCCATCCTGCTAGTCGGCACACTAGCAGGGTAAGGAGGAACAATAAACGATTCGCTCGAGGGGCGAGGAATCGCTGCCGATGTGACCGAACGGCTCAACCGACTAGGAGCAAATCTAGCCAGATGAGACAGAGCAGACAGCAAACCCGCACAGCTTATCTGTGAAGCCAGGGGAGGCTGAGCTCATAAACACACCAGCAGGTACAGTCTCGGACCCCCGAGACTGTATACCATCCCCAGAAGAGATAGAAGAGCCACCATCATACAGAATAGGATCTGTAGTAACAACTTCCTCAGCAACTGTCGACGGCGTAGGAGGCAAATCGGAAAGTGTCACCGAGCTGACCTCGGAGAAGCTCTCCACGAAAACAGATGCCTCAAGAGTGACATCAGAAGACAAAGAGACCACGGTCTCCACGTCAGGTATCACCACACTAGCACTATCAACAGTTGCAGAGGAACTAGCCACAGAAAAAGAGAGATCAGCATCCTGTGTGACAGAGTCATCACATGCACTCACAGAAAAGTCTGATAAGGCACGGCTTCCCTTACCCCGAGAACGAGGGGTTCTAGCTCTAGACAGAACCGCCTTGTTTACAGAAGCCCAGAATTTTGAGGACCAGACCCCACAAATACTACATGATTGGGCCTGAGTACAATTGTTGCAAGTGACTCATGTGGAATGAGAGTCGTCCACATGTTTCACCTACAAGCAAAAGGAACAAGGAATAGTCTTAGGCATAATAAGATAAATGAAATCAAGCTTCCCGCCGAAGGAAAACAGAACAATGGTTGTGTTCACACGCAGGGGAAAAACATGACTATGTGTGAAAAAGCAAGCAAAAAATATCATCAAATAGCGAATAATTTAGAAGCTTGAAAAGGATACAATCCACTTGCACATAATCAGATTAAGATAGCGCATACAAATAAGTTGTTCACGAAGATTACAGCTAAATAATAGCATGGGTCACAAAATATCCAGTACAATGGCGGAAATAAAAGGAATTGACGTCATGGTTGTTGCGCATGTGCACGGTAAACACAAGAGGTGTGCAGAGAGAGTACCTGTAATTTCGAGCGCCGGTCTCACTCAACCATTTTTTCGATCTTTTTCATGTTTTTGCACTCTATTACTTTTCCAACTTGTTTGGAAAAGTTTCATAAAGCTTGAGTTAGTTCCGAAGTAGGGCTTGCACTTATGTTACAGCCAATTGTAAACATTTGTGAGTAGGTTGAAAAGAAATTAAAAACTAATGGGACAATTTAAAGCTACATATTGCCCATTGAGTGGTGAATGGCGCCATCAGCAATGCTTTATGGCACTGTGTTCCACTCAAAGGACAATGTACACTGTTTAGTTAATCTGGTGATTTGTAGGTTAAAGGGTTAAAACACATTAAAATTTAGTAAATGTTAAAGCTTGATTGTTTAGAACCAATGAAGGCCCCTTCAACATACCTTTGCTCCAGTTTTTTGAAATTCTTCCATCTGTCTTTCATATTCTGGGTGCAGTATGGTCGATTAAGTTCATCTGTTGGTCCATCACATCGACCATGACAGGAGAAATCATTAGGGTTCTTATCTGCTATAAACAAATCTTTCATTCGTTTAGTCATCTTTTCCTCACTGATATAGACTTTGTTTGATGGAATATCTCCTCTGAAAATCACATCAAGCCAATAAACTTTTCTTCAATAAACTTTGAAAATGACAGTGCGAATGTGTTGCAAAATATGAAAATCTTCATATTAATGAGAGGTTATTTATTAATATTCAAAACACTTTCAAACCTGATTAATTAAAGTTATACTATAAATATTGACATTTCAGGTAAAATGCCGTAACTGAGGGGCAACAACTCTTTTCTTTTTTTTTCAATGTACCAAGCTGCTTTTTGAACTTGCCAAGGACATTATTAATATGTAAAGTGGCTACTAAATACAATTTCATTGATATTTGAAAATGGTCTTATTGCATATATAATGAAAGAGTCAATGACTCTGTAGCTCAACTTGGATATGACAGGAATTAGTACTTGCTGTGACCAAGACAACTGAATAATGAATATGACAGGAATTAGTATTTGTTTTGGCCCAGTCAACAATAATAAAAGAATTACAAGGTGACTGTAATGGACTACAGATTAAGACCAATCATTGTAGATTATTATTTTTGTGTGGAAATTTTCAGTCCCAAACAAAATATTTTCAGACTAAAATTTTTTCTTCTTCTTCTTAAAATTGACCAAAATGCATCAAAACACAAAAAACTAATTTCCGGATTTTGGTCCAAAATTTTCTAAGTCCCACCCGGACCCCATATTTTCAGTGTAAAAAAAAAATTTTTTTCTTGTCTTAAAATTGACCAAAACGCATAAAAAACCAAAAAACTAATTTCCGGATTTTGGTCCAAAATTTTCTAAGTCCCACCCGGACCCCTAATTTGCATAATTTATTCACGAGAAAAACTCTGTATTATATGTAATGTATCCCATGGTACTAAACATTCATACAAAAATTTATTCAAATCAGATCTTTCATTTGGAAGTTCTGCGCAAAAATCTGATTGCACTTAATTTTGAACAAAATGGCTGCTAGTGGCCATCTTGAATTTCAGACTGGACCCCAAAACACTCCTTCTCGTCCCACAGTGATAACAAAGGTACCCAAGAAGTTTTGTGAACATCGGTTAATAAATACGGCCTCTAGCCCGAGCCGTATTGGGATTTGCACTCACAGTGCTGAAAGTAACACTAAATAAATCAAAGTTAGCCTAATTTGCATAATTTACGCACAAGAAAAAAACCTGTAATATATGTAATGTATCCCATGGTACTAAACATTCATACAAAAAATTATTCAAATCAGAGCTTTCATATGGAAGTTCTGTACAAAAAACAGATTTCGGCATCGTCGGTACAAAATGGCTGCTGGCAGCCATCTGGAATTTGGGACTGCACCCAAAAACACTCGTTCTCGTCCCACGGTCATAACAAAGGTACCCAAGAAGTTTCGTAAAGATTGGTTCATAAATACAGCCTCTAGCCCGAGCCATAGCAGCTTGGCACTTACAGCTCTGAAAGTAACACTAAATAAATCAAAGTTAGTCTAATTTGCATAATTTACGCATGAGAAAAAAACCCGTATTATATGTGATGTATCCCATTGTACTATACATTTATACAAAACCTTATTCAAATCAGAACTTTCATACAGAAGTTCTGTACAAAAAACTTATTTTTGCATCATCGGTACAAAATGGCCACTGGCAGCCATCTTGAATTTCGGACCACACCCAAAAACACTCGTTCCCATCCCAGGGTCATAACAAAGGTACCCAAGAAGTTTCGTAAAGATTGGTTCATAAATACGGCCTCTAGCCCGAGCCATAGCAGCTTGGCACTTACAGCTCTGAAAGTAACACTAAATAAATCAAAGTCAGTCTAATTTGCATAATTTACGCACGAGAAAAAAACCTGTATTATATGTGATGTATCCCATGGTACTAAACATTTATACAAAACTTTATTCAAATCAGAACTTTCATACAGAAGTTCTGTACAAAAAACTGATTTTTGCATCATCGGTACAAAATGGCCGGCAGCCATCTTGAATTTCGGACCACACCTAAAAACACTCGTTCCCGTCCCAGGGTCATAACAAAGGTACACAAGAAGTTTCGTAAAGATCGGTTCATAAATACGACCTGTAGCCCGAGCCATAGCCAATTGTTGACGTACGGACAGACAGACAGACAGACGACGGGCCATGACAATAGCTCAAATTTGACTTCATCAAAGTTGAGCTAAAAACCTGATGAATACTCAAATGGACATACAGGCAAAGATGGAATCATTCTATACCTAATGGTAAGGCTATATCTGGCCAATGTTATTCAAACAAACTGCCACCGACAGTGACGTTTTTTTATTTTCTCATTTTTTGCTCACCCCCCCCCCCCCCCCCACGACCCCACCAAAAAAGCTTAAAAGCACTAAACAGACCATGTCTGTTGTGCTAGTTCCAATGAGGGGTCGTAAGCTATGATTTTTAGGCAACCGTCAGTTAACCCTTAATGACTTGGGATATTTTCTAATAGAGTTTTACTACACTCTGACACTTTATTTCCGGTAATTTTGCAGTTGGTCCTAGGCAAGTCTTGGCTGCCTTTAAAGGCAACCAAGACTTGCCTAGAAACAACTGCAAAGATACTTAGAATGTAACTTGTTTACCCAAAAATGACATGTTGGTGCACCTGCTCTGTTGCAGTAAAAGTGTTTAAATCTAGACTTATGCTGTGAGGGTTAATCAAGAACTATTTTTTCAAATGTCATCATCTAGTTCTATTATGTGAAGAGCTTAATGGATGGAACTCTATACTATATCACTTTTCAGTATCAGAGAAATAACCCCATTAGATTGTCACAACCTCCAATTCTGTGCAACATGCAGATATGTAAATAATAATGATGATCAAATATGTGGAGTTTTAAATGTCTCGGTGAATAAAATATGTCAGGACCCATTTCTCAATGACTATCTATTTATTGGTGTTTCAGGTCACATATTTCTGTACAATAGTTAACTGTGACCACAACATGAAGGTAAAGTCATGTTTACTCAATCATTAATGCCCATGTTGCTCATTTTAAAGGACTTCAACTCCAAGCATTGGTGACTGGGCCCTATTTACCAGTAAAACAGAGCTTGTTTACCACAGAAAATAGGCGCTGCTTTACTTCCTGAGGTTGCAAGGGGATTCTCATTGACAAACCTTCATATTCTTTAGAGATGTCACTATTTGTTAATTAATTGACTGATCATCAATTTTTGTCTCCAATGATGATTATTTTGTTTAGTCAGTGATCGAGAAATCTTGAAGGATAACTTGATGATAGAACTACTCAAGTGATGAAAATAATCCCAACTTGGTACATGCTCATTCACTTGCTAGCTATGAATATCATTTTGTCATTGGGAGGAAAGAGTCCATATCTAATGGGGGAATGTGGCTTCAGTATTGTCAATAGTCAGGGAAATTCTATTGGACAGAGACTCAGGTAAAGGGTGTTGAGCTCTATCAAGATCAATTGATTCTACCATCATGGTAGGACATCAGAATAAAATAAACATGCCAATAGCTATGTTTGACAACAGACCACAGTTACCATGAGGTGGCTGATGCACATTGCACTACCATTACATATTCTCATAACAAATCCTATTTTGAGTATTTTCAATCTTGATTTAAGGCATTTTATTTTCAAGTTGTGTGTGCTTGGTGGGTATTTAAACATGCATTGATATGTCCCATAACTGTCAATTACTGTTTATTTATAATTTTATTCATTCACATCCCATATGAATTGTTTATTGAAAGTGATATCTCAGTTCTCATTGTCATGACAATGTATCATTGTAACATTATGGACTGAATGTAGTTTTACATTTCTGGCATTAATTGCTGCCATTAAATATATTTCAACCAGTATGATTATCAACCAATCATTCATTATTAACGGTGACTGGACGAAAGGCAAATCTCATAATCGTGACGGTAAGCAGCAAACATTATTTTTACATTCACATTTGTTTTGCCACAATTTACCAGAGAATAAACTGAAACCAGAAGCTAAAGTGAGCCTAAAATTCTCATCTGGAACAAGTTGTCTACAAGGAATAAGGGTATAAGTGCTGAGGGATGAGAAAGACATATGCCAAAAGGAAGTCTCACCTTGTACACATGTGCAAACTGCAATTAGTGTCACCCAAAATGCTCTGAAAATTGATGTCCATGTTTACACCCCAACTCCTAACACCTATTCTATGTTAGGATTGAGATTATGCTGACAAACGACAAAGGGGCTTTCCTCCGAAATGACCATGTATGTTAGTAAAAATCAATGTTTTTCTAATTTTGTGCTTTGAATTTTATTTGCATACATTTAAAAAAGTACACACTTTATACAAATGTTCTGAATTTATCCAATAAAATTTTTTGAGTAGGCAGGATTTTTTAGGGTAATGAAACTTTTTATTTATTCAAGAAAGTGTGCATGAAGTAGCATCTTCTTGTTAGGTTAGGAAAAGGGTTAATGCAAGTTTGTCAAAAAACTAGTTGGTATTGGACATAATTTTCTGTGTTGAACCATGGATTCTAAGTGAATGCAATGTTGTTCCAACTATGCATCAAGAATAAATCTAATATTTTTCAAGGATAATATT
Organism: Pictodentalium vernedei; assembly: GCA_031216915.1. Taxonomy (NCBI): domain Eukaryota; kingdom Metazoa; phylum Mollusca; class Scaphopoda; order Dentaliida; family Dentaliidae; genus Pictodentalium; species Pictodentalium vernedei. Next base: position 332,105,926 of record CM062294.1, read on the forward strand.
ACACTGAGATCTTCTGTTGTGAGGTATCAAAAAATAGGCCGATGAAATCGTCAGATGTGTACCCATATGCGCAAATAGTAGAAAGCTGTATGACGGAGGGCCACCCTGGATGCCGACATTATGTACACCATACATGGTATGGGTACATATAGAAATTGATTGGAGGAGTGCCTAATTTGATGGATAAAGGGTTAATATCTCTTGATCAAATTATTAGATTTACATAAAAAACTATACAGCACAGCACATCAGTAACCTGAATACATATATAAAGTAACCTGATAATCGGATTAATATTTATTGAGTTATCGCATGTCAAATGGATTGGAGGAGTTCTCAATTTGAAGGATAAAGGGTTAATATCTTGAGATCAAAATAACAGATTTACACCAAAAACTATACAGCTCGGAACATCAGTAACCTGAAGATATATCTAAAGTAACATGACAATTGGATTAATATTTTTTGAGCTATCTCAAGCCAAATGGATAGGAAGAATTCTCAATTTGAAGGATAAAGAGTTAATATCTCAGGATCAAATTATCAGATTTAAACCAAAAACTATACAGCTCGGCACATCAGTAACCTGAAAACACATATAAATTTTGCCCTCCAATCCACAAAATTTGCCAGCAAAACCGAAAATTAGAAGTCCTATCAGGCCCTCCATACATTTACTCTCCACCCATGCGCAGATGCCAGGAAGTCACCGAAACTGGCGCCAACATCATTCTTTGTAAAAAGATTATAATATAATAATTCAGCGGGGAGGTATGAGTGCCCAGTACTGCCCACTCATGGGAGGGCCATTCTTGACTGGGCCATTGGTAAGTATAAAAAATATATAAATTACTTTAAATTTTTTCATATTTTTATATTGTATACCAATGGCCCAGACTAAGCTGAATCGTAAAAAGGTGGAGGGCCGAGAACTTCCGAAATAGTAGATCAACATAGATCAAATCCTTCAATCCATGATGAAGAAAATTAGAATAATTAGAATTTACATGTATGTCTTTTTATACCATAATAGAGGAGACATATCCTAATATGGATCCCAATTATGTACATCATAAATCTGAGCATGAAATCATGCTAATTAGGATGTAACAAGTTCACAAATTTTTAAGGCTAGTCGGGACTAAGCCCCAAAAATTAGGATGGCATATTTGAGAATGAGAGAAAATTGCCCATAAACCTACGCCATACAATAATACTACAGCTGAATGCCGAATATAGTACGGACAAAACAGCTTCCTTCATAGTTAGATACTCAATATTTATTTATTTATTTATTGGTGGTTAAGGTCACATATTTATGCACAATGGCTAATCATGACCGTGACAGTTTTACGGGTGGAGGAAGCCGGAGTACCCGGAGAGAACCACCAAACAACAGCAAGCGACTGTCAGCTCCCCAACATACTAACTCCACACAAGCAGGGTTAGCATTGGTTGAAGACAAGTGCACCATCACGTGCAGTACGCCTTAGTACACAATGCCATCGTGTCCCCACGCGGGCAATGGAGATGAAGTGTCTTGCCCAAGGACACAACACGGTTGCCGCAGGTGGGATTCGAACCGAGGACCTCTCGGCTTGCAGCCTGCATCTCTACCTACTGAGCCACCGCGTTCGCTACATAAAAAAAAGGGTGGGGGGGGAGGGTCATTTTTTCCACTTCTCTGGCCCAATAAGCCAGAGAAGTGGAAAAAATGTCCCCCCCACCCCTTTTTTGAGCATATCTTCAAAAGAAAGATGGGAGAGCTCATGAATCAATAAGAGGTACCAGGAAACAGTATAAATAAATATCGATAAGGCACTCAGGAATTAATTCATGAATAATAAATGGTGCTTAATGCCACTTCAGAAGCAAAGGCTATAGCGACAATTTTGGTAAATAACATTATCCGCTACAAAATATGCACTGCAAACGGCATATACAGGTACGACGAAATAAGTGAAATAATAATATAACATACACATATTAAAACAAGATATGAACAATCTCTGCAGAGAAAACACACTTCAAAGATCATTCACAGGCGGCCTCTGTACAATTAAATCTGGTAAGAACACTCTCCAATGTGTATTATTTGGTATCTATAACTATAAACACGTGAGAATATGCGATTTGAGAACCAACAAAATAGAGACCAGGATCTAGTAATGGAGGTAGGTATGATTAACAGGCTCCAACACAGACCGCCCCTGAAATATATAATAATTTCAAGGTCCACCAAAGCCATAGCGTAATAAAATATTGCGCGAGTGCATTAAAATCCAGCCTGTAATCATCTAAAAAACCACTAAGTGGTTATGCAGTCACCCATGAACTCAAATAGCAGCAATTATGATGATTTAATAAGCGCTTGTATATCAGAAATCAGAAAATAAACACCGGAAACTAATGCAACAAAACTGCGTATATGCCTATGAGGGCGCCATCCAACATGACCCAAACGCATAGTATGTGTGTATTAAGATATATATATATGCGACAGTGTGTGAGTGTGTGTGGGGGGGGGGGGGGGGAATATTCGAATTCATGTCGAAACATCCTCACCCACATTACTTAATCATTGCTGGTCCAGACAGCAAAAATATAGTAACCGCAAAGCTCCCTCATGTCTGACATACTCCGTTATGCCACTGAGAGCGGAGAGTGACATGAAGAACAAAACGTTCCCTGAAGAAGAAGACCCTCTCGTGGGAGACGCTTCTGGCAAATGTTCAATAACAGACACTTAACCTCAATGTTATCAATAGAAACAATTGAATTGAAGGATACACATATCCTATCATTCTTTCCCATAAGTACAGCTGAACGTCAATTGTATGCGCTCAAATGCCTAATACTGGCGACACAAATGATGGAAACTATTATTCCTGTGCACCGCAAACTTAACTATCCTGAAGTGATCCTACATAAGATCATGTAATAGCCATACAGTTCGAATAAGCCCAAGATGCTGCCAGCGCTTTTACTTCATGCGCTGAAATCTTAAGCACTGACTGCTGATTGGAAGATAAATTTTCCTAAGCAGTACGAATAGCTAATTGAATCCATCTAGCAATAGAATGAACCGAAATGTCCCTTCAATTGGATAAAATTAACTACCACACTATCAGTATATTCAATGTTACTTACAACCGTCGTTCCTTAAATAATAGGAAACTACCTAGCATTGTCAATGTAAACAACTCCACACCGAAAACAAGACCCCAGGCAACACAGCCCGAAGTCAGTAACAGAAAACAAGACTATCCGATGTAAAGCAAGATCTTCATCAGAAGAAAAAAACGATACATCGGATGTATGATGCATGACCAAAACACCTAAACACCCCAAGGGTAAAGACGTAACCATAGGGATGTACAGAATAATTTTCTGTATAATACGTTAAACTCCCAAGAAATTTTATAAAAAAATTTCAATAAAACAAGCCAAAAAGCTTGGGAGCTTAACTGGGGGGATCAAGGGAAGGTAGGGAAAGAATACTAAACAAACAGTGGACAGATCATTATCAATCAATGATGACGTCAGGCCCATGTCCCGAAATTGGGGTACTAATTTTAATAATTATTATAAAATTACAGCCCTGAACGTTTCAAACCACCGTTTCTTCCTTCCTTCAACCCGTTGTGTCCTTGGATCGACCAAAATAACCATTGATTTGTGTCTGGTATCATCAAAACTGAGATTTAAAAGCACAGATGTCAGTTTGTTGTTATATGACTAAAGGGCCAAACAAAGAATGATGTTGGCGCCAGTTTCGGTGACTTCCTGGTGTCTGCGTATGTGCAGAGAGTAAATGTATGGAGGGCCAGATAGGACTTCTAATTTTTGGTTTTGCATGCAAATTTTGGGGATTGGGGGGCAAAATTTGTGTTTGGTCCTAGATATTTTTGAGTTAGCACCAGCTGAGTCTGGGCCATTGGTATACAGTATAAAAATATAGAAATTTCTAATAATTTCTGTATTTATAATAACCACTGACCCAGACCAATTCAGGCCAAACACCTAATTTAGAACCCCCACCCCAAAAATTAAAGTAGCAAAAAATCTGGAGTCCTGTATGGCCCTCCATTCATAGTGTCTGCACATGCACAGAGCCAAGGAAGTGTCTCCCATACCTGTTCTTGTGTGATGCCTGCTGAGTGTAAATAGCTCTATGCAGGGAGGTCATTTCCTGTCTGGGCCAGAGGTAGGTATGATAAATACAGAAATTATTAGAAATTTCCATTATTTATCCACCATATGAGTGGCCCAGACATGGTGAATAAATAATAAGAATAGGGATGGGTGTGGGTGGGGGTGGGGGCATCACAGGTACAAGCAAACTTACAGAGTTACTCCAGGATAATTGAGTCACTAAGAGAATTTAGGGAACACCAAAATGAATTCTACCTCCAAGAATAATGGATAACCATTTCTTGACAGAAGTGGAATTACATGAGAATCCTAGTCTGGAGTATATCAATAACCTAGTAATGACCAAACATTACCCAAAATGCTATAATTGTATTAAAAGTAAATAGGATGTACATGCGGCTAAAGTTAATTAAGATGATCTATATTAAGATTATTATCAATGAGCTATTATTGGATGAACTCATAATTAATAAAACTTAAAACACAGATGAATATCCTCACATAACTATAGGTCGTTGAACTAACACAGGAGAAAAATTCCTATAACCTATATCCAGCAAGGGTAAATAGGCTCACTCCACTTCTCCCCTACCTCAAATTTTGTGAGATAACATTGCATGCATATAAGAGGAGAATTAGGTGACAGAACATGTACTAGACGGACGTAGCGAGAAGTACATGAATGTTGAACATTCTGTGGTATGAATGAATGAATGAATGATTTATTTCGTAGTACAACATGCTACAAATACAAACAAGGTCAACAACATTCATTAATCTCAAATACATGATTGCACTAATGGGAGATGGCGTAGCCACTAGGTCTGTCTTCCCACCATCCACAAAAAACAAGAGGCCCCAAGGAGCCTTAATCTCTCACCGGCAAAAGTAGTGGTTCATCAACACTACAAAGGAATGAAGTCATAAGAGACAAATTTTATGGAACTAGGGCCATGGCTTGAATAAACTTGAATCTTACCCCCCTAAGGGTGTTGCATACCAAATATCAAAAGCATTCATCTGCTGGATCTGAAGAAGAAGACTTTTAAAGAAAATTCCTCATTTTGAACTAAGTTATCCCACAGAGAACCCAAATATGAACCTAGGGACTTGGCTTGAAGAAACTGAATCTCACCCCCCTAAGGATGCTGCATGCCAAATATCAAAACATTCCGACTACTGAATCTGAAGAAGAAGATTTTTAATGAAAAATTCCTCAAATTGACGAAGTTATAATTCGGGCTCCCACAGTGGGAGCCCAAATATGGACCCAGGGACTTGGCTTTAACAAAGTTGAATCTCACACCCTAGGGATGCTACACACCACATATCAAAACATTCCAACTGCTGGATCAGAAGAAGAAGATTTTTTAAGAAAATTCCTCATTTCGAACTAACAATTCAAACTCCCACAGTGAGCCCAAATATGGACCTAGGGACATGGCTTGAACAAACATGAATCTCACCCCCCTAAGGATGCTGCATACCAAATATCAAAACCTTCCGACTGCTGGATTTGATTTCCTCATTTTGAACCAAATTATCATTCGGGCTCCCACAGTGAGCCCAAATGTGGACCTAGAGACATGGCTTGAACAAACTTGAATCTCACCCCCCTAAGGATGCTGCATACCAAATATCAAAACATTCCGACTGCTGGATCTGAAGAAGAAGATTTTTGAAGAAAATTCCTCATTTTGAACTAAGTTATAATTCCGGTTACCACAGTGAGCCCAAATATGAACCCAGGAACTTGGCTTGAACAAACTTGAATCTCACCCCCCTAAGCAAGCTGCATACCCAATATCAAAAGATTCTGCTTGCTGGATCTTGAGAAGAAGATTTTTTGCCTGAAATGCACTAAGTTCTAATTGGGCTCCTATACTGAGCCCAAATATGAACCCAGGGGGCCAATTTGAACAAACTTGAATCAGATCCACCCCACAATGTTGCTTACCAAATATCAAAAGATTCTGCCTGCTGGATCTGGAGAAGAAGATTTTTTAAGAAATTTGCCTGAAATATACTAAGTTCGAATTCAAGCTTTTATAGTGAGCCCAAATATGAATCCAGGGGGCTGATTTTGAACAAACTTGAATCAGATCCACCCCACAATGTTGCATACCCAATATCAAAAGATTCTACCTGCTGGATCTTGAGAAGAAGATTTATTAAGAAATTTGCCTGAAATGCACTAAGTTTGAATTCGGGCTTCTATACTGAGCCCAAATGTGAATCCAGGGAGCCGATTTGAACAAACTTGAATCAGATCCACCCCACAATGTTGCATACCAAATATCAAAAGATTCTGCCTGTTGGATCTGGAGAAGAAGATTTTAGAAATTTGCCTGAAATGCACTAAGTTCGAATTTGGGCTTCTATAGTGAGCCCAAATATGAATCCAGGGGGCCGATTTGAACAAACTTGAATCAGACCCATACCAAGATGCTGCATACCAAGTATCAAAAGATTCTGCCCACTGGTTCTAGAGAAAATTCTTTAATAATTTTTCTATAATTCATACGGTGCTATCAGAGTTATGCCCCATACAGAGCCCCTAAGGGACGTGGCCATTTCATTTGAACAAACTTGAATTGACATATGGTAAAGAACATCCATACCAAGTTTCGAGCAAATCGACCTAGCGGTTCAGAGGAGAAGTCATTTGAAAAATGTTCACGACGCCGGACAGACAACGACGATGGACGGCAAGTGATAAGTTTAGCACCCTTCGGTGAGCTAAAAAATAAACAAACAAATTATATATGAAATGTGATACAATCCCGACAACAGCATATTTGTAGTTGAAAACAGAAAATTTTCAATGAAAATTTTGAATTATTCCATTTTAGTAAAATATTGTTCATCGTTTTTAGAAAAGAACTTTTTTGGGTCCAGTTGAGATAACAGAGTTAAGACATACAGTCGGAAAAAGGAGGATTATTACAGCTGACGTGATGAGGTATAAATTGAAGAATTGCTCCGTTAAAGACTTTTTGAATAGTGATCAGGAATAGTTTTGAACCAATGGTTCTATTGTATTCCACATCCTAGGAAAAGCATGGATTGGGAAATTTGCAGAAAATTGAGTTCTTGGTTTCAGTGTGTGTAATTTCCCTGATTGTCTGGTGTCCATCCCTGAGGGGTTTTGGTATATTCTGAAAGCCTTCTCAAAGCTTTCCGGGAGCATGCTGTTGTACCAATCATGCATAAACAAAGAGACCTGAAGTTTGTTTTGGTCTGTGAATTTTAAGATACGCAGCTCACTAAATAATGGATCAGTATGAGCATTGTAATTCTTGCTAGCTATAATTCGGATGGCTTTCTTTTGCAATTTAATGATCGATCGAGTTGATGACGAGTGACATCAGATGTGGATAGCATGTGACTATGGATCAAAGAGTAATATAATATTTTCAAGCATTCTTTTAGTAGAATCTTCTTCACTTTGTTTATGGCATAAGTTGCCCTGGAAATTTTGGAGCAGATTACTGAGATATGCTTCTTAAAATTCAAATTTTCATCCACATGGATTCCCAGGAATTTTACAGATTTTTCCTCTTGATTGTTAGCAATGAGTGAGATAATTGAATTGTTAAGCATAACTCTTCAATTGTGTAAAAGGCATTCTGAGGGTGAAAAATAATAAATTTTGTCTTGCTCTCATTTAGTGTGAGTTTATTAGCTGTGCACCAATAGTATATGTTATTGAGTTTGTTATTAACTAATTCTATTATTGTATCTAAGTTATTGCCAGACGTATGTGCAGTTGTATCGTCCGCATATGATAAAATTTTCAGCAATGTCGAGTTTATAATATCGTTAATGTAAATTATGAAGAGAAGAAGACCAAGAATAGATCCCTGTGGGACACCAGTTGTTATCACCTGGAAATCAGAGCTTGCATTTGGAAGAGAAACTAACTGAGATCTGTATGTAAGATAATCCTTGAACCATGAGTTTGCATGACCCCGTATTCCATAAAGTTCTAGCTTTTTGAGTAAGATCTGGTGATTTATAGTATCAAATGCTTTGGAGAAGTCAAGGAACAGAGCTAAACAATGGTCCTTTGTTGGCTTATCATTCATTTCAGCAACATTGTTTATGAGATGCAATACTGGATGTATTGTTGAGTGTGCCTTTCTGAATCCAAACTGATATTGATGAATTATCTTATTATCTTCCAGGAAATATATTAACCTGGAGTACATTAATTTTTCTAGTACTTTCGAGAAGGTCGATAATATGCCAATGGGCCTATAATTGTTGAATAGTTGATGGTCACCAGATATAAACACAGGAATTACTTTTGCTATTTTCATTTTCCTGTGGACAATACCAGTTGAGAAAGATAGATTAAGCACATGTGTTAAAGGGTCAGCGATCTCATATATTATCTCCTCTAATATTTTGGAGGACATATTGTCAAAGTCTCTACTTGTTTTTGATTTTAAATTTTTTGTGCACTGAATTGCCTCGTATGGGGTAGTGGGCACAATAAAAAATGACTCAATTCCATTTCCATTAACGTAGTCAGTAAAATGTCAACAGGAGGTTGGTACTGAGTCGCTTAATATTGAACCAATGTTAACAAAGTAGGAGTTAAATTTGTCAGCTATCTCTTTAGGATCAGATATTTCCGTATTTCCATCGACAAATGTGGATGGGAATGTGAAGGTAGAACTAGATTTGTTAATTGCTTTTTTCAAGATTTCCCAAGTTTTTTTCATGTCATGTTTATTTTCATGAAGGATAGTCATGTAATAATCTGATTTGCGAGCCCTTTTCAGTCTGTTAAAAATGGTAGAGTATGTTTTGTATCTTAATTTGTTATGTGTTGTTGGGGATTTTAATTTTTTGACTAACAGTTTTGTTTTTTCCAAAATTGACTGCAAAATGCCTGATGTCATCCAGGGTTCACGCTTCATAAACTTTTGGGAAACTCATGATTTCTTCTGGAAAAGCTTGATCGAAAGCTGCTTGGACAACTTCGAGAAGAATGTCATAGGCTTCATTGGGACAAGGAGCATTCATTACATCGGCGTAGTCACTTCCAGACAAGAGAAACTTAAATTGATTTACGTTTTCCTGCTTAACCCTTTACCTAACGTAGACGATTTCAAAATTTATTATTTTAACAGGGTTCATACAAAAATTTGCTCACAAAGTTCAAGGGTTTTTCAAGGGTTTTTTCAAGGGCTTCTTTTTTTTTCAAGGGCTACATATACTATTCAGCTTGTTGTATGAGCTCTAAAAATCTAACATTCATGTGACACAGATCTGACTTTGGAAGTAAGGAAGTACTGGTACCCAAAGTGTAATCTGTGTTACAGTAATCTTGGTAAAACGTTCCATACTTTTTTGTTTTTTTTTTAACTGAGCGACACAAGCGCAACAAACAAATAAAAGGTGAGTACACATATATTTACAATGCCCAGGTAATAGCTTAGTATTCAAGGGTTTTTCAAGAGATTTCTGAAAGTTCAAGGGTTTCTCAAGGGCTAATTTCAAATTCCAGGGTTTTTCAAGAAAAACCTTATTTTCAAGGGTTTTTTCAAGAGCTGTATGAACCCTGTTTAAATATCATTTTTTAATTTTTTTCAAAAAATTTCAACAAAACCATATCGTGTAACCCCTCTTTGGAATGAGCTCGTTCCAAAGAGGCGTCACATGATATGGTTTTGTTGAAATTCTTCGAGAAATAATATTTTTTCAGCTGCTGAATTTGCATATTACGTGGGCAGATGCTGGCGATTCATTGGGTAAAAGGTTAAAAGATCTTTTTGGGGTTTGTATGGGATGGGTGCGCCTTTTTGGTGATTCATCAACATAAAATGTTGCAAAATGATCACTTACATCTGTAATAATTATTCCAGATATATGGGGATTAATTCTGTTGCTGAAAATATTATCAATTATGGTGGCAGAATGATCTGTAATTCTAGTTGGTCTTATCATAAATGGCAAAAAACCTGAACTAAACATAGTTTTGATAAATAAGTCGGTTTTGTTATGCCTACAAAAGCCAAGTAAGTCAATATTAAAATCACCCATAAGATAAACATTCTTGTTTGGGGCACTTAAAATGTTTACTACATTCGTCATTTTTTCCAGGAATAGATAGAGGTCTGCTTTGGGGGCTGTGTTTGGCCTATAAATAATTCTGACAATATTTGTATCTTTCGTCGAGGTCTCCAGAAATAAGGATTCAAATACAAGGGGGATAAAAACAGAAAGGTCTTCTCGGATTTTAAAAGGGATGGTATCCTTAATAAAAAGTCCTACACCTCCCCTTCTGTCATCATTACTACATCGCAGCCGAGTAATCAAGGGGTGGTAGCCATCAATACCTCGGAAAGGGTATGTGTATCTTCAGCCATGGTAACACCACATTTACACTTAATATTGGCCCAATACAGACATTTGCATTACATATTATATGAAAGGGTTATTGACACTGCAGTTCAACTTGACCAAGTATGGACTGAACTAAATAGAAAGTTCCAGTAATGCCACGTCATTCACTCAAGTTTCTACAGAAAACAACCCATCCCAATAGCTCATACCTGACATTGTAAAGTTTAGCAAGAAGTCAAAATAAGATCAGCCCATCCTCAATGATCTGAAAAAACAATTGCCTGGGAATCACTTAAACTCTCAATAGCCTTACAGTATTTTTTTGCATCAATAACATTGAATTCTCAGCAAACTTTTTATAAACAATGCATAGTTTGTGAAAAAGTTGTGTATCACTGTATACAATTTACAAAACATTCTATGCAATCATGCAGTAACATCGGAGTCATGTAGAAAACTCATTAGTCATCACTTATGTAGTACTGTGCATGCATACGTATGAGTGTGCATGTGTGTGTGTGCACATGAGTGAGTGTGCGAGTGCATTAAGATACATATGAAGTGTGAGTGCATTAAGATACATATGAAATGTGAATAAAATTTGTTATGAGAAGTGACCATTTAGAATGTGCTGAATGAACTGTGACTCTTCTAAATTCAAAATCCAAGATGACCAGTGGTAGGCCTATTTTCAATAAAATTAGAAACTTTTTGTAGAGGCCATCAGAATCACACAAAAGTTGAAAAAGATCGGATGAGAGATACAGCCTGTAGGATGTGCTACAGGAATTGTAGATAGTTTAACAGCAAAATCTGACATGGCTGCTGGAGGCCATATTTTTTAATGAAATTAAAAAAAAACATGATAGCTTCCATGTAGGCATGACCCTAAAGTCACATAAGAGAGTTGAAAAATATTGAGAGATGCACCTCATAGGGTGTGTGTGTGTGCTAAAGGAATTGTTGTGAATTTATATGCCAAATCTAAGATGGATGATGAAGGCGATGTTTTTAATAAAAATTGATAGCTCCATTCTAGACATCACACCAAAGCTACATATAAAATCCGAAACAGATTGGGTGAGGATGCAGCCTATAGGGTGTGCTCATGGAATTGCTGACAATTTAAATGCCAAATCCAAGTTGGAATCAGGCAGCCATATTTTTCAATGAAATTCAGAAAAATTTGATAACTTATATCTAGACATCACACTAAAGCTACATATGAAATCTGAAAAAGATTGGGTGAGAGGTGTGGTCTGTAGGGTTTGCTAATGGAATTATTGACAATTTATATGCCAGATCCAAGATGGCCATGTGTTTTCAATGAAATCTGGAAAAAGCTGATAGCTCCCATCTACACATTACCCTAAAGCCATGTATGAAATTTAAAACTGATTGGGTAAGTGATACGGCCTGTAGGGTGTGCTAAAGGAATTGTGGATGGACAGACGTGCAAACATATCTACGCACAGACATACAACGGATCACAACCCATCCCAATTGTTTATACCTGATGTTGTCAAGTTGAGCTCAGTACTTGATGTTGTCAAGTTGAACTATTAAGAAAAGCTGTATTGGGAATATGACAAATATTTCAGTGCATGGTCTGGTAACTTGTAAATGTGTATGAAAGACAGGGTCCGTGTTTACTGAGATTATAAAGTTAATAAGTTATTAGGCATAAGATAAAGCAGCAGCTAACTGCTATAAAAACAGCAGAACAGTTACAGCAAACACAGAATGAGAAATTGGATATTTTAAATTTGAAAGCATAATTAGCTGTTATCCAACAGAGGCCTATCACAGGCCAGAAAGATGCACCAGATTGCAGCAGAAGATAAACTCTTCAGTAATTATGTAAAGATTTTTGTTGTGTGGAGAAAGAGTACCATTTTACCTAGGGATGTTGCAACTGGTGCCAGGACATACTCCAAATGAATTAAATTTCTATCAAAAAGTATGGGACACTCAAAGTGACATGCGAGAAATTAACTGATGCAAAATAATTGTTTTTGGTGATATTTTCTGAAAAACTTCTTTTTCATTTACTTACATAAATGAAATAGATTTGTAAAAAGATAAATCTGAGTTTGATGATTTCTTATATTGGAATTCTTCTGTGAACAAATTTTTATTACACTCAAACTAATATTTTGGTGTAGGCCTTGTTGATTGTTTCTTTTTCCATACCCACAATGGCACTGAATTTGCAAACAATCTCATTAGATGAATTCTAACATTTAAGTAATCTAGGTCCAGTCAAGGCAAAAAGACTTTCTATCGGCAAGTGACAGGTATATTAGAAATGGAAGATTGTGTTAGAGAAACAGGTATATCTGCATCAGTTTGGCAAAACTGGATAGATGAAGATATTATTTCATTGAAGATGCCCCAAAGAGATCACCTGTAGCCTGAACCTGGAAATCCATTTGCAAATAATAACTCCCCAGGACCCACTACATCACAAATGTCCTCTGAACATGTACAGATTATATCAGACATGAGGAATGAAATTAATTCCTCCATAAAACAAGAGCAAGAAAATGAATGAGAAAGATGGAAGAAAGAGAAATCAGATTTAGTGGCAGCTAAATTGTTTGCAGAGACACAACTAGATGTACCAAGAGGTGCATTAGAAGCTTGTAAAAGGGAGTCATCAAAAGACAATTAAGGAGATCAGCTACAGGTTTGATAGAGAATACCATAAGCTGTATTTGGCACTAGAGGAGCAGAAAGTTGCCAAACAGAAAACATCAGAGAATCCTTTACCCCCAAGATGGATTGGTGAAAAATGACATGGGGAAAAAAAATATTTGAAAGAAAGCGGGAAAACCGAAGAACCGGTTTCAACATTCCAGTTAAAATTATGCCGAAATTAGAATCAGATCGAACTGACTCAGATGCTACAATTGAGGAGCCTGACTATCAAATTTATGGTGCTGGTGTGAAAGACAGAAAATTATTAGCCAGCAATTTTCATAAGAGAAAGACTCACGAGGCAGAAACCTCTACACTTAAAGAGAGAAAAAACAAGGCATCAAAAGAATCTCGTAGATCTTATTCATCTGCCTACCATGATTTGGATCAGCATAGAGGAGCTAGACAAAGCATGAGCAAAGAATCCAGCAATCAGACCATAACAGCTCATCAAATTCATATAATGGCAGTGAAAAACATAGGTGACATTGCTCCAGAAGCAGGGGAAGAGCATATCATTCAAGAGGATCTTCACATACTAGACATACACATACTCATCAAATTCCTGAGCCAGTACAAAAAGAAGACACTGGAGAACACGTCATAGGCCAAACTCTACAACGAGCTCAAGCAACACAGAGAGTGACAGATCCAGTGGACGGCACCATTCCCGTAGGAGAAGCAGAAGTTCACTGCCACAGAAACTGCCTGTCTTCAATGGAAAAGGGTCAATGGAATGGGAGCCCTTCATTTTTAAATTTGAGAGGACAGCTACAGATAGGCACTGGAGTTGACAGATAAAATTGAATTGCTTGTATGACTGCCTGTCAGAGGATGCATTGGAATATGCCAACTTATTTCATGGCCAGCCTGACTATTCTGATCCTAAACATGAATTGAAATGTCGGTTTAGCCGCAAGGAGGCACGAGCTTTGACATGTAGACAGCTTCAGTTCATGAAGCAAAGGGAAGAAGAACCACTGGAAAACTTCTTGCAGAGGGTTCATTTATTGACACTATATGGATACCCAGAATCTAATAGGAAAACAGTGGAGCAAATTTCAATAGAGGCATTTCTACATGGTTGCGAGATAAAGAAGCCATCAAGGTGGTGATGGAGAAAAACCTATCAAATATACTGAAGGCTCTCAAATACATGAACGTGGCCATAGCTAATCAGAAAGCTATAATTGGATATCGCTCTAATTACCACCAGAGACAAGTCACATTTACAAACCCAGATTCAAGTGAATCCAAAGCTGACTTCAAGATAAACCAGAGGCTCAAGTGAGCCTAAAACACTCACTTGGCTCAAAATGTCAAAAGAGATGAGTGTATCAGTAAATGATCAGCAGAAAGAGCAATTTTTTGATTTGCTATGACACAACCAAAGGTAAATTTTTTGGCCATTCAATTCTGTTGGTCCGAGGAAAGCTTCCTAGCAAGCTCTGTTCTGTGAAGTATTAAAAAAAACAACAACCGAACAAAATTTTTGTTTTGTTTTCAACTATTGTGGTTCTCTCTAGCCCCCACACCAAAAAAAACCAAGAAAAAACAAGCGACTTGATTTGAACAAACTTGAATTTGACACCCCTAGAGATGTTACATACCAAATATGAAAGGATTTTCACTGGTGGACATGAAGAAGAATTTTCGAGAAATTTTCTCATATTGCACTAAGTTAAAATTTGGGCTCCAATAAAAAGCCCAAATATGAACCCAGGGACCCGATTTGAACAACCTACAATCTAACCCTCCCAGAGGTGTTGTACACTAAATATCAAAAGAATCTGACTGCTGGATCTGAAGGAGATGATGTTAAATGATAATCCCCATATTGCACTAAGTAAATATTTGGGCTCCCTTGGGGAACCCAAATATTAACCCAGGAACTCGATTTGAACAAATTCGAATCTTACACCTCTTGAGATGTCACATACTAAATATGAAAGGATTCTCACTAGTGGGTCTGAAAAAGATTTTTGAAGAAATTTTCTCGTACTGCACAAAGTTAAAATTTGGGCTCCAATAAAGAGCCCAAATAATCATCCAGGGATCCCATTTGAACAAATTTGAATCTAACCCCCCGAGAGATGTTGCATACCAAATATCAAAAGAATCTTATTGTCTCGGCGACCGACCAGGGAGACCAACTGAAGGGTTGCTAGAAAGCAACCGGGGAGTGCCAAACGGCCTGACACAGGTCACCCTGAGAATCCGTCGCAGCAGCATCGCCCGACGGAGTATCCTCCCAATGGACCCTTCTGGCAGAAGAAGGCAGATCCTCAGAAGGGACTAACGATGAACGTCGATAGGCAGACATACTAGGGAGATGGTGAGAAGGCACCAGATGATAGTCCCGATTGTGATGCCCACGGTCAATTACTGACCTCTGTGGAACAGAAGGCCCTGCCTGCAAATCCTCTAAAGAGACCAACAGCATATGTCGATCGGTAGCTGGACCTAGGACACGGTGAGAAGACACCGGAGGATAGTCCCAAGAATGGCAGGATCCTGCCATCGGCCTCTGCGCGGCAGAAGGCCCCAACTGCCCATCCTCGGAGACCGACGTCAAGCATCGATCGACATCCAGACTCGGAACACAGTGAGGAATCACCGGAGGAAGGTTCCGAGAGTGACAGCTAACCGGGACTGTCACTGTCCTCTGCCGAACAGCAGGCCCTGGATGCCAATGTCCCAACCCCATCCTGCTAGTCGGCACACTAGCAGGGGAAGGAGGAACAATAAATGATTCGCTCGAGAGGCGAGGAATCGCTGCTGAAGCGACTGAACGGCTCAACCGACAGCAAACCCGCACAGCTTCACCACGAAGCCAGGGGAGGCTGAGAGCTCATAAACAAACCAGCAGATACAGTCTCGGACCCCCGAGACTGTATATCATCCCCAGGAGAGATGGAAGAGCCACCATCATACAGAATAGGATCTGTAGTAACAACTTCCTCAGCAACTGTCGATGGCGTAGGAGGCAAATCGGAGAGGGTCACCGAGCTGACCTCGGAAAAGCTCTCTACGAAAACAGACGGCTCAAGAGTGACATCAGAAGACAAAGAGACCACGGTCTCCACATTAGGTATCACCGCACTAGCACCGTCAACAGTTGCAGAGGAACTCGCCACAGAAAAAGACAGATCAGCATCCTGTGTGACAGAGTCACTACGTGCACTCACAGAAATATCTGATAAGGCACGACTACCCTTACCCCGAGAATGAGGGGTTCTAGCTCTAGACAGAACCACCTTGTTAACAGAAGCCCAGAATCTTGAGGACCAAACCCCACAAATACCACATGACTGGGCCTGAGTTCAATTGTTGCAAGTGACACATGTGGAATGAGAGTCATCCACATGTTTCACCTGCAAGCAAGAGGAACAAGGAATAGTCTTAGGCATAATATGAAAATGATATATGAAATCAAGCTTCCTGCCGACGGAAAACAGAGCAATGGTTGTGTTCACACGTGGGGGAAAAACAAGACTGTGTGAAAAAGCAAGCAAAAATTATCAAAAATATCATGAAATGGTAATAATTTAGAAGCTTGAATACAATCCACTTGCACATAATCAGATGAAGATAGCACATACAAATAAGTTGTTCACAAAGATAACAGCCAAAAAATAGCATGAGTCACAAAAATTTCCGACCAGTACAATGGTGGAAATAAAAGGAATTGATGTCACGGTTGTTGCACATGCTCTCGATAAACGCAAGAGGTGTGCAGAGAGAGTACCTGTAATTTCGATCGCCGGTCTCGCTCGACCCTTTTTCGATCTTTTTCGTGCTTTTGCACTCTATTACTTTTCCAACTTGTTTGGAAAAGTTTTTTTAAAAGCTTGAGTTAGTTCTGAAGTAGGGCTTGCACTTACGTTACAGCCAATTGTAAACAATTGTGAGTAGGTTGAAAAGAAATTTTCTCATATTGCACTTAGTTCAAATTTGGACTCCAATAAAGAGCCCAAATATTCATCCAGGGATCCCATTTGAACAAACTTGAATCTAACCCCCCTAGAGATGCTGCATACCAAATATCAAAAGAATCTGACTGGTGGTTCTGAAGAAGATGATGTTTAAAGATTATTCCCCATATTGCACTAAGTAAATATTCAGGCTCCCACAGGAAGCCCAAATATTAACCCAGGGACTCAATTTGAACAAACTTCGATCTGACCCCTGTAGAGATGTTGTATACCAAGTATCAAAAGAATCAGACTGTTTGATCTGAAGAAGATTATTTTCTCATATTGCACTTAGTTCAAATTTGGACTCCAATAAAGAGCCCAAATATTCATCCAGGGATCCCATTTGAAAAAACTTGAATCTAACCCCCCTAGAGATGCTGCATACCAAATATCAAAAGAATCTGACTGGTGGTTCTGAAGAAGATGATGTTTAAAGATTATTCCCCATATTGCACTAAGTTAATATTCAGGCTCCCACAGGAAGCCCAAATATTAACCCAGGGACTCAATTTGAACAAACTTCGATCTGACCCCTGTAGAGATGTTGTATACCAAGTATCAAAAGAATCAGACTGTTTGATCTGAAGAAGATTATTTTTAAAGCTTATTCCCCATAGCGCCCTAAGTTAATTATTTGGGCTCCTGTGTGGAGCCCAAATATGAACCGAGGGGGCTCGATTTGAACACACTTGTATTTGACCGTCCTGTGGATGCTGTATACCAAATGCCAAAAGATTCTGAACAGCAGTTCCAAAGAATTTTTTTTTAAAAAGTTTTTGCAAATATGCTGACTCAGCATTTTTTCAAACACTTCTGCAGAACACCCCAACACAATCGATGGCCTTTTTCTAAAATCCATTCTACTGGTCAAAAGGATGCTTCATACCAAATAACTGTTTTCTGTTCCATGTAGTTTGGGAAATATAGGCATTTGAATTTTTTTCTATTTTTAGCCCCTGGGGTACCCACGGGGCTACGGAAAAAAAATTGGGCCTCAATCAAGTACTTTGGGCCCACTTATACTACATGCCAAATTTGGTTCAATTCAGCCCATCGGTTCTTGAAATAGAAATTTTGGGCACAGCCCAAAATGGGTATGTGCCCACAGAGAGCCCAAATATTGATCTACCAACTTCCCTTGAACAAACTTTAATCTTCAAGACCAAAGAGTGTTCCATACCATATATCAAGGCAATCTCTCTAGTGGTTCACGAGAAGAAGATTTTTATTGGCTTTGGCGTTATTGACCACAGCCCGAAGAAGGCAGCCGCTTCATTTGAACAAAATAAAAAGGGTAAACTCCAGGGATGGTTTGTGCAATACACGTGTGAATTTGGTTGAATGGCTGTGAAAAAGAAGCCAAGTTTGCAAAAGTTAACGGACGACACACGACGGAAGCCAAGTGATGGCAATAGCTCACACTGACCTGCAGTCAGGTGAGCTAATAAGGTGGAGTGAGAAGACAATACCTCCCCCTTTGAAAGCGAAATGAAAAATCTGAAAACAATGATGCAGGACATGTCAGCTTTAGTTAAAGATAAACTTGGTGGACAGAAATCTCAAGAAGCAGAAAAATTTTACAGACCTCCTGCATTCAGGCAACCATGGAGGCAAAACAATAATTCTTTTCAAAGGAAGAATGCATATAGGGAAAAAAAACAAAACAAAAGTACCTTTCTCTCAATAGTCTTGGAGAAAAACACCAACAAAGACAAGTCCAGAATATGGTAACTCCATTCCTTCAGATGTCACTCCCAAGAAGGATTTAAACCAAAGTGGACTGGGTGCAAAGGCCAACATTCAGTCCGACAACAAAGAGGTCGATAGATACAAACTTTTTGAGTAAACAGGACTTTGTAAATGTAAATAGCCTTTTTGATGACACTGCTCAAATGCCAGAAGTAATTGTAAATAGAGTGGATGGAGTGTCTTTGATGATGCCTTTGAAAGTTGACAATGTAAATACTAACGCCATCATTGATACTTCAGCAATGCTTACATTGATGGATGAACAGTTTTTCAAGTCCTTCTACACTGCTCCAACCAACATGGCTAAAAGGGTGAAGTTAAAAGTAATTAGTAGCCAGTCTTTGATTGGAAAGATGGGTCCAGATATAGAGATCATAATTGGATCCAAAGCCTTCAAATGCGACTTTTGTGTAGCACCCAATGATGGCAAATTTATATTGGGGTTAGATTTCCTCCAGGCCAATGGGTGCATAGTTAATTTACGAAACAGTACCTTAACTATTGGCAATGAAATAGTAAAAGTGTCTTTCAAGAAATATGGTCCAGGCATCGAAATACCTATTGCAAGAGTGGTAGTAAGTAAAGCAGTCCCGTTGCCACCCAACACAATATCAATTGTGAAAGTGAAGGTTGAAAGTCCATTAGCTAAAAGCATTTCATATATTTTTAAACCTGTACCACAGAGAAATGGTATCCTGCTATCGTCCGCGATTGGAAATGGGGAACATGTGATGGTCAAAGTTATAAAGGATACCAATCGCTATTTGAAGTTAAAAAGCACACCTCAGTTGGCACTGCTGAAGGCATAGAAGAGGAGAGTGTTCAAAGTTTCAGTGACTTTGAATCACACATTTGCTAGGCAGACAGACACAGTAAGAGGTACTAAAACCTGGGAGTTTGGTTCAACAGTGAAGGACACAGTGACTGATAATAGAAGGATAGATTTTGTTCAAAGTGTCTTTGACTTTGAACAGTCTGCACTTCCATTTGTAGTCACTGACTCTCAGATGGACCAAGAACAACATCCATACAATTTGCAAGAGAAAATGTTACCTCACCTGAGAGATCTATTTAATAGACCTACTTCCAATCTGAAAAATCAACAGAAAATGGAATTGGAAAAGCTGCTTATTGAATTCCAAGATATCTTTGCACACCATGACTTTGACTTGGGTTGCCCAGAGGGAGTAGAACATAAGATAAACACTGGTGATGCACCTCCTGTAAAGCACAAGATTAGACAGACACCCCTTGCCTTTGAAGACAAAGAATACAGTCACTTTCAAAAATTATTGGAGACAGGTGTAATACAAACTTCCATATCAGATTGGGCTGCAGCGCCTGTCTCAGTGTGAAAGTAGGATGGAAGTGTTCAATGGTGTGTCAATTTTTGATCACTAAATTCGAAAACAGAGAAAGACAATTTCCCTTTATCACTGATAGAGGATTGTTTGGATAAACTTTCCGGCGCTAAGTATTTCTCGACACTCGACATGGCTTTGGGGTATTATCAAATACCAATACATGAATCCGACAGAAAGAAGACAGCTTTCATAACTAAATATGGGGTGCTTGAACATACTCGCATGAGTTTCGGATTATGCAATGCTCTGGGTACGATCCAGAGTGGCCATGCAACTGTTGTTGCGAGGATTACCATGGAAAGAGCTCCTAGTTTACCTTGACAACATATTGTCTTGGGCTCTGATTTTGAGACAGCATTGAAACATCTCAGACATGTTTTTATCAGGCTTCGACAGAATAATTTAAAGTTAAAACCAAAGAAGTGTCAACTTTTTAAGGAGGAAGTAGAATTCCTTGGAAAGCTGGTTAGTAGAGAGGGAACCCCAGTAGTGTCAGGCAAGATTGAGGCAATGGCCAAGTGGCCAGTACCAGACTCAACAGGAGTTAATGTCATTCCTTGGGTTTATTAACTACCACAGAGATCACATAAGAAATTTCACTGAGCTCACTGCTCCACTTTATGAGTTAACAGCACCAAAGAAGCAATTTACTTGGCTGAACAAACACCAAGATGCTTTCGATCACCTCAATAACGTAATGGTAGAACATCCGCTGTTATGATATCCAACACCCACAGGGCAATTTATCCTTGACACAGATGCTTCATACAAAGCTATAGGAGCAGAACTATCCCAGATTCAAGATGGGAAAGTAAAAGTAATTGGCCATGCGAGTCATGTGCTGCTGCCTCACAGCATAAGTACTGCACTACCAGAAAGGAACTTCTAGCAGTTGTAAAGTTTTGCGAACATTACCAACACTATCTCTTGGGTAGAAAATTTATTGTCCATACAGATTATAAGAGCCTAGTCTGGATGATGAAATTTGAAAAAATAGAAGGTCAGCTGGCATGTTGGATAGAATAACTATCTCAATATGATATGCAGATTATACATCACCCAGGGAAACAACATTCCAAAGCTGACAGCTTGTCCCGTATTCCAGACAAGCTGGAGGAATGTAACTGTTATACTGCTGGAAAAACACTTGGGACTTTACCATGCCAGGGTTGCCATTACTGCAAGAGAGCGCATACACAGTGGGAAAGATTTACTGAAAATGTTGATGATGTAGTACCATTGGCATAAAACAAATGTCAAAGGTGACCAAGCCTTACCTTGAGCAGCCATTCTCAAAAGAGCAACCAGTAATGAAAGATACGCATGAAGTGCAAATTTCACGAGCAAACCTGGTTGGAACCATATGCCAGCACAGATCTAAGGGAGCTGCTACAAAATGATGAAAATGTAGGAAGGATAATTTTCTAGTTACAAAATGATATAACTCTTGACAAAAGTGAACTATATCTTTGCAGGCCTTGTGTCAAGGCGTTATGGCTGTGTATGTCTCAGTAAGAGTTTTAAGGTGGCATTTTGGTATATTGATGGAAGAATAAACTGGAAAGAGAGGACAGAACAAGACTCTTCAACGGTTGAAACAGTCATTTATGTGGCACAATATGTCTGCTGGTTGCAGAGCTTATGTCCAGTCCTGTAGATCTGGTAACACGCAGAAGAAATCAAATGTTACACCAAGATCACCACTGAAATCTTTCCATGCACGGTTCCCAATGGTGAGAAAACATTTTGATATTCTCAGACCATTCATCACCAGCAACGATGGAAATTCATATGTCCTAATGATGATAGACCAGTTCACAAAATGGATAGAAATAACTGCAATTCCAGATCAAACAGCTGAGCAAGTGGCATGCAAATATATCCTCCATTTTATTGTGACATTTGGATGCCCCTTGGAGGTACATACTGACCAGGGTAGAAGTTCTGAAAGCAGTCTTTTTAAAAGTCTAGGTGAGCAACTCCAAATAGCAAAAACTAGGACTACACCATATCATCCATCATCAAATGGTCAAGTGGAGCGATACAACAGAAAATGATCAGATGCTTCATTGGGGGACATAGTAAGGACTGGGACAGAGATCTATCTCTATTAGCAATGGCCTTACATTCTATGGAGAATCAACAGACTGGTTTCACACCTAATAGACTTATGCTAGGCAGAGAAGTCATACAGCCAGTGGATCTACTCTTTGAGACAATTCTGAAGAATACACTCCAGCAGATTGGGTTTTACACCTGAATGATGTTATCCCACAAATTCATCAATTTGTACGGAAAAATTTGGGTCAAGCACAGTTGCGTCCGAAAAGGGATTATAATTTACGTACCCATGAAACCCAATACCATTCTGGTGACATTGTTTATAAAAGGGATTCATCAACCAAAGTGGGACAAAGCCACAAATTATGAGCACCTTGAACTGTACCATATTTGGTCATAAAAAACAAGACACCACTTTATCAAGTACAAGACAGGAAGGGCACTTACATGCTGCATCATGACCGATTAAAAATGTGTCGCAATGCAGAATTGCCATTATGGCTAAGAAGGCTGCAGCATAACCTTTTTCAACAAGGGGAAGAGATGACAGAGGCAACTGGAGAGATGACAGATGTAGAACCACTAGCAGAAATGACAGGGGTAACTGAAAACAGAATAGAGCCTGAAGTAGTGTCTCATAGAGCAGAAACTGCAAGCACAGAGGATTCAACAGATGGCATCATTGGCGACCACCTGTTACAGAAAATCGATGATGGTGATCTTCCAGATTTGTTTAAAGATCTGCAAGCAGTAACATGCACAGGAAGGAAAACTAAGCCTCCAATCAGATTCAAAGATTATGTCAAATAATGTTGACATAGGGTGCGCAATATGTATGCATATTTATTTTGCACAAACAGCACTTTGTTGTTCTTTTTAGGTAACACACAATTAGAAATTTGACTGTCCCAGATGGGCCTGTGCATACCCCCACTGCCCCCCTGCCAAGATTATTCTAAGACAAGAAGGGGTATAACTCTGGCAAAAAAAGTCCAATTGAAACTATAATATCAGATGCACAGTTTCCCATGGTAGTGAACATCCATACCAAGTTTCAAAGGAATCGACCCATTTATTATTTATTTATTTGTTGGTGTTTAAGGTCACATATTTCTGCACAATGACTAATCATGACCATGACAGTTTTACGGGTGGAGGAAGCCGGAGTACCTGGAGAGAACCACCGAGCATCGGCGAGCAACTGTCAGCTCCCCCAACATACTAACTCCACACAAGCAGGGTTAGCATTGGTTGAAGACAGGTGCACCATCGACATGCAGTATGCCTTAGTGCACAGCATCACCATGCCCCCACAAGGGCAATGAGGGTGAAGTGTCTTGCCCAAGGACACAACACGGTTGCAGCAGGTGGGATTCGACCGAGGACCTCTCAGCTTACAGCCTGCACCTCTACCTACTGAGCCACAGTGCCCCCAATTGACCCATAAATATCTGAGAAAATCTCCGGACAAAATTCAAGCATTCTAAGATGAAAAGGGGCATAACTCTGGCAAAAAAGAGTCCGGTCAAAACTATAACCGCAGGTGCATAGGTTCCCATGGTAGTGAACATCCATACCAATTTTCAAAGAAATTAACCCGTAAACATCTGAGAAAATCTCTGGACAAAATTCAGGCATTCTAAGATGAAAAGGGGCATAACTCTGGGACAAAAATCCAATTGAAACTATAATCACAGGTGCACAGGTTCCCATGGTAGTGAAAATCCATACCAAGTTTCAAACGAATCATCCCATAAAAGTCTGGGAAAATCTGAGGACAAAATTCTAGGCAATTCAGGCATTCTAAGATGAAAAGGGGCATAACTCTGACAAGAAAAGACCAATCAAAACTATAATTGCAGGTGCACAGGATCACATGGTAGTGAACACCCATACTGAGTTTAGAAGGAATCGACCTTTAAACATCTGAGAAATTTTTTGGACAAAATTCAGACATTCTAAGACAAAAACAGGAATAACTCTGGCAAAAAAAGTCTGATCAAAACAATAATCGCAGGTGAACAGGTTGCCATGGTAGTAAACAACCATACCAAGTTTCAAAGGAATCGACAAATAAACATCTGAGAAAATCTCCAGACAAAATTACTGGTCTGCTTTTTCAAGTCGGAAAGGGGTATAATTTTGACCAAAATAATCTGACTGGAACTATAATCGCAGGTGCACAGTTCCCATGGTGGTGAACATTCATGACACGTTTTGAGCAGATTGGTCTATAAACGTCTGAGAAAATCTCCAGACAAAATTATATCTATGGGCGGATGGATGTACATATGGATGGATGGACAAGGTGATTCCAGTATACCCCCCCACAACTCGTTGAAGGGGTTATAACAATGTACATAGTGAATCCATCCTCAGACCCTTGTATACATTTTGCTGCAGATGGATGTATTGGATGAAGCCTACTTTGTCACTGATTATGATGAGATGGGGTTGGAGGAAGATTCAAGTGTAGGGACACAAGAACAAGAAAATAGGGAGGCAGATGAATTAAATAAAACATGCTCTAGTCATTTAGAGGAGTTCTTCATCTTAGATGAAGGTCTTCGAAAGAGGAGGGTCTAGCAAGCCCTCCAGACATATCTGCACCCTCGGAGGTTCATGATGTACGTGTGGTACAGTTGGAAAAAGCCAGGAACCACACACAGATCATGTCCTATATGTGGTGTGAGAGAAAGGAATCTGAAGAGACATGCTGTGACATATCATATGCCCTGGTATGTGGCTACCAAGACAGCTTGTTGGAAGTGTAAGAAGCAGGAAGGTGTCAACTGCTTTCTTAAGAAAAGACATGAGGAGAATGAAGACCACCCTAGCAGAGCAGGCTTTAATGACCAAAATTTAAGACATTGGATTTTACTTATAAATGGATTACCCCATTACCCGATCTTTGAGACTATGTAACATCACTCAAGCTTCATCCAACAGAAAAAAACACCAGAACCATTTTTAACAGAAGAGAAGGCTGTCATGGAGCAATATCTTAAAATACAAGAAATGGAGACACTCTCCGAATTTTGTATTTTGCCACCCAACTCCATAAGTACACTGGTGCACTGAAGAATTTTATCACAGTTGCTGACAAGGTTGCAGTCCTTATCATGAAGAATTCCTTATGGGAGCAATAAATTGCTCCTGAAAAAAACAGGTTATGGGAGTGATTGCTCCCGCAAATTGGACTCGATCGCTACTCCTCAGGACGTGTTTTATGCTTTCAGTTTCATACAGTTAATTGTTACTGAGGAATGGCTAGAGATGCAGCATGCAAATATGAATGTGACATCACATGCATGGGAACAGAACACTTGTTCCAACTCGGACTTCCATTGTGAAGAGAACCAGAATTGGCTGAGTGGATGAGTGTTTGAAACTGAAAGTCAGCCATTTGCGCTGTGTCTGGATATCAAGTTGAGTTGATGACAAGTTGAGTAAACAGAAGGACGCGATAGTGGTGTGGGGGACTTGGGAGGTGGGCTCTCTCAATACAAATACAAAATATCACTTGTCCTGAATCCTGCTACATATAATATACAACTGGCCATGCAGAAATCCTTGGAAATCATTTTAGTGTTAAAAAGTTTGGAGACAGCGTCAGTTCAAATAAATTAACCTTCAGACTACAACCAAGGTTAACAACTAATTTTGCAATAATTTTTACATGACTGAAGAAGTTGAACGTCAATCGATTTATCAATACGTCAATCAGAGAAGCAACGGACTAGAGCATCTTGCCTCAATCTGGGGTGGGAAAGTACTTCAGATTTTTGAAGATTTGGGATTGACCCACCTTAATGTCCATAAACACTGTTTTATGGGGATTTCAACCAGTGTTCACACTGGCTCAATATTTTATTGTGACAAAGCTGAATATTTTTTGTGCCAAATGCAAATTTTTTGTGCCATGGGTATTTCATGTGGGAGAACTATAAACTTTTTTTTCATATTTTTTCAAGAAAGATCAAAAGCATAAAATTACATAAAACCAAATATAACATAAAACAGAATATAAAATAATAAAATATTGTGAAACATATATAGTCCTACTTATAGCAGGTCAATAGAAATTCGCACTTCGACGATCTATACGATAACCAACTGATATTTGAATTGGAACCTTTTTCATTTTATTGTTGTGGTAATCTTTGACATTGGTCAACGCAGAAAGTATCACCAACAATTAAAGACAATTGATAATCTGGTCTATTGTTCACTGATGAAGAAACATAGCATGCATTATTTACACAATACACAACTTCTTAATCCAAGGCCACCGGTAAGGAAAATTGGAAAGTGACTGGTCATTGTGTAAACAGTTGAGCGAGATTAGTTTTTTGTAATTAATGATGTGGGCATTCATATTGATATATTTAACTTACCATTTCTTCGATTTACTAGAGGAAAATGTAATATCATATACCCGGTTTCGCAAAGTCAGAAATGGCTGTCATAAGGTTAAAGGTAGGACGAAAATCAATAATATACCAGGTTTGTGATTTTGAATTCATGTGCCAAATTTCTGTGCCAAATGCTCACATTTATATTCCAGATTTTTAAATAATGTACATTTGGCACATGCCTGCATGAACACTGATGTCAGCTGAGCTTGGCAGCAGAAACTGCCAAACTGCAAGTTCGGCTTACAAAGAGTATTTTCAGAGACTCATTTATGATAGATGCCATTGTGGGGTTGCCAGTTGGGAAGATACTTTTAGAATCTGATGCTCCGTATCTATTGCCTCATCACCATTGCCCAGTTAACACACCCTGCATGCTCATGCCAGTTATGAGATGCATTAGTGGCCTTAAAAATGTGCCTGTGTCTGTCTTGGTTGTTTTAGCAAACCCCAATGCTTGCCAATTATATGGCATTAACTTGTGCTAAGTAATTGTAAGTTATTTGTAAAGTTTTAGACACATTATTGAATAGATCTGTATGCATTGGTATGCCTATATGTATATACAAATACAACATATATATACATGTATATATATAAAGATGTAAATTTGTCAAAAAAAAAAAAAAAAAAAGAGCACTGCATAAATGCATTTATTTGAATTATATCAGGTGACCAAAAGTTCAAACGTTTGGCCCCCTGGTACATCCTGGAAAAGACAGTATGAATTGGGGAATAGCACAAGTCTATAAATTACATGTATGAGCTTTGACATCCAGGGTGCTGTTTATATAAAGTACTGAACAGTACTTTGCAGTTACGTCACCACATAACTACATGATAAATGTGCTAACCAATATTAGTTATGTGGCACAACTGTATTTATTGGTGACAGTTTATTTTTGGTGGTGGATTTGGCACCTACTAATCTGTAACCTTCAACAGGTAATGTTGCCATCCAAATGGAATGGGGTGAAGTGTGGAGAAAGAGTTCCATTTTACCTAGGGATGTTGTAACTGATGCCAGGACGTACTCCCATTGAATGGTACAGGCCCAGTGTGAGTGAACTGTCCGTGCTGAGCTCCGCTCTGATTTTGTACTCACGGTTCGGCAGGCTTTGTGTACAGATATCCCCAGGACTGAAGAAGCTGCTGGTGAGTCCCAAAGTTATTTAGAAGTCTGTAATAGTTGTTTATTATCCTTATTACCTTTTCAAAAAATCACAGACAGACTGAAAAATAAGGCAATTAGTTGTAATTAATATATTGAAAGAGAACGTTGTTGAATACTGAAAGATAGAAACAAACAAACCCTTCACACATAAGAAGAATAAGACAAGAAAAGATTTATTTATTTATTTATTGGTGTTTAAGGTCACATATTTCTGCACAATGGCTAATCATGACCACAACAATTTTACGGGTGAAGGAAGCCAGAGTACCCGGAGAAAACCACCGAGCAAGTGTCAGCTCCCCAAATTACTCCACACAAGCAGGGTTAGCATTGGTTGAAGACAGGTGCACCATTGATGTGAAGTATGCCTTAGTACACAATGCCACTACACCCCCCCACGTGGGCAATGGGGGGGGGGGGGGAGAGTCTGGCCCAAAGACAAACGTGTTAGCCGCAGGTCGAACAGAGGACCTCTCAGCTTGCAGCCTGCACCTTTCTCTACTGAGCCTGCACCACCTGCCTTCTATTCTGTCAGCCCAATAATAACAAAGGCTACTAGTCAGAGAGAACATGAATTTCCATAAGAGCTACATGAAGTGAAGGCATTCATGATCGGAAATTGATGAAGTAGATAAAGCATTGCACCGTTTAGTGAGATTGAAATATCAAAATCCATGGAACACTGAACCCTAATATGAGATATTTCAGAATCACACATTTTGTTCAAGGTAAGGCATACAATAGAATGAAAAAAACAACTGCCTGAATGTAACTATGTTCCAACGATGGATCATAAACTTTCTACAATATGAAAGATATAATGCTCACAAAGCATGAGAAGAGCATTACAACAATGCTTCTGAAACTTTTGGGGATAGAATCGGAATTAACTGTGAATTTATGTGTCTAATGGGCGAAATGCTCATACCAACGGACGAGAAAATATGCTTTATTATATGTGGGAGTAACGAGAGGATGCTATACCATAGGCATGTGAATAAGAAGCACACTGAATCTGTTAAAAAGCTTGGAATGTCTGTAGGAGAAAGCAAGGGTGATGACAGAGACAACTAGTGATGAACTGATTATTTAAACTTGCCATGAACCGATTACCGATTATTTCACCAAAAATTCTGCCGATTCTGAGGCCAGAGCCGATGGTTAGAATAGGACACAGCAAAAAAATCTGTTGCTGCCTATTATACCCCTAAATTTCACAGATACATCACCAGTTACAAATGCTTAATAGCACATTAAGTTCTCAGACTATGCATGTTTAGTGCTGGACAATATTAGCCAAAATAATTTTCTCAGGGTTTATCATGATGTTGTTCTCTTGTGAAGGTTGTGTTTATTCTGGTAAATAGTGTTAATACAGTTTAGTGCATGAATACAATTCACCGAGTTATAGTGACCAGAATAAACCGAGCAAATATACTTCATGTCTCAGTTTGATAATAAATTTTGATGTAAAATGTGTGTTGTGAACTTATGTCCATGCATGGTCTACAGATAGATAGGAACGTTACATATCAGGAAATAATGTTCACTTTTCAACGTTTTACCTCCCTTCAGTCAACACTGGAGACACATCAAGGGAGGTAACTGAATTGAACAATGAACTTGACAAACTGAAAACGTGGTCGTGACAGCCATGCGACATACATGTTGCGTAACAATCATCTGCCAGTGGAAAAAAAAGATTGTATTTGAGTTTTTCTCTCCATTTTATTCTCCTGTTATGTTGTAATGGCTGCAGATTTCTGGCTGAACACATTGTGTTTATTCTTTAATGTTATGTATTCAATGCAATGTTGCGTGATGGCTGAAGGTCAGTGACTTTGATCAGCTGGGAAACTAGGAATCTGAGAATCACAATATTTTTTTTTTTGAATCAAATCTCGAATTGAATCCTGTCACAGATATTGATATCGAATTGAATCTCAAATCAAATCTTAATAGACAAGTTATTACGTATTGCACCAAACGGAAGTTATAGAACAAAGTGAGGACCCTTACAAGACTGACTGAACACCTTAAACACCAATATAAATATTCTATGTAGTACTGCCGCAGAAACAGGTAGGCCTATTCTCTAAAGTTTTAGTTTTTGAAGGCTTAGCTTGTCACTATTTACCGCAATCTGTGACAATAATGACCGCTTCAGGACAAACGTGAGCCACACAAACCAGCAAAATTTCACCTCCTTAGCATCAATCAATACTGTACCTTTGATTCAGTGCATGGAAAAGTGATATATCCTGAGATGAGACAGTGTGGGAGGCAGGCGGGGAGAACATACGTTTTGGGATGTATATTAAATTTTGCACTGCTGCGTCCGTTCTTCATTATATCCAGCATTCCATCCATACTTGTATATATAATACGATAGGGCAGTACATTGTAGCAGCATCAATACCACAAATGATGTTGCCAGAGAATGTTACATCAATTCAGAATCTCTCCTGACTGGAGATCAAAACTGTGACCTCCAGCATGACAGACCAGCACACAATCCACTCGATCACCAAATCACTCTCTTACTCCAGTCTGTTTGTATGAGTACAAAAAACAACTCAGTGCAAAGGGATTCAGTAGGAAATGGTAAATGAATGAAATGACCTGGGGACAAACTAGTAAAGGAACGAAAAGACCCAACATCCTATTAGTCGCTCACCCTGGTGATGGTCTTTGTAACATGTTGCTTTGTTAATGCTGTTGATTCTGGTCGATGACACTGCCTGACTTTTAATTCTGAGTCTATTTTCAAGGACAGGATTGTATAGTTCGCAGTGTTAACATGTTACTATCACCACAAAAATGTACCATTAGTCGTATCAAACTGTATATTCTGAACGCTTTCCTAACCGATGATTATTATTCATTGATGAGTAGGTCCGAGAAATTATGTGCATGTTGTGCATGACCCATGGACATTCTATAGTCTATACTACTAACCTAACAATTGAACACTGCCAGTTACTCAATTGCACTAAGTATGAGAGATTAAAAAATCGAATCTTGAGACTGATTCAGGATTGATCTCGATGCAGGTGTGTGATATCGATATCAACTCGAATCTTGTATATTCACAGGACCCTATGGGAATCTGTTCTGATCTTGTACTGATTACAAGCGGTAAATCCTGTAATATCTTGGCTCTACAGATTTTTCACTCAAGTTAAGACACTTAATCCAAGCAAAGCCTTGTTGAGTCCACTTGGATATTAGGACTGCCAACTGTTGACTCTTCCAATAAGCACCGGAGAATGATAATCCTTGTCTGTCGTTGAATGTTCTGCGCGTCTATATCATTAGTTATCAACTGATCCCATGGATAAGTGTACTGCCAGTAGGTGACACTTCCACATGCAAAAGACACTAGATCTGCATTAACAATCTCCCTGAGTCTGTATTTGATGGTAGAGGTTATATATATTGTAGAGAATGAACGGCTTGAATGGAGAGACTGCTTGTGTTAAGTGCCCGCTGACTTGGTTCTGCCGAGTCGGAGAGGTGTCAATTTTTTTCTCCTTGAGACTAATTATGATATGCTTGTTATTAACAACTATGCAGCAATATTTGGCAACTTAAGTCTGAGATGTCTGCTTGGCGATCATGTGCAATGACCATGGCGAAGTGATGAAGTATATGGATCATGCGAATATATGGATCATGCTTCAGCTGTGTCCTGGTATCAGGCAAACCATCAGCAACCTTGTCCCCAAGGCTAACCTTAGTCCATTTACTATCCCATTTGCACAAATGTCAAGTTTTTTGTACATTACATGTGGTGCAGATCAAGCAAAAACAGATGGTTGCCACCACTTGGCTACTTAGAAAGACAAACTGAGCAAAAAAGTATTTTTTATACTTAAGACTGGACTGAAGCACAGCACATGGACACAGGAGGTTGAGGTGCAAACAGTGATTTGTTTCTCGTACATGTGCTGTGTCTATAAGACACATATGATGCACCTGCAAGTTCTACCAAGTACTTATATTTACATAGGAATTGCGGGAGGAGTTGGCTGGACAAATCATGTACCCTATATTCAAAATTTCACAAAAATTTACTCAATTCAACAACCCGTAATTTGTGAAAAATTTAACAAAATCAAATTCCTGGCGATTTGCACACCTTTGGCATCTGCATAAAATACTCTGTAAAACAAGAGGCCCCAAGAGACCTTAATCGCTCACCTGATAAAGTGGTTCAAAAAAGTATTTTGGGTCATATTCAGTTGGTCATGGTTCTTCAACACTACAGAGGAATGAAGTCATGAAATTATTCATAACTCTAGTGTCCATGTCAGATGATTATTACAAGCACTGCCAAACTTCCAAGGGTTGTTATGTCACTGCAGTTTGAAAGGTAAATTTTATGGAAAAAAACATTAAGGAATGGATTTGAACAACCTTGAACCTAACTTGCCCCCTCCCCATGCCACCCCCACCCCCCATAAAGAGTCCAAATATTAAGCCAGAACTTGAATTGAATAAGCTTGAATCTGATCCCCATAGAGATGTTATATACCAAATATGAAAGGATTCTGACTGGTGGATCTGAAGAAGATTTTTTAAGGAAATTTAATATTGCACTAAGTTAAACTTCAGGATCCAATAGGGAGCCCAAATATTAACCCAGGGACCCAATTTCAACAAACTTCAATCTGCCCCCCCCCCACCCCCCCCCCCCCCCCCTAGAGATGCTGTATACCAAATATGAAACCATTCCGATTGGTGGGTCTGAAGAAGACGATTTTTTAAAGAAATTTACTCATGTTGCATTAAGTTAAAATTTGGGAGCCCAAATGCTAACCCAAGGACTTGATTTGAACAAACTTGAATCTGATCCCCCTAGAGATGTTGTATACCAAATATCAAAAGATGCTAATTGATGTTTCTGAAGAAGAAGATTTTTAAAGAAATTCCCTCATTTTGAACTAAGTTAAAATTCGGGCTCCCATAGGGAGAACAAATATTAACCCAAGGACTCGAGTTGAACAAACTTGAATCTGACACCCCTCGAGGTGTTGTATACCAAATATGAAAGCATTCTGACTGGTGGATCTGAAGAAGAACATTTTTAAAGAAATTTCCTCATATTGCTCCAAGTTGAAATTTGGGCTCAGGGACTTAATTTGAACAAACTTGATTACGACCCCCGTAGAGATGTTTTATACTAAATATCAAAAGATTCTAATTGACGGTTCTGGAGAAAAAGATTCTTTTTAATTTTGGAAAACAATTTATGGGTGCTATAAGAGAAAAGCCCCTTGTGGTGCTCCTTGTGGGCGTGGCAGCTCAATTCGAACAAACTTGAATTGACATACGATAAGGAACATGTATATCACATTTGATTCAATTCGGCCAAGTGGTTTATGAGGAGAAGTCGATAATGTCAAGTTCATGCCAGATGGATGGATGGACAAACAGACAATGGACAGAAAGTGATAACTTACGCTCGCTCCCCCTGACTTTCAGCCAGGTGAGCTAATAAAAAGGCTCTAGCTTGAAAACTTTGGAAGGAGTTATGCAGAAATTTCACAAAAAATTTACGAAGTTCAACAACCTGTAATTTTGTGAAATACTGAAGCCAATCAAAATCCTGATAATATGCACACCTCTGTTATATGTACGAACATCCTATGAAATAAAAAGGACCTAGCTTCAAAACTGTCAGATGAGTTATCAGGATAAGCCACGTACCATACAGGTGAAATTCTACAAACTAGCGGCTCTAAAGAGCTTGTAATCACTCACCTGCAACTGCATATAAAAATGTGATTTCCCATAGGCTTTCCATGGAAACTATGAGTTTGCAACATTACCTCAACATTACATGAGGATCATTGGTAGGTGTCCCCATCCTCAATCATGTGAAGTTTCAAAATATTTGACTTTGTAGTTTCAGAGTGGAAGAGTTTTGCAAAATCCATCAATCAGAATCAGAGAATGTCTCTGGTGGCCATATTTTCCCACCAACGGGAACAAAAAGAGGATCGTTTGTAGAGAGCCTCCAATAGGCCACTCCTGCGAAGTTTGGTTCACATTGGCTCAGTAGTTCCAGAGAAGAAGATGAAAATGTGATTTCCCATAGGGTTTCTATAGTAACGATAAGCCACAATTGCAGTCATGTTTGCAACTCGATCAACATTAAATGAAGATCGTTGGTAGAGGGTGTCCCAGTCATCAACCATGCAAAGTTTCAAAACATTTAGCCCTGTGGTTTCCGAGGAAAAGATTTTTCAAAATCCACCAATCAGAATCAAAAAAATGCTTCTGGCAGCCATGTTTTTTCGATGCACGGTAACAAAAATGAGGAGTATTTGTAGAAAAATCTCCCATAGACTATCCCTGCCAGGTTTGGTTCATGTCGGCTCCAGAGAAGAAGATGAAAATGTGATTTCCCATAGGTTTCTATAGTAACTATAAGCTGCAATTGCGGCCATGTTTACAACCCAATCAACATTAAATGAGGACTGTTGGTAGAGGGGGTCCCAGTCATCATTTATGTGAAGTATCAAAAACATTTGGCCTGGCAGTTTCAGATGAGAAGATTTTTCAAAATCCACCAATCAAAATCAAAAAATGCCTCTGGTGGCCATGTTTTCAAACCCATGGAAACAAAATGAGGAAAGTTTGTAGAGGACCTCCCATAGACTATCCTTGCCAGGTTTGGTTCACATCAGCTCAGTAGTTCCAGAGAAGGTGAAAATGTGATTTCTCATAGGGTTTCTATAGTAACTGTAAGCCTCAACTGCGGCCGTGTTTGTAACCCGATCAACATTAAATGAGGGGGTCCCAGTCATCATTTATGTGAAGTTTCAAAACAATTGGCCTGGCGGTTTCAGAGCAGAAGATTTTTGAAAATCCACCAACCAGAATCAAAGAATGCTTCTGGAAGCCATGTTTTTCATCCGATGGGAACAAAATGAGGATCGTTTGTAGAGGACCTCCCATAGACCATTCCTGCCAAGTTTGGCATTTGGTTCACACCGGCTCAGCAGTTACAATGAAAATGTGAAAAGTTTATGGATGCCGGACGACAAGTGATGTGAAAAGCTCACGTGGCCTTTTAGGCCAGGTGAGCTAAAAACTGACTGAGTTCAACAACCTGTAATTTTGTGAAATATTGAAGCCAATCAAAATCCTGATAATATGCAATATGCACACCTCTGGTATATGTAGAAACATCCTGTGAAAAAAAAGGTCCTAGCTTGAAAACTGTCAGAGGAGTTAGCCGGATAAACAATGTACCCTAAATGCAAACGGACAGACAGTGGATGGACAGATGAACAGACAGCAGATGGATGGACAGAGGTACAACAACAAGCCCCCTACCCTATTCGTCATGGGGGCATAATAATTTGCTTGCATGAAATTGGGGAAAGAAGAAAAGCAAAATGCCAAATTTTGAAGTAAATTAGGACACATTTGTGAATGTGCAGTCTAGCCTTGTAAAAAAGAAAAATTATTTTGGGGACTAACAAAGGTCCACAAACACTAAGTGACCCCCATCCACAAATAAAAGGTGTATATCCAATAGGGATGTAAAGATATTCTCATGTCATGATATGATATGTATCTTGATACATGACTCACGATACGGATGCGTATCTAGATACGGTGTGCATTACCTGCGCAGCATACTGCCTGTGTTATAAGTATTTAGTTATAAGTATTTACTATTAAATCGAATACTACATGGTAATTGAAAGTGACTTTCAACACTCTAAACAAGATATTAACAACAAAAAAATGTACTCACTGTCCCCAAATTACAAATAAAATACAAAAGACTTCAACTTTCACTCTTTTTGACCATATGTACTCTTCAGTTGATCATTAATTTCAATGTTCAACCAATAGGGTTTTTGTCACCTGGTGAAAACCCCCTACCCCCCCCCCCCCCCCAACATTTTTTAAATTGGCATGTTTGTAGCCAGGGCCCTGACAGAGGTTATTCCCCCCTCCCCCATCCATATAAAAACCTCCTACTAACAAGAGGCCCCAAGGGGCCTTAATCACTGACCTGATAATAGTAGTTCAAAGAAGATCACACTCAGTTAGTCGTGGTTCATCAACACTACAGAGGAATGAAGTCAGGAAACTATTCATAACTCTAGTGTTCATGTCAGATGATTATTATCATAGGTCTTCCTGAATGCTTCCAATTCTACCAGCTGTAGACCAGCCTGCCAAACTTCCAAGAGTTATTATGTCACTGCAGTTTGAAATGCAAATTTTATGAAAAAAACCCACTCAGGAATGGATTTGAACAAACTTGGACCCCCCCCCCCCCCTGCCTATCCCCCTCCCAAATCCTGAAGAGAGCCTGAATTATTATAATAATATATTAATATTATATATAAATTGTTATATACCAAATATGAAAAGATTCTGATTGGTGGTTCTGGAGAAAAAGAGTTTTGAAGAAAGTCCCTCATATTGCACTAAGTTAAAATTCAGGCCATTGGGAGCCCAAATATTAACCCAGGGACTCGATTTGAACAAACTGAATCTGAATGATGAATATTGCACTGAGGTAAAATTTGGGCCCCCATAGAGAACCCAAATACTAACCCAGGAACTCGATTTGAACAAACTTGAATCTGACCCACCTAGAGATGATGTATACCAAAAGGATTCTGACTGGTGGATCTGAAGAAGAAATTTAAAGAAATTTCCTCATATTGTACTAAGTTAAAATTCGGGCCCCCATAGGAAGCCCAAATATTAACTGAGAGACTTGATGCAAACAAACTTGAATCTGACCCTCGTAACAATGTTTACCAGATATTAAAACATTCTGACCAGCAGTTCTGAAGAAGATGCTTTTTAAAGCTTATTTCCCATATTGCCCTAAGTTAAGATTTGGGCTCCTGTATTGAGCCCAAATACAAACCGAGGGGCTTAAATTGAACACACTTGTATCTATCCTCCTATGAATGCTGTATGCCAAATATCAGATGATTCTGATCAGGGGTTCTGGAGAAGAATTGTTTTTAATATTTGCAAATATTCTGACTCAGCATTTTATATATCGATGCCCCTACAGAACACGCAAACAAAACCGATGGCAATTTCTTTTTATCATTCAATTCTACTGGTCCTAAGGATGCTTCATACCAAATAACAGTTCTCTGTTCAGTGTGGTTTGGGAAATATGGCCATTTGACAATATGTTCTATTTTTAGTTCATGGGATTCCCACAGGGAACATGGGAAATTTTTGTTAGCATGAATCAAGTACTTATGACCCAATAATACCACATACCGAATTTCGTTCAAATTGGACCATCGGTTCAGAAAATAGAAATTTGGGGCAGGGCCCAAAATCCTGCCTCTCCCATTACGAAGGCAAATATTGCTTCACAAACTTCGTTTGAACAAACTTGATTCTACACCTCAGAAGGAAGCCTCACACCAAATATCAAATCATTGTACCCACTGGTTCATGAGAAGATTCCTCTAGAATTCTGGAGCACTTTCCCCCACTCCCTCCCTATGGAGCGTGGAAACTTTATTTGAACAAACTTGAATTGACATATGATAAGGACCCTGCATATCTAATTTGGTTCAATTTGGCTCAGGGGTTTTGGAGGAGAAGTCGATAATGTAAAGTTCACAATGGGCAGATGGGTGGCCCTACAGGTTTTCAAACTCAATAAAGATATTGTTGCAAAACACTCAAAATACCAAATATCAATCTAATTAGTTGATGTTTGTTAGAGCAATTTACCTTAACAAGCTCCAAAATTTGTGAATTAACTTCATCGGAGAAAATAAAATAAACTTTTCATGCCAGCTGGAGAACACTGAGTACTTTTGAAGGCTAGAGTACACAGAATGTGAGGAATAACTGTCGCAAAAAATATCAGGGAGAGAGTACATGAACCAGTTTTAAGGATTTAAGGAATGAATGTACAAAAGCTCGACTTTTTTTAAGGAAATGTGAGTGGACAACTTCACTCCCCTCCCGATCACCCATGGCTATGCCACTAATCGTTTGGAAATAAAAAAAAATATGTTTATATAAATAGTAAATAAATGAGTTTGAAGTGCTGATCAAGTTACAGTATTGGAAGTTGGCACACAGCCAAGTCAAATGTGCTGTGGAAAGTCTTCAGGAGCAGCCAATGATGCATTTGTAGTTTTTTATTCTGATGTCCTTCCTCTCAACAATCATAGCAAATGCTCTTGTTAAAACCAAACAGCTTACACCTGAGCAGCCATTGCATGGAATATCCTCAAATAGTGATCAAGTCTGAAATGTGCAATCTGTCATTTGGAGAATGAGGTCCCCAGAGGGTGAATTTGCTTGTGCTATCCCACACAGTTAACCAATTTATCTTCTTGGTACCTCTTTCTGCTTGGGCTTGAGACCTTGATTCAGATTGTGGTTTACGGAGGGTAAATTTAGTGATGCTACCCTGTTGTGCAGGGTAGCATCACCAAATTCACCCTCTGGGGACCTCATTCCGCAGATGACAGTCTGCTTATTTCTATGCTTGATAGTGACCATGCTGAAGCAACATTACCCAATTAGATAGGGACTCATTCCACCCAATGTTAAATTATGTACATAGTTTGCAACTGAATGAACATGAATAGAGTGTGAGTTACTTGTTTTTTATGAAATGTCATTGTCAAGTCATCCTTGAAGATTTCTCAATCGTCAACTACAAAAAAGCAATAATCTTCGAGAAAGTCAATAATTGATGGTTAGTCAAGTTAATCGACGATATGCAACATTCCAATATATTTTAATCTTTACCTTGCAAAACTAAATCTTTCCAACTATATTCAAGCTGATGTTTACACATACAGTATTGAGATCATAAAAGCATTCGGTCTCTTGATCAGATTATGATCTTTGTGCTACACACTTCCATGTACAGCAGTAATAATAATAATAACACTTTGGCCGGCCGCTGATTTGTTGCAATTCTCAGGTGAGAAGGCCTTGGTTACCCTGTGCTCCCAACTTCCCAGCTGTCTCTCTATTCCCACGCCTCTTCCCTCCTACCAAAACTCAGGAGACAAACTGCTTGATGAAATCCCATGCCCCATTCTCCCCAATCTCTCTGATAGGCATACTAACCCTCTCCTTTGTGTCACCCACTAACCACATGTCCTTCAGTCTCCCATCCCACTTCCCCATGATAATCCCAGTGAATCTTATTCTGTTAGACTGGTAATTTGGACATTCTAGTAGAAAGTGGTCCAGGGTCTCCACCATGCCTAAATTACACATTTGGCACCCCTTTCCACTGTTTTTCCCCTAAGCTATAGGGACCGCAACAGAGAAGTATAAATTTTATAGTAAATTTCCTTTCTTATTATACCTACCGAAATTGTTTACTACAGGCTTGCACTACAGTGGAAGAACCTAACTCGGATAAAATACTCTCTATTTTAATCTTTCCCAAGATTTGGGAAAGAAAAGTGGTGTAAAAACACCACGAAAAAATAAGCCAAAACTGGGCCGAGCGCCATCGGCGCATACCCAGTATGGGACGCTCTTCCATACTACAAATCCACGACTTCCGTAACAGTGCGCAATGCATCAATTCATCATTCTTTTGGTTCCGAACAACACAGGAGTTATGTGATCAGCGGGGAGGAAGGATTCTTACCCGAATAAGAAGACGGGAGGGCCTCCATGTAAACAATTTCGGTAGGTATAATAAGAAAGGAAATTTACTATAAAATTTATACTTCTTATCAACCTACCTCAATTGTTTACTACAGGCTGAATAGACAAAAGGCTGGAGGGAATCACATAACCAACCCACACATAACTGAATAGCACTGGGACCATGGACAGAGGAAGAGATCCCTAGGCCTATCAAACCATAGCATCACAAACATTAGAAAAGCCAATGAAAGATGAGGCGTATGGTGAAGTGTGACGCACAGACAGAAAGGGCAGTAACAGCACAAAGCTGGAACTGACCCTGAAAAAAGCTGAAAAGCTTGGATAGACAACATCCTGAGCCGAAGAAAGAGCATTTCTCCAGAAGGCTGCCAGTATAACATCAGTCATCCGACAACATGACAGAGTTACTAAAAGAGGAAGACAATGCACGCACCTCGTGGCAGAAAAAACAGATGGTAATACAAGGACCAGTAGCTAGACGAGCGAAAGCTGCACAAATAGCAAGACAAGTCCCTCAAGAAATGGATGCAGGAGAGATCTGGCATGTGGGAAAACGCATATTCATCCAGGAAAAAGGCGTGAATGCCCCTCACCCCCAAGCAGAGCAGCGCCCAAGAAAGTGACTATCTTGGAGTAAACTGCAAAGTCCTAGGTCTTTTCAAGGAAAAGAGCTGAACAAGCTTGGAGAGGCAAGGATGAGTGTCGAAACAATGCAGTATCACATAGGAAAAAATGTCTCCGAAGCATGGACAAGTACCCATTGCTGGAGACCCCCAGAAACAAACATATACCAGAAACTCCGCAAGCGGTGTGATCGGAGGAGTGACAGAAGCAACAGAGTGATCGCACACCATCGACAGAACCTTCCACTTAGCCACAGAGGCTAAACCAGTGGAGTGAGTGCCTCCTTGAAGAAAAGCAACTCCACTGTGTGTCTCGAAAAACCACTACGGAGGAGACAGGACCCGATAAAAGACATGTGCGAAGGCACAATGAAGTCGGGTCAACTTGAAAACCTCCTCCAGCGACTTTGGCAGAGAAAGTCGCGAGGTAGAGGGAGACATGCCGGAACCGCCGCGAACAGAGAGCGGAGAAGATTGATCCACACCCACCGAAGCGATGAGTGTGATCGAAAGGATTTGACGACTGCAGGTTCATATCTGGGTGAGAACCTGAGGCGGAATCGGAACCGGTAGGAAGGCGTACCCGACAAGACCATCCCAAAAGAGGGTCAGAGTGTCCACGGCGAAAGCCAGAG
Source organism: Pictodentalium vernedei (assembly GCA_031216915.1). NCBI lineage: Eukaryota > Metazoa > Mollusca > Scaphopoda > Dentaliida > Dentaliidae > Pictodentalium > Pictodentalium vernedei. The sequence continues at coordinate 332,146,803 of CM062294.1, forward strand.
CATCTGGACACGGGGACACAAAAGTGTCCACCGGATGGTTCCAACGAGTCACAAGAGATCGATGGAACCCGCCATGTGGAGCATCCACCTGGTGGAAATGACCCTGCCCCGACGGGACAGGGAGTCGGCTAGGACGTTCAGGCAACCGGGAATGTGACGAACAGCCACCTCGGCGTGGACATCCTGAGCGAGCAGTAGAAGATCCCAAGCCAATTCGTACATTGGAACAGAGTGCGTGCCACCCTGGTTCCGAATGTAAGCAACCACCGTCGAATGGTCGGACAACAGAAGGACCTGGCGATTCGACAGGTGAGGGATCCACTCTTGAAACGCAGAAGAGCAAGAGGCTACTTCTGGTTGATGTGTAGAGCTGCATGATCCTGGTCCCACATCCCGTGAATGGAAAGACCTAGAGGATCCAACGTCGCACCCCATCCGAGATCGCTGGCATCTGCCGTCAGAACGCGATCGGACGTGGGTAAGTCCAACGGAACACCCTGCAAAAGCCACTGGACATCCGCCCAGAGGAGAAGGTGAGGATAAAGATATTCTGAAGCACCAGATCCAGAAAATCTACATTCGGCCTCCAACGACTGAGCAGAAAGTGTTGGAGAGGTTTGACACGCAGCCAACCTACAAGAATGAGATCCGTCACCGAACAGCAGAGACCGATTAGCCGGAGAAAACTCCGAGCCGACGCGGATGTGGACTGGGACAGAGTCGGAGCAAAAGCTGCGAGAATCACAGCCTTGGCCTGGGGAACCGCCATCAAATTGAATTGTGTGCGGAAAGCCATCCCCAGATGATAAAACGACTGAGAAGGGACCAGGTCCGACTTCTCCTCGTTGACTCTGAAACGTAGCGACGTGAGCAAGCTCAACAGAGTGGTGACATCCGACTCCAGTAAGGCAGCATTGGAATGCCCCTGGAGGATATCGTCCAGATATGCCGAAGTAGTCACCCTGGACTGAGTGCGATGGAAAGCTATCACATGCGACATCAGTCTGGCGAAGGACCAAGGAACCAGGTTGAGGCCGAAAGGCATGGCCTTGAACTGGTAAACTCGCCCAGAAAAACGAACCTGAGATACTTCCGTAACGCCCAATGAATCGGAACGTGAAAGTAAGCGACTCGCAGGTCGAAGCTGGAAGCGAAATCTCCCTGGTGAATTGAACGGAGGACCGACCTGAAAGTCTCCATGCTGAACTTGGGAGCAATGATAGACTGGTTCAGGAAACTCTGATCGAGGACCGGTCGGAGTCGGCCGTCCTTCTTCGGCACCAAGAACAGGCGGGAATAGAAACCCATTGACCTAATGTTCTTGATGACCTCAATCGCCTCCTTTGTCAGGAGATTGTCTGTCTCCGTGGACAAAAGTTCCCGACGTAAAATGTCTGAAGGAACTGTGGTTGGAAAAGGCACCCTGGACAGAGTGGAGTGCCGTCGGAAGGATATTCGCAGCCCAGACCAAACAACATCTAACATCCAAGGATCGGATGTGATGGTGGCCCAACGGTCTGCGAACTCTGCTATCCTTCCTCCAACCTGGGATGAGTCGAGGTGATGACCTGCATTGCGAACCCCGACGAGGCTCGAGAGAGGAGAAAACACCTCTACTGAATGAAGAATCCTGGGACTTCCCTCAAGACTGCCGACGCTTACCCTTACCCCTTGAGTAAGAAGTAGAAGCGGTGGCAGAAGGATCAGCCCCTTTGCTTCGCAGAGGAAGCCAAGGGCACTTGTTAGGCTTGGAACGGCCCGTGCCTACCCTAGAAGGCTGATCAAGCTGAAGAAACAGCAGCTGATCGTTGGAATGACGTAGGACGTCATCCCGGACCGTCAACACAGAACCATGGAAAAGTTGCGGACCTGCCAAAAAAGTAGATCGAAGAGTAGCGTACTGCTCCTCAGGAAGGGATCGGCCTGTGTCCCGCACAGAGTCCCCTCGAACTAATTCCAGATTAGCCGTGTTACAGGCATGCGTGTGAGTAAGATGCATGAGCGCCTTGGACAGCACACGCAAAGGAGCCTGTACCTCGTCAAACTTATCTGAAGGCAGATAAGCAGCTAAAGCTGAGACGACGTGATCGGAGAGAGAAAGCATACCAAGCATCTCTCTCGATAAGCCCAACGTGGACTCCAGAGTCGTCATTGGAATGACGGCAGACTTGGACTTGGAAAGCCCGAGGGAATTGGAGTCCTGATCCAAAACCGTCAAAGTCTGGTAGACCGACGGATTGGCGGAATCGTAGGAACGATAACGTGCCGGAGGCAAAAAGGTGTCAACGCTGGTGAAGAACGGAGCCTTCATTGCCTTGGAACTTAGCTTGGAGTCCAAGGCTGAAAATGCTTCAACCAACTGTACCGACGGACACGGTCGAAGGCGCCCAGAAGCAGGTTGCTCCATAGACTTGGCGCACGACCGATGATCGCGGCCTGGCTGACACTGTCGACTGGTTGGATGGTTTGAGATCAGGAAGGAACCCAAACACGAAATCAAGAGCTGCCCCCAAATCCGAAGACTGCTGGCTCTCGACATCAAGCATGTCTGACTCTTCCCCTGAGTCGGAAGACACATAGCCCATCGTGGGCAAACCAGCCGATGCCTTCCATGGTGTCGGAACACCAGGGGGATCAGAAAGCGGCCTGTTTCCAATCCCGGGAGGCGGCGCCATAGGAGGCGCCTGGAAACCACTTGCTGCCTCGCTGGAAGCAACAGGAAGGCTCTTTGACAGAACCTGAGTGAGTAAGGAGAGGACTCCCTAAGCTCACTGCCCGTACTGGCCGGTTCGACAGGGGAACGAACCGGCAAAGTGGCTTCACCTCTGACCCTCTTAACCAGCAAAGGGTCACGATCCTCCAAAAGACTCAACGTGGGACGACAGGCGGCAGCCGAAAACGTCTGAAGGCAGACGTGTGTAGGGGTGTGACACACCCCGAGGATCAACATAGCAGGAACTCATGAGAATCACCGCTGACCTCTGCAGGGCAGAAGGTCCAGGCTGCACAAAAGACGTTGGACCCCCAAAACTGGTCGTGTGGCCAGAATGAGTGGACGGAAACGCCACGGAGTTCATAGTGTCCCACTAAGAACAACCGAAACCAATGACAACTGTGGTGCTTGACAGCGCAGAGACCACAGGAGAGGGTCCGGCCGGCAGCCACTTCCAACTTCGCCGAGTTGAAGTCAGTGAAGGCTGAGGCCGATACCCCCACGTCTACACAACCAGACACTGCAGCAGACCATTGCAGGTATAAAACTACTGTGCTCAATGGTTGAGAGGACACAGTAGGGGGTTCAGTCTGCAGTCCCATTTGACTTCGCCAAGTGGAAGTCTGGGAAGGCTGAGGCCGAAACCCCAGAACCACACTACAGACATCCCTGCAGACCCTGGCAGGAAGAAGCCGAGGCCGGCTAAAAACGGTGCCCAATGACGTTGTAGACGGAACAGCAGTAGCAGCAGATACGAAGGGAGCTGTTGGAACTGGCGAAAAAGCGGAGAGAGCCACCAAGCTCGGCCTCCAAAGGAGGAGTCACAACCCTAGTGACAGCCTCAGATGTCGACTGGAGAGGGCGCATAGTCCCGGAACCAGGCATCTCTACACCAGAAAACCAACAGCTCCCGCAGTATCCACCATGGTAAAACACTGCACATTCCCCACAGAAGGGGAATAACTCTCACCAGACATGGTCGAATCGGGAAGCCCCGAAATGACAGCAGTCCCCACCCCCCGCTGGTGCGGGAGGAGCTGCACATCCCCCACAGAGGAGAAGCAATTCTCATCAGACGTGGTCGAATCGGGCGACCCGAAACGATAGCGTTCACCACCCCCTGCTGGAGCGGGAGGAGTTGCACATCCCCCACGGAGGGAGTCAAACTCACACCAGACGTGTTCGAGTCGGGGGGCCCTGAAACGACAGTGTCCCCCCCCCCCCCCTGCAGGTGCGGGAGTAGCTGCACATCCCCCACGAAGGGGGTAAACTCACATCAGACGTGGTCGAGTCGGGAGGCTCCCGAAACGACAGCATTCCACACCACCCGCAGGTGCAGACGAAACGGACACGAGAACGCACCTATGGCGAGGGCAAAATGAATTGCCCTAAAGGAACCGAACTGGAAAGAACAGAGGTGAGAGCAGTAGAAGAAAACGGTGAACTCAACAGAAACAGAAAGTAGAAGAACACCCTCAACTACGAGAGAAGGTGGCAGAACCCAGACGGCCGACACCTACTCCAATAACAATTTTTTTATCAACCGAAAAAATTCATTGTCGAATCGCGATGACACGATGTCGCAAACAAAACATTCGCAAAAACGGAATAGTAATTAATAAACAATGAGAATGTGGTTGAAAATATAAACGAGAATATATAAAACACAGTCCTGTTATTATACGATCTTCAGATCCATAATTCCAGTCACAGGAAAACCATTATCCACGAGTTGAATTATCACTGTTTCATAACGCATATGGCGGAAACACATCCTGCTCGTGCTTCGGATAGAAAAAGAATGGCGAATTGATGCATTGCGCACTGTTACGGAAGTCGTGGATTTGTACTATGGAAGAGCGTCCCATACTGGGTATGCGCCGATGGTGCTCGGCCCAGTTTTGGCTTATTTTTTCGTGGTGTTTTTACACCACTTTTCTTTCCCAAATCTTGGGAAAGATTAAAATAGAGAGTATTTTATCCGAGTTAGGTTCTTCCACTATAGTGCAAGCCTGTAGTAAACAATTGAGGTAGGTTGATAAGAAACAAGATTTCATACGTAAAAATTTCTGAAATCCAGACCAAATTGAAGAAAACAAATGAAAAAACCATCTGAGATTCAGTGTTCTCACATTTTATTTTTGACTGGTGTGATTGTACAGTATTGCTGGGAGAAAAACAGACAAAGAATTTCAACCAAATCATGATCTAGGTGAAATTACCCATCTGCCTTTCTTATCAAAGCACTTTAAAATGAAAGACACTTTTTCCTATTTTAACAGTTTTCTTTTGTCAAACATAATACAAGTCAACTCTATGGAATAACCTTAGATTAACCTTAACCCCTTCGCTGCTGTGCAAGTTTTTAATTTCCTGTGCTGGGCCATATATGGGGGAAAATGGAAAAATATGATAAAAAATGAAAAAAATCAGAAACATAAAATAATTTGTAATTTTCATCTGCTAGAACATATTTGAACATGTTTGGAGTCCAATGTTTAGTTCCAATCACCCAGTGAAATGTTGTCGTCTTCACTTTCGATCGCAACGGTCGCATCGGAACTTCCCTCAGATTCATCCGAGTCGCTAAAGTCACTTGAACTATCTAAATCACCAGCATCACTATCATTGTCTGCATACAATTCTGCAACAACTTCTTCGGTTGTGTACAATCTTTTCGACATGTTTGCACTATAAGAACATCAGGAAAAGTAACTCTCATTCGAAATTTCACATGCGGTTCACTTGGGTATTTCCGTAAAATGACGGAAATTACTCGAAAAAATATCTGACATCACATTGTCAGCCTCTTACATGTGTCACTAAGTGCGTTATATTGAGAATACCACTATGTGGCGTATTGATGTTATCTGTGTGGTAACACCGTACTCAGTACGGACGTGTAGCACAGGGAATCAAATTTTATGTCCGTACTCAGTACGGACCTATAGCAGCGAAAGGGTTAAAAGCCCACTGGTATTACTGACTTTGCTAAATTTTGTTAAATTAGAACAGGTGCCCCAAACATGTAGCACAGCAGCCAAATGAACATGCAGGAAGTATTAAAAAAAAAAAAAATCAGAGATTTCAAGCAATGTCCTGGCTGCCTAGACATATATAGACATATAAATGCATACAAGACTTGATAAAAAACCACTGCAAAGCCCTTAACAATGCTTGCCATAGAGGAGCAGAAATTTCGTAAAAATAAATGTATCCAGGCCTTTAAGGTTAAACTCGATAAAACTCAGCTTACTCAGCAGTGTAGTCATAATGTCTCTTTGGACGTCTTGGTTGGGAACTGCAAGAAGGTTGTGGTTCAAACCTGAATGAACTACAAGAAGGCTGCGGCCGAAATCTGAAAAAAAGGAAGAAATTAACTGTACACACACTGATACATCAAAATTTCAAGCTGTAAATGTTTCCCATAATGCAACTAGGAAATTAACCAATTCAATCTTTAGTTCAAGGAGCTCTGGGTAAAACAAGATTGAATTGGTAACATTCCTAGTCACATTATTGGAAATGCTGCTGCTTGAAATTTTAGTATATTGATGTTAGTGTGCAGAGAGTGAAATGTAAATACACAGAAAGTAATTTAAAATGTAATCTACAGAGTGGATATGTTTTGGTACTAAGTATTGGCTGGAAGGACACTTTAATAACCACCCATTGGGCAAATTGGAAACATTGGGGTGTCTATAGTTTGATTAACCCTTTGAACTCTAGTGGTATCTTCCATGCCAGTTCGATGGCAGGAATTAGAAGAGTCCATATTCATTATTTGGGGTAGACCAATCAGTATTTTCAACGTACAGCCTCAGGCTGCATGTTGAAAATACTGATTGGTCTACCCCCACAATATTTACTGAACAGCCATCCTATATAATGACGTATCATGTTCCTGGCCTGAAAAGTGGCCGCTGGGGTTCAAAGGGTTAATTTTGAATGATGTTCACTGGGCTTCACAGTAGACAGGGTTGATTATACTTTCAGTCACATTATTTATTTATTTATTTATTTATTTATTTATTTATTTATTTACAACCAATGAATTTCCAACATTTTTAGACCTATTTGGCCTCAGTACATCCAATTTTGGAATTAATCTGTTATTTTTTGTTAGGAAGAGCTCATGGAGCCTTGTCAAACAAGATATAATAAAAACAATGCTCAATTTGTTACTAGAATACAGAAACATGATCAAACTTCTGTTTATTGAATATTCCTGTAAACCAAATATTTTTACCGGCAAATGGCTATTCAATTAAGAGGTTTTGACTGTATAAGATAAGAGCAATGCTGGGCACTGCATAATATGCATGTGGGCTGTTCAAAATGTACAACACCTTATATTTTTGCAGTGTTTTCACAAAAATGAAATAATTATACTTGGATCAATGAATGTCTTGCAATGTGCTGGTCTGATTCAACAGGAATGGATTAACCCTTTACCCAATGTGACGGCCAAAACCGATCAGCGCTATTCTAAAAAATCGCCAATTAATTTTCATTATTTTTTGTCTCAAAAACATAGGTTATGACCCCTCATTGGAACGAGCTCGTTACAACGAGGGGTCCTAACCTATGTTTTTGAGACAAAAAATGAAAAAAATTAGTTATTCAAGAATTTTTTTGGCAAGTGTTGTCTGCTTTTCATGTTAGGTAAAGGGTTAATGTTATCTTGGTCAGTTGGCTATTTTTAAAATAAAACTATCATTTAATGGGGGATATGAGGATGAGGTCCAAGGTCCTGTAAACCCAGACTGATATTCAACAGTGACAAGCTTGAGGGGGGGGGGGGGGGGGTAAATTTAGGGAGAAGTCACTTCAATGAAAACAGGGAGAAATAAGCTGGAAGATGGGGCATGAATTAGCTTTTGCACAATTGCTTTAATTATTATATATTTTTCTCACATGTAAATAACTCACTACTAGTGCCCTGCGAGTCTTCAAATTCGATTCAAATTTTGAATTGCTTTTCTTATTTGATTCGATTTTCAAACACCTGACTTCTGAATACTGAAATTGAATATCCCGATGACAATCACGGAAACGTATGTCCTTTCTTTTCACATGTATCATCATATGTGGTCATTATTTCTTGCCAATTACGTTAATATCGAGAATATTATGGTTATCTGGTGAGTCCGAGCTGTTGGGTGGTTATTATTTTAAAACTCAGTAGCTGGGCATGAATAAAATCATTAGGGACAACCATGCAGACGTTATGTCAGAATGCATGACCATGTAGCAGTTGTACAGTCGGCTCAACAATGAGAGAACTTGAAAGGTTGGAATTATGAGAAAGTGTCAACTGTGATCTACGTGGTCACCAAATTTACTGACTCAATGACAGATTCGATTAAAATTCAGTTCAAGAGTTTTGACCTTAAACACACGCTCGATTTACATTTGGTTCAAGCAGAAACAGTTTGATCTGCAGATCCCTACTCACTACAGCAGAGAAAATACATTTCAAAATATGTTATTAATTTAGTCAGAAAAAAATTATGCAACCAAAATATATGTAGGTAAAGATAGGTTTATAATTTTTGTCAAACTACAGATCATTCTTCAAGGTGAAGAATTCAAGGTTTATTTACCTCCTTGTAACCCATTCACTATTTCTTGGTCAAGGACCCTTGGAAACAAATAGAGTGCACCCAAATAATGTTCACAATACAATTGTATTTTAATTGCTCATTTACCCAATAGGGGACTGCGAATCACAATTTTTTTTTCGAATTGAATCTTGCCTCCGATATCAATATCAAATTGAATCTTGAATAGAATCTTAATAGACAAGTTATTTCATATTGCACCAAACGGAAGTTATACGAAACACTGTGATGACCCTTACAAGACTGACTGAACACCTTAAACATCAATAAATAAATATTCCCTGTAGCACCACTGCTGAAACAGGTAAGCCTATTATCCAAAGTTTTAGTTCCTGAAGGTTTAGTTTGTCACTATTCACTGCAATGTATGACAACAATGACTGCTTCTGGACGTGACTTGCAAAATTTCACTTCCTTAGCATATTGTACCTTCAATTCTGCGCATGGAAAAGCGATATATCCTGAGATGAGACAGTGCATTATAGGGGCAGGGGGATATGCTTAGGGATGCATATAGAGAACTGGTATTCTCCAGAAAAGTCCCCCCCCCCCCCCCCCCCCACACTTTCCACACACCAAACTTAAGTTTTTCTTTAAAAAGCATATTCTTGGAATTTCAATGGTCAGTAAGTTGGCTGTCTTGTGAGTAGTGAATAGATGAAGTTATCACAAACCTAAAATCTTATTTATTTATTTACTTATTGGTGTTTAAGGTCACATATTTCTGCACAATGGCTAATCATGACCATGACAGTTTTACGGGTGGAGGAAGCCAGAGTACCCGGAGAGAACCACCGAGCAACGGCGAGCAACTGTCAGCTCCCCAACATACTAACTCCACACAAGCAGGGTTAGCATTGGTTGAAGACAGGTGCACCATCGACGTGCAGTATGCCTTAGTACACAGCGTCACCGTGCCCCCACAGGGGCAATGGGGGTGAAGTGTCTTGCCCAAGGACACAACGTGGTTGCCGCAGGTGGGATTCGAACTGAGGACCTCTCGGCTTGCAGCCTGCCCCTCTACCAACTGAGCCACCGTGCGCCCTACCTAAAATCTTAAAAATTCTACAAATTTTACGGGCAATAACTCCAGAATGGAATGTCTGAAAAAATATCCAGTTCGAACTTGTTCAGCATTTTATGTTGCTAGGGTCATATAACAAATAGGGATTACTTGTGTCAAGTACATGTATGACTCAAGTTATTATCTGGAGAGAATGTAACACAAACATCATAAAAGGCTACCTGGCCACACGTCACCCCGAAAAAATATGCAATTCAAGGTATTTGAAAACAAGAGGCCCCAAGGGGCCTGAGGGTGCTCACCTGACATGGTAGCCTAAGTATCAACCCAGAGAATTGATTTCAACAAGTTGCATCTGCTCCTCCTAAGAAAAGCTTATACCAACTATCCAAAGATTCTGACCAGTGGATCTAAAAAAAAGAAGATTTTTAAAGAATATTCCTCATATTGAACTAAGTTATAATCCGGGCTCCCACATGGAGCCCATATATGAACCCAGGGACTTGGCTTTAACAAACTTGAATCTCACCCCCCTCAGGATGCTGCACACCAAATATCAAAACATTCCAACTGCTGGATCTGAAGAAGAAGATTTTTAAAGAAAATTCCTCACTTTGAAATAAGTTACAATTCAAGTTCCCACAGTGAGTCCAAATATAGACCTAGGGACATGGCTTGAACAAATTTGAATCTCACCCCCCTAAGGATGCTGCATATCAAATATCAAAACATTCTAACTGCTGGATCTGAAGAAGATTTTTAAAGAATATTCCTCATATTGAACAAAGTTATAATTCGGGCTCCCACATGGAGCCCATATATGAACCCAGGGACTTGGCTTTAACAAACTTGAATCTCACCCCCCTCAGGATGCTGCACACCAAATATCAAAACATTCCAACTGCTGGATCTGAAGAAGAAGATTTTTAAAGAAAATTCCTCACTTTGAAATAAGTTACAATTCAAGCTCCCACAGTGAGTCCAAATATAGACCTAGGGACATGGCTTGAACAAACTTGAATCTCACCCCCCTAAGGATGCTGCATATCAAATATCAAAACATTCTAACTGCTGGATCTGAAGAAGATTTTTTAAGAAAATTCCTCCTTTTGAACTAAGTTATAATTCGGGCTACCACTGTGAGCCCAAATATGAACCCAGGGGCTTGGCTTGAACAAACTTGAATCTCAACCCCCTAAGCTCAACCTACCCAATATCAAAAGATTCTGCCTGCTGGATCTTGAGAAGAAGATTTTCAAAGACATTTGTCTGACATCCACTAAGTTCGAATTCGAGCTTCTATAGTGAGCCCAAATATGAATTTAGGGAGCCGATTTGAACAAACTTGAATCAGATCCACCCCACAATGTTGCATACCAAATAGCAAAAGATTCTGCCTGCTGAATCTGGAGAAGATTTTTTAAGAAATTTGCCTGAAATGCACTAAGTTCAAATTCAGGCTTCTATAGTGAGCCCAAATATGAATCCAGGAGGCCGATTTGAACAAACTTGAAACAGATCCACCCCACAATGTTGCATACCAAATATCAAACGATTCTGCCTGCTAGATCTGGAGAAGAAGATTTTGGAAGAAAGTTGCCTGAAATGCACTAAGTTCGAATTCGAGCTTCTATAGTGAGCCCAAATATGAATCCAGGGGGGCCGATTTGAACCAACTTGAATCAGATCCACCCCTCAATGTTGCATACCAAATATCAAAAGATTCTGCCTGCTGGATCTAGAGAATATTTTTGAAGAAATTTGAATGAAATGCACTAAGTTCGAATTCGAGCTTCTATAGTGAGCCCAAATATGAATCCAGGGGGGCCGATTTGAACCAACTTGAATCAGATCCACCCCTCAATGTTGCATACCAAATATCAAAAGATTCTGCCTGCTGGATCTAGAGAATATTTTTGAAGAAATTTGAATGAAATGCACTAAGTTTGAATTCGAGCTTCTATACTGAACCCAAATACAAACCCAGGGAACCGATTTGAACAAACTTGAATCAGATCCACCCCCACAATGTTGCATACCAAATATCAAAAGATTCTGCCTGCTGGATCTGGAGAAGAAGATTTTTTAAGAAATTTGCCTGAAATGCACTAAGTTCGAATTCGAGCTTCAAAACTGAGCCCAAATATAAACTCAGGGGGCCAATTTGAAGAAACTTGAATCAAATCCACTCCACAATGTTGCATACCAAATATCAAAAGATTCTGCCTGCTGGATCTGGAGAAGAAGATTTTTTAAGAAATTGCCTGAAATGCACTAAGTTCAAATTCGGGCTTCTATAGTGAGCCCAAATATGAATCCAGGGGGCCGATTTGAACAAACTTGAATCAGATTCACCCCACAATGTCGCATACCAAATATCAAAAGATTCTGCCTGCTGGATCTGAAGAAGAAGATTTTTAAAGAAATTTGCCTGAAATGCACTAAGTTTGAATTCGAGCTTCTATACTGAACCCAAATACAAACCCAGGGGGCCGATTTGAACAAACTTGAATCAGATCCACCCCCACAATGTTGCATACCAAATATCAAAAGATTCTGCCTGCTGGATCTGGAGAAGAAGATTTTTTAAGAAATTTGCCTGAAATGCACTAAGTTCGAATTCGAGCTTCAAAACTGAGCCCAAATATAAACTCAGGGGGCCAATTTGAAGAAACTTGAATCAAATCCTCCCCACAATGTTGCATACCAAATATCAAAAGATTCTGCCTGCTGGATCTGGAGAAGAAGATTTTTTAAGAAATTGCCTGAAATGCACTAAGTTCAAATTCGGGCTTCTATAGTGAGCCCAAATATGAATCCAGGGGGCCGATTTGAACAAACTTGAATCAGATTCACCCCACAATGTCGCGTACCAAATATCAAAAGATTCTGCCTGGTGGATCTGAAGAAGAAGATTTTTAAAGAAATTTGCCTGAAATGCACTAAGTTTGAATTCGAGCTTCTATACTGAACCCAAATACAAACCCAGGGGGCCGACTTGAACAAACTTGAATCAGATCCACCCCCACAATGTTGCATACCAAATATCAAAAGATTCTGCCTGCTGGATCTGGAGAAGAAGATTTTTTAAGAAATTTGCCTGAAATGCACTAAGTTCGAATTCGGACTTCTATAGTGAGCCCAAATATGAATCCAGGGGGCCGATCTGAACAAACTTCAATCAGGTCCACCCCCACAATGTTGCATACCAAATATCAAAAGATTCCGCCTGCTGGATCTGGAGAAGAAGATTTTTTAAGAAATTTGCCTGAAATGCACTAAGTTCAAAATCGGGCTCCTATACTGAGCCCAAATATGAACCCAGGGGGCCGATTTGAACAAACTTGAATCAGAGCCACCCTACAATGTTGCATACCAAATATCAAAAGATTCTGCCTGCTGGATCTGGAGAAGAAGATTTTTTAATCTTTTTCCCACTGCCAACAGTGTTAAAAAGTGCTGACTCAGCACTTTTTCAAAGTCCTGAAAAAAGTACCTTGTGATCAAACTGATAGGGATTTTTTTTTAACCATTCTATTCTACTGAATAAAAGTAAGCTTTATACAAAATAAGAATTTTCGGTGCCGTGTAGTTTTGGAGATATGGCAGTTTTAAGGTTTTTCCTATTTTTAGGTCCCGAGGTTCCCACGGGGCAATGAGAAATTTTTTTTTTGCATCAATCAACTACTTATGACCCATTATCATCTCATATCAAATTTGTTTCAAATCGACCTGACGATTCTGAAAATAGAAATTTCAGGCGTGGCCAAAATTTTTGCCCCTCCCATAACGAAGGCAAATAATGCCCGACAAACTTCTCTTGAACAAACTTCATTCTAAATCTCAAAAGGACTCTGTATACCACATATCAAGTCTCTGCTACTGGTGGTTCATTAGAAGAAAATTTTCAAAAAATTTGGCCATTTTTTCCCCACACCTCTGCTCAATATGAGCCGAAACCTATTTTGGATAAAAATCAAAATGCCCCTATATAACCACTACTTACATGAAATTTAATTAAAATGTGGCCAGTGGTTTAGGAGAAAGAGGCTCAAACACCACCTTCACGCAGGACGACGGACGACAGACGATGGATGAAGAGTGATAAGAAATGCTCACCCTGACTTTCTGTCAGGTGAGCTAAAAATAGAATTTTTCAAAGTCAAAAAAGGGACATAACTCTGGTAAACAGAACAAACCCGATTTGAACTTGACCGGTATTTTATGTTGCTACATCTACATTCCAAAATTTATTCGAATCGGTCAACTATAACTGAAGTTATCATCGGGAAACCCAAAAAATGAATTTTCGAAGTCAAAAAAGGGGCATAAGTCTGGCAAAACTTTTTGGACCACACCCCAATTTGAAAATGACCTGTATTTTATGTCGATACACCTACATACCCAATTTCATTTGATTTGGCAAACTATAAATGAAGTTATCATTATGAAACCCAAAAAAATGAATTTTTGAAGTCGAAGAAGGGGCATAACTCTGGCAAAAATTGTCGGACCTGTATTTTATGTGATACACCTACATACCAAAATTTATTTGAATCGGTCAACTGTAACTGAACTTATCATCAGGAAACCAAATGAAAGTGTCAATGACACTGTAGCTCAACTTGTCAAGACAAAGGCATGTACATGTATAGTATGTGACACAGCAATGACAAACATCTAGGTAATGACCTGATAACAAAGGTACATATAAAGTATTGTAACGGTCTGTACATAAATACTGACCGTTGTCTGTAACAATTGTATAGGTAAAGTATTGTAAAGGTGGGTGACAGTCAGATGCTAAACTAGAAACAAGAGGCCCCAGGGGGCCTGAGGGCGCTCACCTGACATGGTAGCCTAAATATCAACCCAGAGAACTGATTTCCACAAGTTGCATCTGCTCCTCCTAAGAAAAGCTGAAACCAAATATCCAAATATTCTGACCAGTGGATCTAAAAAAAGATTTTTAAAGAAAATTCCTCATATTGAACTAAGTCATAATTTGGGCTCCCACAAGGAGCCCATATATGAACCCAGGGACTTGTCTTTAACAAACCTGAATCTCACACCCCTAAGGATTCTGCACACCAAATATCAAAACATTCCGACTGCTGGATCTGAAGAAGAAGATTTTTAAAGAAAATTCCTCATTTTGAACCAAGTTACAATTCGAGCTCCCACAATCAGCCCAAATATGGACCTAGGGACATGGCTTGAACAAACTTGAATCTTAGCCCCCTAAGGATGCTGCATAAAAAATATCAAAAGCATTCATCTGCTGGATCTGAAGATTTTTAAAGAAAATTCCTCATTTTGAACTAAGTTGTCATTCAGGCTCCCATAGTGAGCCCAAATATGAACCAAGGGACTTGGCTTGAACAAACTTGAATCTCAGCCCCCTAAGGTTGCTCCATGCCAAATATCAAAACATTCCAACTACTGAATCTGAAGAAGAAGATTTTTAAAAAAAAATTCCTCATATTGACTAAGTTATAATTTGGGCTCCCACAGGGAGTCCAAATATGGACCCATGGACTTGGCTTTAACACACTTGAATCCCCCCTCCCCCCCAAGGATGCTACTCACCACATATCAAACCATTCCGACTGCTGGATCTGAAGAAGAAGATTTTTTAAGAAAATTCCTCATTTCGAACAAAGTTACAATTCAAGCTCCCACAGTGAGCCCAAATATGGACCTAGGGACATGGCTTGAACAAACTTGAGTCTCACCCCCCTAAGGATGCTGCATACCAAATATCACAAGATTCTGCCTGCTGGATCTTGAGAAGAAGATTTTCAAAGAAATTTGCCTGAAATGCACTAAGTTCGAATTTGGGCTTCTATAGTGAGCCGAAATATGAATCCAGGTGGCTGATTTGAACAAACTGGAATCAGATCCACCCCACAATGTTGCATACCAAATATCAAAAGATTCTGCCTGCGGGATCTGGAGAAGAAGATTTTTGAAGAAATTTGCCTGAAATGCACTAAGTTCGAATTTGAGCTTCTATAGTGAGCCCAAATATGAATCTAGGGAGCCGATTTGAACAAATAGAATCAGATCCACCCCACAATGTTGCATACCAAATATCAAAAGATTCTGCCTGCTGGATCTGGAGAAGAAGATTTTTTAAGAAATTTGCCTGAAAAGCACTAAGTTCAAATTTGGGCTCCTATACTGAGCCCAAATATAAACCCAGGGAGCCGATTTGAACAAACTTGAATCAGATCCACCCCACAATGTTGCATACCCAATATCAAAAGATTCTGCCTGCTGGATCTTGAGAAGAAGATTTTCAAAGAAATTTGCCTGAAATGCACTAAGTTCAAATTTGGGCTCCTATACTGAGCCCAAATATAAACCCAAGGGGCTGATTTGAACAAACTTGAATCAGATCCACCCCACAACGTTGCATACCAAATATCAAAAGATTCTGCCTGCTGGATCTGGAGAAGAAGATTTTTAAAGAAATTTGCCTGAAATGCAGTAAGTTCAAATTCGGGCTCCTAAACTGAGCCCAAATATAAACCCAGGGGGCCGATTTGAACAAACTTGAATCAGATCCACCCCACAATGTTGCATACCAAATATCAAAAGATTCTGCCTGCTGGATCTGGAGAAGAAGATTTTTTAAGAAATTTGCCTGAAATGCACTAAGTTCGAAATCGGGCTCCTATACTGAGCCCAAATATGAACCCAGGGGCCGATTTGAACAAACTTGAATCAGATCCACCCTCCAATGTTGCATACCAAATATCAAAAGATTCTGCCTGCTGGATCTGGAGAAGAAGATTTTTTAATGTTTTTCCCATTGCCTACAGTGTTAAAAAGTGCTGACTCCGCACTTTTTCAAAGTCCCGAAACTGTACCCTATGATAAAACCGATGGCAATTTTTATTTACCAATTCTTTCTGTTGGTCCTAAGGAAGCTTCACACCAATAAAAATTCTCTGTGCCGTGCAGTTTTGGAGATGTGGGCGTTTTAATTTTTTTCTATTTTTAGCTCCTGCGGTTCCCATGGGGCTACGGGAAAAAAAAAATCAGCATAAATTAGGTACTTATGACCCAATAAGCCCTCACATAAAATTTGGTTCAAATCAGCCTTTCGGTTTGGAAAATAGAAATTTTGGGTGGGGCCAAAAATTTTGCCCCTCCCATAACGATGCCAAGTATAGCCCCACAAACTTCTCTTGAACAAATCTGAGTCTACACCTCAAAAGGAAGCTGCACACCACATATCAAGTCTCTGCTACTGCTGGTTCATGAGAAGAAGATTTTTTAAGATTTCAGCACACTTTTTGGGTTTGGCCCTACCCACGGGCGAGGCAACTTGATTTGAACAAAATCAAATTGCGATGTCATAACAAACTATTATCTCAAATATCAATTAAATTGGTTCAGCGGTTTGGGAGGAGAAGATGCAAACACCATGTTCACGGACGACGGACGCAGGACGACGGACAACGGACGATGAGTGATCACTATAGCTCTCCTGACTGAAAGTCAGGTGAGCTAAAAAATCTTTGAGTCCCAGAGTGGGTCTGACTGAACTGCAAAATATTTCTTCTCATAGCACAGTGATAACAAAGGCACCCCAAAACACACTCGTTCCTGTCCCAAGGGGAAAACAAAGGTACCCAAGAAGTTTTGTGAAGATCAGTTCATAAATACGAGCTGTATAGAACTTGTGACAAAAAACTGATTGGACCTAATTTCGGTACAAAATGGCCACTGGCAGCCATCTTGAATTTTGGGCCGTACCCCGAAACACTCATTCTTGTCCCAAGGTGATAACAAAGGTACCCAAGAAGTTTTGTGAAGATCGGTTCATAAATACAGCCTCTACCCTGAGCCGTATTGACATGTGTGCTTACATTGTGTAAGTAGCACTGAATAAATCAAAGTTCATCTAATTTGCATAATTTCTGCACGAAAAAAAAACCCTTACAATATGTGATGTATTCCATCTTACTAAACATTCATACAAAAATTTATTCAAATCAGAACTTTCATACAGAAGTTCTGTACAAAAGACTGACTGCACTAATTTTGGAACAAAATGGCTGCTGGTGGCCATCTTGAATTTCGGACCACACCCAAAAACACTCGCTCTCATCCCACTGTGATAACAAAGTTACCCAAGAAGTTTCGTAAAGATTGGTTCATAAATATGGCCTCTAGTCTGAGCTGTATAGAAGTTGTGTACAAAAACTGATTAGAACTAATTTCGGTACAAAATGGCCACTGGCAGCCATCTTGAATTTTAGACCGCACCTAGAAACACTCGTTCTCATCCCAAGGTGATAACAAAGGTACCCAAGACGTTTCGTGAAGATCGGTTCATAAATACAGACTCTAGCCCGAGCCGTATTGACATGTGTACTTACTGTGTGTAAGTAGCACTGAAAAAATCAAAGTTCATCTAATTTGCATAATTTCTGCACGAGAAAAAAACCTGTATTATATGTGATGTATCCCATGGTACTAAACATTCACACACAAAATTATTCAAATCAGTTCTTTCATATGGAAGGTCTGTGCAAAATCTGATTGCACCTAATTTTGTACAAAATGACTGCCATCGGCCATCTTGAATTTCGGACCGGACCCCAAAACACTCGTTCTCGTCCCACGGTGATACCAAAGGTACCCAAGAAGTTTCGTAAAGATCGGTTCATAAATACGGCCTCTAGCCCGAGCCGTATTGGCATTTGCACTTACAGTGCTGAAAGTAACACCAAAAAACATCAAAATTAGTCTAATTTGCACAATTTACGCATGAGAAAAAAACCTGTATTATATGTGATGTATCCCATGGTACTAAACATTCATACAAAAAATTATTCAAATCAGAGCTTTCATATGGAAGTTCTGTACAAAAAACAGATTTCTGCATCATCGGTACAAAATGGCGGCTGGCAGCCATCTTGAATTTCGGGCCGCACTCAAAAACACTCGTTCTCGTCCCACGGTCATAACAAAGGTATCCAAGAAGTTTCGTAAAGATCGGTTCATAAATACGGCCTTTAGCCCGAGCCGTATCCAATTGTTGACGTACGGACAGATGGACGACGGGCCATGACAAAAGCTCAAATTTGGCTTCGCCAAAGTTGAGCTAAAAATTGGATACTTTACGAGACAAACAGCGAATTTTCAAAGTTGAAAGGGGGGATAAGTCTAAAAAGTGAAAAGTAAAAACTATTATTGGAAACTCATTTGAAAGTCTTTCCTATAAACAATTTTCATAGAGATTTCATTGAGATCCAATGACCCAAACCTGAGATATGATGCAAACAGACCAAAAATAGCTTATTTTTTATATTCAAAGAGCCATAACTCACAGAAAAAAATATTCCAACAGCAAAATGGCTAATGCTGCTTCAAGGTCTCGTGATAGTGAACATCTGTATGAAATTTCATCAAAATCTGGGCAGTAATGTTGAACTTATAATGTGAACAGTCACCTGAGTTTGGACGGACAGACATACATACAGACAGATGCGCAGACAGACAGACAAGCGCAATCCAGTATACCTCATTTTTTTTTAAAAAGTGGGGGTATAATAAAAGGCAATAACTCCCACTATAAAGTGTTGTACATCGTACATGGCAGCCTAAATGTCAACCCAGGGAATTGATTTGAACAAGTTGCATCTGCCCTTCCTAAGAAAAGCTTATACCAAATATCCAAAGATTCTGACTGGTGGAACTGAAAAAATGATTTTTAAAGAATATTCCTCATATTGAAGTTATTATTTGGGCTACCAAATATGAACCCAGGGACTTGGCTTGAACAAACTTGAATCTCACCCCCTCTAAGGATGCTGCATATCAAATATCAGATTCTGATTGGTGGATCTAAAGAAGATTTTTAAAGAATATTCCTCATACTGCACTAATTTAAACATTTGGGCTCCCATAGAGAGCCCAAATATGGACCCAGGGGTTTGATATCAATAGACATGTGAAACAATCTTCCAAAGATGTTATATGTGAAATCTGAACGTTTTTGGAGCAATGGTTTGGGAGAAGAAGAGTCTTAAATGTTTTCCCCATTACCCACAGTGTTAAAAACAGCATTTTTTAAAAGTCCCGAAAAGGTACTCCATGATAAAACCGATTGCAATTTCTTTGGACCATTCCATTCTGTTGGTCCTAAGGAAGCTTCACACTAAATAAGAATTCTCAGTGCCATGTAGTTTTGGCGATATGGGCGTTTTAATTTTTTCCTATTTTTAGCTACTGTGGTAGCCATGGGGCGAGGGGAAAAATTGTTTTTGCATAAATTAAGTACTTATGACCCAATAAGCCCTCATATCAAATTTGGTTCAAATCAGCCTCTCAGTTTGGAAAATAGAAATTTTGGGTGTGGTGAAAATTCTTGCCCCTCCCATAATGATGCCAAATATAGCCCCACAAACTTCTCTTGAACAAATCTGAGTCTACACCTCAAAAAGAAGCTGCACACCAAATATCAAGTCTCTGCTACTGCTGGTTCATGAGAAGATTTTTTATGATTTAGGCACACTTTTTGGGCATGGCCCTACTGAGGGGTGGGGCAACTTGATTTGAACAAAATGAAAATGCAATGTCATAACAAACATTCATCTCAAATTTCACTTAAATCGGTTCAGCGGTTTTGGAGGAGAAGACGCAAACACCAGGTTCCCGGACATTGGATGGACAACGGATGACAGACAGCGGACAACGGACGGTGAGTGATCACTATAGCTCAGTCTGACTTTCAGTCAGTTGAGCTAAAAATTAAATTCTAGTCTTTGGCAAACTGTCATTATTATCAAAATTTAAAGCTGGGTCAAACATAAATTCTTACAAGTTGAAAGCGTCACATACATGCAGCAACAAAAATAGCTCAGTCCATATACACAAAGGAAGAGCTAATGAATGTTCTTACATTGCTGACCAAGATAAATGCCCTGACACAACATGATCGAAAAAAGATAACCTAAACACACATTCTGAATTTCTGACACACAGGAATTTACTATATTTGTATATGTAAGTAAATTTCTTGCCGTCACATGGACATGTATCAAGTTCAATGGAGGATCCATGTATATGGAATTAGTAGGGGGTGCCACATTTCAATCATGGCCATGATGCTAGGTTTAATTTGTCCCATAAAGCATTAAGTTAGGGGCGAACGTGAGATGGGGTATCCCATTCCCGTCAGTAGAGTCTGGAACTTCTCGGGGAAATATGTTGGAAAATGGAAGGGCAGTGTGGTGCTCTGCTTGCACAAGACCAGTGTTTTCCAACCAAAGTATTCCTTCCATTTGATACAGACTCATTCAAATTTTGAAGAAAGAAAGCCAATTGAAACCACTCACAGACATATGCAGGAGTTGTAGCTGTATGGAGGGGATATGGTATTATCCATAACAGACCTCTGGTAACGGATGTCACTATCTTATCATGGATAATACTGTGTTCATTAGTATCGGTGCTTTGAAAAAAAATTTAATTACAAAACAATAGGAAGGGCATGGTCTTATCCATGATAGACCTCTGGCAGTGGATGTCTCTATCTTATCATGGATAATAATACAGTGTCCCTTAGAATTGGTACTTGTGAAACACTTTTTTATTACAAATCAAAAGGAGGGGCATGCACTGGGTGCATACATCTCTAGATCTTTACATCAGTACTGTAGATGCATCTACCTGGATATATGTTCAGTGTTGATTGTTTGCCCCACATCAAGATCTATGCATTGCTGTCTTTCAGTTCCAGAAAATTTATTACAACATCCAAAGTTTGTTGGCAGTGACTGAGATGGTAAGGCATGCTGCCATGCAACTCCAACTCCAGGAACAACATTCTGTGGATTTTGATTTGGCATTGAAAATGACACTGGAAAACTAGGTGAAGAAATAGGTGCACTTTGAGCTGAATTCACTTGAGTGGGAGAGATAAATGTAAAATTACTAAAAGGTGTGTTATTTGGCAACATGGTCTGTTCTAATTGTGGTGGCACTAAATGTAAGGATGTAGGAACATTTCCAGGAGAAAATGCTGGGCTAGAATAGTCACTCCATCCAGTCAAAGGCACTCGTGGATAATTATTGTTATCCACCATACTGCTGTTGTTGTTGATGCTGCTGGTGCTTTGATTTTCACTCATTATATCTTCAGCAGAATACCCTCCAGTCACATCTACAGATACAACCATTACACAAATGTACAAAGAAGCTTGCACCTGTGAATTTTGTAACCTTAAAACAATGTAGGATATAACAGGTAAAAATTATCTTCATTAGTATTAACTAGTTCCAATAAGAAATATGTCTGTAGGTCACATAGAGTAATAAGACATGTTAAACGTAGTTCATACGAGCCGTGTCCATTGTTTATAAAGAATTTTGTCTGGTAATATTCCATATGAAATCTACATGCAGTCATGCACAAATAACATGAATTCTGACAATGGCTGTCTTAACAGATATACATGTAGATGAATCCTTGTGTGTTGATACAAGTGATGAAAGAAAATTCTTGTATGATATGTGTAATAATCAGAGATAACCAAAGTGATGCACTTATATGGTCCAGATTTATATGTACAATATCTGCTACAGAAATTCCACTTCAGTTACCATCTCAAGTTTTTAATTTCTGAAAAAACAAGAAGAAAATCTCATTTGGAATCTGTGCACTCAAAACACATTTAAAGAAATCAGAAGGTAAAGCTCAAAATACATGTTTAAAACCAAACTGATAATCAATCATGTCTATAAAAATGCTATTGTTTCCTGGCCAAGAATTTTTTTAACTGAAGCTAAGTTGTTAACCCTTTGAACTTGAATGGCCACTTTTCCAGTCTAGGATTACGATATGACCTGAATTCACAAAATAGATAGTTGTTCAATGAATTTGTGTGGTATATAGATCAATCAAGATTTTCAACGTGCAGCCATTAGGCTCCACGTTGAAAATATTGATTGGTCTTCTCCCAAGTGATGAATGCAGACTCATTGAGTTGATGGCTCTGAACTGGTATGGAATATACCATCAGTGCCCAAAGGGTTAACCTCCATACCGTGATCACAAAAGTGGTATTTTTATCAGATTGTGGCACACATGCATGCCAGTGGGGCAAGATATCATAAATAAAATATTGCAAAATCAAAACTCAATCAGGAAAAACAAACAAAAATAGCATCAAAGACTAAATAGTCTCACATTTCTTTTCCAACTGGTGAGATTCTAGTGTAGGGAGGGAATTTATTTATTGGTGTTTAATGTAATTTCAGCATTTTTGGCTATATGATGACTGCAACATGGATGTGAAGTCAAGTTTAGTTACTTGTTTATACCTACACATGTATGCTGCACACTTTAGAGAACTCTGACCCCAGGCATTCATTGGTGTTGGTTCTGGGGTCCTACCAGAATCTTAGCAGTAAAGCAGAACTTGTTTACCATAGTAAACTAGCACCGCTACACTTCCCAGAGTTCCAACCGGGATCAATGCACGAGGAGAAAAGCACTCTCTGTGCACTTTTGTGATAACAGTACTGTAAATGGATTTGATATGATTGATTGTTTGTAAATGGATTTGATTTGACTGACTGTTCATTTGACCTTCTAATCAATCATGTCCCTGATAAGAATGCACCCATTTCTGTAATCAAGCAGGGGAGTAGAAAAATGATATCTGATAACATTGTAAGTTATTGTGATGACCTGACTGTAACATGGTCTGAGGTTTGTGGCTCTGAGTTTATGTTCAACCAAGACGTGAAGCGTCGAACATAAACTCCAAGCTGCAAACCTCACACCATAGTACCGTCAATTCATCACAATAACATATTTCAATAAGAATCTACCAGACCAAAACCTACATCGTGAAATGAACAAGACAACTTTTAACGATAAAAAGTTTAGTAAATATACCTCTTGTGTACCTCATGATGTCACTGGACAAATAAACAATTAATCAGATAAAGGGCGAGGTCACTTCATCCAAGTTCCAATCATAAACTAATTTGCATTTCAAAGAACACTTGATTCAAAACATAGTCGGCTGTAAGTGTGAAAAATCTAGAACTAGAGGCTGTAAAGAGCCTGTAATCGCTCACCTGGAACTACATATAAAAATGTGATTTCCCATAGGCCTTGCACGTTAACTATGAGCTGCAATTTTGGCCATGTTTGCAACATTACATCAACATTACAGTGAGGATCATTGACTGGTAGAAGATCTCCCATTTCTCAATCATGTGAAGTTTCAAAACACTTGACTTTGTAGTTTCAGAGGGGAAGAATTTTGCAAAATCCATCAATCAGAATCAGAGAATGTCTCTGGTGGCCATATTTTCCAACCAACGGGAACAAAAAGAGGATCATTTGTAGAGGGCCTCCTTTAGACCATTCCTGCAAAGTTTGGTTCACATTGGCTCAGTAGTTCCAGAGAAGATGAAAGTTAAAAACTTTATAGTAATTTATATATTTTTTATACTTACCAATGACCCAGACATAGCTGGAGCTAACTCCTTAAATTCTAGGGCCAAACACAAATTTTGCCCCCCAATCCCCAAAATTTGCATCAAAATCCAAAATTTCAGTTTCCTATGTGGTCCTCCACACTTTTTATCCACTGCGCATGCGCAGTGTCAAGGAGGTCTCGAAATTGGTGCCAATTGTCATTCTTACAACCAGTGCCTGGTAGGCGTTATGTAATCAGCGGGGAGGTATGAGTTCCCATCTGGGTCATTGGTAAGTATAAAAAATATATAAATTACTATAAATTTTTTAACATTTTTATACTGTACCAATGACCCAGACTTAGCTGAATAGAAAAAAGGCAGGAGGGCCTAGGACATAAAGGAAAATCCAATAGGCTCAATTACATGTAAACAGAATTATCCCCTCAAGGAGAAGACGAGAACGGGTTTTACATGTATCTTTCTTGTTTGTATCAAAAAAGAAAGACACAATACCATTCTGTAATTGAGCACAATAACATCAATGATCTCTATTAACATCCAGTATAACTCAGTTCTACATTTGTAAATACGGATAGCTCTAACAGGACAGAGTAAAGGCCTATGCCCGTCTGAAGACGGAAGAGCCTTAATAACAATAGGTTCTGGATACTTATTAGGAGCCTGATTCTTAGCCAAAAATCCAACATTAGTAGTCAAGGTAATAGTATGACCTACACTACGATAGTGAGAATCATCAACAAATAGTGCATGAAGCTCACTAACTCTTTTAGCCAAAGAGAAGGCTAAGAGAAAAGCTGTCTTATAAGATAAGAATTTGAAGTCCACCGCGTCAAGAGGCTCAAATGGCGCATCTTTTAGCTTAAGAAGAACCCAAGCTAAATTCCACTTAGGAATTAATCTAAGGGTTCTAGGTCAATTTATCGAAAAGTTTTTCACTCACTTAGATAAAGAGACATTAGATCCAATCTGTAAACTATCATGATGTGCATGGGTACCAGATAGCATAGACCTATAACCCATAATGGTAACAGGCTGCAGTTTGATTTCATCCAACAGGTAGACTAGAAAATTAGCAAAGTCTGGAATGGAGGGATCATAAATATCAATAGAATGATCCCTACACCACCAATAAAAAAACCTTCCACTTAGCAGCATAATTTAGCAAAGAGGAGGTCCTCCTACAGTTAGAAATATCGTCCACTGCTCGTCCTGTAAATTGCTTGCCGTGCACCGCCTGGGCCTGCAAGGCTTGCGGGAGGAGAAACCACATCCTTCACGACCCACACCTTGCCCCGTTGACCTAGGGGCATCTGACCGGTTGTCTCGGCCAGTATTACGGCCCCTTCCTGAGTCGCTACCTTGATGGTCTCTGGAATAAGTAAGACCTAGAGGACTTATAGGAACCTCTATAGGAACTTCCCTTGGACGTACTCGCCCCAGAAGTGCCTGTCTTACTCTTCTCTGCTGGATCCGATTTTTTAGAAGCGGACTTGAACAGCAGAGAGTCTGAAGCTTTCTTAGTAATCTGATCATAGATTAAGGAAAGCTTGCCGTCAAAGAAAAGCTCTCCGGAGACCAGAGCGACTCGATGAGAGTTTTTCACCTTACGACCCACATGAGTGGATGCAGCCAGGGCAGCACCACGTTTAACTAACTCCAGATTTGCCACTGAAAGGGCGGAGTTATACGTAGAGTATGCTATGGCCCTCGAAAGAACTCTTAAGGAAGTCTGAACATCCTGGAATTCTTTTCCTTCGAGACGTAATGATAACGCTCTAGTAAGGTGATCTGCGTACGATAATGCATCTAAGCTCCTGTTAGACGAGATTGTCATTTCCAACGTAGTGGCTGGAATAGACATAGATGGCGGCAAAGACAATTCTAGGTCTTCAGCTTGGTCGTCCAGACGCCGAGGAACTCTCGGAATGCCCTGTCCTGCCGTTTCAAATTTATTCCTTGAATTGATGAAAGGCAGCTGTAGAGCATTGGCCTCTAAGAAACCAAACTTGCCCGTCTTGGAGGCAAGTTTGAATATAGCGTCATTCAAAAGTTCAAATGTCCGTGAGACATTTCTGGACTGGGTCGGAAACTCAGGGACGGTGTCCCTAATCCGGCCGAAAAAGTCTGTGTCCAGTGACGCTATCAGTCTCTTATCCGGCAATGCAGCATTCTGGTCTGGAGGAACAACATCAGGAAGGTATTGCCGGATGAAATCTACGGCTACCTAATGTTGCTCCGAAAGGGAAAATTCCAACTCCCCTGAATCCCTTTCGCCATCCGGCTGGACCACTTGATAATCTCAGTCGTCCCTTGCTGACTCTGCAGCGGAACGAACCGACCCAGCTTCCTCAGACAATTCCTGATCGGAAATGGTTTCTGACGGCTGCTGGGATGCTGCGATAAAATGAGCTATCTGCGATAGCAAGACCGTTATGGAGGCCTGTGGAGCTGCGGTCTTACATGATTTAGCCGCTGGAAGCTCCTGGGACGTTGAATCCTGCATACTTCTTTTAATGCGAAAGTCCCGATTGTAAAGGCTTCGTATCCCTGGCTACCAGATGGCGTGACCTGGTCAACGTGGAATCCCTGGTCGGTGAAGCTGGCTGGATATCAGCGGTCACGTAGCCAAGGTACGGTGGTGTGTGCTGCCGTGAGGATGAGGAAGCCGATAGACTAGTCTCTCCGGACTGTCTATGCAAGGGAGCGTCCCGGGCAGGTGGAGTGGACGTATGCTCCGACTGATTAACATCACGTACAACAACATCTGGTCCCAGATGTTGCTGTAAGAGAGAGGGGCCTCTCTCGTTCGCGGTCCTGGTAGACCTGGATGAGCAAGCTACTGGACTGACAGGCTTCATCTGTACTGTCCTCGGATCCGTCGTCGCTGGGTGTGCACATTCAATGTTTATAGTGCTCGCATCGCCCAAACTGCTTCCCTGGACCGCAACGGACAAACCCGGCAGCCGAGCCATTCGATGAATGGTCGCTACACCGGGCGAGCTAGTGAACGACAACGCCGTCAATCCTACTAGGGACCTCTTAGGCAATTGTCGTATATCCATGAGCACTTTAGCCACTAGCTCTTCGTTAGACTGCAACGACGGAGGCAAACTTGTTGAAGACATCACAGAAACATCACCCTGTTCTTGTTCATCTGAAAAAGAGACTGAAAAACTAGAGTGACCCTGCAGAGTGAGGACCGGCATGGACCCCTCACTGCTAACAATATACTGTAACACACGTCTCCAACGTTTGTCATTCCACACACCGAGCAAGAATTAGTGCGAGTACATTGACTACAAGAAACACAATGAACATGAGAATCAGAGAAAGTCTTCCTCGCATTACAATTTGAACAATATTCTTTCATCATGAAAAAATATAAACAGTCACAGTACTCACACTAACCCTTGAAAACAAAGATACATAATATAATATAATCCATTATAACATTTCGAAAAAATAATTGAAAAAAATTTTTTGGAAAATTTTCAGAAGAGCCCAAGTTCCCAATGGGAACAATGAGCCCAAATGGATCCCAAAAAAGCCTAAGTGCGGACAAAAATTTTAAAACATATTTAAAAATTAATGTAACACTTACGGACAATATTAATGTATCTGGCTATGAACAGAACTAAACAGAAGACAAGTAATCACTATCAGAAGTAACCGTTGTCAACATAAACAAAAGTGTACAAAAACCGGAAACATGACTCCAGGCACTGCAAATATGGCCCAAAATCTGTTACCAATTTAAACACTATCCGATGTAAAACAGAGACTTCCAGAGAAGAAACTGCAGTACATCGGATGGTAGATGCAGACCACAACGTCTAACCACCCAAGGGTGAGGACGTAAGTATGGGGAAAAACAAAATAATTATTCTGTTACCAAGCCAAAACTCCCAAGAAATTTTAGTAAAAAAAAAATTACAAAAATTATGCCAAAAGCATGGGAGAATAGCAAGGGGGAAATAAAGGAAAGGAAGAGAGGAAACACTGAACAAACAATGGTAAATTCATAGCAAGAATGACAACATCAGGACCATGCCCAAAATTAGGGAACATGAAATAATTTCGTAACAAAATTATAAGTTACAGCCCTGAACACATCCTGCCACTGTTTCATCCTCTCATCCTTCTATTTCCTCCTTAGATCCACCATTTCTTTCATAATTATGCATCATTTAAACTGAGATTTACAAGTACAAATATCAGTGAGGTATTCCTAAATTTAGGGCCAAACAAAGAATGACAATTGGCGCCAATTTCGAGACCTCCTTGACACTGCGCATGCGCAGTGGATAAAAAGTATGGAGGACCACATAGGACATTGAACTTTCGGATTTTGATGCAAATTTTGGGGATTGGGGGGCAAAATTTGTGTTTGGCCCTAGAATTTAAGGAGTTAGCTCCAGCTAAGTCTGGGTCATTGGTACAGTATAAAAATATGTCATTTCCCATAGTAACATGTGGCCATGTTTGCAACACGATCAACATTAAATGAGGATCAATGGTAGAGGGGGCCCAGTCATCATTTATGTGAAGTTTCAAAACATTTGGAGCTGGTGGTTTCAGAGAAGATTTTTGAAAATCCACCAACAAGAATCAAAGAATGCCTCTGGAAGCCATGTTTTTCATCCGACAGGAACAAAATGAGGAACGTTTGTAGAAGACCTCCCATAGACCATTCCTACCAAGCTTGGTTCACACCAGCTCAGCGGTTACAGAGAAGAAGATGAAAATGTGAAAAGTTTACAGATGCCAGATGGCGGACGCAAAGTGATGTGCAAAGCTCACATGGCCTTTTAGGACAGGTGAGCTAAAAATGAAGCAGTTTACAAATCATTCCGCTGTAGAATTAATAGCGAAGCAGGCAAAGTCATTTCAAATATTTCGTGTTGTGACAACAAAAGGTAACATTTGCTACTAGAGTCGTAAACAAAGAAAAAACTACACAAGCTCTCATTCAATCTGACGACAAGGACTTCAGTCTTATAATTGGAACATTTTCTGATATCTCATCTTGTGCTGTGATAAAAACAGCTGAATGATCTGGTCTCAATTTGGATTCATCATCCAAAATTAGAGAGAAAAAAAAAGAGAAATAAAAAATTAAATTTCAAAATTAATGACTATAACAAGCTATTAATTGAAAATAGAATATGTTTTCATTTTTGGAATTCACTTTAAAAATTTTTTCACAATCCAGTATAAGTATTTTCATTAGTTCCTTGAATCCTGCACCCTATGTGACATGTAACCAACTCACCCTGTGCAATTGTGTAGAGTATGATATGGCAATTACCAATTTTTATAACAAGAGGGTGACTTTCTGGTTATAAAAATTTAGTTATTAACTGAATAACTAACCCTGTGCACTGTATAGCCTTAGTGTAAATATCATCTATATCAACTCTTTCATAAAGCGTTGTGGCCAAAACCAGACAGTAAATTTCTCAAAAAGCATTTAAACTCAGCTTATGACCCCCACTGGAATTGATTATGGAAAGGTTTTTTAGTGAATTCCAAACATGAAAACATTCTATTTTCAACTAATAGCTCATTCCTTATTTCATTGTACACTGAAAATTACTGATGTGCTTCTTTTTTTTATTTTTCTTTCAATCCAAGGAAAAATGTCTGTTTTTTATTGAATATGAAATGCAGACGGACATACATGTACATGAGCCCTTTACCTAACACAAAAGACAGATGACACTTGAAAATAAAATTCATTTTTTGCATCAAAAACTTAGCTTATGATCCCTCACTGGAACAAGTCTGTTAAGCTTGTTCCAATGAGGTGTCATAAGCTATGTTTTTGAGACAAAAAGTGAAAAAAATAATAAAAATTGGATGGTGATTTTTAGCTCAACTTTGACGTAAGTCAAATTTGAGCTTATACCATGGCCCGTTGTCCGTCCTGTCCGTCAACAATTCAATACAGCTCGGGCTAGAGGACGTATTTATGAACCGAACTTTACGAAACTTCTTGGGTACCTTTGTTATGACCGTGGGACGACTGTTTTTGGGTCCGATCAGAAATTCAAGTTGGCCAATGGCAGCCATTTTGTACAAAATTAGGTGCAATCAGATTTTTGCGCAGAACTTCCATTTGAAAGCTCTGATTTGAATAATTGTTTGTATGAATGTTTAGTACCATGGGATACATCACATATAATACGGGTTTTTTTCTCGTGAGTAAATCATGCAAATTAGACTAACTTTGATGTATTTAGTGTTACTTTCAGCACTGTAAGTGCAAATGCCAATACGGCTCGGGCTAGAGGCCGTATTTATGAACCGATCTTTACGAAACTTCTTGCATACCTTTGGTATCACCGTGGGACAGGAACGAGTGTTTTGGGGTCCGATCCGAAATTCAAGTTTTGTACAAAATTATGTGCAATCAGATTTTTGCGCAGAACTTCCATATGAAAGCGCTGATTTGAATAATTTTTTGTATGAATGTTTAGTACCATGGGATACATCACATATAATACGTTTTTTCTCATGCAGAAATTATGCAAATTAGATGAACTTTGATTTTTTCAGTGCTACTTGCACACAGTAATTACACATGTCAATACGGCTCGGGCTAGAGTCTGTATTTATGAACCGATCTTCACGAAACATTTTTGGTACCTTCGTTATCACCTTGGGACGAGAACGAGTGTTTCTGGGTGCGGTCCAAAATTCAAGATGGCTGCCAGTGGCCATTTGGTACCGAAATTAGGTCTAATCAGTTTTTTGTACACAACTTCTATACGGCTCAGGCTAGAGGCCGTATTTATGAACCAATCTTTACGAAACTTCTTGGGTACCTTTGTTATCACCCTGGGATGAGAACGAGTGTTTTGGGGTGTGGTCTGAAATTCAAGAGGGCCACCAGCAGCCATTTTGTACCAAAATTAGTGCAATCAATTTTTTGTACAGAACTTCTGTATGAAAGTTCTGATTTTAATAAATTTTTGTATGAATGTTTAGTAACATGGAATATATCACATATAGTACAAGTTTTTTTTCTCGTGCAGAAATTATGCAGATTAGATGAAATTTGATTTATTCAGTGCTACTTGTACACTGTAAGTGCACATGTCAATACAGCTCGAGTTAGAGGCTGTATTTATGAACCGATCTTCACGAAACTTCTTGGGTACCTTTGTTATCACCTTGGGACAAGAACGAGTGTTTCTGGGTGCGGTCCAAAATTCAAGATGGCTACCAGTGGCCATTTTGTACCGAAATTAGGTCCAATCAGTTTTTTGTCACAACTTCTATACAGCTCGTATTTATGAACTGATCTTCACGAACCTTCTTTATATATTTTGTAGTTCAGTCAGACCCACTCTGGGACTCAAAGATTTCTTTTCTAGTTAAGCATCTGACTGTCACCCACCTTTACAATAATTTACCTATACATTTGTTACAGGATATGGTCAGTATTTATGTACAGACTATTACAATACTTTATATGTACCTTTGTTATCAGATCATTACCTAGATGTTTATCTTTGCTGTGTCACATACTATACATGTACATGTCTTGACAAGTTGAGCTACAGTGTCATTGACACTTTCATTGTAAATATCACTGGCCGGTTTTGGCCATTACGTTGGGTAAAGGGTTAACAGTTTTTTGATGTGTCGGTACAGTGCAGTATTTTTTTTAATTACCAGTAATTAGTTTAGAATATCGTGCTGCCCTAAATGACACCAGAAATGTTTGGCTGGTTATCAACATCCTTCATAACCAAAGTGAACCATTTCTAATTACCGACTGGATATTTACTATAGAAACTTTAACTAAAGACTCGAGCGCGGTGACTCAGTGGTAGACTGTTGGATTTCTATGCTAGAGGTCCCAAGTTTGATCCCTGTCTGGGACGACCTGCATTGTGTCCTTGGGCAAGGCACTTTATCCTGGTTGCTAACATGGGGGCACGATGACACAGTGTACTAAGGCGTACTGCACGTCGATGGTGCACATGTCTTTAACTGCTGTAACCCTGCTTGAGCGGAGCTTAAACAGAGTTAGAATGTTGAGGAGCTGACAGTTGCTCATCGATGCTTGGTGGTTCTCTCTGGGTACTCCGGCTTCCTCCACCCGTAAAACTGTCACGGTCACGATTAGCCATTGTGCATAAGTAAGTGACCTTAAACACCAATAAATAAATGAATAATAAATATAACTTAACACTCCACACTTACAATTTTTCATTTAGCCCAGAAAAATTCATGTTGAAATATATCTCTATACAAGTATTTGTGTTTTATGATATTGTCTCTTTTAAAAATTATTTTTGAAAAAATGACAAGACACTTCAATCACAGAGTGTAATCAGTGTATACATTGTACATGGAAGCTGGAAGATGAAATTTCGGAAGAGAAAATATTTTCAACAATGAAAGAGTCAATGACTCTGCAGCTCAACTTGGATATGACAGGAATTAGTACTTGCTGTGACCAAGACAACTGAATAATGAATATGACAGGAATTAGTATTTGTTTTGGCCCTGTCAACAATAATAAAAGAATTACAAGGTGACTGTAATGGACTACAGATTAAGACCAATCATTGTAGATTATTATTTTTGTGTGGAAATTTTCAGTCCCAAACAAAATATTTTCAGACTAAAATTTTTTCTTCTTCTTCTTAAAATTGACCAAAATGCATCAAAACACAAAAAACTAATTTCCGGATTTTGGTCCAAAATTTTCTAAGTCTCACCCGGACCCCTAATTTGCATAATTTATTCACGAGAAAAACTCTGTATTATATGTAATGTATCCCATGGTACTAAACATTCATACAAAAATTTATTCAAATCAGATCTTTCATTTGGAAGTTCTGCGCAAAAATCTGATTGTACTTAATTTTGAACAAAATGGCTGCTAGCGGCCATCTTGAATTTCA
Source organism: Pictodentalium vernedei (assembly GCA_031216915.1). Taxonomy (NCBI): domain Eukaryota; kingdom Metazoa; phylum Mollusca; class Scaphopoda; order Dentaliida; family Dentaliidae; genus Pictodentalium; species Pictodentalium vernedei. The sequence goes on from CM062294.1 coordinate 332,179,563, forward strand.
GACTGGACCCAAAAAACACTCCTTCTCGTCCCACAGTGATAACAAAGGTACCCAAGAAGTTTCGTGAAGATCGGTTCATAAATACGGCCTCTAGCCCGAGCCGTATTGGGATTTGCACTCACAGTGCTGAAAGTAACACTAAATAAATCAAAGTTAGCCTAATTTGCATAATTTATGCACAAGAAAAAAACCTGTAATATATGTAATGTATCCCATGGTACTAAACATTCATACAAAAAATTATTCAAATCAGAGCTTTCATATGGAAGTTCTGTACAAAAAACAGATTTCGGCATCGTCGGTACAAAATGGCTGCTGGCAGCCATCTGGAATTTGGGACTGCACCCAAAAACACTCATTCTCGTCCCACGGTCATAACAAAGGTACCCAAGAAGTTTCGTAAAGATTGGTTCATAAATACGGCCTCTAGCCCGAGCCATAGCAGCTTGGCACTTACAGCTCTGAAAGTAACACTAAATAAATCAAAGTTAGTCTAATTTGCATAATTTACGCACGAGAAAAAAACCCGTATTATATGTGATGCATCCCATGGTACTAAATATTTATACAAAACTTTACTCAAATCAGAACTTTCATACAGAAGTTCTGTACAAAAAACTGATTTTTGCATCATCGGTACAAAATGGCCACTGGTAGCCATCTTGAATTTCGGACCACACCTAAAAACACTCGTTTCCGTCCCAGGGTCATAACAAAGGTACACAAGAAGTTTCGTAAAGATCGGTTCATAAATACAACCTCTAGCCCGAGCCATAGCCAATTGTTGACAGACGGACAGACGGACAACGGGCCATGACAATAGCTCAAATTTGACTTTGTCAAAGTTGAGCTAAAAATGTTTCAAAATCATGTTTAATCAAAATCATACCGTAACATCAGAAATTATTTTATTTATTTATTGGTACTTAAGGTCACATACTTATGCACAATGGCTAATTGTGACTGTGACAGTTGTACGGGGGGGAGGGAAGATTTTATTTTTATGTTTTATTTTTTTTATTCAATCCTCACCCACTGTTTCATATGATGATTTGATACATGTGAGTATCGAGAATGCATGAAAAACATCTTAAAAGTCTTTAGACAGCTATATACTGCCTCTCCACCAACCCAGGGTTGAAGCCCCGGGATGTAGGAGGGACAGTTCATAGTAATTTTTGATGCTGTGATGTGCTCCAGAAATCTTACAATGAAAATTTAAATTTTACAGTAAATAAATATTATACCTACCGCAATTGTTTACAACAGGCTTGCACTACAGTGGAAGTCCCTAACTCAGAAAAAATACTCTCTATTTTCTTCTTTCCCAAGCGATTTGGGAAAGAAAAGTGGTGCAAAAGCACCAAGAAAAAATAAGCCAAAACTGGGTCGAGTGTGACCGGATCACACCTAGTAGGGCACACTCTTCTCCTTGTACTAATCCATGGCTTCTGGAACTAGTGCACAGACATATAACCAACATGTCATTCTATTGAATTTGCAAACTTTGCAGTTATGTGATTAGAGGGGAGGAAGGATTCTTACCCAAAAAAGACAACGGGAGGTCCTCCACATAAACAATTGCGGTAGGTATAATAAGAAAGGAAATTTACTATAAAATTTAAATTTCATATCAACCTACCTCACAATTGTTTACAACAGGCTGAATAGACAATAGGAGGAGGGAATAACATAAACAACCCCCACATAACCTGACTGTGCTGCAACCATGGACAGAAGAAGAGTTCCCTAGGCCTATAAAACCATAACATCACAACCATTAGTAAATGACAATGGGAGATGAGGCGTATGGCCCTTTGTAATACACAGACAGAAAGGACAGTTTATTATTTATTGGTGTTTAAGGTCACATATTTCTGCACAGTGGCTAAACATGACCGTGACAGTTTTACGGGTGGAAGAAGCCGGAGTACCCAGAGAGAACCACCGAGCAACGGTGAGCAACTGTCAGCTCCCCAACATACCAACTCCACACAAGCAGGGTTAGCATTGGTTGAAGACAGGTGCGTCATCGACGTGCAGTACGCCTTAGTACACGGCGTCACTGTGACCCCACATGGGCAATGGGGGTGAAGATGAGGGGTGGGGGAGAGCGGGGGTCTGTTAAGGGAGTTAATTTTTTTTTCCACATGTGGTCAGTCTAAATCCTTCAGAATGCATTTTGAGCAGAGGAAAAAAAAAATACCTAACTGGCACTATGGGAGTGGGTGGTGGTGTTTGTTGGGGTTTTTAACCACAAACATTAACCAAAACTGTAAAAAAGGATTTTTGACGAAAGAAAAAAAAAGTGCGTAATTGCGTAATTGGCCCCCTGGAGGAGGGGGGGGGGGGGGGGGGGTGGTACATGAGTTTAAAAAAAGGTTCTGCATGTAGTGACTGTAAGTAGTTCAAAATCGGGGAAAGAAAAAGAAAAGCCTAATTGGGGGGAGGGGGGAGGGGGGTTGGTGTTTGGGTTTTTAAACGAAACTGTAAACAAGCATTTTTGACGAAAGAAAAAAAGTGCCTAATTGCCCCCCGTAAAGTTTAAAAAAAAGGTTCTGCATGTAGTGACTGTAAATAGTTCAAAATGCATATTGGAGAAAAGAAAAAAAAGCATAATGGGGGTGGGGGGTGGTAGGGGGTGGTAGGGGGCAGGGACCAGCCTAGGGGGAATTTTAGGGAGACTTCAAGTCTCCCTCCAGAAAAAATAGGGAGACTGCAGAGTCATGCAGGGAGACTTCATAGGCAAGTGGGGAAAATTAAGAATATTCATGTACCACCCCCCGCCGCCCCTTCATATTTTCAATTTGTGGTCCTCCATTAACGTACAAATAATCCAGGTCCAGTTGTCTATAATGCATCTGTGCCAGGTTAAAAAATCACAATGTAATTATTGACTGAAAATCCCCCACTGCAACCTTCTTCTTCATGACCCCTCACCTCTTCTTCGTGCCAATCACCTATCACCCTCCTGTGGTTGCCTTTCAACAAAGTCTACTAAGCTAACAATTTCCTAAGTCTGAAAGTGTGAACAGGACCAGATGTAAGAAGGTTGCTTGGGAGGTACTTTGTTAGTTAATAAACAAAATACATTCTGGGGTCCAGTATTTTTTAAAAGAAATGTCATTCCGCATCATTTTTATGGCATTCCGGTGTCATTCTGCGTCATTTCATGTCATTCCGATATTTAAGAGGACCCTTTTTCAAGATCGTCCACATGCACACTTGTGTCCTGTACAAAGCTTTTCTTGACATCACTAAAGCTTTTTTTCATGTGTTTCAATTCCATTCGTGTTTTTCTGGGAATAGACAGCCCAACAGTTAACAGTCGTCATAAAATCGAAATGAAAATAATGTGTTATAAAATACGTCTGTTGTGTATACATTTTCGGCATCCTAAGCGACGTAACCTACTTTCAAACTGGGTTGTTTTGTTGAGTCGCGTAAGTCACTTATTTTCGTTTCGACACTTGAAGCTCCGACTGGAACGCAACAAAATAGAAATAAAAAAATCCACCAAAAGCGACAATGGACAATTGATTGTCGTGTGATTTCAAATAAATGGACGTTTATTTGACGATTTAAAATGCCCATTTATCACACTCGACCACATTCGATTTTTGAAAATACTCGTTTTCATGCATCACTCACTGACTCAGTTCAGCCTTTTCTCATTTTGGCCAATTTTTAGAGGGTGACTTGTAATCGCCCCGACTATTTTTCTAGGCGACTTTGGGCTTAGAAGGGCGACATAATCGCCCTAGTCGCCCTCACGGCTGGTCCCTGGTAGGGGGTGGTGGTGGTGGTGTTTGTCTGGGTTTTTAACCACAAACTTGGAGTCATCCTACCAAGCTACAATGAAATTCCTTCATAATTATGGCCTGTGGAATATTCTAAAGGTTTTCGGGCTTCAGGCCTCTGTTGCCGTCACAGTTGCCCAAAAGGGGACGTTCTCATGTTGACATTATATGAAGTCAACCTATCAAGTTACAACGAAATCACTCCATAAATATGACCTGTAGACTGTGCTAAAGGTTTTCGGGCTTCGGGCCTCTGTTGCCGTCACAGTTGCCCAAAAGGGGACGTTCTCATCTAGACATTATATGAAATCAACCTATCAAGTTACAATGAAATCCCTCCATAAATATGACGTGTAGACTGTGCTAAAGGTTTTTGGCTTTGGGCTCGGACAGCCATCATGGTTGAATGATCGCAACCAAAAGGGGACAATCTCATCTGGGCATCATGTGGATTGATCCTACGAAGTTACAATGAAATCCCTTCATAAATATGACCTGTAGACTGTGCTGAAGATTTTCGGGCTTCGGGCACCTGTAGCCATCACAGTTGCCCAATCACGTCCAAAAGGGGACTTTCTCATGTGTAGAAATTATATGAAGTCACCCTATGAAGTCAGTCATGACAGTTGATAGATCACGCCCAAATGGGGAAATTCTCATGTACACATCATACGGAGTCATCGTATCAAGTTACAATGAAATCCGTCCATATTAAACATGACCTGCAGACTGTGCTAAAAGTTTTTGGGTTTTAGGCTTGGACAGCCATCACGGTTGACAGATCATGCCCAAACGGGGACGTTCTCATCTAGGCATTATACAGAGGCATTCTATGAAGTGGCAATGAAATCCCTTCATAAATACAACCTGTAGACTGTGCTAATGGTTTTCAGGTTTTGGGCTCGGGCAGCTATACCGGTTGACCGATCACGACCAAAAGGGGACATTCTCATGTAGACATGACCTAAAACCTGCATATGAAATTTTGTGACGATCAGACAAGAAATACCAGGTATAGTCTGTACTTGAATGTTGAATAAAAAACTTTAACCACAAACTTTAACCAAAACTCCAAATGTCAACTAAACAGGAAAAAGAAAAAAAAAACCAAAAAAACACTTGAACCTTCAGTAAAAAAACTTTAACCAAATGTTAACAGAAAAAGGCAGACGGACAGACAGACAGATGGACAGAGGGACAAAAGTCATTACTATAGCCCTCACTGTAAACAGTCAGGCTAAAAAGGACCTCAGACCGCTCCTGCAACTGTAGCAGATACGTGGAGAAAGTAGAAGCATTTCTCCAGTAGGCTGCCTGCATAACATTCGACAACTGACAGAGTTAGCATAAGCCCAGGAGGCAGACAATGCATGCACCTTGTGGGCAGAAAAGCGATTGGCAATACAATCGTCAGTCGCTAAATGAGCATATGGCACAAGAATAGCAAGACAAATCCATCTAGAAATGGATTGGGGAGAGATCGTCTGTCAGCCAGGGATGAGAAACAGAAAGATATCTTTTCCTGCCTTTCCTAATGAACTGCGTCCAGTTGACGTAAATGCAAATTGCACGAATCGGACAGAGCAAAGGGTGATTACCTTCAGCAGAAGGAAGAGCCCTGATACAGATTGGAGGTGGAGCATTTTCTGGCATCTGATTCTTGGACAGAAAGGAGCAATCAGTGGTAAAGTAACACTGTTGGCAGAGTTCCTGAAAAAGGCCGGATCAACAGAGAGGGTGTGAAGCTCACTAACCCTTCTGGCTGAGGCAAAGCCAAAAGAAAAAGCTGTCTTGTATGTGAGAAAACGCATATCCACCTGGGATAAAGGTTCAAGCGGCGGCACCCCCTCCCTCCCCCCCCCCCCCCCAAGCAAAACAGCACCCAAGAAAAATACCATCTTGGGGTAAGCTGCAAAATCCCAGGCCTTTTCAATGAAAAGTGCTGCATAAGCTTGGAAAGGGACAGAATACAGAATAGAATCGATACAACGCTTTGCCACATATGAAGAGGTCTCCGAAAGCATGGACCTGTACCCTTAGATGGTAACAGGTTGGAGACCCTGAGAATCAAACAGATATACCAGCTGCAATCTGTGTTATCGAAGGATCGGCATAATCAACAGAGTGATCAGCATACCATCGACAGAAGACCTTCAACTTAGCTGCATACAGTTAAAACTAGAAGTCATGTCATGAAATGTGCACAAATAGCACGTTGATATGCGCGTTAATGTACGCTTATGGCCCAAGTAAAGCTATCAAACTCTGTACATATGGCCTGTGCACAAACAATGTTTCAGCCAATGGATTTCCGGGTAACCCGGAGGTCCATTGGCAGAAACATTGCATGTGTTTGCTATGAGTAACCAAGAGAACCTGCCGTGCTTTGGATGCCATTCGATATGGCAATTGCACGCAATTCCAATGCGCAATTAAGCCTAGATAAGCGCACTATTTGTGACAGGACTTGTAGTTTTAACTGTAGGCTAAACCAGTGGGGTGCTGCCTCGACGAAGAAATGCACTCCACTGCTCGTCTCAAACAACCTCTATGGAGGAAACAAGACCTGACAAAAGATATGCATGAAGGCACAATGAAGTCAGGTCAACGTGAAAAACCACCTCGGATGACCTTGGAAAGAAGGTCATGATGTAGAAGGAGACGTGCCGGAACTGCCACCAACAGAGAGTGGAGCTGTATCAATCCACACCAGATGAGGCGACAGGGGTGCGATCAGAAGGATTCGACAACTGCAGGTTCGTATCTTGGCTAGAACCTGAGGTAGAATTGGAACCGGCGGGAAGGCATAGCCAACTAGACCATTCCAAACAAGTGACAGCGCATCCACGGCGAAAGCCAGAGGATCTTGACACAGTGTACACCTGAGGGTTCCAACGGGTTGTAAAACGATCGATGTGGGGATGACCCAAGAGATCGCAAAGCGACTGGAACACTGCCCTGTGAAGCTTCCACTCGGTGGAAATGAACCTGCCCCATCAGGACAGGGAGTCGGCTGGGACGTTCAGACTAAGGCTTCACGGTATTTCGGTATTTAACCAAAAGTCGGTAATTTTATTTCGAACAATTCCGACGGTAATCTGGGTAAAAATAAATAAAAAGTTTGTACGTAAAAAGAATAATGCTCATAATCCTTATGGGTTGTGTATGCATACAATGAAAATCCGATATTTCACTAGATGTGAAGCTATCAAATTATGTATCGAGTCATTTCGTATCGAATGGACTGCACACTCGACGACAAAAAATTGGATTAACAATACAGATAACTGAGTGGATCACAGTGAAAAATTATCCAACTGGCAGTAGGGTAACCTGTACAGTTTGTTTAACTGCTGTACACATAGACAAAAAGTGAATGGATCAAAGGCGGACCTCCACAATGAATGGTCACCAGGGTGTGTGTGCATTTAACACTTACTAACAAAAAAAAACCCATGCAAGTTGGGATTGTCTTGACAGCTGTTATCAAGACAATAACTATATATTAATAACTATTAATCCGTCGAAAAATAAAATAAAAACAAAACTATTTCTTTGTGTTGTTTTATACATCGACTAATGGTATATATGTATTTTAAGCATGAAATGAATGCTTAATATGTACTGGTTCATATATGAATTATTCATGATTGACTTTTAGAACGGGAATAATTGACAAGTGAGAGTGCATGTTGTCAAGTTTTACCTTCAGCAAAGTGAATTTGTGAAAATAAAAACAACACCCCTGATTTTGATTCGGAATGATTTTTATTTTAATAAAATAAAACCACTTGCCTCATTTTGATATATCAACACATGCAACAATCCATTTCTTGAATGTTAGATGGAAAAGGAAATCGGCACTGTCTTCGAGGTAATGACAACACATTGCCACTCACCTAATTTCATTTCAAATTCACCTGCGAACCGGCTGACTTTTAAAGTTTTCGAAAATAGGTGAGTGGGCTTGAACGCGGAGAGGGCACCTTTTTTAAAAACTTCAAACTTTTTTTAAAAGAGAAATGGTAAAATATTTTTACGTTCTGGCAATATTTGGTATTCAGTCATACCACGGTATTTTTAAAATACCAAAACTCGGTATTGAACATTTAATACCGTGAAGGCGTAGTTCAGACGACCGGGAATGTGACGAACCACCACCCTGGTCCCATACACCGTGAAGGGAAAGATCAGAGGATCCAACGTCATGCACAATCAGAGATCGCTGGCATCAGCCGTAAGAACATGATCGGACATGGGCAAGTCCAACGAAACTCCCTGTATAATCCACTGAACATCCATCCAGGGAAGAAGGTGACCATGAAGAGATGCTGGTAACTGAAGCACCAGATCCAGAGGATCGACATTCGGCCTCCAACAACTGAGAAAGTGTTGGAGAGGTTCGGCATGCAGCCGACCTAGAGGAATGGGATCCGTCACCGAACCGTAGAGTCCGAGCAGCCGGAGAATACTCTGAGCTGTCGCAGACATGGACAGGGTCAGAGTCAGGGCGAAAGCCGAGAGAATCACAGCCAGAGCATGGGGAACCGCCACCGTATTCAGATGAGTATGGAAGTACATCCCCAGATGACAAAAAGACTGAGAAGGGACCAGATCCGACTTCTCCTCGTTGACTCTGAACCCTAGAGACGTGAGCAGGCTCAAGTGTGTTGACATCTGACTCCAGAAGAGCAGCATTGGAATGCCTCTCAAGGATATCGTCCAGATATGCCGAAGTAGTCACCCTGGACTGAGTGCGATGGAAGGCTATCACATGCGACATAAGTCGGATGAAGGCCCAAGGAGCCAGGTTGAGGCTGAAAGGTATGGCCTTGAACTGGTAAATTCACCCCAGAAAAGCAAACCTGAGATACTTTCGCGATGTCTGATGAATCGGAACGTGAAAGTAAGCGTCTCGCACGTCGATGCTGGAAGCGAAACCTTCCTGGTAAATGGAGCAGCAAACCGACCTGAAAGTCTCCATGCTGAACTTGGGAGCAATGAGAGACTGGTTCAGGATACTCAGATCAATAACCAGACAGAGTGGGCCATCCTTCATCGGCACCAAGAACAGGCGGGAATAAAATGCCACTGAATGAACGTTCTCGACGACCTCAATCGCTCCCTTTGACAGGAGAATGTCTATCTTCCGGATCAAAACTTCCCAACATGAAACGACTAAAGGAACTTGGGCTGGAAGAGGCACATTCAACAAGTGGGGTGCCTCAGAAAAGATATCCGCAGACTGGACCGAAAATTTAACACCCAAGGATCGGATGTGATTGCGGCCCAACAGTCTGCAAACACGGATATCACTCCTCCAACCTGGGACAAATCGAGGTGAGGACCTTCATTTCGAGCCCCGGAGAGGCCAGTGAGAGGAGAAACCACCTCCTCTGCTAGATGAAGGATCCAGATTTCTCCCTCTGGACTGCCGATGCTTACCCTTACAACGTGAGTAAGAGGAAGAAGCTGCAGCAGAAGGATCAGCCCTACGCTTCACGGAGGAAGCAGAAGGTCATTTGTTAGGGTTAGAATGGCCCTGGCCTCCAACAGAAGGCGGATCAAGCTGGCAAAGCAGCAACTGATCTTTGGAATGACGTAGGACGTCATCCCAGACCGTCGCCACGGAATTATGAAATAGTCGCGGACCCACCAAAGAAGCAGATCGAAGAGCAGAGCCCTGTCCCTGTCCAACACAGCATCCCGGCAAACTAAATCCAAATTAGCCATGTTACAGGCATGCATGTGAGTAAGATGCATGAGCATCTTAGAAATCACATGCAAAGGAGCCTGTATGTCGTCAAACTGGAGGCAGATAAGCAGCCAAGGCAGAGATGACGTAATCCAAGAGAGAAAGCATGCCTAGCATCTCTCTGGATAAGCCGAACATGGACTCCAAAGTCACCATAGGAATAATGGCCGACATGGCTTCGAGTCCGGATTCAAGACTGTCAAAGTCTTGCAGACCCACAGATTGGCAGAATCATAGGAACAATAACGCACAGGGGGCAAAAAGGTATCAGCCTAGTGAAGAACGAAGTCTTCATAGCCTTGGAACTCAGCTTTGAGTCCAATGCAGCAAAAGCTTTGACCACTTGTACCGACTGGTACAGTCAAACATGCCCAGAAGCAGGGTGCTCCACAGGCTGTAGGCGCACGACCGATGATCGCGGCCTGGCTGAAACCTCTGGCTGGTCTGACGGTTTGAGGGAACTCAAACACAAAGTCAAGAGCCACCCCCAAGTCAGAAGACTGATGGCTCTCAACATCAGGTGTGTCTGACCCATAGTCTGAGTCGGAAGACACATAGCCCATGTCGGGCATACCAGCCAATGCCTCCCATGGTGTAGGAACACCAGGGGGATCAGAAAGCAGTGCCCTGCTTCCAATTCCAGGAGGCGGTGCCGCGGAGGGCACCTGAAAGCCGCTAGAGGCCTCGCTGGAGGCAATGGGTAGGATCTTGGAAAGAACCTGGGTGAGCAAGGAGGGGCCTTCCTAAGCTCACAACCCGTATCTGTCGGTTCGAAGTGGCTTCGAATCTGACCTTCTAAACCAGTGAAGGGTCACAATCCTCTAGAACACCCGACACAGTGCGACAGGTGGCAGCCGAAACATCTGAATACAGATGCTTATAGGGGTATGAAATACCACAAGGATCTGAAGTGCAGGAACTCAGGAGAGTTGCCGCAGACCTCTGAGGGACAGAAGGTACAGGCTGCACAAAAATGCGCCAGTGCTGCAAAACTGGCTGAAGGACCAGAGTGCGTGGACGGAAGTGCAACAGAATCCACGGTGACCCCACCGTGGACATCCAAATCCAAACCTGCTGGGCTCGACAGCTGAGAGACCACAGCAGAGGGATCAGCAGGCAACCACTTCTGACTTCGCTGAGTTGAAGCCAGGGAAGGTTGAGGCCAATATCCCACGTCCAAGAAAAAGAAATCCCTGCAGACCCCTACAGCGATAAGCCTGGGTCCTCGGAAACGGAGACCGATGACATCACCGACGGAGTAGCAGCAGGTGCGGATACATCAGTAGCTGTTGACAAAGGTGGAAAAGTGGAGAGAGCAACTGAGCTCGGCTCCAAAAGAGGAGTCACAACCCTAGTGACAGCCTCAGATGACGACTGGAGGGGGACAGTAGTCCCGGAAGCAGGCATCTCTTCGCCAGAAAGTCAGCAGCTACTGTGGTATCCATGCCACAAAAAGACCGCAAAACCCCCAGGAAGGGGTATAACTCTCTCCAGACAGAGTCGAATCAGGAGGCCCCGAACGACTGCATTCCCCTTCTCGTGGGAGGAAAACTTCATGTGCCCAAACTACACAATAGATGGAAGCCCACCCAGCCTACAGGTCTTTCAATAGAACACCAAAATAAAGTGGAGCATGAATAATGGGAAACTTCAACATGCTAAGACAACAAAAATGGCCCGCAAGGTATCGTCCTAGGCATATCTGGCAAGAGCAATGTAGATGGGAAGGTGAACCCAAAGAAAAAAATAAATCATGACACCCCTAGCTACCAGAGTAAGGTGGCAGGAAACAAAGGCCCAATGGGAACAGAAAAGTACGCCAACAGCCAAAAGGGAACTGGCAGAAATTTTACCCTCAACCGAGGGGAGAAAAGCTGCCACAACTACCCGCAGCTGACACCTACCTCAGTTAAAAGCAGAACCCAAAGGGTTAGCATTAATGAACAAAAGACCAAAACGGCACGGTACGTGAAAATCGAGTGCGGAATCGGTATATAGATTTATGACGAAAAATACAGTGAATAATCGAGAGAATATATAAAAACACAGACCTGTATGTCTGGATAGTGAAGAAACAGCTATGAATCCACATATCAGAAGTTCTGATAACTGTCTTTTTGTTGAATAAATTGAAAAACATGTTTACTGTGTATGCACTAAACAACAAAACACTGGATGAGTACTGTGTACATTTTGCTAATTGTTTTCTAAATAAATTGATATTTGAAATATTTTTTTTATTTCTTTTGCTTATCATTAATACCAACTTATGCCTGTTAATTGGATTCTAAAGTATTAAGAGGTCTACCCTCTAAAAAACTAATTCTTCTACTATAATCCCTTATACCCTTAATCCCAATAAGAATGATCAAATTATCATCCATTTACAAGAAAAAATTTTGAAACGTATTCAAGTATTCATATTTGTATTCATGAATACATTGTAAAGTATTCGTATTTGTCTTCAAATACATTTGAAATTTCTGTATTCATATTCATATTCATAAAATTTCAAAGTATTCACATTCAATACATTTACAATGTATTCGCCCCAACCCTGATCAGAACTGGAAACATGGTTAACATCGAGTCAAAAGGTATCACTGTTGAAGAGTGAGATGATCTGCATCTTTCTAAGATGGCAGAAAAAATAGAATGACACGTTGGTTATACGTCTGCGTACTGGTTACGGAAGCTGTGGATTAGAATAAGGAAAAAAGTGTCCCCTACTGGGTGTGCGCTTGTCGCACTCGACCCAGTTTTGGCTTATTTTTTCTTGGTGCTTTTGCAGAACAGGAAACATTGTTAACATCGAGTCAAAAGGTATCAGTGATGATGTAACAAAACGATCCACATCCTGTAAGATGGCGTTAAAAAAATAGAATGACACGTTGGTTATACGTCTATGCACTGGTTCCGGAAGCCATAGATTGGTACAAGTACAAGAGTGTTCCCTACCCAGTTTTGGCTTATTTTTTCTTAGTGCTTTTGCACCACTTTGCTTTCCCAAATCGCTTGGGAAAGAAGAAAATAGAGAGTATTTTTTCGAGTTAGGGACTTCCACTGTAGTGCAAGCCTACTGTAAACAATTGTACGGTAGATTGATAAGAAAGGAGAGTTTCCCAACTTGGTGGAGGGTGAGGGTGGTGGGTGGGTGGGTGGGTGGATGGGAGGTCGTGGGGCAAGGTTCATATTACTCTGTAAGATGGTTATCTATTGCCCTTCCACCAGATTGGAGCTCATGCCTTGGCGTTCAGGAGGGGCAAAATATAACTGCTAAACAGACACTATGGTGTAGCTAAGAACACATTCCCCAAAAGGGAGGGGGGCTTGGCCTTTCTGATGAGATAGTTGTAGCTCTCAACGGACCTTCCCCAGGAGCCACCCCTGCTTGTCAGTGAGATTACAGTCCCATCAAGGATATTATGATATGTGTCAAATTCACCAATAATTTTTAAAATGTCCCAACACTGTCACTGGTTATACATATAACTACGGCCCTGAAACACTAACTTCAGGGGAATTTACTTTTAGATGGGCCAAACTCACCTTTCAGGGGAAGGGGTTGACAAACTAACCTGGGCTGAACTCCCAAATCCAGCTCAAGTTTATTCCTACTAGAATGAAAATAAAATCAATAGCTCCTATCTTTGTCACCCTGCATAAGCATACAAAGTTTCAAAACAACATGATAATGAATGTGCCCTCTGAGGCATGCCAAAGGAAGATGGTAATGCACAAATGCACTAAGTTTGAAGGTCACTGTTTGTGGCAATGATTTTTTTATGGAAATTCATAAATATGCCCTGCAGAGTGTGCAAAAGGGATAAGTTGCTGCACAAATGCAGAAAGTTCAAAGGCTGGTGATAACGACATTAATTTTTTATGGAAATGAAAGTGTCAATGACACTGTAGCTCAACTTGTCAAGACATGTACATGTATAGTATGTGACACAGCAATGACTAAACATCTAGGTAATGACCTGATAACAAAGGTACATATAAAGTATTGTAACGGTCTGTACATGAATACTGACCATAGCCTGTAACAAATGTATAGGTAAAGTATTGTAAAAGTGGGTGACAGTCAGATGCTAAACTAGAAAAGAAATCTTTGAGTCCCAGAGTGGGTCTGACTGAACCCCAAATTATTTGTTCTCAGAGCACAGTGATAACAGAGGCACCCCAAAACACACTCATTCCTGTCCCAAGGTGAAAACAAAGGTACCCAAGAACTTTCGTGAAGATCAGTTCATAAATACAAGCTGTATAGAAGTTGTGACAAAAAACTGATTGAACCTAATTTCGGTACAAAATGGCCACTGGCAGCCATCTTGAATTTTGGACCGCACTCAGAAACACTCGTTCTCGTCATAAGGTGATAACAAAGGTACCCAAGAAGTTTTGTGAAGATCGGTTGATAACTACAGCCTCTGGGAGACGACTTACATAAGCTGTAAGCTTTCCGTCGAATCCCTCTCATATACAGCGATCTATCTTCGTTTACCTTTGTTATTTTGTGTACTGTTGTACATTGTGTTGCTTGTTCTTCTTTGTACCTGTTGCGTACTGTATACAAATAACATAATTTCAAATAAATATTGTTTAAACTAAATACAGCCTCTAGCCTGAGCCATATTGACATGCACACTTACAGTGTATAAGTAGCACTAAATAAATCAAAATTCATCTAATTTGCATAATTTCTGCACGAGAAAAAAACCTGTACTGTATGTGATGTATTCCATTTTACTAAACATTCATACAAAAATTTATTCAAATCAGAACTTTCATAAAGAAGTTCTGTACAAAAGACTGATTGCACTAATTTTGGTACAAAATGGCTGCTGGTGGCCATCTTGAATTTCGGACCACAACCAAAAACACTCGTTCTCATCCCACGGTGATAACAAAGGTACCCAAGAAGTTTCGTAAAGATCGGTTCATAAATACGGCCTCTAGCCTTAGCCGGATAGAAGTTTTGTACAAAAAACTGATTAGACCTAATATCGGTACAAAATGGCCACTGGCAGCCATCTTGAATTTTGGACCGCACTCAGAAACACTCGTTCTCATCCCAAGGTGATACCAGAGGTACCCAAGAAGTTTCGTGAAGATCAGTTGATAAATACAGCCTTTAGCCTGAGCCGTATTGACATGTGCACTTACTGTGTGTAAGTAGCACTGAAATAATCAAAGTTCATCTAATTTGCATAATTTCTGCACAAGAAAAAAACCTTTATTATATGTGATGTATCCCATGGTACTAAAGATTCACACAAAAATTTTTTTCAAATCAGCGCTTTCATATGGAAGTTCTGTGCAAAAATCTGATTGCACCTAATTTTGAACAAAATGGCTGCTATCGGCCATCTTGAAATTCGGACCGCACCCAAAAACACTCGTTCTCGTCCCACGGTGATACCAAAGGTACCCAAGAAGTTTTGTAAAGATCAGTTTATAAATACGGCCTCTAGCCCGAGCCATAGTGGTATTTGCACTTACAGTGCTGAAAGTAACTCTAAATACATCAAAGTTAGTCTAATTTGCATAATTTACGTACGAGAAAAAAACCTGTATTATATGTGACGTATCCCATGGTACTAAACATTCATACAAAAAATTATTCAAATCAGCGCTTTCATATGGAAGTTCAGCGCAAAAATCTGATTGCACCTAAGTCTGTACAAAATGGCCACCAGCGGCCAACTTGAATTTCGGATCAGACCCAAAAACACTCGTTCTCGTCCCACGGTCATAACAAAGGTACCAAAGAAGTTGCGTAAAGATCGGTTCATAAATACGGCCTCTAGTCCGAGCCGTATTGAATTGTTGATGGACAGACGGACGATGGATGACTGGCCATGGCATAAGCTCAAATTTGGCTTCGCCAAAGTTGAGCTAAAAGTTAAAAAATTTATAGTAATTTATATATTTTTTATACTTACCAATGACCCAGACTTAGCTGGTGCTAACTCCACAAAAACCAGGGCCAAACACAAATTTTGCCCCCCAATCCCCAAAATTTGCATCCAAAACAAAAAGAAATCATGTCCTAAAGGACCTCCATAGTACGACTCTACTGCGCATGCGCAGTGACGCAGTCGTCCCGAAATTGGCGCCAAATATCATTCTTACTGGCAGTGCCTGGTCAGCGCTATGTACTCAGCGGGGAGGCAAGAGTTCCCAACTCAGAGAGGGCCATCCCCGTCTGGGTCATTGGTAAGTATAAAAAATATATAAATTACTATAAATTTTTTAACATTTTTATACTGTACCAATGACCCAGACTTAGCTGAATAGTAAACAGGCTGGAGGGCCTAGGACATAGAGGAAAATCCAATAAGCTCAATTATATAATAAAGAGGTAACCCCTTAAGGAGAAAAGGAGTATTAGGCTTTACATGTATCTTTCTTATTTAATATTAAATTAGAAAGATACACTACCCTTAATAATTGAGCACAATAACATTCATGTTCTCTATTAACATCCAGTATAACCCTTATACTAATTATTTTTAAAGCAAGCCAATAAATAAAGTAGTCCAGAGAATTGAGACTCTTTATAATCATTTAAAAGTGTCCGAGTATTGTATATTAAAGCCCGTTTGACACTTGACATATACAAATGCTTCACACCGAGCTACACTTTAAAAATAAGACATGAATGAAATTAAACATTAATATTACACATTAAAACCATCCCGGAAGCGACTCAGAAATACTGTCTTGGAGGAGGCATTCCCTTGCTTTTCACTATAAAGCAGGTGACCTAAGGGAACACCCGCCCCCCCCCCCCCTTCCCCTTGCCCTGGGTCAAATAGCCCAGAGCGAAGAGGGCAGCCGGACGGAGTCACTGCCGGAACAGAAAGCCTGCATAACTATAGTTGCAACTGTTTAGTGGACGACATTCTGAGCAACAGATAACGGACCTAAACAATGCAGGTCTCCAGAAATGGACTCAATATTTCTGAGATAAAAATTAGTAAATGTGGAAGGCTGAGACCAATAAGCAGCCTTCATTAAATCTGTAATAGCAACACTATTAGCATAAGCCCAGGAAGTAGAAAGAGCTCTTACTTCATGAGCAGAAATCTTAAGCACAGACTGCTGAGAAGAAGATAAATCTTCATACGCAGTACGGATAGTTAACTGAATCCATCTAGCAATAGAATGGACTGAAATGTCCTTTCTATTAGGCATCAAAGACAGAAAGAAACGTTTCCGTCCCTTTCTGATGAACTGAGATCTCTGTTTATAGATACGTAGTGCTCTAACAGGACAGAGTAAAGGCCTACGCCCGTCTGAAGACGGAAGAGCCTTAATAACAATAGGTTCCGGATATTTATTAGGAGCCTGATTCTTAGCTAAAAAACCGACATTAGTAGTGAAGGTGATAGTGTTCCCAACACTACGATAATGAGAATCATCCACCGATAGTGCATGAAGCTCACTGACTCTTCTGGCAGAAGAGAAAGCTAAGAGAAAAGCTGTCTTATAAGATAAGAATTTGAAATCTACTGTCCCAAGAGGTTCAAATGGCTTTTCCTTCAATTTAAGGAGAACCCAAGCTAAATTCCACTTAGGAATTAATCTAAGAGTTCTGGGTCTATTTATCGAAAAGTTTCTAACCAATTTCGATAAGGAGACATTAGATCCAATTTGTAAACTATCATGATGTGCATAGGTATCAGATAACATAGATCTATAACCCTTTATAGTAACAGGCTGCAGTTTGATTTCGTCAAACAAGTATACTAGAAAGTTAGCAATGTCTGGTATAGAGGGATCAAATATATCTACAGAATGATCCCTACACCAACGACGGAAAACCTTCCACTTAGCCGCATAGTTTAGCGAAGAGGAGGTCCTCCTACAGTTAGAAATCGCGTCCACTGCTCGTCCTGTAAAGTGCTTGCCATGCAAGAAGGACCGCACAACGGAAAAACGTGAAGGTTGAGACCTTGCGGGTTGTGATGGAGTTGGCGCGATTTCCCCTGCGAAAGAAGATCCTCTCGTGGAGGAAGCTTCCGCGGTAGGTCCCACAACAGACACCTGAGTAGATTTATCCACGGTCTCTGTGGCGACAGAGATGCTACCAACAGAATCTTGCATTGAGATTGTTTTATCTTTAGCAATACTTGTTGAATTAACGGCGCTGGAGGATACGCATATCCTATCATTCTGTCCCAAGGGATCGACAGAGCGTCTACTGCAAATGCTCTTGGATCCGGACACGGGGACACATACGTCTGCAACTGATTGTTGAGATGTGTCGCAAATAAGTCTATCATTGGCCGTTCCCATTGGTAGCAAATCTGATTGAATACTTGTTTGTTGAGAGTCCACTCCGACGGCAACAAGCGACCCTTTCGTGAAAGGGAGTCTGCTAGCACATTCAGACGACCCGGTATGTGACGGACCGAAAGAAGAACGTGATGTTCCAACGCAAACAGAAGGATTCTTTCCGTTAGATTGAACAACGGAACTGAATGAGTGCCTCCCTGATTCCGAATATACGCCACTACTGTCGTATTGTCGGATAGGATTTGGACATGAGCATCGTGAATAATGTCCATCCAGTGACGTAACGCAAGCCAAATTGACATCATTTCCTTGATGTTTATGTGCTTGCACAGGAATTGCGGATCCCAAAGACCCTGGCATCTCGAATCCGTTGGGATTAATGATGCACCCCAACCTGTTTGACTGGCATCCGTCATAATGGTAAAACTCGGATCCGGCAACTGCAGCGGAACTCCTTGAGTTAACCACTGAATGTTTGCCCAAGTCTGAATCTCTTGTTTCACTTGATCTGACAAGAGAACGTCTACATCGAGCGAATGAATTTTCACACTCCAATTCTGAGTCAGGAAAATTTGAAGAGGCCGTGTGCGTAGCCGTCCCATCGGAATGAGATCCGCGGCGGCTCCGCACAGGCCTATCAGTCTCATAAATTCTCTCGCCGTGACTTTGTCTGTATTCAGACAATAGCGAGCATAACAACTGACTAATTTCGCTCTGGTTAACGGCAGACGAACGAGATTGTTGTGCGTCTCGAAGCTCATTCCCAGATGAGTGAATGACTTGGACGGCACCAGATCCGACTTCTCCTCGTTTACTATGAAACCGAGACGTCGGAGCAATAGAAGAAGATTCTGAACATCGTTCTGAAGCGTTAACTCGTTGCCGTACCTCTGAAGAATGTCGTCCAGGTAGGCCGACGTTACCGCAGACGAATGAGCTCGGAAGTAGATCATTACCGAGTTCATTACCCGAGTGAAAGCCCAGGGTGCTAGATTCAATCCGAAGCACATGGCCCGGAACTGATACACCACTCCTAGGACTGCGAAGCGTAGATACTTTCGGAATGTCGGATGTACCATGACGTGAAAGTACGCATCTTTGAGATCTATGCTCGTTGCATAATCGTTCACCCGAATACTCGCTCTGACCGATCGAATCGTCTCCATATAAAACTTCAGAGCAACGATCAGCTTGTTTATCCAGCTCAAATCTATGACTGGACGGAACGAGCCGTCTGGTTTCGGAACCAGAAACAGATGGCTGTAGAATCCCAGCGATTCCTGGTTTTCTACGACCTCTACCGCGTTCTTCATTAAAAGAGACTGCACCTCTGATAGCAGAGCGTCTCTTTTCTGAGGATTTGACGGAAGATGAGTCCACTTTGGACTTCGAGTTATTGGAGGCTTTCGTTTGAAGGATATCTTTAGACCTTCCGAAGTCACTCCTCTCACCCACGGGTCGTCCGTAATCGACGCCCACTCTTGAGAAAAACTCGACAACCTTCCGCCAACCGGAACGCGATAGAGGTTTGAGCCATCACCTCCTGGATCTGCGAGGCCTGCGGTAGGAGAAACCACGTCTTCCACGACCCGCACCTCGCCTCGTCGACCTCGGGGCGTCCGACCGATTGTCCCGGCCTGAAGGACGTCCCGAACGAGAGTCGCTATCCTGACGGTCTCTCGAATAAGAGCTAGAGGACGCACCGGAACCTCTATAGGAACCTCTCTTGGGCGCATAAGACCCAGAAGTGCCCGCCTTATTCGTGTCTGCTGTATCCGACCTTTTAGGAGCGGATCTGAACAACAGAGAATCACTAGCTTTCTTTTTAATATTATCATAAATAGCGGAAAGCTTGCCGTCAAAGAGAAGATCTCCTGAGACCGAAGCGACTCTAAGAGAGTTCTTCACCTTAGAATCCACTAGTGTGGATGTAGCCAGGGCTACGTCACGTCTAACCAACTCCAGATTTGCCACTGAAAGGGCGGAGTTACACGTGGAATAAGCTACTGCCCTTGAAAGAAGTCTTAAGGAGGATTGTATATCCTGAAACTCTTCCCCTTGAAAGCGCAGTGATAACGCCTTAGTAAGGTGATCTGCGTAAGATAAGGCATCTAAATTGGCTCTGTTAGACGCAATAGCTGTTTCCAACACAGCGGTTGGAATAGAAGCTGACGACGGTAATGATAGCTCTAAGTCTTCCGCCTCGTCGTCCATACGCAGAGGAACTCTCGGTATACCCTGACCTGCCGTGTCGAATTTATTCCTTGCATTAATGAAAGGCAGGTTGAGAGTATTTGCGGACAAGAAACCTGCTTTCCCCGTCCTGGAAGCAAGTTTAAAAATAGCGTCGTTCAATAATTCAAATGTTCTTGCAACATTATTGGACTGCGACGGAAACTCGGGAGCGATGTCCCTGAACCGCTCAAAAAATTCAGAATCCAATGACGCTATAATTCTCCTGTCCGGAAGCGCAGCAGTCTGGCCCGACGGAACAACTTGAGGAAGAAAGTGCCGGATGAAGTCCACGGCAGCTTTATGTTGTTCCGAAAGGGATAGCTCCAATTCATCCGTATCCCTTTCACCATCCGGTCGGACCTCCCGATGTTCCCGGTCGTCCGCCCCCGATGCTTCGGCGGAGCGTACCGACCCAGCGCCGTCGGATAATTCTCGATCCGACACCGTTTCTGTCGGCTGCTGGGATGCTGCGATAAGCTGTGCTATCAGCACTAGAATGTCCGACGTCGAGACCTGCAGAGGAGCGGTCTTTCGCTGCTTCGCCGAGGGCAGCTCCGCATCAGATGGCTCCCGCATACTTTTCCTATGCGAACGTCCGGAGTCCATCGGTCTCGAATCCCTGGCTGCCGGATGGTGTGACCTGGTCGCCGAAGAATCCTTCATCGGTGAAGCTGGCAAAATATCGGAGGTCACGCAGCCAAGGTGCGGTCGTGTGCGCCGACGAGAAGAGGAAGCCTTAACAGTCTCTGCGGACTGCTTATACAACGGAGCGTCCCGAGCGACGGACGTATGCTCCGCTAAAGACACATTTTGTACCACAACATCTGGTCCCAGATGTTGTTGTACGAGAGAGGGGCCTCTCTCGCTCGCGGCCCGGCTGGACCTGGACGAGCTAGGAACCGGACTAAAAGGCTTCCTCCGTTCTCGTTCCCTATCCGCCGTCACTGGGTGTGCATCTATTATTTTTATAGTGCTCGCATCACCCAAAATTTCCTCTTGGACCGCATCGGACGAACCCGGCTGCCGAACCATTCGGTGAATGGACGCTACACCGGGCAAGCTAGCGGACGACATTTGTCTAATCTCCATGAGCACTTTTGCCGCTAGCTCTGAATTTATTTGTGATGACGGACGCACACTTGAAGAAGATAACATGGAAACATCACCCTGTTCTGGTTCCTCTGAAATAGAAACTGAGAGAGTAGAGTGACCTTGTGGAGAAAGAGCCGGCATCGCTCTTTCTCCAGAAACAACATATCGTGACACACGTTTCCAATGTTTCCCATCCCAATGTTCACATATAGGACAGGGATTAATGCGAGAACACTGACTACAATTAATACAATGATCATGAAAGTCAGAGGAAGATTTCTTCCTATTACAATTTGCACAAAGTCCCTTCATTGTGAAAGAACAACAATAAGTCCTAGTTACTCGCAAAAACCCCTGACACAAAGATACATAATAACATGATCCATTAATAAATGAAAAAACAATTGCAAAACAAAATAATTTTGAAAAAATATTTTTTCAGAGAAGCCCAAGTTGCTGAAAAGTAACGTTGAGCCCCGATGGATCCGATGGCAAAGTGTGGTCAAAAATTTTAAAATTATATAAAATAATTAATGAGACACTTTCGGATAATATAAATGTATCTTATAATGAGATAAACTACCACAAAGGCAAACAGCCCCCCTCAAAAAAGGCTGTTGCCAATGAAAACAAACAGTGTAAACACAGTAGAAAACATGACTCCAGGCACTGAAAAAACTGGCCCGGAATCAGTCATCAATTACACTCTATCTGATGCAAAACAGAGACTCCCAGGGGAGAATCTGCAGAACATCAGATGGAAGATGCAGAACACAAACGTTATACACCCATGGGTGAAAACGTAACTATGGGGAAAATAACAGAAAACATTCTGTAACCAAGCAACTCTCCCAGGGAATTTTAGAAATGAAACTTCTCAAAAATATGCCAAAAGCATGGGAGAATTGCAAGGGGGGACTTTAGAAGGCTAGGGGAGAGGAAACACTGAATAAGCAGTGCAACAATTAGCAAGAATGACAACAAGAGGCCCATGCCTCGAAAATAGGCAACTTAACATAATTTCAACAAAAAATTTTAAGTACAGCCCTGATTATTTTTTGCCACTTCTTTTTTCCTCTCCTCCTTCTATCCTCCTTAGAATCACATTTTCTCCAAAAATTACGTGTCTGGCATCCTTTAAACTGAGATTTACAAGCACAAAGATCAGTGAGATGTTGACTGATGAAGGGCCAAACAGAGAATGATATTTGGCGCCAATTTCGGGACGACTGCGTCACTGCGCATGCGCAGTAGAGTCGTACTATGGAGGTCCTTTAGGACATGATTTCTTTTTGTTTTGGATGCAAATTTTGGGGATTGGGGGGCAAAATTTGTGTTTGGCCCTGGTTTTTGTGGAGTTAGCACCAGCTAAGTCTGGGTCATTGGTACAGTATAAAAATATAGTAAAACTACAGATAAACAGTGTAACAATACAACAATTTATTAAGAACGTCCATTGGTTACACAAAATGATAACTTTTTAGCCACCATTTTACGAGTGTTTTCAAAGCAGTTGACAAAACTTCACTCATGTTTTCTACGATGTTGGTGCCTATTAATTAGCCCTCTTGATGTGCACCAGTTATTCTTCGTAATCATCTTCATGACTTTTTTCATTCGGGTGAATCGATTTGAAAATTGCAAGGTGTAAGTCGAACCATGAACTGCAAGAGCATGTCTCAGTCACTGATATATTTTCATTGCCAACCTACGGGACCAGGTTACTCCAGCTTTTTAATGTATTTGGTAAGGTTAGTTGTCGTGATCATCAGATGACTACTTACCTATTTTTATCGTAATTACCAGCACCTGTGACTAAAATCGTCTTTATTCTAAAACTGAAAAGTAGAAGGATGTGCTAACTCACATTTGTAAAGTTAGGGATGGGCTTATGCCAGAGTATGAGCTCAGACATGCGTGGCCAGTCAGTGCAATACGCGATAGAATATGGGAAATTGGGGGGGGGGGGCTGAAGTAGATCCCCCTCCTCCCTCATGTATCTGTGCTCCCCAACTATGAATTGCTGGCTCCACCATTGTCCCTGTGATCTTAACTGTAGCTTCAGTACCAGGATGAATATCAAGATACCTATTTAGATAGATTTCAGATTCAGATTTTTTATTTTGCAGTATAAATATACATGTTTTACAGAGTTCATTACAGAGTTATTGTTACATAACATAAATCAGATGTATACACCGCACGGAGGTGACATAGCCAGATTGGCTGTCTACCGGTCACCTTCTTGTAATAAGTATGTTATCCTCAACACTGCAAATCGACTAGGAATTAATATAATTAAACATTAAATTTGTAGATCTACCTTGGACATCCATAAGTCAGTACTATTTTAAAATCTTTTCTTTACACCCGGTGGCTCACTGTAAAAGGCAACGGGACGAGATACTCAGAGGTACTTCAAGCTCCGATACATATAGTATCGTGACTCGTGTACCTAGATACGTATCGTACCATGAATTTGGTGTATCGTCCCAACCCTAGTAAACACATCGATCAGGCTATCTGTCAAGACTGTCACACATGCGATAGAAACAAACAAAATGTTTTGCTTGAAACAACAAAATGTGCGTTTTCGATTTAATACTAACTGAGATAGAAAAAAATAACATACTTTCAACACCCCATTTAATGGATGGAACAAAATAATATTGATTTTTTCGTCAAATGAAAACCGCAATGAACCCCTTCCCATAAGCAAAGGCAGATTCGGCATCATGGTTTTTTTGTTAACTAGTGACAAAATGGCAGATACATGTAGATCACTCAAACGACACAAAGATGACTGCAAGAGTGACAATTCAAACTCTAGAGTATCCAAACAACCAATCAATACAAATATTTTCAAGCATAACACACAGATGTTCTAGCTGGAAGAGGTTGGGGAGGGAGCCTGGTCTCTAAAAGGTGAAACTTGTCTGCTAGTAGCAGTGTCGCGTGTCTAAAAGATATTTTGTCCATATGCAGTACATGTCAAAATGAGTTGAAGAATAACCACTACCGGTTTAAACTATAGATGTAATGTTTCCTATATTAATAACAAGAATCGGATATCCTTTTTTTCTGATTCTCTAACAGAGAGCTTCCCAGAAAATGATGTAAGATTCTTGTATTATCAGTGTAGAAGCAGAACCAGCAGGATTCTTAATTTATTGTAGTTATGTTACAACCTATTTTCACCCTTTGGGTGGTAATGTACATGTATTCTGTATCTTTTTTTTACATGTTTTGGGTTTATACACAGCAGTTAAAATTATCCAATGCATAGAAATTCAAAATGCAATTTATAATGTTCACGAAAGAATATTTTTTCAGGAAAACTAATTTTTTGGGTTTGACGTAGCTTTGATATGCAAAAAAAAAACGACCCATGAATGATGGGAATTTATCCTTCTGGTACTTTTTTTTTTTTTCTCAAACATTGGAAAATAGATAAGAATCTCCATAATCCAAACACCTCACTGCCTAACCCTTTACATAACAAATTGACTGCAACTACACATATAATTCATGAATTTAGCAGGTAAAAATGTTTTTTAAAAAGTTTTATACAAACCACATGATGTAATCTATCATCGGAACAAGATTGTTCCCCCGGCGAGGGTCACATTATTCGATTTGCTTGAAGCTTTTTGTGTAAGTTTGAAAAATTTAAACTGAAATTTCCTGTTTTAATGTTATCTGTGGGTAAAGGTTTAAAAAGTGAAGTACAAAATATACTGTACTGCCTTTTTTGTAATCAGTGTACTGCAATTTTAAATTATTTCAGCAAGTAAAAATTTCTTATTTTAAATTTGTTTTATAACCACGGAATATTGAAATGTGACAAATAATTTTTAATAGAACTAATCTGTAAATGAACAATTTTTTTTTTCTCAAACATTGGAAAATTTATAAGAATCTCCATAATCCACACACCTCACTGCTTAACCCTTTACACAACAAAGTGACTGTAACTACACACATAATTCATGAATTTAGCATGTAAAATGTTTTTTAAAAAGTTTTATACAAACCACATGAGGTTATTTATTATTATTATTTATTGGTGTTTAAAGTCACATACTTATGCATAAGGGTGGAGGAAGGCGGAGTACCTAGAGAGAACAACAAAGCATCGACGAGCAACTGTCAGCTCCTCAACATTCTGACTCTGTTCAGCTCCGCTCAAGCAAGGTTACAGCGGTTGAAGACATGTGCACCATCGATGTGCAGTATGCCAAGTACACGGTGTCATCATGCCCCCAAGTAGGCAACCGGGATAAAGTGCCTTGCCCAAGGACACAACACGGGTCGCCCGGACGGGGATCGAACTCCGGACTTCTAGCATAGAAGTCCAACAGTCTACCACTGAGCCACCATGCTCCCACCACATGATGTAATCTATCATCGGAACAAGATTGTTGAACTGGCGAGGGTCACATGATTCGATTTGCTTGAAACTTTTTGTGTAAGTTTGAAAAATTGAAATTGAAATTTCTAGTTTTAATGTTATCTGTGGGTAAAGGTTTAAAAAGTAAAGTACAAAATGTACTATACTGCCTTTTTCGTAATCAGTGTACTGCAATTGTAAATTATTTCAGCAAGTAAAAATTTCTTATTTTTAATAAATTTGTTTTATAACCACAGAATATTGAAATGTGGCAAATAATTTTTAATAGAACTAATCTGTAAATGAACAATTATTTATTTAATAGCCAAGTATGAAGACTTCATATGAATATAAATGCATGGTACAAGGTTGAAGCATATGTTCAAGTCTACAAATATTGTATGAATCAACATAAGTTGTAGCATAACCACAATAAACAAAGTAGCCCACAGCCATTACACCAGTAACACAAGAACCCGAAATCATTTTCCCAAAAGCTTTCTGTGAGATTCCTGAAAATGATGTCAGGTTCTTGTGCCATTGGTGTCGTTAAAGATGCATAGTTTATAGTGGTTATTCTACAACTTTTTCAACTAGTACTGTAAGTCAAGTGATTTCTGAATTCCACTCGGAGGTCCGCTGGCTGGAATTTTGCTTATGCAAAACAACGCACATGGGCATCAACCACTGACCATACATGTACCTGACAGCCAGTAAAAAATTGTTAATCACCAAGCAAATCTGCAGTTTAAGGAGCACATATAAGGTAGTTATCTGGTGGTCCATAAATTGCAGATTAGCTTGTTGAGTCCCAAACATTCTACAAGACTGGCAAGAATGTGTTGGAAATATATGTATATCCACCTACTTAGAGGACAAGTACAAAATCACCCTGTGTGTTCTGTAATACAATATCCATGTATGCACATTTTGGTTATGGATACGGGGCTGGGGACCTGGGGTAGTAACCCCAGAGCCAGGAACTTTGGGGGGGGGGGGGGCAGGTTTGGCCCAGGAGTCAAGGATTCTTGGTTATGCCTGCCCACCACACCCCCAGTCCAAACATGACCCGAAAGTCTGTATTTTTATTTTTTGGGCTTGGTAAGTCCTTTCAAAGGACATACTAAAACAAAATGAAAGTGTCAATGACACTATAGCTCAACTTGTGTAAGACATGTACATGTATAGTAAGTGACACATCTAGGTAATGACCTGATAACAAAGGTACATATAAAGTATTGTAATGGTCTGTACATAAATACTGACCATAGCCTGTAACAAATGTATAAGTAAAGTATTGTAAAGGTGGGCGACAGTTAGATGCTAAACTCGAAAAGAAATCTTCATGGGGTTAATGTTACAATAGGGATCCTTGTATGGCACACCATAAGCCAAATGTTAGAAATTGTTTTGGTCTGTTTGATTCAAACCCTTCTAAGGATGATTCATACCAATTAATAAATTTTTGTCCAGTCCTTTTTAAAATATAGGCATTTTAATTTTTTACCTTCAGCTCATAGGGTTCTCATGGGTGAGGAGGTTTTATTTTTCTCATTGTAAATAGAAAATCAGGTTGTGCTAATAATGTTTACCTTCCCCAAACAACAACAAATATTAACACAGGAACTTGGCTTCAACACATTTGAATATACACATCCTAGGAATGCTAAATTCATGAAACATTATTTTATCTGGTGTTTTTGGAAAAGATTTTTAATTATCTCCCCTTATGAGTCCCAGAGTGGGTCTGACTGAACCCAAAAATATTTGTTCTCATAGCACAGTGATAACAAAGGGACCCAATAGATTTATAGCAAACATTACTGACATAAAAAATCTTCTTTACAGGTTCTGTACAAAAAATGTAATACACAGAATTCCCATAAATATGACTGCCAACAGGCATTTTGAATTTTTGGACGAGCCCCAAAGCACTCATTACCATCCCATGATGATAACAAGTGTAGTTCTAGAAGTTCTGTACAAAAAACTGATTGCACCTAATTTCAGTATAAAATGGCTGTTGGCAGCCAGCTTGAATTTCAGACCACACCCAAAAACACTCGTTCCTGTCCCAAGGTGATAACAAAGGTACCCAAGAGGTTTCGTGAAGATCGGTTCATAAATACAGCCTCTAGCCCAAGCCGTATTGACATGTGCACTAACTGTGTATAAGTTGCACTGAACAAATCAAAGTTCATCTAATTTGCATAATTTCTGCACGATAAAAAAACCTGTATTATAAGTGATGTATTCCATGTTACTAAACATTCATTCAAAAATTTATTCAAATCAGAACCTTCATATAGAAGTTCTCTACAAAAAACAGACTGTACCTAATTTTGGAACAAAATGGCCACTGGCAGCCATCTTGAATTTCGGACCGCAACCAAAAACACTTGTTCTCGTTCCAAGATGATAACAAAGGTACCCAAGAAGTTTTGTGAAGATCGATTCATAAATACAGCCTCTAGCCCGAGCTGTATTGACATGAGCACTTACTGTGTATAAGTAGCAGTGAATAAATCAAAGTTCATCTAATTTGCATAATTTCTGCACGAGAAAAAAACCTGTAGTACATGTGATGTATTCCATGTTACTAACCATTCATTCAAAAATTTATTCAAATCAGAACTTTCATATATAAGTTCTGTACAAAAAACTGATTGTACCTAATTTCAGTACAAAATGGCCATTGGCAGCCATCTTGAATTTTGGACCACACCCAAAAACACTCGTTCTCGTTCCAAGGTTATAACAAAGGTACCCAAGAAGTTTCTGAAGATCGGTTCACAAATACAGCTCCTAGCCCGAGCCGTATTGACATGTGTACTTAATGTGTATTAGTAGCACTGAATAAATCAAAGTTCATCTAATCTGCATAATTTCTGCACGAGAAAAAAACCTGTATTATATGTGATGTATTCCATGTTACTAAACATTCAGACAAAAGTTTATTCGAATCAGAACTTTTATACAGAAGTTCTGTACAAAAAAACTGATTGCACTAACTAAGGTACAAAATGGCCATCTTGAATTTTGGACCACACCCAAAAACACTCGTACTCGTCCCACGGTGATAACAAAGGTACTCAAGAAGTTTCGTAAAGATCGGTTCATAAATACGGCCTCTAGACCAAGCTGTATTGAATTGTTGATGGGCAGGCGGACGATGGGCCATGGCATGACCTCAAATTGGACTTGCGTCCAAAAAACACTCGTTCCTGTCCCAAGGTGATAACAAAGGTACCCACGAGGTTTCGTGAAGATCGGTTCATAAATACTGACTCTATTATAAGTGATGTATTCCATGTTAATAAACATTCATACAAAAATTTATTCAAATCAGAACTTTCATACAAAAGTTCTGTACAAAAAACTGATTGCACTAATTTTGGTACAAAATGGCTGCAAGTGGCCATCTTGAATTTTGGACCGCAACCAAAAACACTCGTTCTCATCCCACGTTGATAACAAAGGTACCCAAGAAGTTTCGTAAAGATCGGTTCATAAATACGGTGTACAAACAAGAGGCCCCACGGGCCTGAAGCGCTCATCTTGTACAGAACACAATTTAAGCAGAGTCCAAGAATGAGTCTACATTAAGCAAGCCATCTCCATAGGCTACACTGTCAATCCTTGAGTCCCTCAGGAGTGACAAAAATAATCTGGGCATCATGCCTTTTCTTCAGTTGAACATAAGTAAAATGCAGAGCTCCCCTATGAAGCCCCTTGATACAACCTATGTGGATTAATCTTAGTACCTCCAGAGGGTACTGAATACAAAATTTTTAATTCTTCAGCAAAATGGCCAATTCCGGCTCCCACAGAGAGCCCAAATATTAACCCAGGCTCTTGAATTGAACACAGTTAAATCTGACTTCCCTAGAGATGTTGTGTACCGAATATGAAAGCATTCTGACTGTTGGATCTGAAGAAGAGAAATTGTAAAGAAATTTCTTCGAATTTCACTAAGTTCAAATTTGGGCTACCATAGCGAGCCCAAATATTGACCTATGGATCCGATTTGAACAAACTTGAATCTGACCCCCCTAGAGATGTTGTATACCAAATGTGAAAGCATTCTGACAAGTGAATCTGAAGAAGAAGATTTTTGAAGAAATTCCCTCATATTGTACTAAGTTAAATTTCATGTTCCCATATGGAGCTCAAATATTAACCTAGGCCCTCGAATTGAACAACCTGGAATCTGACCCCCTTAGAGATGTTGTATACCAAATATAAAAGCACTCCGACTGGTGGATCTGAAGAAGAAGATTTTTAAAGAAATTTTCTCATATTGCACTAAGTAAACATTTGGGCTACCATAGTGAGCCCAAATATATACCTAGGGATTTGATTTAAACAAACTTGAATCTGACCCCCTTAGAGATGTTGTATACCAAATATAAAAGCATTCCGACTGGTGGATCTGAAGAAGAAGATTTTTAAAGAAATTTTCTCATATTGCACTAAGTAAACATTTGGGCTACCATAGTGAGCCCAAATATATACCTAGGGATTTGATTTAAACAAACTTGAATCTGACCCCCATAGAGATGTTGCATACCAAATATCAAAGCATTCTAACTGATGGATCTGAAGAAGAAGATTTTTTTAAATTACCCTCCATATTGAACAAAGATAAAATTTGGGCTTCCGTAGGAAGCCCAAAAATTAACCTAGGGACTTGGTTTGAACAATCTAGAATCTGACCCTCATAACAATGATGTATACCAAATATTAAAAGATTCTGACTGGTGGTTCTGAAGAAAAAGATTTTTAAAGAATATTCCCCATATTACCCTATGTTGAAACTTCGGGCTCCTGTAGAGAGCCCAAATATGAACCAATGAAGTTTATTTGAACAAACTTTTATCTGACCCCCCTGTGAATGCTGTATACCAAATATCAAAAGATTCTGATGATTGGTTCTGGAGAAAAGATTTTTTTTAATTTTTGCAAATATGCTGACTCAGCATTTTTTCGATGCCCATTACAGAACACCCTAACATAACCGATGGCAATTTTTTTTTACCATTCAATTCTACTGGTCATAAGGATACTTCATACCAAATAAAAGCTCTCTGTTCCGTGGGGTTTGGGAAATATGGGCGTTTGAAAATATTTCTATTTTTATCTTCCAGGGTTCCCATGGGGATGCAGAAATTTTTTTTTTTGCATGGGTCAAATACTTATGACCCAATACTACCACAAACCAAATTTGGTCCATACTGGACCATCGGTTCAGAAAATAGAAATTTTGGGCGGGGCGAAAAATCTTACCCCTCCTATTACAAAGCCAAATATTACTTTACGAACTTCGTTTGAACAAACTTGATTCTACACCTCATATGGAAGCTCCATAGCAAATATCAAGTCATTGCACACACTGGTTCTTGAGAAGAAGATTTTAAAAATATTTTGGAGCATTTTCCCCCCACTCCCTCCCTATGGGGCCGGGCATACTGAGTTGAGCAAAAATGAAATGCCCCTTTGAGACCATCACTCACACAAACTTTCACTTGAATTGGCCCAGTGGCTTTGGAGGAGAAGACCAAAACATGGTGTTGACGGACGACGGATGGGAAGCGATTAGATTAGCTCAGCTTGACTTTGTCAAGATGAGCTAAAAACTGATTGTACCTAATTTCGGTACAAAATCATGCCTGACAATTTCAGGAGAGCGATTTTTTAGCTCTCCTTAATGCCCTCCTGAAAGAATTAAGGAGAGCGAATAATTGCCTTCCTAAATATTTTGGTCTGGGATGATTGAGATTACACGTATTATGCTCACATTAAATTTTTGTTGTAAAGCAAAAATGTTATTTTTCTTCAAAGTCACATAACATCACATAACTTCATTTTGAAAATGGTTTAGTGGTAAAAGGTAATGGCTGCAACTGTGTTTGGGTACATACTTTGTACATACCCAAACACAGTTGCAATCATTTGAAGCAAAATGGGTCACAGCAAGATTTTTTTTTCTGTCAGTTTCAGCAACTGACATCACAGTTTGAAGGGTAATTATTCAAGGAATATTGACACTACAATATACTACCATTACTACTATCCTGTCACTTGAAGCATGTGCACCAGGATGTGACTGTAGATTCAAGCAGACCTGTTGTGCAAGAAAGTCATATGCCTACCACTACCACCTTCAACCCACCCACCCTCACCCCAACTCGGCCACAGACACAGGTCTTGTCAAGTGTGTGTTCGGTTGTTGAGTGAGACATCTAGATGTCTAAGAGATTTCGCTTTACCTTAGTAAAGTTAATAAAATCACTGATGTAATAGTCTGTTGGTTTCAGTTTCAATGAGTTCGTTCAACTGGATACTTAAAATGCTGTGTAAAGCTAATTGCACTCCTAAGCTGACTGAGGAGAGCGATTTTTTGCCATCCTGCATTTTTCAGAATGCCAGGCCTGCAAAATGGCCACTGGCAGCCATCTTGAATTTTGGACCGCACCCAGAAAGACTCGTTCTCGTCCCAAGGTGATAACAAAGGTACTCAAGAAGTTTCATGAAGATCGGTTCATAAATACAGCCCCTAGCTTGAGCCGTGTTGACATGTGTACTTACTGTGTGTAAGTAGCACTGAATAAATCAAAGTTCAACTAATTTGCCGAATTTCTGCACAAGAAAAAAACCTGTATTATATGTGATGAATTCCATGTTACTAAACATTCAGACAAAAATTCATTCAAATTAGAACTTCCATACAGAAGTTCTGTACGAAAAACTGATTGCACTAACTTATGTACAAAATGGCTGCTGGTGGGCATGTTGAATTTCAGACCGCACCCAGAAACACTCGTTCTCGTCCCACGGTGATAACCAAGAAGTTTCATAAAGATCGGTTCATAAATACGGCCTCTAGCCCGAGCCGTATTGAATTGTTGACGGACGGATATACAGACGACGGGCCATGGCATAATCTTAAATTTGACTATTATCAAAGTTGAGCTAAAAATTAAAATATGGGCTTTCAGGCCATGTTTGACCTAGCCCCCCTCCCCCAAGGTTCTGAATCCTGTGCCAACAGTTAAGGGGGCTGTATCAAGAAGGAAGCTATGCACTTGACCAACGGCTGTAATTCTGGACTACATGATTCTTGAAATAATAACTTTATTAAATCAACTTGGTGTATCCAAGTTATCACTTCAAGAATTGTGCAGTCAATAGCTATAACTCTAGGTCATTGGATATTCACTGATGAGCTTGGACATTTGAAACATGCTGCTAAAAAATGTCACTTTGTCCTGCTTTGTCAGTCAAAAAATAATGTGATTTTTTTTTTATCCCAAAAGCTGCCAGAGGACTCCATTTAATAACTGATTTTAAAATTTTGTTGGGGAATCCCCCCCCCCCCCCCCTTCCCCCAACCACTCTATGATCGATAGAGCCTCCGGCACTCACTGCAGATACCTTTATCATCTGTGCAATATCCTGACATTTTTGAAAGGGGGACCATGACAGAATTAACCCCAGGACCACACTTCCTTTCCTCAAGCCCTGTGTGGATCTTTCACTTTGTGCGTGTTTTTTTGTGATAAGACAGCTTCCACTGTGTGACATGTAAATTGGAGTTGAAGGAGAAAATTGTCAAAAGAAGAATTTATATATTTTGATGTCCGATTATTGTGTTATTAGTATAGGAAACATTACATCTATAGCTTATACCGGTAGTGGTTACTCTTCAACTCATTTTGATTTGTACTGAATATGGACAAAATATTATTAGACATGCGACACAGCTACTAGCAGACGAATTTCACCTTTTAGGACCACACTCCCTGCCCAACCTCTTCCAGCTGGAACATCTGTGTGCTATGCTTCAAAATATTTGTATTGATTGGTTGTTTGGATACTCAGGACTTGAATTTTCATTCACACAGTCATCTTTGTGACGTTTGAGTGTTCTATCTGCGATTTTGTCAGTCGTCAACATAAAACAAGAAAAAACAGCAGTGCTGTGCAAAAAAAGGACAATGATAATATGCCAATGCAGTTTTACTGAAAAGACCATCTTTAAAATAATAAGACTGAGTATCACAAATGTAGTTTCATGTAAAACATTATGTTGAGGAAACATCTGAGGAATAATTAATTTAAACACAAACAGATCAATTTGAAAACAAATCAAAATATATTTAATTCTCTGTCAATATATTGTAAAAAACAATGAAAATGGGGGGTTTTATTTATTTATTTTTTACAAATTTTGTTAGTATCTTTCTTCAGTAAATATGCAGTTTTCAGAAACTTGTGCATGAGGAACATAGAACATTCTAGTGCTCTGGAAACAAAAGCTTTGCTGACATTTGTTGAGCCAAAAATAAAAGGGAATAAACCTTTTTTTTCAAAGAATGCATCAGAAATTATAGAAAAAAACATGACATGAAGAGCAAATATAAAGATTATTTTGTATGCAAATCACGTAGTCTTGATGATTTCTTTGAACACACACCACATCTTTTTTTCCAACAGCACTGAACGTTTGGAATATGAGTGGCATTTTCAGTAAATACGATTAGTTCTATTGGGGTTTTCTGTCAATAACCTCAGAGTACACATCAAACTTTAGAAAATTAACTCGTTAAATGGTGTTTGGACGATTCGGACCGTGTACGATTCTGACCAGATTTTTATAAAGGATGGTTCGGTCCAGATCTATTGATGATTCGGACCATATTTCTGGCCGATTCGGACCAGATTATTGGACGATTCGAACCATGTTTGTGGGCGATTTGGACCAGGTTTCTGGGCGATTTGCCCAACAGACACACAAACTACACAAGCCAGCATAGACATACACACTTCACAAGACAGCACAGACTTGCCTTTTGAATTAAATAGGCATAGAGCTTTAAGTGCCAATTTCAGTGAGCCATTTTCATTAATTTCACTGAAAAAATACCGACGTACCGGTATTGTTTATAGTTATCACAACAGACAATTCTGCGAGTAATTATGAAACAGCTAATCCTGTGCTTCTGGGTCATGTCAGGGAAGAGGAAAAAAGATGTGACGTCATCATTGACCTGCCTGTTTTTATTTGCAATGCATTTTGGGTCCGTATACCGAATTCGGTCAAAATCGGCCAAGTTCTTGGGCCGTTGCTAAGGGGCGCCCTCATTGCTGGGGAAGTCACGTGACATCAACATTGACCTGTCTGTTTTCATTTGCAATGCATTTTGGGTCTGTATACCGAATTTGGTCAAAATTGGCCCAGTAGTTAGCCCGTTGCTAAAAGGGCACCCTGGTTGCTAGGGAAGTCACGATATGTAAACTTTGATCTGTCTGTTTTCATTTGCAATGCATTCTGGGTCCGTATACTGAATTTGGTCAAAATCGGTCCAGTTGTTAGCCCATTGCTAAGGGGGCATTCGGGTTGCTACGGAAGTCAGATGATGTCAACATTGATCTGTCTGTTTTCATTTGCATTGCATTTTGTGTCCGTATACCGAATTTGGTAAAAATCGGCCCAATAGTTAGTTCATTGCTAAGGGGGCATTTGGGTTGCTAGGGAAGTCATGTGACGTCAACATTGATCTGTCTGTTTTCATTTGCAATGCATTTTGGGTCCGTATACCGAATTTGGTCAAAATCGGCCCAGTAGTTACTAGTTAGCCCATTGCTAAAGGGACGCTCTGGTTGCTAGGGAAGTCACGTGACGTCATGATTGATCTGTCTGTTTTTATTTGCAATGCATTTTGGGTCCATATACCAAATTTGGTCCAAATCAGCCCAGAAGTTAGCCCGTTGCTAAGAAGACGCTCTGGTTGCTAGGGAAGTTACATGGCGACACCACTGATATGTCTGTTTTCGTTTGCAATGCATGTTGGGTCCATGTATCAAAATTGGCCCAGTAGTTTGCCCGTCGCTGGGGGCGTGCTTTACTTGTTATGGAAGTCACGTGACATAATCAGTGACCCATTAACCTTTCCCCCCCCCCCCCCCCCCCCCCCACACCCAATATATTAAGGGTCCCTGGACCCAATAAGGGTGAAAGCAATGGTGGAGAGCCATCACTTGTTCTAGCGTCCGAGTATCCTTGAAAAAATGTAACCTCATTTGTCCCAGGTTCCTTTGGGGAAAATCCCTAAAGGTTTGATCAGCCAGAGTCATTCTCGTGAAGTCTCATCTTGTTAACTACTTCCTACGTTAAAAAAAGTGTGAAATTAGTATAAAGGACTCACGAGTTTCAACGTTGGGTTCGCCTCCGTCTCAACCCGGGCGCCTCCGGCACCTTCGTCCTTTATAAAAACATGATGCCGAGTCTGTCTTTGCCTATGGGAAGGGGTTCATAGAGGTATTTGTTTGACGAAAAAATCAATATTATTTTGTTCTGTCCATTAAATGGGGTGTTGAAAGTATGTTATTTTTTCTATCTTTATTAGTATTAAATTGAAAACACACATTTTGTCATTTCAAGCGAAACATTTTGTTTGTTTCTATTGCATGTATGCCTGTCTTGACAGATAGTCTGATCGAAGTGTTTACCCGAAGCGACATCTAACCTTGCATATCATTAATTATACAATAACATGATTTTGTTGGGCGATATGGTTCATTTACGGCCCAGCAGGAATTATTAACAGCCCAAGGGACTATTAGCGGTCGGGCCGCTAATAGGCCCGAGGAATCGGAATCTCGATCTCATTCGTGCAGAGAAGGTCATCAAACTCGGTCGCATTCGCACAGAGCAGATTATCAACCCCCTTCTGCACCTTTGTGATCGAATTTCCGATTCTGCATCGATAAAAAGGTCTATTCGTTTTGGCGCCATTACCGGGTTATTGTTTTTACTGTTTTATATTTATACAAAAACATGGCATATTTCGAAATCTACATTGACGCCTCACGAGTACTCAAATGACGACAATTAAAGAATAAAACATAGTTTGGATCACAGTTACTGGAAGTTGTGGATACAACCACTTTTTTCACTGATAACAATGAAAGCACCACGTCAGTCCTGACCCCGTGTTACACATCAGTAGTCTATATAATAATAGACAATTAATGAAAGCTTTTTTGCCCTGACTGATACCCCCTTCCCAGTTCATTTGTGAATTCGTTCATTGAATAAAGATTCATCAACACAGTTTTCTTGTACAGCTACCCACAAGGAATTCAACTTCATGTTTTATCATAAATTAATAATCAAATCATCATACTACGGCTTCTTTATTTGATAAAAAAAACTCTCTGTTCGACTTTTTTGCCCGCGACTCGACGCCATCAGAACAACAATGATGACGTGACAATTCGTTGCTAGGCTGTACAAAAGTTAACCCAGAAAGCGAAACTACGCACTGCGTTGTTCTTGTGCTGCAGACGACAGAACAGAAGAATAATGGATGTGGGCTATAATGTAAGAGTCTTCCTTGCAAAACAATTGTTGCACTCCTGTCCTCGAGTTCTATTTATTGTCAAGGCACAACCAACTTGTCCGAACTTTAATAAAAAAAAAACTGGTGGTTAATTTTATTAAAAAACTGGTGGTTAATTTAAGACAGCGCTACCTTGTTGTCAGAAGTTGAAAATGCAGGAAGCTTTGAAAGGAATATGTATTGTCGGGCAGAAATGGTATTAGATCTTGGCTATGGGCCTATATTACAGACAGGGAGGGGTCAGAGTGATCTCATGGCCTGTATAAAAAGGAAATTCTATTGCATCTCTTTTTTACAATGCCAGCTAGGAATCGTGACATTGACAACATTAAAATTTAATGCTCATTGCTGAACAACCTTAATCATGTGAATGGGGGGTGAATGGGTTGGGAGCGGCGAGGCTTGTTGTAGGCACATATTATTCAGACGAAGAATTTCGCCGATTAAGATATCTCGGGGTCTCGACAAACAATCTTTCCCGGAGACATTTTTTTTTAAAAAAAGAAAAACCTTTCTAGAAAACCCACTGTGAGCATTTGTGCATGCGTTTGGGAGTCGGTGGGGAGACCAGGAGAGTGATGCTTTTGGGGGAACGCCGTTCCCCTTGACCCCTTCTACTTGCTGCTGAAAACGTTCTTCCTCCTCAATTGCCAAACTTGAACTGGCTATATCAAAAATTACCTGTTTCTTGCATGATGAGTGAAACGTAAAATTAGAAGCTGGTGAATGGGAGGGGGGGGGGGGGGGCTTGTAGGTGTAGAATTTCAGATGCGGCGCTTAGTTGATGAAGATCAACAGCCCTCTGCCTTATTAACGACCCTCGACTCTCGGGCCGGTAATAAACCCTCAGGCTTTTATTCATTCCTCTCGGGCCGGTAATAAACCGCAAGGCCCTCCAACCTCATGGTATTGTTATATTATTGGAAGATATCTTCAGAGTCTGTAGTTTATGTTAACTTGGCTGCTCGCAGTTACTGGCTTTCTTGCCTCTAGATTCATGGATAAGCCTATTGTGACTTTTTCCCAATTAAAACAAAAATTATACACATCTGGCCAAACCATGGTCCGCCCGGGGATTTCCAGACCCCTGCCCGCGGGAACCCCGGGAAGTAAAGCAGTGCCTATTCACTGCGGTAAACAGGCTCTGTTTTACTGGTAAAATAAGACCCAGTCACCAATTCTTGGGAGGTGTAAACCCTCTCTAAAATGGGCAACATGGCTTATTAACGCTCACCCCTGGTGTTGAGTTGATATTCATGTTGTGGGCATGATTAGCCATTGTTAAAAAATATGTTACCTTAAATACCAATAAATAAATAAATTGTCTAGACCCCCCCCCCCCCCCCCCGGGTGGGGGTCATACGCCTACATCGGGGGAATGTTGGGCGCCACCCCTAGATTGCGGCGCATTTCCAAAGTCAAATAACCTGAGAGAACGAAATAAGCAACACTAATGAGGTGCATAAATGGGGGTAGGCCTAGACTTTATTTATTTATTTAATTTTTTCCTTTGAACTAACCGTAACATTGGCTGCACATTTTCCGCACACGCTGATACTGCTGCCAACATGTCCAACTTCTAAGTACTTCCTTTTTCTTATCATAAATAGCATAAAACATACGACTGCAGTCTAAAAATTCATCGACTATCACTGTAAAGCAGATGACAAGAACTTGATCTGTTTCAGTATTCCGCAATCATTTTTAGACGGTATTTTTAGACATTAGAAACGTTACGTCATCATTGTTGTTCTAATGGCGTCGAGTCGCGGGCAAAAAAGTCGAACGGAGAGTTTTTTTTATCAAATAAAGAAGCCGTCGTATGATGATTTGATTATTAATGTATGATAAACATGAAGTTAAATTCCTTGTGGATAGCTGTACAAGAAAACTGTGTTGATGAATCTTTGTTCAATGAACGAATTCACAAATGAACTGGGAAGGGGGTATCGGTCAGGGCAAAATAGGCTTTCATTACTTGTCTTTTTTATATAGACTACTGTATGTGTAACACGAGGTCAGGACTGACGTGGTGCTTTCATTGTTATCAGTGAAAAAAGTGGTTGTATCTTCAACTTCCAGTAACTGTGGTTTTGATCAATCAACTCTGCCCAAATGTAAGGAAATACGTGTACTATCGATTGCAGCATGTAATAGCGTGCGCAAAAGCAGCCCGAAGGGCTGCTTTGAAGCAAGCCTAATAGACAACGTGTACGTGAAATTGGAAAAACCTAGGAATGCTATGCCATCCAATCTAAGCCGGAAACCGGAAGTAAAAACATGAGGAACCCCAGCTCTCGTTTTCAGAAGCGAACAAATCGAATGACGCCCCCTAAAAAGTGAACGGTGTAATGCGAGATTTCTCCTTAGATCATTCCATGCAGACTGTGAATAATTTATTGAACATGCTTTTCAAAATTAAAGTTTTTCCCAACAAACTCAACTGTCGTTTGCTTTGCTGACTAAATGACAGAAATTGTCGAAAAGCTAAATGTTCCCATATATGCACATTGGATTTCATCGTCTGCTGGCTGGCTGTTGGGATCCCGCTGTTGTTCGATTCTGCAGAGTACTCTGTCACGTGATTTATCTGTTTTGCATTTGCAAAATGCTGTTCACTTCAAACCAACACTGCGTGTTATTGGAACAAAGTGAACCGAAAACAGACAGGTCAATGGTGTCGTCGCATGACTTCTCTAGCAACCACATCGCCCCTTAGCAACCGGCTAACTACTGGTCCGATTTTGACCAAATTTGGTATACGAACCCAAAATGCATTGCAAATAAAAACAGACATATCAATGTTGAAGTCTTGTGACTTTGCTAGCAACCAGAGCGCGTCGTTAGCAACCGGTTAACTACTGGGCCGATTTGGACCAAATTTGGTATACGGATCCAGAATGCATTGCAAATGAAAACAGATAGATCAATGATGACATCATGTGACTTCCCTAGCAACCAGAGCGCCCCCTCAGCAACGGACTAACTACTGGTCCGATTTTGACCAAATTTGGTATACGAACCCGAAATGCATTGCAAATAAAAACAGACATATCAATGTTGACGTCCCATGACTTCCCTAGCAACCAGAGGGTGCCCTTAGCAACGAGCTAACTACTGGGCAGATTTGGACCAAATTCGGTATACAGATACAGACCCAGAATGCATTGCAAATGAAAACAGATAGATCAATGATGACGTCACTGACTTCCCTAGCAACCAGAGCGCCCCTTAGAAACAGACTAACTACTGGGCCGATTTTTACCAAATTCGGTATACGGACCCAAAATGCATTGCAAATGAAACAGACAGGTCAATGGTGTCGTCGCGTGACCTCCCTAGCAACCAGAGTGCCCCCTTAGCAACGGGCTAACTACTGGTCCGATTTTTACCAAATTCGGTATACGGACCCAAAATGCATTGCAAATAAAAACAGACATATCAATGTTGATGTCTCGTGACTTCCCTAGCAACCAGAGCGCATCCTTAGCAACCGGCTAACTACTGGGCCGATTTGGACCAAATTTGGTATATGGATCCAGAATGCATAGCAAATGAAAACAGATAAATCAATGATGACGCCACGTGACTTCCCTAGCAACCAGAGCATCCCCTTAGCAACGGGCTAACTACTGGGCTGATTTTGACCAAATTCGGTATATGGACCCAAAATGCATTGCAAACGAAACAGACAGGTCAATGGTGTCGCGTGACTTCCCTAGCAACCATAGCACCCCCTTAGCAATGAGCTAACTACTGGTCCGATTTTGACCAAATTCGGTATACGGACCCAAAATGCATTGCAATTAAAAATACATATCAATGTTGACGTCTCGGGACTTCCCTCGCAACCACAGCGTGCCCTTAGCAACGGGCTAACTACTGGGCCGATTTGGACCAAATTCGGTATACGGTCCCAGAATGCTTTGAAAATGAAAACAGATAGATCAGTGATGACGTCACGGGACTTCCCTAGCAACCAGAGTGCCCACTTAGCAACGGGCTAACTGCTGGGCCGATTTGGACGAAATTCGGTATACAGACCCAAAATGCATTGCAAATGAAAACAGACAGATCGAAGTTTACGTCTTTTGATTTCCCTAGCAACCAGAGTGCCCCCTTAGCAACGGGCTAACTAATGAGCCGATTTTGACCAAATTCGGAATACGGCCCCAAAATGCATTGCAAATGAAAACAGATAGGTCAAT
Source organism: Pictodentalium vernedei (assembly GCA_031216915.1). Lineage (NCBI taxonomy): Eukaryota > Metazoa > Mollusca > Scaphopoda > Dentaliida > Dentaliidae > Pictodentalium > Pictodentalium vernedei. Next base: position 332,220,755 of record CM062294.1, read on the forward strand.
GTTCATGCCACGTAACATCATTAGCAACCAGAGCTCCCCCTTAGCAACAGGCTAACTACTGGGCCGATTTTGACCAAATTCGGTATGCGGACACAAAATGTATTGCAAAAATCCAGAAGCACAGGATTAGCAGTTTCATAATTACTCTCAGAATTATCTGTTGTGATAACTACAAACAATACCGGTACGTCGGTATTTTTTCCAGTGAAATTAATGATAACGGCTTATTGAAATTGGCACATAAAACTCTAGGCCTATTTACTTCAAACGACAAGTCTGTGCTGTCTTGTGAAGTGTGTATGTCTGTGCTGGCTTGTGTAGTTTGTGTGTCTGTTGGGCAAATCGCCCAGAAACCTGGTCCAAATCGTCCACAAACATGGACCGAATCATCCAATAGTCTGGTCTGAATCGGCCAGAAATATGGTCAGAATCGTCCATAGATCTGTGTGCGAAACGTCCTATATAAAAATCTGGTCCGAATCATGAAACTACATTTGTGATACTCAGTCTTATCATTTTAAAGATGGCCTTTTCAGTAAAACTGCATTGGAATATTATCATCGTCCTTTTCTTGCACAGCACTGCTGTATTTTCATGTAGTGGCTACTAAACGTTGGTAATAGTAACAATAAATGCTACACGCTATTTGTGAAAAAATAAAAATGAACGCAGCAATTTCCGTAACTCATCGGATAAATTGCGTAAAACAACGATGCCATAAATATATCTTCCAATCAAAGCAATGATAAAATTATCTTTCAATCAGAGGATTGGAAAATATCTTCCAATCAAAACGCAGATAAAAGTAGTTATCTCGAAATTTGGTTGGTCCCCTATACTTTATTAGTAAATGTAGGCCTGCAGCACATTAGGCCTAATGCATCACTTTCGCTCGCGTTTAGGTTTGCCTAAATTTCATATTATATTGTAGGTCTGATATGTTTTTAGGAGGAAATAAATCTACAAGACAGCATGTACATGCATTAGTTCACAATGCAAAATGTTTTGTTGGACGACCCCTTAAACACTGTTTTAAATTTTCTCAAGTTTATGTCATTATAGTGCGCGCAAAAGCAGCCCGAAGGGCTGCTTTGAAGCAAGCCTAATAGACGTGTACGTGAAATTGGAAAAACCAAGGAATGCTATGCCATCCAATCTAAACCGGAAACCGGAAGTAAAAACATGGGCAACCCCAGCTCTCGTTTTCAGAAGCGAACAAATCGAATGACGCCCCCTAAAAAGCGAACGGTGTAATTGCGTGTTATTGGAACAAAGTGAACCAAAAACAGACAGGTCAATGGTGTCGTCGCATGACTTCCCTAGCAACCATATCGCCCCTTAGCAACCGGCTAACTACTGGTCCGATTTTGACCAAATTCGGTATACGAACCCAAAATGCATTGCAAATAAAAACAGACATATCAATGTTGACGTCTCGTGACTTCCCTAGCAACCAGAGCGTGTCCTTAGCAAACGGCTAACTACTGGGCCGATTGGGACCAAATTCGGTATACGGATCCAGAATGCATTGCAAATGAAAACAGATAGATCAATGATGACGTCACGTGATGTCCCTAGCAACCAGAGTGCCCCCTTAGCAACGGACTAACTACCGGTCCGATTTTGACCAAATTCGGTATACGAACCCAAAATGCATTGCAAATAAAAACAGACATATCAATGTTGACGTCTCGTGACTTCCCTAGTAACCAGATGGCGCCCTTAGCAACGGGCTAACTACTGGGCCGAATTGGACCAAGTTCGGTATACGGACCCAGAATGCATTGCAAATGAAAACAGATAGATCAATGATGACGTCACTGACTTCCCTAGCAACCAGAGCACCCCCTTAGCAACGGACTAAATACTGGACCGATTTTGATCAAATTCGGTATACGGACCCAAAATGCATTGCAAATGAAACAGACAGGTCAAGGGTGTAGTCGCGTGACCTCCCTAGCAACCAGAGCGCCCCCTTAGCAATGGGCTAACTACCGGTCCGATTTTGACCAAATTTGGTATACGGACCCAAAATGCATTGCAAATAAAAACAGACATATCAATGTTGAGGTCTCGTGACTTCCCTAGCAACCAGAGCGCATCCTTAGCAACCGGCTAACTACTGGGCCGATTTGGACCAAATTCGGTATACGGATTCAGAATGCATAGCAAATGAAAACAGACATATCAATGATGATGTCACGTGACTTCCCTAGCAACCAGAGCGCCCCCTTAGCAACGGGCTAAATACTGGACCGATTTTGACCAAATTCGGTATATGGACCCAAAATGCATTGCAAGCGAAACAGACAGGTCAATGGTGTCGTCGCGTGACTTTCCTAGCAACCATAGCGCCCCCTTAGCAACGAGCTAACTACTGGTCCGATTTTGACCAAATTCGGTATACGGACCCAAAATGTATTGCAAACAAAAATACATATCAATGTTGACGTCTCGGGACTTCCCTGGCAACCACAGCGCGCCCTTAGCAACGGGCTAACTACTGGGCCGATTTGGACCAAATTCGGTATACGGTCCCAGAATGCTTTGAAAATGGAAGCAGATAGATCACTGATGATGTCACGTGACTTCCCTAGCAACCAGTGTGCCCACTTAGCAACGGGCTAACTACTGGGCCGATTTTGACCAAATTCGGTATACGGACCCAAAATGCATTGCAAATGAAAACAGACAGATCGAAGTTTACGTCTTTTGATTTCCCTAGCAACCAGAGTGCCCCCTTAGCAACGGGCTAACTAATGGGCCGATTTTGACCAAATTCGGAATACGGACCCAAAATGCATTGCAAATGAAAACAGATAGGTCAATGTTGATGCCACGTGACGTCATTAGCAACCAGAGCTCCCCCTTAGCAACGGGCTAACTGCTGGGCCAATTTTGACCAAATTCGGTATGCGGACCCAAAATTTATTGCAAAAATCCAGAAGCACAGGATTAGCAGTTTCATAATTACTCTCAGAATTATCTGTTGTTATAACTATAAACAATACCGGTACGTCGGTATTTTTTTCAATGAAATTAATGAAAACGGCTTATTGAAATTGGCACATAGGCCTATTTACTTCAAACGACAAGTCTGTGCTGTCTTGTGAAGTGTGTATGTCTGTGCTGGCTTGTGTAGTTTGTGTGTCTGTTGGGAAAATCACCCAGAAACCTGGTCCAAATCGTCCACAAACATGGACCGAATCATCCAATAGTCAGGTCCGAATCGGCCAAAAATATGGTCAGAATCGTCCATAGATCTGGGTGCGAAACGTCCTATATAAAAATCTGGTCCGAATCATGAAACTACATTTGTGATACTCAGTCTTATTATTTTAAAGATGGCCTTTTCAGTAAAACTGCATTGGAATATTATCATCGTCCTTTTTTTGCACAGCACTGCTGTATTTTCTTGTAGTGGCTACTAAACGTTGGTAATAGTAACAATAAATGCTACACGCTATTTGTGAAAAAATAAAAATGAACGCAGCAATTTCCGTAACTCATCGGGTAAATTGCGGAAAACAACGACGTCATAAATATATCTTCCAATCAAAGCAATGATAAAATTATCTTTCAATCAGAGGATTGGAAAATATCTTCCAATCAAAACGCAGATAAAAGTAGTTATCTCGAAATTTGGTTGGTCCCCTATTCTTTACCAGTAAATGTAGGCCTGCAGCACATTAGGCCTAATGCATCACTTTCGTCCGCTTTTAGGTTTGCCTAAATTTCATATTATATTGTAGGTCTGATATGTTTTAGGGGGAAATAAATCTACAAGACAGCATGTACATGCATTAGTTCACAACGCAAAATGTTTTGTTGGACGACCCCTTAAACACTGTTTTAAATTTTGTTAAGTTTATGTCATTATAATTTGAAAAATATTGTGAGTTGCGCGCGTTTCTTGGTTTTACCAAAGTTCATATTAATTTGAAAAACACTGTGACTAGTGTGAGTTGTGCACGCTTCTTGGTTTTACCAAAGTTCATATTATGGGCGAAAGCTTGATATATATTCCTAATTTCGAGTTTGAGTTCCCATAAAAACTTTATGGGAACTTTTTCTATAGGATTGAATGGGAAGAATCTGAACGTAGAGGGGTAGCCACTACGTTCGGATCGCTGAACTAAATCTGAGTATATCGAAAATAGGAGAGTAATTAAACCAATGAGCAGGAGGAGAGTTTTTAATCATTAGATGACTCTCTATTACTCAAAAATACAAGATTTCTGTGTTACGGGGTGCATAAAGAAGAAAACGATCTGCACGTCACCAACCATCAAAAAGTACATTACTGTCTGAAAGACGACACAATAGATGAAACCATTCAGGGAAGGCAACACACCATTCAGTGGCAAGCGGTGCACATTCGATTGTTTCGGAGTACGTCTGGAGGGAACTGGACAAACACCCCCATAGACTATATTCCCGTATTTTTTTAATTATTCGTCCATATTATTATTTTAAAATAAAAATTATGCCGATATATTTTGTTACCATCGGTGGGGGGAGGGGGGGGGGGTGTTGGAGGTGATGCAGATCTCGTATGTATCGCTTCGACAAATGCTGGATGAAACGACCCAGATTGATTTTGGTCAAAACGGCCCAGATTTTCAGATGGAACGGCCCAGATCTCGAGACATAACGGCCCACATCGGGACAGATCGGCCCTTATTAAAAAACTCATTTATTTAAAAAACAAAAATTCTTATGCCCCCCATTATTTTTTTTACAAAAGTACTTACGGTGGCATGAAGTCGATTATTATTATATTGAAGTTGATTGAAGGCTACTTATGACATTAACGGTATCCAGTAACTTCGACCCACAGTAATTTCGATCCAAAGTAACTTCGACCCAAATCGGTAATTTCGACCCAAAAAAGCAATTTCGATTCAAAGTAATTTCGACCCAATTTCGGTAACTTCGACCCACTATTTCCCCCAACTCAGACGCCCTCCCGCCGACCGCCTTGCCCATCGGTAATTCGACCCAAAGTAATTTCGACCCTCTTCGGTAAATTCAATCACTATTTTTCCAGACTTTTCCCATAAATATAAAGCTTTATTCAAGTTATGATCAGCTTGGATAGTCTCGGCTTTTAATGATGCATCTTTTGTAAATACCGTTCGTGCGTTATTACAACATTTGTTGTGGCAAGTAATTACGAATTACAGACAATTCGAACCAAAGGCAACTCGGACCAACTTTGGAGACAACTCGGACCAATTTAAAGACAACCCGGACCAACTTTAAAGACAACTCGGACCAACTTTGAAGACAAGTCGGCCCAACTTTCAGGACAACTCGGACCACTTTTGAAGAAAACTCGGACCAAATTTCAAGACAAATCGACCCAACTTTTGAAGAAGTCGACCCAAGATTCAAGACAAGTCGGACCAACTTTCTAGGCAACTTGGACTGACTCGGTGAATAATTCGGAACTGAATAGTGGACAAACGAAGATTTGCGGTTGGTGGGGAAAGTCACAGAACAACCAATCATGGTTTAACCTATTTATTAAAAACTGAGGCATGACAATCAAAGACATGAATAAATAAAAGTTTTCACATAATAAACAATTTTCAGCACATATTTTATCAAACTATATGTACAATATACATGTATTGGTATTTGAGGTCACAATTCTTCAAATTTAACTCCGTATGAACATCTGCATTATTATCTGAGTGATATATATACATTAACCCTTTACCTAACGCTTGTGGCAGACGACACTCATAACACGTGTTACTAATTTTTTTTTTGCTTCATAAACAAAGGTTATGAAACCTCATTGGAACGGATGTGATTTGCTCGTTCCAACGAGGGATCATAATCTATGTTTTGGAAACCCCCAAAAAATGAAAAAAGGATTGAATAGCAATTTTCGTGTATAAAGGTAAAAGTTAACTTATCCTCTTACAGTTATGAGATATATTTCTTTCCCCTTTGACTCTTCTTTTGTGAAATTTCAATTAATAACAATAACCTTTGAGTAAATGGATAAACCTGAGACAGCAAGCAATGAAAAAAAAACCCAGTTAATAAATGATACGCTAATATTTTAACAATTAGTAAAACAAACATTGTATTGTGAAGGTTACCTAACGCTAGTAGCAGACGACACTCGTAAAAAAATCTCGTGTAACTATAAATTTTCATTTTTTATCTTGCAAAACATAGGTTATGATCCGTCATTAGAATGAGCGCAATGCCAATTTGGTTCGCGCTCATTTAAAATTGTATGGCTGAACCGATCAGTTTCAAATTTCGTATGCTTATTTCTGACAAATATATAGGGTTTAATACTCAAGCATATAATAATTTTGCGACTTACTTTTCCTGTATTTGAGCTGGCATAGAGAATGGAGCTGGATTGCTCAAGTTAAACGTTGACTGTTCTGTGGTGATTGGTGGCTGTTCGACTGCTGACGTTGCATTTAACGAAGCAGACATGCTTATTCTAGTTCTCTCGGCATTTGGGGTAAGTGTTGTAACATCTTCAGGTTGTGCTTGTCTGCACTCTTGACAGGTGAAATCAATTGCTGTCACTATATACAGTCATCAGCCATGATTGAATGATTAAAATGATGAATGAGTGAAAGGTTTTAGTGCGCCAAAGGCACGCAGGGACGATGTGGGATTTACAAATCCCTTGCGACCTGGTTAACCTTATTTTATTTCACTTGGATCACACAGGCCTAACTTTCCTAGGTCCGAGGGGGTATGCACTCGGTTAGTAGAATTTTCGGCAGTTTACGTTGGAGTGATAGATTGTCAATACTCAATCCCTCAATGCCATTAAGACTATTAGAGAGTGGGCTCTATTCGGTTCTAGCTTGGATATGGTAGAGGTTTGAGTCCCACCATGGTGGCGAGCCAGAATATAATGTTGTGCGATGGCAAATTTAAGGGAAGAAGAGAAAAGAAAACCAAACAGTAACGCCGGTTTGGTAGCGACCATAGCGGTTACAGAAAAGGAGTGGAGAGAGCTCCAACAGTTTAGTTTTGAAAAACCAGGAGTCATCCATCAAGCCTTCTGGGTGATAGGATGCCGTATGTGATTACGAGGTATCTGGTTATCCTTCAGGAATTCCAAATGACCTCCTACACCTCCCCCCCCCAAAAAAAACACCACCCCACCACCCCCCCCCCCCAAAAAACAAAAAAAAAAACACCCTCTCACAGACACACACCCTCAAGCCCTTAAATGGGCTGTTAAATCTGTATTCAAATGTTTATTTATATAAAATGTACACTCGTCCCCAGCCAGGCAAGCTTGTTTCAATCCTTGTCTGGTGTTTGGTAGTTTCTTGTGTAGGTTGCAGAAAGGTTGGTTGCACCAATTCCTCCTACGCTTTGCCTACCATTTCCATGCGTCTTCTTGATAAGAGTGTTGGAAGAAAATTTGAGAATGTTCAATTAGAAAAGTTATAGGTAGAGAGAAAGATAGGTATCCGCTATTGTATATTGTGGGTAATACTTTTTGCCGGTAAAAAGGACGGTATCCGGTAAAAAGGACGGTAAGTGTATAAAAACTACGTTTTAAAGTACTAAATGTACCTCTGAATGTGTGAAAAGTGATCATTTAAGGAAGCTAACGCAATAATAAATATATATAACGAAGATTAAGTATTGTTTGTTTTATTGTAGAGTATTTTCAGGACAAAATAGATCATTTCGCCATCGACACTGATCGACAAGCCATTTTGTGCAAGAAAAACAACGAATTCGCTGAGGTGCACGACGGGGTGAATATTATCATACTTGCTCGACGGAGTTGTAGTTAATTTTAGATGTTTCTGTTCACTACGAGGGGATTTAACAAAAAGTTTTTTGGAGAGAAACCATTTATAATTTTAAAATAGTCTAATTAAATTGTTAATTCCCACTTTCAGAGGTACATTTAGTACTTTAAATACGCTTACCGTCCTTTTTACCGGCAAAAAAGTTGTGTTCAAGCTTTTTTTTTAAACGCAGGTTCACATTTTCAGTTAGTGTTTCGCCAAACATATGCCGAGGTGATAATAAATATTAAAACCAACCATACATCAGTGGATACTAGTTCTAGATTCCTGTAAGTCCCACCTAAGTGATACCCACATGCGCCTATTAAGACTAGGGTACTTTGTGCTCACTCCACCAATCCCTATGTGTGAGCTCACAGTGGTGGGCCCGGGGGTGGGGGGGGGGGGCTGAGGGGCCTAAATGCAAACCGAAACTTACTATTTTTAACCCCCACGTTTCCTCAGGAGGCACCAGAATCAATCTCAGAGCTAGAATTTGAAGAAAAAAATATCCGGAAAAAGGGCCCACAACCGTAGGAGGGAATACGCCCAATTCCATAGGTGAAGCCATTAAAATATGCCAACGTTATGTCGATCTTGCCCCCCCCCCCCCCCCCATTTCGAAAATATGGGAAATGGATTATATATATAGCGGGGCGTAGCCAGGATCTGTAAAGGCGGGGGGGGGGGGCAATCGTGATATTTGGAAGGTCGTTGTGGGGTCCCTTCCAGGCCTAACTAGGCTAGACCTCCCCAGAAACAAATTATCGTAAACAATTCATTAGTTATTAATTCCTATCACCCGCTATACACATTAGTGTCTATCATACACAATATGTATAGTGAACGACTGAAATTAAGCAATAGATTTGGAATGCTTCCAATTACTTGATGCCCAATCTTGGAGTGCAAGTTCAAGATAGCCGAAAGCGCCAGTTTATGTCAGAGAAAAGCAGCAGGGATTGTGTTCAGATGCCAGTTTCAGTGTAATCGTATGTGCTTACTGGGCAGGGAATATAGATAAAAGAATTAACATGTACAGGGATTGGGATTGGATACTGGCCTAGTCTTCGATTCTGGTCGCATGCTGGCTTTCCAAGCAACTTACAAAATCAGGGTGGGTGGGTTCTGCACCAAACAACCTTCAAATGGTACATTTTCATCACCAGTGTACTGCACTAAGATGAAACGCCCATTCGGGGCAAGCTGGTACTCCACTTTCATGAACAACGGTGAATAACTATGCTTTCCACCAGGCATTTTGATATGAAAAACAGTTTTCTTATAATTTGGCTAGATGCATGGCGGCACTTTCCTAGACCCAGTGTTTTCCCACTTATACTCATCACAACGCCAATCGTGTACCTTGGAGAATGTTGTGGAATCAACCACAAACACGTTACCACCACTTGGCCTTGTTGTATTTGTCGTCGACATAAGGTCCATATTTGGGCTACTGAGAATAGCTAAAACTTCATGTATAGATTGAGGCGATCATCCGAGATCATGTACGGCTTAAAATCGCTTCCTCCACCACGCAAGTGACATCTGAGATTGTCCCTTCTATGATGTGGTCGCTGTGGGGCCTCCCCAATCTCCGTTTCAGATTAACCCTGAATGACACAGACCACTAAACCATGGCATTCTCTAAATACAATATCAACGGTGGCCCCAGAGGCCGAGCGAGGATCCCCAATCGAAGGCCTGGGTGAGGGTTAAAAACAATAAGTGACAGTTTGCATTTGGGAGCCCCATCCCCGCCCCACCACAGGGAAGAAAGTTAAGTTGCTATACTCTGGGGAGATCGATCCTGGTGCATCCCGAAGAAAGGTAGGGGTTAAAAAAGTATGTGACAGTTTGCATTTTTTTTGTGGGGGGAGGGGGGGGGGGGCAAACCCCACAACGACCTTCCAAATATCATGATCCCCCCCCAAAAAAAAATTGGCTACCCCCCTCCCCATTATAGAATCCTGTCTACGCCCCCAACAGATAAAAAAATCTATTTCATATTTTCGAAATGGTGGGGGGGGGGGGGGGGGGGGGGGACTAGATCGACATAACGCTTGAACTATGGAATTGTGCGTATTCCCTCCCACGATTATGAGCCCTTCCCAGGATATTTTGTTTCTTCAAATTCTGAATCTCTGAGATCAATTCTGGTGCCTCTTGGGGAAGGGGTTAAAAACAGTTAATTATGTTTTGCATTTGGGGGCCCTCAGCCACCCCCTCCCAGGCCCACCACTGGAAGCTCACACATGGGGATTGGTGGAGTGAGAACAAGGCGCTCCAGTCTTAATAGGCGCCTGTCAGTATCATTTGGTAGGACACACAGGAATCTAGAACTAGTATCCACTGATGTGTGTGTGTTTTTTTAAATATTTATTATCCACTCGGCATGTGTTTGGCGAAACGCTAACTAAAAATAAGTTATGACCCCCCCCCCCCCCCCCCCCCCCCCCCCCCCCCCTGTTTAAAACACAACTTTTTGCCGGTAAAAAGGACGGTAAGTGTATAAAACTATGTTTTAAAGTACTAAATGTACAGCTGAATGTGTGAAAAGTGACAATTTAATGAAGCGTACGCAATAATAAATATACATAACAAAGATTAAGTTTTTTTGTTTTATTGTAGACTATTTTCAAATTATAAATGGTTTCTCTCCCCAAACCTTTCTGTTAAATCCCCTCGGAGTGAACAGAAAAATCTAAATGCACACGAACTAGGCTAGTTACACCTCCATCGACCAAGTATGATAATATCCACCCCGTCGTGCACCTCGGCGAATTCGTTGTTTTCCTTGCACAAAATGGCGTGTCGATGGCGAAATGATATATTTTGTCTGGAAAATAGTCTACAATAAAACAAACAATACTTAATCTTCCTTATATATATTTATTATTGCGTTAGCTTCCTTAAAAAATCACTTTTCACACATTCAGATGTACATTTAGTACTTTAAAACGTAGTTTTTATACACTTACCGTCCTTTTTACCGGATACCGTCCTTTTTACCGGCAAAAAGTATTACCCTATATTGTGCCTGTTGTGTGATTGTTGCAATGGATGCGGTAAGGGGTGTGTTTCTTCGGAGCCCACTCCCCACACGCAGAGTTGCGAGGCAATCCTCACAGACTCAATCCTAAAAATCTCAATGAGTAGCGAGGAAATCCTCACTGACTCCACGCAGTTTAATTCTATTAAGTAATTTTAATTTACTGTGGCTTATTTTGTTTTTCTGTTAAGGGTTCGGTGTTCGTTCAGCTTTATCATTGATTCACTATCCTGGAGTATGTGGAGGGTTTTGTTATATAGATCTTATTAAACGCATTTCAATTACGCTTCAGCAGAGTTGCGAGGCAGTCCTCAAGGGACTCTACCGCAAAGTTCTCAATGAGAAGCGAGGCAATTCTCACTGACTCCACGCAATTTAGTTATATTGTATAATTTTTTTTTTCCGGAAACTTATTTTGTTTTTCTGTTAAGGGATCGGTGTTCGTTCAGCTCAACCATTAATTCACTATTTTGGAGTCTGTTGAGGGTTTTGTTTTGTGGGTCTTTTAATCGCGTATCCATAGTTTCTATTTTAGCTAGCTCGTGAAGTTCCTTTATCGGTGTCCATTTTGGTTTGCATAGTGCCACACGCAGGGAATAATTTTGAACCCTCTGTAGCTTCTGAATGTTGGTTTTGCTCAGGTCACTTGTTATTATGGCACCGTATTCTAGTACCGGGCGTATAAATGTTTTGTAGAGCTTGAGAAGCACATATTTGTTTGCTCCCCAATTTCTACCTCTGATCATCTTCAGAAAATTGATACGTTTAGTAGCTCTAATCATAATGGAGTTTACGTGACTGTTTGCTTCTAATTTATGATCGTATAACTGGAGATCGATACTGAGGACTGGTTGTTTCCTTTGCTTCTTGAAGAACGTAACTTTTTGAGTCTTGGCGGCATTGAGTTTGATGCGCCACAGGGCGCGCCAGCTCTCAAAATCGCGAATGGTATCCTGTGGACGATTTTAATTATGTTTCTGGACTTGCTGGCCGTCCAAATACCCTTGTCGTCTGAGAACTGTGATAGTTCAACACAGTTGTTTCCAACTTTTTCTATATCATTCACATATATTATGAAAAGAAGCGGACTTAGAACCGACCCTTCTGCTGTTCCCGCTTCGAGTATTACTTCCTCTGACACCTCGCGATTAAACCTCACCTTGATTTTTCGGTCAGTTAGAAATGATGATATGATCCTCAGAAGTTTAGTGAGTAATCCCATTTTCGCTAGTTTATATCTCACGCCATTGTGCCATACCGAGTCGAACGCTTTTTCTACATCCAAGAAAAGCACTGTTCCGATTTCGTTTTGACTAAATGCTGTTTTCATATAATCGACCAGTCTGTATACGTTTTCGATTCCCTCTTTCTGACTCCTATGCGCTCTTTGCCATTTGTTGAAAAAGTTGATTGATTAGAGATAGCTGTGAAGTCTCGTAGTCAGATTCCGCTCAAATATTTTTCCAACACAGCTAAGCAAGCTGATTGGGCGGTAGTTAGAAGGGTTGGTAAGGTCTTTGTCAGGTTTAGGTATCATGACTCCTGTGGCTACTTTCCAGCATTTTGGGAAGTACCCACAGGAGAGACAGCAATTTAGGAGTTTGGTAAGTCTGCAGTAGAAGATGTTGGGCACTGTTTCATTATTCTGTAGGAGACTTCGCCTTCTCCTGGGGATGGAGATGACTTGCATTTTCTGATTATACCCATGATCTCTTCTACGCTTATTGGTTCGGTTAATTCATGGTCGTCCCCGTCTTCATGTCCTTGGTCGAAGTTCGGTTCATTGAAAATTGAGTTGTTATCTTGGACAAATTTATTTACTTTTACCTTAAAATCGTTGTCATATCTGTTCCTTTCTTGTGGACGATGCGCTTTCTTTAGAAGTTCGGCAAAAGCTCTAGCCTTTGCCTTGTAGTCCATGGCCATAGTTCTGTCGCTAGTCTTCAGCACATTATTATTGGCACTTTTGCTCTTTTGGCCAGTGAGAGTTTTAAATGTATCCCAGAACCTCTTAGGTTCTCTCAGCCCATTTAGGTTTTCTGTTGCTTTTTCCCATCTCACGCGATTGTTGTTAGCTATGGCCTTCTTTACTTCCCCATGAAGGCGATTATAAGTGGTTTTAAGTCCTGCTCTTTTCATTTGATCATTCTCTGATTGGTAAGCTCGGAAGGCTTTTCTTTTTTGTTTGATTATTTGAAGAGTTGTTTGGGTTATTCTGTTTATCCGCGTCTTTACTGTTTGCTTGGGACAAATTTCATCTAGTGCACTGTTGATAACCTCGTTAAGATGGGTGCAGGCTTTTTCTAGTTCGTGAGCATTTAAGGGGTCATTTGCTTTTATTTTTACTTCTATAATGTTTCTGAAGAGGTTCCAGTCAATTTTTGATAGGTTCCTACTATTCACGGGAGGATACCTTGCGGGACCAGTATTACATTTCAAAGTGGCGTGAACCGGCAGGTGATCACTGCCTAGCTCATCATCCCCTACAAATATGTATTGCATTTGGCTGGTTAGTGATTTGCTGGTGATAATCAAGTCTAGGATATCTGATTGATGGAGTGGGTTGTTGCTTATGTATGTTACGTCTTGATCGTTATTTACCACAAATAGATCGAGTTCTTCAATGATGTGGAAAAGGGCGTCACCATTAGGCTCAGTCTTATGACAACCGAATACCTGGTGTTTGGAATTGAAATCACCCAAGAATATGCAGTGCTTGTACTTTTTGGTAAAGAATTCAAATACTTTACTGTCTACTGTGGCTTGTGGCTTGTTATAATATGATACGATGGCCACGTGTTTGCGGTCAAGTTCAATTTCAGCTGCAATCTCTTCAGCATTGAGGTGGTCGCATGGTATTGTTTTGTATTTAATCTCCCACCTTATCAGCAGAGCGACACCGCCACCTTTTTGGACGGGGCGATCTCTTCTAATAATATCAAAACCACATAGCGAGAATTTTTTGTTTGGTTTAAGCCATGTTTCGCTAAATCCAATTACGTCCAAATTTTTGAAATAATGTGACATTTTGCAAGTTTTTCTGATTAACGCTTCGAGCGTTCCACTGGACTATTTTTAGTGTATCCATGAATGGTTTAGGAATAACTGTACTAAGTTTATTTAAGTTTAATTACTATTTGTAATATTGCTACATAATTATATTTTGTTGACGGCCGCTTCTAATAGCGTGTGAGATATTTGAGTATTATATAACTTAGAGGCTGTTTTACTAATCTCTCTGCAAACGTCCGAAAGACTGGTGTCCAAGTGTTTCTTCATTATGCTGAAAATAGAGCCAGCCATTAGAGTACACGTGGAGTAAGGGGAAGATGAATTCTCGACATTACTTACATTTAGAGTTTTAAGCTGGATGTTTGTTTTATCTTTTTTGAAGTGGCTACACCCCCGGTAGTTGCTGGGGTGTTGACCACCGCAATTGGGGCATTTCAGAGTTGTAGCACTGCATGCCTTCGTTTGTCACCGCATTTCATACATCGTTGCTCCCCGTTGCATTTGTGTGACAAGTGCCCAAATTTCTGACCCCTGTGACACTGAACGGGTTGCGGAAGAACACGATATTCCTCGGTTTCGTACTTTATGCCGTTGATAATTACCCCTTTGCTTATCAGATTTAATTTCGTTGCTCTATTAGGGATTAAAATTCTCGAAACGAACATAATATATAGAAAATCTAGTGCCTAAAACAACATGTCGGCAATCTTTTGAGCCGCCTGTTGAAAAGACGAGCTAGTACGAAACAAGCAACAAACTTTCACACATGATTTCTATGTGATTACTTGTTTAGTTGCAATGCAAACATTCATCACATATCAAAGTTTGTGATAGGAAGCATTTTCCTTTTACAGGATAACTTCAAAGACAGCACAAGCTGTACTGAAAAGTGTTCCGTCGCATCTATTGAGTTCTTTGAGATCACATTTAATTATTTTCTACATCATTCTTTTCTTCACAGTTGGTCCAACCTGTCTTATAGTCGTTACAACTTGTCTTGAAAGTTGGTCCGAGTTGCCTTCAAAAGTGGTCCGAGTTGTCTTGAAAGTTGGACCGACTTGTCTTCAAAGTTGGTCCGAGTTGTCTTTAAAGTTGGTCCGAGTTGTCATCAAAGTTGGTCCGAGTTATCTTCAAAGTTGGTCCGAGTTGTCTTCAAAAGTGGTCCGAGTTGTCTTTGGTTCGAGTTTTCCTACTATTTACACAATATTAGTTACTATTAAAGGTTTATTCCCAGAAAGACGAGTGTCGAAATTGGTCATCCCAACGAGATTTAGCCCATTTATTTGAGGTTCTGGAGTACTTTGAAGTGGAAGTTTATTTCTCAGGAAAAAATTAAGTATTTGAGCTCTTTTATTTATTATAAAACTGGTCGGAAAACGCAAT
The DNA here is from genome assembly GCA_031216915.1 of Pictodentalium vernedei. NCBI lineage: Eukaryota > Metazoa > Mollusca > Scaphopoda > Dentaliida > Dentaliidae > Pictodentalium > Pictodentalium vernedei. Next base: position 332,236,001 of record CM062294.1, read on the forward strand.
AAAATCACACTAGAGTAATAAAACATAAAGGAGTTTACATCTTGTTACATATAATAAACTACTCAAAGTTTGTTAAGCACCAAGTACATCCAACTACCTGTTTTACGTTTTAGTTGAAACATTGTAATGAAAAGTGTATATATTTTTTATTTAATTATATCTTTAATGATGTAAGTACAGAAATTAAGATTGTATTTGTGTTTGACATTATTTTTTAGCTTTTGAATACAATAACCATGGATTATGGATATTATTGGTAAAAGAGGAAATTTTTCAAATTTGCCAAAAAGTTGACGAAGCGAACTTGTTTGGGCTCAATATCGAGTATGAGACCCTTTACTGTTAATTACAGCTTGACAACGCGTTCTCAGGCTCCAAATCAGGTGGTCCTTTGTGGGATGTTGTTCCATTTTTGGACCAGCATGGCACAAAGCTCCTGGACACTTCTTGGCTGGACTGGACGGGCTGAAATTGCAAGCTGTAACTCATTCCAGACATGTTTGATTGGATCTTGCTGGCCAGTCGATACGCTCAATCCACTCCTTCTGTCGGTACTCCCCGACAGCATGGGCAACTTGAGGACGGGCATTATCGTTCACCAGAATGAATCTATCACCCACTGCACTTGCATACAATCTGACGTGGACACATCCAGGATCTCATCAATATACCGCTGTGCAGTCAATGTACCTCGATCAAAAACACAGAGCTGTGTACGTCCATCCCTGCTGATGCCGCCCCAGACCATGATTGACCCTCCACCATAGCGGTCATGCTCAGCAATGTTGGCTGCATGGAATCGCTCTCCTGGTCTTCTCCATACCCTAGAACGCATATCTGCTTGGTCTAGGCAGTACCTTGACTCATTTGTGAAAGAGACAGGTCGCCAATCTTCTCTGGTCCATCCAACGTGGTCCATGGCCCATTCATATCGTGCCTGGCGGTGGTTCTGGGGCAGTGGAATGCGAATACATCGTCTTCTCGATCGGAGACCACATCCGTGCAACCTTGCCCGGATAGTTTGCGTCGAAACATTTATCCCGGATGCATGTTGAAGGTCACTGCGAAGCCGGGTTGCTGTGGCAAAGCAGTTCCTACGGGCCTGAATGACAAAAAAAAAACGGTCTTCAGCTGCAGATGTAGCCCTGTCTCTGCCACCACCATGCCGTCTTACTGGTGTGCCATACTGCTGAAATCTTTCCCAGGCTCTGGTGATCACCGTATGGTGCACACCAAGGGCTTCACCAACCTGACAATGGGTAGCCCCTTGCTCCACCATCCCTACAGCCCGCCACTTTTCTGCTTCAGACAAATGTCTTCTTACATTTGCATTTGCCATATTCAATCATTAAATCACAGGGGTTTGTGTTGAGATGAAGACTGAATACCCTACACATGTCATGTACATGTAGACAGTACACAAAAACATCATGAAAAATCAAGGGGTACATGCTTTCCATGACTGTCACGAAAGGTCTGCCTGTCAAGAGAGCTAATGTAAACACTGGGGACCATCTCAATACATTCCCCAATCATATCCACCAAAAATATCGCAAATATGTCACAAGCAGATTTCACAATGATGTGTCAAATATTTGGTGCAAAGCAAACTTTTAGTAGTATATGATTATTTAACTTTTCTTCCCATTTACACGGTATTTATGTTTTATAAGATTGTTATGAAAGTTTCAGTTAATCAATGCTAGGGTGTGGGAAGGTTCAATTTGGAAATTATGACACGATGGTGAAGGCTTATTTTACCAGAATGTTTTTAACTTTTGGGACCTGTATCACAATTTATATAAAAATCTCTTTTTAGCATGCTTTTCTGAACATTGTTAGCAATATTATTTTTTTAAAATACGCCTTTAGTGTCACAAGTGAGTTTTCATAAAGATATAGGTGACTGAAAGTTTGCACTGCATTAAGAGAGCACAAAGGATTGTTACAGCGACAAAAGATAGAGAGAAAGATGTATGTTCTTTGTAAGTTAATATTCCACCATAAACTGCTAACACAGCTTAATGTCGAAGAAAGAGATTTTTGTTAACAAAGGCACCATGCATATTATTGGGATCTCTTAATTATCTTTTCATCAATCAAACTTAAAAAAATACATAAAACTAGACTTTATGATTCTGGAGAATCATGGCTTTTCCAGATTTGATTCCATGATTTTTCATGACCCCAGAGTGTCTGATGAATTGTTTTTAACTGTCTCACTGAAGTTCCTTTATTGAGGTTATGAGAAAGGTGGGTATAGTAGTCTCAAATGACAGTTTCATAAGAAAATGTTTAGGTAAAAACCATCATTAATGGCCGAGAGGGCTAATATCAATATCGTCGTCCGACAAGTTAATGACCGACAAAATGTGTTATGTTTGTTTGACACATTCCCACTAAGTGCTGTGGCTATTTGAGAATGGTCCATTTTATCTCAAATGTATCCAAAATATTGATGTCTGGCAGGCTGTAGAGGGTTAACAAGTGCTAACAGGAATATTTTCCATGCAACTTGTAATGTCACACCAAGAACTGCGAATGGCCATATTTTTTCTTTAAAATCTGCAAGATGTTTTCAGAGAAATCCAGAGAGAACATGAATTTTAAGCTTTTGATGGGTATGATTATTTATCCAGCCCAAAACGGATTAAGGGTTGTTTTTTGAATACCCTTATACTTTCCGAAAATAATTCACAGTGAATTCTACTTCTTCTCATGTTGATCTCTCCTCCTAACTTTGGGTGCTGTCGGTACGCAAACGCAGCCCATTTTATCAATATTTTGATGTTTGAGAACCTGCAGAGGGTCAACAAATGCTTACTGGAATATTTTGTACATGCAACTTGTAATGTCACACTAAGATCTGAGAATGGCCAATTTTGCTTGAAAATCAATGAGATCTTTTTAGAGAAATCCTCGGATAACATGAATTTTTAACCTTTTGAGGAGTATCGCTCTGTAACCAGTCCTAAACTTGTTAGGCTTTTCCCTCTGGAAAAGACTCTTGTAATTCTACGGATTATTATTATTATTTTTTTTTGGGGGGGGGGGGGGAGGGAGGGTGGGTGGGGGGGGGGGGGGGGGGTTGTCTTTACGATTCAGAAGCCATTTTCGAACCGATTTTCACGAACTGTTGCGCACCCATAGATGGTCACAAAATCTAAAAATGTACCAAAGCGAAATTTTCGATTTAAACCTTATTTCGTCAGAATTGGCAAAAAACTGCCAAAATTGGGGTTTATAGGCACTTTCTCGAAACCCGTCTTGTAGATTTTTTTAAACATTCATCATTATTAGACCTGTCAGTGACACGACCATTCATATACAAGAGATATTAGGCAATGCATATGGTAACCCTCCACAGGCTGCCAAACATCGAAATTTTGATGAAATGGGATGTTTTCGTGTTACTAAAGCACCCAGACGATACACAGGAGATAAACATAACTTCATATATTGGAAGTGGGATTTACCGTGGATCATGTTTGTAATTAATAAGGGTATTCAAAAAACCAAGCGTTAACACGTTTTGGGCTGGTTAAACAGCAATACCCATCAAAAGCTAAAAAAAATCATGTTTTCTGTGGATTTCTCTGAACGAGTCTTGTAGATTTTCAAGAAAAATTGGCCACTCACAGGTCCTGGTGTGGCAATACAAGTTGCAAGGAAAAAATACTCCGGTGAGCATCTGTTAACGCTCCACGGGCTGCTAAAAGTCAAAATTGTGATAAAATGGGCTGTTTTTGGACAGCAGCAGCACCCAATGGGTACGTCACAAAGAAAAGTACCTCCTTTTATCGAGCGCAAAATGTATACGGAAACAGTTTTGTAAGTAGTAAGAGTATTCAAAAGTCGAAGTCTTAACCCATTTTGACAGGATAAAAAGAGATACTCCTTAAAAGCTTAGAATTCTCATTTTCTGTAGATTTCTCTAAAAACATCTTGAAGGTTTTCAAGAAAAATTGACTATTCGCAGGTCTTTGTGTGACATTACAAGTTCCATGGACACAATATTCCGATGAGCGTTTATTAACCCTCTAAAGGCTGCCAAGCATCATAATTTTGTTGAAATGGGCTGTTTTCGGACACGCACAACACGCAATGTTTACCCGAGCGATAACATAATCTCCTTTGTTGGAAGTGGAATTCACTGAGGACCATTTTTGTAAGTAATAAAGGTATTCAAAAACCCAAGCGTTAACCCCTTTTGGGGTGATTAATAGCGATACCCATCAAAAGCTTAAAAAAATCATGTTTTCCCTGAATTTCTTTACAAACATCTTGCAAGTTTTCAACAGAAAATGGCCATTGATAGGTCTTGGTGTCACATTACTGCCGATTGCATGGATAAAATATTCCGATAAACATTTGTTAACCCTCCATGGTATGCTAAATGTCAACATTTTGAAAAAAAAAGGTCTGTTTTTGGACACCAATAACAACAAATGGGAATGCCACAAAGAAACATAACTTCTTTTACCGGACGCAAAACTGATAGGGAAAGATTTTAGTAAGTAGTAAGCGTATTCAAAAATCGAGGTCTTAACCCATTTTCGCCTGGTTTAGGAGATGTACCCCTCAAAAGCTTAAAATTCCCATTTTCTGTGGATTTCTCCAAAAAATCTAAGAAGTATTCAAGAAAAATTGACCATTGCAGGTCTTGGAGTGACATTACAAGTTGCATGGACAAAATATTCTCGTAAGCGTTTGTTAACTCTCCAGAGGCTGCAAAGCATAGAAATTTTGAGAGAATGGGCTGTTCTTGTGCACCCATTGCACCCAATGTGTACCTGCGAGATAAACATAGCCTCCTTGAATGGAAGTGGAATTCCCCGAGAATCATTTTTGTAAGTAACGAAGGTATTCATTAAACCAAACATTAACCCGTTTAGAGCTGGTTACAGAGAGATACCCCTCAAAAGGTTAAAAATTCATGTTATCCGAGGATTTCTCTAAAAACTTTGTGAAGATTTTCAAGTAAAATTGGCCATTCTCAGATCTTAGTGTGACATTACAAATTGCATGTACAAAATATTCCAGTAAGCATTTGTTAACCCTATGCGGGTTCTCAAATATCGAACTTGACCTGTATTTTATTGCTACAAACAACATCTGAAAGTTTGATGTTGATCCGTCAAGGCGTTCGACTTTAAATGAAGGGAAACCAATTTTTTTCGAAAGATTGTGTTTTCAAAGACCCATAACTCTGCCGTGGATGGACTGAGAAACACCAATATCGAACTTGACCTGTATTTCATTGCTAAAAACAACATCTGAAAAATTTGGTGTCAATCCGTCAAGGCGTTCAGCTTTGAATGAACGGAAACCAATTTTTTGTTTAGAAAAATTGTGTTTTCGAAGGGCCATATCTCTGCAGCAGATGGACTGAGAAACACCAATATCGAACTTGACCTGTATTTTAATGCTAAAAACAACTTCTGAAAGTTTGATGTCGATCCGTCAAGGCGTTCGACTTTAAATGAACGGAAACCAAATTGTTTACGGACAGACAGATGGACAGACAGTCAGACTGATAACATAATACAACCGTTTTTCAAACGGGCGTATACAAATAATGAAAGTGTCAATGACACTCTAGCTCAACTTGACAAACTTGAACTTGGTAAGTTATAAGAAAAAGGGCCATAACTCTACTGCAAATGGGCCGCTAAAACGGAAATCGAACCAATCCTGTATTTTGTCATACTAAATCCACATGCCAAATTTAACTCAGCTCAAACCATTACAACTAAAGTTATCGTCCGGAAACGAAATATGTCCATGGACGGACAGTCAGACAGATGGGTGGAGAGACCATACACATAATACGTACCGTTTTTCAAACAGGTGTATAAAATCAACGTCCGAAAAATTTGGCGTTCGGATTTAAATGAACAGAAACCAATTTTTTTTCAAAAATTGTGTTTTCAAAGGGCCATAACTCTACAGCGGATGGACTGAGAAACACGAATATCGAACTTGACCTGTATTTTATTGCTACAAACAACATCTGAAAGTTAGATGTTGATCTGTCAAGGCGTTCGACTTTAAATGAAGGGAAACCAATTTTTTTCGAAAGATTGTGTTTTCAAAGACCCATAACTCTACCGTGGATGGCCTGAGAAACACCAATATCGAACTTGACCTGTATTTCATTGCTAAAAACAACATCTGAAAAATTTGGTGTCAATCCGTCAAGGCGTTCAGCTTTGAATGAACGGAAACCAATTTTTTTAGAAAAATTGTGTTTTCAATGGGCCATATCTCTGCAGCAGATGGACTGAGAAACACCAATATCGAACTTGACCTGTATTTTAATGCTAAAAACAACTTCTGAAAGTTTGATGTCGATCCGTCAAGGCGTTCGACTTTAAATGAACGGAAACCAAATTGTTTACGGACAGACAGATGGACAGACAGTCAGACTGATAACATAATACAACCGTTTTTCAAACGGGCGTATACAAATAATGAAAGTGTCAATGACACTGTAGCTCAACTTGACAAACTTGAACTTGGTAAGTTATAAGAAAAAGGGCCATAACTCTACTGCAAATGGGCCGCTAAAACGGAAATCGAACCAATCCTGTATTTTGTCATACTAAATCCACATGCCAAATTTAACTCAGCTCAAACCATTACAACTAAAGTTATCGTCCGGAAACGAAATATGTCCATGGACGGACAGTCAGACAGATGGGTGGAGAGACCATACACATAATACGTACCGTTTTTCAAACAGGTGTATAAAATCAACGTCCGAAAAATTTGGCGTTCGGATTTAAATGAACAGAAACCAATTTTTTTTCAAAAATTGTGTTTTCAAAGGGCCATAACTCTACAGCGGATGGACTGAGAAACACGAATATCGAACTTGACCTGTATTTTATTGCTACAAACAACATCTGAAAGTTAGATGTTGATCTGTCAAGGCGTTCGACTTTAAATGAAGGGAAACCAATTTTTTTCGAAAGATTGTGTTTTCAAAGACCCATAACTCTACCGTGGATGGCCTGAGAAACACCAATATCGAACTTGACCTGTATTTCATTGCTAAAAACAACATCTGAAAAATTTGGTGTCAATCCGTCAAGGCGTTCAGCTTTGAATGAACGGAAACCAATTTTTTTAGAAAAATTGTGTTTTCAATGGGCCATATCTCTGCAGCAGATGGACTGAGAAACACCAATATCGAACTTGACCTGTATTTCATTGCTAAAAACAACATCTGAAAAATTTGGTGTCAATCCGTCAAGGCGTTCAGCTTTGAATGAACGGAAACCAATTTTTTGTTTAGAAAAATTGTGTTTTCGAAGGGCCATATCTCTGCAGCAGATGGACTGAGAAACACCAATATCGAACTTGACCTGTATTTTAATGCTAAAAACAACTTCTGAAAGTTTGATGTCGATCCGTCAAGGCGTTCGACTTTAAATGAACGGAAACCAAATTGTTTACGGACAGACAGATGGACAGACAGTCAGACTGATAACATAATACAACCGTTTTTCAAACGGGCGTATACAAATAATGAAAGTGTCAATGACACTCTAGCTCAACTTGACAAACTTGAACTTGGTAAGTTATAAGAAAAAGGGCCATAACTCTACTGCAAATGGGCCGCTAAAACGGAAATCGAACCAATCCTGTATTTTGTCATACTAAATCCACATGCCAAATTTAACTCAGCTCAAACCATTACAACTAAAGTTATCGTCCGGAAACGAAATATGTCCATGGACGGACAGTCAGACAGATGGGTGGAGAGACCATACACATAATACGTACCGTTTTTCAAACAGGTGTATAAAATCAACGTCCGAAAAATTTGGCGTTCGGATTTAAATGAACAGAAACCAATTTTTTTTCAAAAATTGTGTTTTCAAAGGGCCATAACTCTACAGCGGATGGACTGAGAAACACGAATATCGAACTTGACCTGTATTTTATTGCTACAAACAACATCTGAAAGTTAGATGTTGATCTGTCAAGGCGTTCGACTTTAAATGAAGGGAAACCAATTTTTTTCGAAAGATTGTGTTTTCAAAGACCCATAACTCTACCGTGGATGGCCTGAGAAACACCAATATCGAACTTGACCTGTATTTCATTGCTAAAAACAACATCTGAAAAATTTGGTGTCAATCCGTCAAGGCGTTCAGCTTTGAATGAACGGAAACCAATTTTTTTAGAAAAATTGTGTTTTCAATGGGCCATATCTCTGCAGCAGATGGACTGAGAAACACCAATATCGAACTTGACCTGTATTTTAATGCTAAAAACAACTTCTGAAAGTTTGATGTCGATCCGTCAAGGCGTTCGACTTTAAATGAACGGAAACCAAATTGTTTACGGACAGACAGATGGACAGACAGTCAGACTGATAACATAATACAACCGTTTTTCAAACGGGCGTATACAAATAATGAAAGTGTCAATGACACTGTAGCTCAACTTGACAAACTTGAACTTGGTAAGTTATAAGAAAAAGGGCCATAACTCTACTGCAAATGGGCCGCTAAAACGGAAATCGAACCAATCCTGTATTTTGTCATACTAAATCCACATGCCAAATTTAACTCAGCTCAAACCATTACAACTAAAGTTATCGTCCGGAAACGAAATATGTCCATGGACGGACAGTCAGACAGATGGGTGGAGAGACCATACACATAATACGTACCGTTTTTCAAACAGGTGTATAAAATCAACGTCCGAAAAATTTGGCGTTCGGATTTAAATGAACAGAAACCAATTTTTTTTCAAAAATTGTGTTTTCAAAGGGCCATAACTCTACAGCGGATGGACTGAGAAACACGAATATCGAACTTGACCTGTATTTTATTGCTACAAACAACATCTGAAAGTTAGATGTTGATCTGTCAAGGCGTTCGACTTTAAATGAAGGGAAACCAATTTTTTTCGAAAGATTGTGTTTTCAAAGACCCATAACTCTACCGTGGATGGCCTGAGAAACACCAATATCGAACTTGACCTGTATTTCATTGCTAAAAACAACATCTGAAAAATTTGGTGTCAATCCGTCAAGGCGTTCAGCTTTGAATGAACGGAAACCAATTTTTTTAGAAAAATTGTGTTTTCAATGGGCCATATCTCTGCAGCAGATGGACTGAGAAACACCAATATCGAACTTGACCTGTATTTTAATGCTAAAAACAACTTCTGAAAGTTTGATGTCGATCCGTCAAGGCATTCGACTTTAAATGAATGGAAACCAAATTGTTTACGGACAGACAGACAGACTGATAACATAATACAACCGTTTTTTAAACAGGCGTATAAAAATAACGAAAGTGTCAATGACACTGTAGCTCAACTTGACAAACTTGAACTTGGTAAGTTATAAGTGAAATGACAAAACTGAAGATCATTGGTTCCAATGTAATTTGGCGAAACTTCAACATAACAACACTGTGTGTGCACAACATCAGAGCAATCTATGCATTTTAAATGTAAACTGTAAGGCTGGCTAAAGGAAGAATGTTGATACACAAATGCAGTAAGTTCAGAGGTTATTGTAAACAGCAACGTTTTTCACAGAAATGAATGCTAATCAATAGCTTTTATCTTGAGGTCTCACCCAATGAGCACACCAAGTTCAAAAACAATCCTACGATAAATGTGCCCTGTAGGCCATATCAAAGAAGAATGCTTATGCTTTTGCACTCTCTGTGGGGTATATTTATGAAAGAAAAAAAAACATTGCCACAAGCAATGACCTTCAAACTTAGTGCATTTGTGCATTAACATCTTCCTTTGGCATGCCTCAGAGGGTGCATTCATTATCGGGTTGTTTTGAAACTTTGTATGCTTATTTCGGGTGATAAAGATAGAAGCTATTGATTTTCTTTTCATTTCCATAAAAACTGTTGCCGTTAGCAACAATCTTTGAATTTATTGCATTTGTGGGATAAGTTGCTGCATAAATGCACTAAGTTCAAAGGGTGGTGCTAATGACAATAATTTTTATGGAACTGAAAAAAAAATCAATAGATCACATCTAGAGGTCACCCTGAACACAAATACCAAGTTTCAAAGTGATATGATCATAAATGTGCCCTATAGGCATGCCAGAGGAATATATTGTCACCTGGTTAAATTAAGTTCGAAGGTTGTTGCCAACAGCAATCTTTTTTGATACAAATATTAGAAAATGCCGCTAAGGATCACCGATCCAATGTCGAGTTGTGACAACAGTTCCTCGCACCAAGGCCAACACACCTATGAAGTTTCATGACTCTAGGTTGAACCACTATCATGTTCTCATCCGGAAACCAATTGTTGCGATATACTATGTTCAAGATCACTGTGACCTTGACCTTTGACCTGGTGAGTCTAACATCAATAGGGTTCTTCCTCGCACCAAGGCCAACACGCCTGTAAAGTTTCATGACTCTAGGTTGAACCACTATCAAGTTATCATCCGGAAACCAATTGTTGCGATATACTATGTTCAAGGTCACTGTGACCTTGACCTTTGACCTGGTGAGCCCAAGATCAATAGGGTTCTTCCTCGCACCAAGGCAAACACACCTATGAAGTTTCATGACTCTAGGTTGAACCACTATCAAGTTATCATCCGGAAACCAATTGTTGCGATATACTATGTTAAAGGTCACTGTGACCTTGACCTTTGATCTGGTGAGTCCAAGATCAATAGAGTTCTTCCTCGCACCAAGGCCAACCCACCTATGAAGGTTCATGAATGTAGGTTGAACTACTATCAAGTTATCATGCGGAAAGGAATTGTTGCGATTTACTATGTTCAAGGTCACGTTGACCTTGACCTTTGACGTAGCGAGTCCAAAATCAATAGGGTTCTTCCCCTCATCAAGGCCAATCTACCTATGAAGTTTCATGAATGTGAGTTGAACCATTATCAAGTTATCATCCGGAAACCAATTGTTTAAGATTTACTACGTTCAAGGTCACTGTGACCTTGACCTTCGACGTAGCATGTCCAAAATCAATAGGGTTCTTCCTCCCACCAAGACCAACCTACGTATGAAGTTTAATGAATGTGAGTTGAACCACTATCAAGTTATCATCCGGAAACCAATTGTTTACGCCCGCCCGCCCGCAATCCCGCCCGCCCACCCACCCGCCCGCCCGCCCGCCCGCCCGCCCGCCCGCCATTCACCAAACTATAAGTCGAGTTTGACTTCGTCACAACTCGACTAAAAATCGATAGCTCCCATCCAGAGGTCACCCTAAACAAGCATACCAAGTTTCAAAGCAATCCAATCATAAATGAGCCCAGTTGGGTGTGCCAAAGGGAAATATTGATGCCTAACTAAACCAAGTTCAAAGGTTGTTATCAACGTCAACAATTTTTGACGGACAAGGAAGAAAATCAATAGCTCCCATCTAGAGGTCACCCCAAAGAAGCATACCAAGTTTCAAAGTGATCCAATCATAAATGTGCCCTGTAGGGAGTGCAAAAGGGAAATACTGAGGCCTGGCTAAACTAACTTCAATGGTTGCTGCCAGCGGCAACAATTTTCTACAGAAATGGAAGAAAATCGATAGCTTCCATCTAGAGGTCACTCCAAACAAGCATACCAAGTTTCAAAGTGATTTGATCATAAATGTGCCCTGCAGGGTGTGCCAAGGGAAAATATTGAGGCCCGACTAAACTAAGTTCAAATGTCATTGCCAGCGGCAAGATTATTTGACGGAAATCGAAGAAAATCGATAGCTCCCATCTGGAGGTAACCCCAAACAAGCATATCAGGTTTCAATGTAAACCAATCATAAATGTTCCCTGTAGGGTGTGCCAAAGGAGATATTGAGGTCAGACTAAACTAAGTTCAAAGGTCATTGCCAGCTGCAACAATTTTTGACGGAAATGGAAGAAAATCGATAGCTCCCATCTAGAGGTCACCATAAATAAGCACACCAAGTTTCAAAGAGATCTGATTATAAATGTGCCCTGCAGGGTGTGCCAAAAGAAAATATTGAAGCATAACTGCACTAAGTTCATCGAATGGCGTTGCCAGCAGCAACATTTTTTGACAGAAATCAATGAAAATCAATAGCTCCCATCTAGAGGTAACCCCAAACAAGCATACCAAGTTTCCAAGTGATCCGATCATAAATATGCCCTGTAGGGCGTGCCAATGGAATATATTGATGCCTGACTAAACTAGAGGTACTGTGAGCAAGCTCACAAAGTGATACCCCCCCCCCCCCCATGCCTGAAATATATAAGTTAGATTATCTCCCCTTGGAAATGTCAGAACGGAATTATATTGCTTCATGCACATCTTCATATGGAGTTCTTCCATTGTGTAAATTCTTCAAATGGTTTAGGAGGAGTTGCGCTTATAAGGATGGACAGACGGACGGACAGAGTGATTCCTATTCACCCCCAAACTTTGTTTGCGGGGGGTATAATCAGTTCAAAGGTCATTGCTAGCGGCAACATTTTTTTTATAGAAATGGAAGAAAACCGATAGCCCCCATCTGGAAGTCACCCCAAACATGCATACCAGGTTTCAATGCAATCCGATCATAAATGTTCCCTGCAGGGTGGGCCAAAGGGACATATTGAGGTCTGACTAAACTAAGTTCAAAGGTCATTGCCACCTGCAACATTTTTGGATAGAAATGGAAGAAAATTGATAGTTCCCATCTAAAGGTCACCTCAGACAGGCACACTAAGTTTCAAAGGGATCTGATCATAAATGCGCACTGCAGGGTGTGCCAAAGGGAAATATTGATGCATAACTGCACTATGTTCATAGAAGGCCATTGCCAGCGGCAACATTTTTTGACGCAAATCGAAGAAAATAAACATAGCCCATGTAGAGGTAACCCCAAACAAGCACACCTAGTTTCAAAGCGATCTGATCATAAATGAGACCTGTAGGGCATGCCAAAGGATTATATTGATGCCTGAGTAAACTGAGTTCAAACGTCATTGCCGGCGGCAACATTTTTTGACGGATATCGAAGAAAATTGATAGCTCCCATCTGGAGGTTGCCTCAAACAAGCATACTAGGTTTCAATGCAACCTGATCATAAATGTTCCCTGCAGGGTGTGCCAAAGGGAAATATTGAGGTCTGACTAAACTAAGTTCAAAGGTTATTGCCAGCTTTAACATTTTTTGACGGGAATGCAAGAAAATCGATAGCTCCCATCTAGAGGTCACCCCAAACAAGCACACCAAGTTTCAAAGCGATCCGATCCAAAATGTGCACTGCAGGGTGAGCCAAAAGGAAATATTGATTCATAACTGCACTAAGTTCATCGAAGGTCATTGCCAGCGACAATATTTTTTGCCGGAAATGGAAGAAAATCTAGAGGTAACCCCTAACAAGCATACAAAGTTTCAAACCGATCTGATCATAAATGTGCCCTGAAGGGCATGCCAAAGGAATATATTAACCCTTTACCTAACGAATCGCCCACATCCGTCCGCGTAATATGCAAATTGAGCAGTTGAAAAGAATATTTTTTGCAAAATATTTCAACAAAACCATATCATGTGACCCCCTCATTGGAACGAGCTAATTGAGTTCGTTCCAATGAGGGGTCACATGATATGGTTTTGTTGAAATTGTTTGAAAAATTTAAAAAAATTATATTTAAAATAATAAATTTTGATATCGTCTGCGTTGGGTAAAGGGTTAATGCCTGACTAAACTAAGTTCAATGGTCGTTTCCAGCGGCAACAAACATTAGAAAAACGATAGCTCCCATCTAGAGGTCACCCCAAACAATCATACAACGTCTCAAAGCAATCCGATCATAAATGTGCACTGTAGGGTGTGCCAAAGGGAAATATTGAGGTCTGACTAAACTAAGTTAAAATAACGTTGCCAGCAGCAACATTTTTTGACGGAAATGGAAGAAAATTGATAGCTCCCATCTAGAGCTCACCCCAAACAAGCATACCAAGTTTCAAAGCAATCTGATCATAAATGCGACCTGTGTGGTGTGCCAAAGGAAATTGTGTACGTACGTATGCCGACTGACGAAAAGTGATGGCAATAGCTCAGCTTGACTATGTCAAGTTGAGCTAAAAATGATTCAAGTCAGCATTCATAAGTTATTGGTCGGAACCTAAATTCAATATAGCTGCCATAGTAGCCATATTGAATTGGAAGGCTGATCCAAAATCGAACGGAAGCTTCCTCTAGACACCAATAATGGATACCCATAAAATTAAATTGATTCGACTCAGTGTTCATTAGTTATTGGATAGAAACCAAATTCAAGATGGCTGCCATAATGAATTTGGGCACTAGTGGCAATCTTGGTTTAGCTGACTGATCCAACATTGAAAGAAAGTTTCCTCTAGACACCAATAATGCATAATTCAAAAATAATAATGATTCGAGTCGATATTCATTAGTTATTGGACGGAAAGCAAATTCAATATGGCTGCCATGGTGGCCATATTGAATTGGCTAGCTGATCTAAAATCTAAAGGAAGCTTCCTCTAGATACCAATAACGCATAAGCAAAAAATGAAATTGATTCGAATCAGTATTGATTAGTTATTGGATGGAAACCAAATTCAAGATGGCACCATAATGAATTGGGCACCGGCAGTCATCTTGGTTCAGCTGACTGGTCCAACATTGAGAAGAAGATTCCTTTAGACACCAACAATGCATAATTAAAAAATGCCGATAGGATCACATGTCAAGTTGTGACAGCACAAATGTGGGTTTAATCATTATCAACTTATCGTCTGGAAACAAATTGTTTACAATTTACTATGTGAAAGGTCACTGTGACCTTGACCTTTGACAAAATGATTCCAGAATAAATAGGGCTCTTTCATGCACCAATGCCAACCTACCTATGAAGTTTCATGAACGTGGGTGGAACCATTATCAAGTTATCATCCGGAAACCAATTGTTTACGATTTATTATGTTCACGGTCACTGTGACCTTGACCTAGCGAGTCCAAAATAAATAAGGGACTTCCACTCACCTCGGCCAACCTGCCCAAAAGGGGACGTTCTCATCTAGACATTATATGGAGTCAACCTACCAAGTTACAATGAAATCCCTCCATAAATATGACTAGTCGACTGTGCTAAAGGTTTTCGGGTTTTGGGCTAGGGCAGTCGTCACTGATCGTAACCAAATGGGGAAGTTCTCATCTAAACATCATAAGGAGTCATCCTACTAGGTTACAATGAAATCCCTCCATATTAAATATGACCTGTAGACTGTGCTAAAAGGTTTTGGGTTTCGAGCTTGGGCAGCCATTATGGTTAACAGATCATGACCAAAAGGGGACGTTCTCATCTAGATATTATACAGTGGCATCCTACCAAGTTACAATGAAATCCCATCATAAATACGACCTGTAGACTGTGCTAAAGGTTTTCGGGGTTTGGGCTCGGGCAGCCATCCCGGTTAACCGATCGTGACCAAAAGGGGACGTTCTTATCTCGACATTATATGGAGTCAACCTACCAAGTAACAATGAAATCCCTCCATAAATATGACCTGTCGACTGTGATAAAGGTTTTCGGGTTTGGGGCTTGGGCAGTCGTCACGGTTGACAGATCGCGACCAAATGGGGAAGTTCTCATCTAGACATCATAAGGAGTCATCCTACCAAGTTACAATGAAATCCCTCCACATTAAATATGACCTGTAGACTGTGCTAAAAGGTTTTGGGTTTCCAGCTTGGGCAGCCATCATGGTTGACAGATCATGACCAAAAGGGGACATTCTCATCTAGATATTATACTGAGGTATCCTACCAAGTTACAATGAAATCCCATCATAAATACGACCTGTAGACTGATAAGGGTTTTCGGGGTTTGGGCTCGGGCAGCCATCACGGTTGACCGATCGTGACCAAAAGGGGACGTTCTCATCTAGACATGACCTCAAACCTGCATATGAAATTTTGTGACGATCGGACAAGAACTACAGGGTGTAGCCTGTGCTAAAAGAAAATGTGAACAGACTCACAGACTACCGTATGGGTGATGGCAATATCTTATCTTGACTTTGTCAAGTTAAGCTAAAAATTGATTTAAGTCAGTATTCATTAGTTATTGGATGGAAATTTAAATTTTATAGTAAATTTCCTTTCTTATTATACCTACCACAATTGTTTACAACATGCATGCATTACAGTGGAAGTTCCTAACTCGGAAGTATACTTTATTTTGATCTTTTCCAAGTGATTTGGGAGAGAAAAGTGGTGCAAAAGCTCAAAGAAAAAATAAGCCAAAACTGGGTCGACTGCTAATAGTGCACACCCTGTAGGGGACACTCTAGTCCTAGTACAAATCCATGGCTTCCGGTACCAGTGCACAGATGTATAACTAATGTATCATTCTTATTTGAATCGGCCAACAATGGAGTTATGTGATCAGCGGGAGGAAGGATTCTTACCCGAAAAAGAAGATGGGAAGGCCTCCACGTAAACAATTGTGGCAGGTATAATAAGAAAGGAAACTTACTATAAAATTTAAATTTCTTATCAACCAACCTTACAATTGTTTCCAACAGGCTGAATAGACAATAAGAGGATGGAATCACAAAACCAAACCATTCATAACCAGACTGCGCTGGAACCATGGACAGAAGAGTTCCCAAGGCGTATAAAACCATAGCATCACAAAAATTATTAAAAGACAATGAGAGATGAGGTGTATGGATGGGGTAGACAGCAGTCTGAGCAGAAGAAAGAGGGCCCAAAGAAAAAAGATCCTCGGACTGCTCCTGCAACTGACGCAGATAGAAGCTGGAGAAAGTAGAATCATTTCTCCAGTAGGCTGCCTGCATATCATCCTTCAACTTGACATAGTTAGTATAAGCCCAGTAGGCAGACAAGGCATGTACCTCGTGGGCAGAAATACGATTGGTAATACAATTGTCAGTCGCTAGATGAGCGTATGGCGTGCGAATAGCAAGACAAATCCATTGAGAAAAGGATTGAGGAGAGATCTTCTGTCGACTAGGAATAAGAGACAGAAAGAATCGTTTCCTGCCTTTCCTAACGAACTGCGTCCGGTTGAAATAAATGCGAATTGCACGAACCAGACAGAGCAAAGGGTGATTACCTTCAGCTGAAGGAAGGGCCCTGATACAGATAGGAAGTGGAGTAATTTCTGGTATCTGATTCTTGGCCAGAAATGAGCAATCAGTGGTAAAAGTAACACTGTCGGCTGAGCTCCAGAAAAAGGCCGGATCAACCGAGAGGGTATGAAGCCATCAGAAAAGCTATCTTGTATGTGAGAAAATGCATATTCACCTGGGATAAAGGTTCGAAGCAGCACCCAAGAAAGATTCCATCGTGAGGCAAGCTGCAAAATCCTAGGCCTTTTCAAAGAAAAGTGCCGTTTAAGCTTGGAGAGGTGTTATAGGGTAGAAAATGTGGACTTTCTTGTTTATAATATGTATGGGTAAATTTCCTATTAAAAGTATTTATTTTTTATATTGAATAATATCTAAGCTAGGTAGATTTACTGTTGAAGGGATTAACGCATTGTAGTTTGTTTTAGGGAACATTATTAGATATATTGTTGGAGAGATTAAAGCATGTAGCTTGTTTCATAAAAGTGATTAGTGACAATATTGGTTATTTAGCGGCAAACAATAATAGGTGTTAACAACAAACTGCTGGCTGCAGGTGAATAGGTAATAATTGAATGTTTAATGTTTGTTGACAGCAGTCACTTAGTTACTGGAGAAAGGTATATATACTTTCACCCGACTGAAGGAAAAGCACTTCAGTCAGTATGTGAATTAAATACTTATTCGTGTTTTATTCCTTTCTTCGGGTAAGTGATTAGCTTTTGTAGAATTCTTCCCTTAATTTGTAAAGTTAAAGTTTAGAAGCGCAAAGTAAAAGAAATCATTATGTCGCAAGCAGCAGTATTAGCAGTTATGACAAAGTTTCACTTTTAAATCAGTTAAATTAAATTACTGTTAGTCTTATGTAAATATTATTTTGTACAATGCATCAATATTTCATTGTCTGTTTACATCATGACGAAATGAGCAGCAAGTGCTCATTTCGCCAGGATATAAGCACTCATCAGTAGGCTAGACTGGTATAAATCATTGTGTAATTTCTAGACATGTGTTTGAAGATATTTTCGTGTTTACCTCAAGTAAATGAGTGTTCCAGTATTTTGGGTCTGCAAGTGTGTCAAGCATAATAGCGTAAATTCTGTTGTTCTCAACATTCAATGGAATGCACATAGTGTATTCCACTGAATGTTGAATAAGGTGAAATGGTATTTTATATACAGGTTCTTAGAAAACACTGCCGTAGTGTAAAAGCACTGAACGCGAGATTCATTACGTAATTACATATGCTTATCAGGGGAGGTCATTGTGCTAAAATTGAGGCTGCCTTGTATGTCATATTATTTTGCGAGTTGTTGGACCTAGCCGGACGCGGCTGGCTCGTTGTTAGCAAAATAATATGGCATGCAAAACTGTTGTTAAAGTCGACGAGTTTGAGGTTTGTTTTATCTTCACATGGGGTAGGTGTCAGTTGATCGCGACAGCGGCCTCATGTGGATTTTCTGAAATATCCGAAAATATGCAAGTTGTTTTCATGTAAGGCAAACAAAACTAAATCACTATAAATAATTTGAAATTGGTTTTTGCTATTTGTGGAAAACTTAGATGTATTGGTTTGTTATAATTTATTGGAAACTAAAGCTTGAGATTGTAGAAATGTTTATTGTAAAATATTTATTATTCTTGTAAAAAAAAGCACTTCAGTCAGTATGTGAATTAAATACTTATTCGTGTTTTATTCCTTTCTTCAGCGTCCTGTAAGTCCATGGTTCGTGTCTCGGAAAATTGTGTAACAATTCCCCAGTTACCCAAGTCAAGGCAAAAAGTTAACCCTACAATAGAGGTGCGGATTAGTGCCGATACGATGCTTTCCCACATACGAAAATGTCCTCAAAAGCACGGACCTGTACCCCTTGATGGCAACAGGTTGGAAACACAGAGAATCAAAGATATACCAGAAACTCCACAATCTGTGTTAACGGAGGATCAGCACAATCAACAAAGTGATCAACACACCATCGACACATCTTCCACTTAGCAGCATAGGCTAAACCAGTGGAGAACCGCCTTGAAGAAGAAATGCACTCCACTGCTCATCTTGAAAAGCCTCTACGGCGGAGACAGGAGCTGACAAAAGATATGCGTGAAGGCACAATGAAGTCGAGTCGATGTGAAACCTCCTCAGGTGACCTTGGCAAAGAAGGTTGCGATGTACAGGGAGATGTGCCAGAACCACCACCAACAGAGAGCAGAGCTGATTGATCCACAACTGCTGAGGCGACAGGGGAGCGATCAGAATGACTTGACAACTGCAGGTTTGTATCTTGGCTAGAACATGAGGCAGAATTGGAACCGGAAGGAAGGTGTACCCAACTAGACCGTTCCAATCGAGTGACAGAGCGTCCACAGCCAAAGCCAGAGGATCTGGGCACAGGGACATGAAAGTGTCCACCTGATGGTTCCAACGGATCGCAAAAAGATCAATGTGGGGACAACCCCAGAGATCGCAAAGCGATTGGAACACTGCCCTGTGAAGCATCCACTTGGTGGAAATGACCCTGCCCTGTCAGGACAGGGAGTCGGCTAGGACATTCAGACGACCGGAAATCTGACGAACCACCACCCCAGCGCAGCATCCTGAACGAGCAGTAGAAGATCCCGAGCCAATTCATACATGGGAACCGAGTGCGTGCCACCCTGGTTCCGAATGTAAGCGACCACTGTCGAATTGTCAGACAACAGAAGGACCTGACGATTTGAAAGGTGGGGGATCCACTGCCAGAAACTCAGAAGAGCAAGAAGCTCCTTCTGGTTGATGTGAAGAGCTGCTTGATCCTGGTCCCAAACACCGTGAAGGGAAAGACCTAGAGGATCCAACGTGGCACCCCATCTGAGATCGCTGGCATCTGTCATCACAACATGATCGGACGTGGGCAAGTCCAATGGAACTCCCTGCATAATCCACTGAACATCTGTCCAGGGAAGAAGGTGACGATGAAGAGATGCCAGTAACTGAAGCACCAGACCCAGCGGATCGACATTCGGTCTCCAAAAACTGAGCAAAAAGTGTTGGAGAGGTCTGACATGTAGCCGACCAAAAGGAATGAGATCCGTCACCGAACTACAGAGCACAAGCAGCCGGGAAATACTCTGAACTGTCGTGGATGTGGACTGCAGTGGGTCAAAGTCGGGGCGAAAGCCAAGAGAATCACAGGCCTTGCCCGGGGAACCACCACCATATTCAGCTAAGTACGGAAGTCCATCTCCAAATGACAAAACGACTAAGAAGGGATCAGGTCCAACTTCTCCTGGTTGACTCTTGAGTCCTAGCGATGTGAGCAGGCTCAATAGTGTGTCGAAATCTGACTCCAGAAGAGCAGCATTGGAGTGCCTCTGAAGGATATCATCCAGATAGCCAAAGTAGTCACCCTGGACTGTGTGTGATGGAAGGCTATCACATGCGACATCAGTCGGATGGAGGCCCAAGGAGCCAGGTTGAGGCCGAAAGGCATGGCCTTGAACTGGTAAATTCGCCCCAGAAAAGCAAACCTGAGATACCTTTGCGATGTCCGATGAATGTGAAAGTAAGCCTCTTGCAGGTCGATGCTGGAAGTGAAATCTCCCTGGTGAATGGAGCGGCAAACCGACCTGAAAGTCTCCATGCTGAACTTGGGAGCAATGATAGACTGGTTCAGGATACTCGGATCAGCCCTGGTGAAGAACGAAGTCTTCATAACCTTGGAACTCAGCTTAGAGTCCAATGCTGCAAAAGCTTCGACCGCTTGTACCGACTGGTATGGACAAAGGCGCCCAGAAGCAGGTTGCTCCACAGGCTGTAGACGTGCAACCAATGATCGCGGCCTGGCTGAAACCTCCAGCTGGTCTGACTTATTTATTTATTGGTGTTTAAGGTCACATACTTATGCACAATGGCTAATCGTGACCGTGACAGTTTTATGGGTGGAGGAAGCCGGAGTATCCAGAGAGAACCACCAAGCATCGACAAGCAAGTGTCAGCTCCTCAACATTCTAACTCTGTTCAAGCTCCACTCAAGCAGGGTTACAGTGGCTGAAGACATGTGCACCATCGACGTGCAGTACATCTTAGTACACGGCGTCATCATGCCCCTACGGAGGCAGCCAGGATAAAGTGCCTTGTCCAAGGACACAATGGGGTTGTCCCGGATGGGGATCGAACTCAGAACCTCCAGGAGAGAAGTCCAACAGTTTACCACTGCGCTCCTGACTGGTCTGAGTTCCAGAAGGAACTCAACACACAAAGTCAAGAGCTGCCCCCAAGTCAGAAGAGTGATGGCTCTCGACATCAGGTGTGTCTGACCCATCTTCCGAGTCGGAAGACACATAGCCCATCTCGGGCAAACCAGCCGATGCCTCCCATAGTGTAAGAACACCAGGGGGGTCAGAAAGCGGCCTGCTTCCATTCACTGTAGATAGCACAGGAAGCCACTAGTAGCCACGCTGGAGGCAACGAGAAGGCTCTTGGAAAGAACCTGTGTGACCAAGGAGAGGGCCTCCCTAAGTTCATGGCCTGTATCAGCCGGTTCAATGTGGGAATGACTGGCAAAGTGGCTTCGCTCCTGACCATCTTGACCAGCGAAGGGGCACGATCCTCTAGAACACCCGATACGGGGTGACGTGCGGCAGCCGAAACATCTGAATGCAGATGCTTATAGGGGTATGAAATACCCTGAGGATCTGAAGTGCAGGAACTCAGGAGAGTAACCGTGGACCTCTGAGGGACAGAAGGTCCAGGCTGCACAAAATATGCCGATCCCGCAAAACTGGCTGAAGAGCCAGAGAGCGTGGACGGAAATGCCACAAAGTCTATGGTGACCCGCACCATGTGCATCTAAATCCATGGAAAAACCTGCTGGGCCCGACAGTTGAGAAACCACAGCAGAGGGTTCGGCCGGCAGCCCCTTCCGACTTCTTCGAGTTGAAGCCAGGGAAGGCTGAGTCTGATAAACCACGTCCAAATTACCAGACATTCCTGCAGACCCCTGCAGGGATAAGACAAGGCCAGCTGAAATGGTGACCGAAGACGTTGCAGACAGAACAGCAGTAGCAGAAGATACGTCGGAAGCTGCTGAAACAGGTGGAAAGGTGGAGAGAGCAACCAAGCTCGGCTCCAAAGGAGTCACAACCCTAGTGACACCATCAGATGTCAACTGGAGAGGGACAACCATCCCGGAACCAGGCGTCTCTTCACCAGATATTTCACAGCTCCTGCAGTATCCACTGCAGGAAAAGACTACACATCCCCAACGGTGGGGGTAGAACTCTCCCCAGACGTAGACATGTCGGGAGGCATTGAATGACTGTGTTCCCCTTTCCCATGGGCACGGGAGGAACGGCCACAAGAATGCACCACATGGTTCACAGAAGACCAAAAGGTGGACGACCAAGACCCACAGGGTCGATTGGAAGAACACCTGTTACATGTGGAACATGAAGCATGAGAATCGTCCACATGCTTCGGCAAAAGGCATTGTCCACAAGGAACAGTCCCGGGCATAGCAAAGGTGAGAGAAGTAGAAGGTGAACCCAACAGAAAAAAGAAGAGAACACCCCCAACTACTAGAGGAAGGTGGCAGGAAATAAAGGTCCATAGGGAACACAACAGAACCCAGACAGCCAAAAGGGACCCAGAAAGCAGAAATTCCACCCTTTATGAAGGGAAGAAATCCTGCCAGAACAGCTCCCCACTGAACCTAACTCCAAAAACAATATCCAAAAGGATAGCATAAATTGTCAACCAAAACAATAACTGCACGGTACATGAAAGTCGCGCGTGAACACGGAAAATATAAAAATACCAAAAATGTGGTTGAATGTAATGAGAATATACAAAAAACACAGCCCTGTTATTAAAAGATCAGCAGATCCATAATTCAGTCACAGGACCAAGGTGTAAACGAGTTGAATTATCACTGTTTATCAGAGCAAACGAAAGCACATCTTCCTAAGATGGCGGAAGAAAAAAGAATGACACGGTGGTTATATGTCTGTGCACTGGTACCAGAAGCCGGTGATTTGTACTAGAAGAAGAGCGTCCCCTACTGGGTGTGCACCGGTAGCACTCAACCCGGTTTGGGCTTATTTTTTCTTGGTGCTTTTGCATCACTTTTCTCTCCCAAATCGCGTGGGAAAGATCAAAATAGAGAGTATACTTCCAAGTTAGGGACTTCCACTGTAATGCAAGCCTGTTGTAAACAATTGTAAGGTAGGTTGATAAGAAACCAAATTCAATATGGCTGCCTGGTGGCCATATTGAATTGGTAAGCTGGACCAAAATCGAAAGGAAGTATTGTCTAGGCATCCACAAGTAAACCCTAAAATTATGATTTAATCAAATAAGTGGTTCCTCAGTTATAGGACGGAAACCAAAAGTTAACAGATGGATGCCAGATGGACAGATGGATGGACATGGTGAAAACATATGGACATGGTAACTAAGGGGGGTATCAGTACCCCGTGGCTCACCAACAGGTGGCCAATGTAAAGGGGTGGCCAGAGTAAAAAAAAAGTTCAAAACCTGCACACAAAAGTTCAAAATTAAAGAAAATAAGCAGCTAAAGGGTTAAATAATATAATAATAACCCCAAAGAAGCATACTAACATAAAATAGGAACCATGGCAATATGCTACAAGGTAAGTCTCCACTTTGAAGAAAAGAAAGCCAAACCTCAAAACCTGCACATAAAAGTAAAAAAAAAAGTATCACATTTGTTTCAATGGGTTAAAATTGAGAAAAATACCCTGATAATGTCACAGTAACCATCATGGCAATATGCCAGTAAGGTGAAACCCTACCTGAAAAATATCCACTTGGAAGAAGAGAAAGAAAAACCTCAAAATCTGCACATGAAAGTCAAATAAGTCCAAAATTTGATTCAAAGGGTTAAAATTAAGACGAAATACCCTGGAAAAGAGTTAAATGTTATCGTGAACCCCCATAGCAATATGCAAAGAAGAAAAATTTTTTTTAAAAAGCACAAAAATCCAAACTTGTAAACAAAAGAAGTCCAAAATTGAAGTAATTAAGCAGGAAAAGGGTTAAAGAATACAACGCAGCCCTAAGATGCATGTTCACATACAATAGAAAGCATGGACATATGCTACAAGGTAAATCTACACTTGGAAGAAAGGAAAAAAAAAACCCATCAAAACCTGCACGTAAACATCAAAATAAGTCTAAAAATCTATTCAAAGGGTTAAAATTTTTTTAAAAATGCACAAGATATCAGTGTTATAATAACCACCACTGCAATATGCAGTGAGATCAACCTCACTTGAAATTGTTTTTTTTT
Organism: Pictodentalium vernedei; assembly: GCA_031216915.1. NCBI lineage: Eukaryota > Metazoa > Mollusca > Scaphopoda > Dentaliida > Dentaliidae > Pictodentalium > Pictodentalium vernedei. Next base: position 332,260,375 of record CM062294.1, read on the forward strand.
ATCACAACTTGTACATAAAAGTAAGAAGCTGTAAGCTGAAGTCCAAAAGCTGTACATAAAAGTCCAAAATTGAAGTAATTCAGCAGGAAAAGGGTTAAATAATACAACCATAGCCCTAAGATGCATGTTTACATACAATAGAAAGCATGGACATATGCTACAAGGTAAATCTCTACTCGGAAGAAAGGAAAAGAAAAAGCATCAAAACCTGCATGCAGACGTCAAAATATGTCTAATAAAAATCGATTGAAAGGGTTAAAATTTTTAAAAAAAATGCACTGGAAAGATATCAATGTTATAGTAACCACCACTGCAATATGCAGTGAGGTCAACCTCAATTTAATTTTTTTTTTTTTATCACAACCTGTACATAAAAGTAACTGCAGTGATGTCACGCATGCAGCCCGACCTTCCCAGGAATGGCAATGCTTAGATGCAAAATAGTCGGAGCCATTTTTTGTTAACAGTTTACCTAACGAATCTGCCATATCTGCACTCGTAATATACAAAATTTGCTATTCAAATTTTATTTTTTCATTTCTCTACTTCAAAACATACCTCATGACCTATTACCTGGGGGTGGTGTTTGTCTGGGTTTTTAACCACAAACTTTAACCAAAACTGTAAAAAAGCATTTTTGACGAAAGAAAAAAAAGGTGCCTAATTGCCCCCCCCCCCCCCCCCCCTCCGGGGGATAATTTCTGTCTGGATTTTTAATTTAACCAAAACTGTAAAAAAGCATTTTTGACAAAAGGAAAAAAAAGGTTCTGCATGTAGTGACTGTAAATAGTTCAAAATGCATACTGGGGGAAATAAAAAAAAAACAACCTAATTTGGGGGAGGGGGGGTGGTGTTTGTCTGGGTTTTTAACTAAAACTGTAAAAGAGAATTTTTGATGAAAAAAAAGTGCCTAATTGGCACCCGGGGTGGGGTGGTATGGGGGTGGGGTTGGTGGGATGGGGAAGGGGGGGGGGGGATGTACGTAAGTTTAAAAAAAGGTTCCACATGTACTGACTGTAAATAGTTCAAAATGCATATTGGAGAAAAAAGGAAAAAAAAAAGCCTAATTGGCGGTGGGAGGGGGAGGGAGGGGGTGGGGGGGGTGTAGGGGGTGGTGATGTTTGTCTGGGATTTTAACCACAAACTCGGAGTCATCCTTCCAAGCTACAATGAAATCCCTTTATAATTGGCCTGTGGAATATTCTAAAGGTTTTCGGGCTTCGGGCCTCTGTTGCCATCACAGTTGCCCAAAAGGGAACGTTCTCATCTAGACATTATATGAAGTCAACCTATCAAGTTACAATGAAATCCCTCCATAAATATGACCTATAGACTGTGCTAAAGGTATTCGGGTTTTGGGCCCCTGTTGCCGTCACAGTTGCCCAAAAGGGAATGTTCTCATCTAGACATTATATGAAGTCAACCTATCAAATTACAATGAAATCCCCTCACAAATATGACGTGTAGACTGTGCTAAAGGTTTCTGGGCTTCCGGCTCAGGCAGCCATCATGGTTGAATGATCGCAACCAAAAAGGGACATTCTCATCTGGGCATCATGTGGATTGATCCTACAAAGTTACAATGAAATCCCTTCATAAATGTGACCTGTAGACTGTGCTGAAGGTTTTCAGGCTTCAGGCACCTGTAGCTGTCACAGTTGCTCAATCACATCCAAAAGGGGACTTTCTCATGTAGAAATTATATGAAGTCAACCTATCAAGTTACAATGAAATCCCTCCATAAATATGACCTGTAGACTGTGCTAAAGGTTTTCAGGTTTGGGGTTCAGGCAGTCGTCACGGTTGATAGATCACGCCCAAATGGGAAAATTCTCATGTAGACATCATACGGAGTCATCGTATCAAGTTACAATGAAATCCGTCCATATTAAACATGACCTGCAGACTGTGCTAAAAGTTTTTGGGTTTCGGGCTTGGGCAGCCATCACGGTTGACAGATCATGCCCAAACGGAGACGTTCTCATTTAGGCATTATACAGAGGCATTCTGTGAAGTTGCAATGAAATCCCTTCATAAATACGACCTGTAGACTGTGCTAATGGTTTTCGGGTTTTGGGCTCGGGTAGTCATACCGGTTGACCAATCATGACCAAAAGGGGACGTTCTCATGTAGACATGACCTAAAACCTGCACATGAAATTTTGTGACGATCAGACAAGAACTACTGGGTATAGCCTGTACTTGAAGGTTGAATAAAAAACTTTAACCACAAACTTTAGCCAAAACTCCAAATGTCAACTAAACAGGAAAAGAAAGAAAAAAAAAAAAAAAAAAAAAACCCACTTGAACCTTCAGTAAAAAACTTTAACCAAAAACTTTAACCCAAACTCTAAAAGTTAACAGACGGACAGACAGACAGACGGACGGACGGACAAAAGTCATTACTATAGCCCTCACTGTAAACAGTTGGGCTAAAAAGCTATAAGCCTAAGTCTAAAACCTGTACATAAAAGTCCAAAATTGAAGTAATTCAGCGGGAAAAGGGTTAAATAATACAAACTTAGCCCTAAGATGCATGTTTACATACAATAGGAAGCATGGCCATATGCTGCAAGGTAAATCTCCACTTGGAAGAAAGAAAAAAAAATGAAAGTGTCAATGACACTGTAGCTCAACTTGTCAAGACAAAGACATGTACATGTATAGTATGTGACACAGCAATGACAAACATCTAGGTAATGACCTGATAACAAAGGTACATGTAAAGTATTGTAACGGTCTGTACATAAATACTGACCGTTGCCTGTAACAAATGTATAGGTAAAGTATTGTAAAGGTTGGTGACAGTCAGATGCTGAACTAGAAAAAAATCTTTGAGTCCCAGAGTGGGTCTGACTGAACCCCAAAATATTTGTTCTCATAGCACAGTGATAACAAAGGCACCCCAAAACACACTCATTCCTGTCCCAAGGTGAAAACAAAAGTACCCAAGAAGTTTTGTGAAGATCAGTTCATAAATACGAGCTGTATAGAACTTGTGACAAAAAACTGATTGGACCTAATTTCGGTACAAAATGGCCACTGGCAGCCATCTTGAATTTTGGACCGTACCCAGAAACACTCATTCTCATCCCAAGGTGATAACAAAGGTACCCAAAAAGTTTTGTGAAGATCGGTTCATAAATACAGCCTCTACCCTGAGCCGTATTGACATGTGTGCTTACATTGTGTAAGTAGCACTGAATAAATCAAAGTTCATCTAATTTGCATAATTTCTGCACGAAAAAAAACCCCTTACAATATGTGATGTATTCCATGTTACTAAACATTCATACAAAAAATTATTCAAATCAGAGCTTTCATATGGAAGTTCTGTACAAAAAACAGATTGCACTAATTTTGGTTCAAAATGGCTGCTGGTGGCCATCTTGAATTTCGGACCACACCCAAAAACACTCGCTTTCACCCCACTGTCATAACAATGGTACACAAGAAGTTTCGTAAAGATTGGTTCATAAATATGGCCTCTAGTCTGAGCTGTATAGAAGTTGTGTATAAAAAACTGATTAGACCTAATTTCGGTACAAAATGGCTGCCATCGGGCATCTTGAATTTCGGACCGGACCCAAAAACACTCGTTCTCGTCCCACGGTGATAGCAAAGGTACCCAAGAAGTTTCGTAAAGATCGGTTCATAAATACGGCCTCTAGCCTGAGCCGAATTGGCATTTGCACTTACAGTGCTGAAAGTAACCCCAAAAAACATCAAAATTTGTCTAATTTGCACAATTTACGCACGAGTAAAAAACCTGTATTATATGTGATGTAGCCCATGGTACTAAACATTCATACAAAAAATTATTCAAATCAGAGCTTTCATATGGAAGTTCTGTACAAAAAACAGATTTCTGCATCGTCGGTACAAAATGACGGTTGGCAGCCATCTTGAATTTCGGACTGCACCCCAAAACACTCGTTCTCGTCCCACGGTCATAACAAAGGTACCCAAGAAGTTTTCGTAAAGATCGGTTCATAAATACGGCCTCTAGCCCGAGCCGTATCCAATTTTTGCCGTACAGACAGACGAACAGATGGACAGACGGACGACGGGCCATGACAAAAGCGCAAATTTGGCTTCGCCAAAGTTGAGCTAAAAACATCAAAACCTGCACGCAAACATCAAAATAAGTCTAAAATTTGATTCAAAGGGTTAAAATTAAGACAAAATACCCTGGAAAAGAGTTAAATGTTATAGTGAACCACCATAGCAATATGCAGAAACTAAACAAAATTTTAAAAAGCTAAAAAATCAAAACCTGTACACAAAAGTTCAAAATATTTGAGAGCGGACGCCGACATTAGGGCTATGCCATAGGCTCACACAACTAACGTTGGTGAGCCAAAAACTATATTTATATGCTGTAAATGCAACATTTTCTATTTTACTCTTTATCTAACAAATTTGCTACCTCGGCCCACGTAATTTAGAAACTGGGCTGTTGAAAAAAATTTTCAACAAAACCCATATCATGTGACCTCTCATTGGAACGGTCTTGTTGAGCTCAATCTAATGAGGGATCACATAATTTGTTTTTGTTGAAAGATTTTGGAAAGTTTTGTTTAGGAAGCTAATAATATGTTAAGGTTTGCAATATTTATAAATTAATTTAGTTATGTCCATTTACAGATTAAATAAATCGAGTGATCAATTTCTTCTATGGGACTGAAAAGTTGGTTTATTAAGGATTTAAGGACATTTTCATAACCTTTTGTTATATCCCAACCACATCACAGGTTTCAAGTCAAGTTCAGTCAATCATTAGGCTTTTCCCTCTGGAAAAGACTATTGTTTTTCCACGGATTATTTTTTTTTAGGCTTTTCCCTCTGGAAAAGACTATTGTTTTTGTACGGATTATTATTTTTTTTTTTTTTTTTTTTTGGGTTTTTTTTTTTTTTTTTTTTTTCCACACATTTTTGTCCGTACGATTCAGAAGCCATTTTCGAACCGATTTTCACACAATTTGGCACACGCATAGAGTGGCAAAAAATCTAAAAACGTACCAAAGCGGAATTTTCGATTTAACCCTTATTTCGCCAGAATTGGCAAAAAACTGCCAAAATTGGGGTTTATCGGCACTTTCTCGAAACACGTCTTTAGGATTTTTTTTAAACATCCATCATTACTAGACCTACCTATGACACAACCTTTGATACACACGACATATTTGGCGATGCATATGGTAACCCTCCACAGGCTGCCAAACATCGAACTTTTGATGAAATGGGCCAGTTTCAGACCCCCACAACACCCAAACGATACCCGAGTGGTAAACATAACTTCCTTTATTGGAAGTGGAATTCACCGAAGATCATTTTTGTAAGTAATAAGGGTGTTCAGAAAACCAAGTGTTAACCCGTTTTGGGCTGGTTAAACAGCAATACCCCAAAAAAGCTCAAAACTTCATGTTTTCTGTGGATTTCTCTAAACGAGTCTTGTAGATTTTCAAGAAAAATTGGTCACTCTCAGGTCTTGGTGTGACATTACAAGTTGCATGGATAAAATATTCCGGTCAGCATTAGTTAACCCTCCCCGAGCTGCTAAACGTAAAAATTGTGATAAAATGGGCTGTTTTTAGACACCAACAGCACCCAAACGATATACCACAGAGAAAGGGGCCTTCATTTATCGGACGCAAAATTGATCGGAAAATATTTTTGAAAGTGGTAAGGGTATTCAAAATTTGACGTCTTAACCCATTTTGGGCTGTTTAAAGAGAGATACCCATTAAAATCTTAAAATACCCGTTTTCTGTGGATTTCTCCAACAACATCTTGTAGGTTTTCAAGAAAAAATCGGTTATTTGCAGGTCTTGGTGTGACATTACAAGTCGCATGAACAAAATATTCCGGTCAGCATTAGTTAACCCTCCCCGGGCTGCTGAAGGTCAAAATTGTGATAAAATGGGCTGTTTTGCACACCAACAGCACTCAAAGGGTACACCACAAAGAAAAGTGCCTTCCTTTATCGCGCGTACAATTTATATGGAAACATTTTTGTAAGTAGTAAGGGTATTCAAAAGTCGACGTCTTAACCCATTTTGGGCAGGCTAAAGAGAGATATCCCTTGAAAGCTTTAAATTCCCATTTTCTGTGAATTTCCCTAACGGTAACTTGTAGGGTTTCAAGACACATTGACTATTCGTAGGTCTTTATGTGGCATTACAAGTTGCATGGACAAAATACTCCGGTGAGCGTTTTTTAACCATCTACAAGCTGCCAAGCATCGTAATGTTGTTAACATGGGACTGTTTTCAGACACGCACAGCACCTAATGTATACATGAAAGATAAACATAATCTCCTTTGTTTGAAGTGGAATTCACAGAGGACCATTTTTGTAAGTAATAAAGGTATTCAAAAAGCCAAGCGTTAACCCCTGTTGGGGAGGTTAACAGGGATACCCATCAAAAGCTTAAAAAATCGTTTTCCCTGGATTTCTACAAACATTTTGTGGGGTTTTCAAGAGAAAATGACCGTTGATAGGTCTTGGTGTCATATGACCAGTTGCATGGATCAATTATTCTGGTAGGCATTTGTTAACCCTTCATGGGTTGCTAAATGTAAAAAAAATTGAGGAATTGGTCTGTTTTTGGACACCAACAACATCAAATGGAAATGCCACAGAGAAACGTAACTTCTGTTACCAGACGCAAAACTGATAGGGAAACATTGATATTGATATTAACCCATTCTACCATTAATGATGGGTTTTACCTAAACATTTTTTTATCAAACCCAAACCGAGTCATTTGAGACTACTATACTCACCTTTCTCATAACATCAATGAAGGAACTTTAGTGAGACAGTTAAAAACAATTCATCAGACACTGTGGGGTCAAGAAAAATCATGGAATCTAATTTATTTATTGGTGTTTAAGGTTTGTAAGTAGTAAGGGTATTTAAAAGAATGAAACTTAACCCATTTTGGACTGAATAAGGAGAGATGCCCCTTAAACGGTTAAAATTTACATTTTCCGTGGATTTCGCTAACTGCTTGTTGGGGATTTTCAAGAACAATTTGACATTGGCAGGTCTTACAAATTGCATATATAGAATATTCCGCTAGTCGTTTTTAATCCCTCTACAGGCTGCTAAACGTCAAAATTTTAATAAAATCGGCTGTTTTCGGGCAGCAAAATGGGTATGCAATAGATAAACATGACCTCTTTTATCAGACTTAGAATTCCTGAGGGATAATGTATGATAGTATTAAGGGTATTCAAGGGAGCGCGGTGGCTCAGTGGTAGACTGTTGTACTTCTATGCTAGAGGTCCCGAGTTCGATCCCCGTCCGGGACGACTCACGTTGTGTCCTTGGGCAAGGCACTTTGGCCCGGTTGCCGACATGGGGGCACGATGTCCCCGTGTACTAAGGCATACTGCACGTCGATGGTACACGTGTCTTCAACCTCTGTAACCCTGCCTGAGCGGAGCCTGAACAGAGTGAGAATGTTGAGGAGCTGACAGTTGCTCGTCGATGCTTGGTGGTTCTCTCCGGGTACTCCGGCTTCCTCCACCTCTAAAACTGTCACGGTCACGATTAGCCATTGTGCAGAAGTATGTGACCTTAAACACCAATAAATAAATAAATAAATAAATAAATAAATAAATAAGGGTATTCAAAAAACCAAGCCTTAACCCTGTTTTGTCGGATTAAAGACAGACAGCCCATGCCGTGTACGCTGCCTACATTACTTGTAAAATTGACACCCCCCACTACATCTTCTGCGAGGTGCGGTTTCGGACCCGACCACCTGACGGTTCTGACCACATCAAATAACACACCTTCGTTGTATTTAGCAGCAAGAAATTTCCCCAAGAAGCAAAGACAAAAATACGTCTGCGGAAAATAATGGCAAATATTTTATTTAGCCTGTATTTTGTCCGTATAGAAAATTTCTCACCCACATATACCTAAAAATGATTCAATGATACAATTGGACATATTTCTCTCATAAAACGTGAAAAAACACTTGATTTATTGCATTTTAGGACTGCGCATGTATATTCTTAGAAGATTCTCTGTCTGTTATTAAACTACGGCGTGTCTTTGATCTCGTTAGGGACGATCAGTGATTAGCACCTTTTCAACAAGCGCCATCGAAATTGAAAATAAAAAAAATAATCAAATTTCACTAAAACCTTTTACAGAATCGTGTTTTTCATAAAACGCTTTTGCGATTGCGTGTGTCGTTTTCAAAATTCGGATCAGTAAGCACGAAATTATAAATATGTTGTTGTCAATAACAAAATTGAAAGCATGTCGGTCAAACTTGCATGACGTCAGAACTCGACTCGGGTAAAATACTGACGTGTGGTGAAAGGACTAGAGTAAGAAACGCTGATATCGCAGTAGGCTTTAAAATGTCCATGGAATGGTCCTAAAATCAAGTTTATATTTGCAGCTTTATTGCAAATAGGTTTCCCGTTGTTTCCTGTTGAAATGTTATTTCCGACAAGGCCAAGTACCATAGAAAATTTGGAATACTGGGCAGTGGGATAGGACACCTGCCCCATGAACAACTGCCTGCTATTAAAATTAATTAGCGGGGACCCCCCCCCCCCCCCCACCCCATGCTGTTTATTTTACCTAGGACACCTGCCCCCTGCTGTTTTTTTTACCTAGGACACATGCCCCCTCCCCCTCCCCCTCCCCTTACTGTTAGAATAGATTAAACATATTTTATTTGCCATTTGACAATGCAAATCAGGATTGGAGGACAAGTGCTTACCACTTAGAAGCCCCTCCGTTCCTGTACGGTGACTAATAATTTACAATATGGCAGAACGTATTCCATAAATAACAGAATCTAGCAAAATCTAAATATTATAAACATTATAGACAAACACAAATTAAACTGAGAGAGAGAGAGAGAGAGAGAGAGAGAGAGAGAGAGAGAGAGAGAGAGAGAGAGAGATATCAAATAAATAAATAGTATATAAAGAAAACATGAAATACAACATTAGATTCAGTGATGATGCCCGCCCCCCCACCCATTTGCATTCTGTAGTATCTTGGTCGTAATGGGAGTCTAAATTAACATCTTGATTACAGCCACTGAGCATAGGTTTTCACTTCTGGGGATGTTCACACAACTGTTTTTTCACTAAGTACACCTGCCCTGCCCCCGTTTGTTTGCTAACGGGCCCCTACCCATTGACCTTTCTATTTTTAGAAGCACCAGGGCCGACGGGGAGAGGGCGTTGTTGGGAGCATGGCTAGATTTTGCTATAAAATGGGGTTGAAGGAAGGTACCCTCAAATCTGGGGCGAAAGTGGCGAAAATGACAAAAGGCTACTTCAACTTTTGGTAACGGTATAAACTACAGTCGATCTGGGCGATGTACAGACGAAAAATCATACCTTGGAGCCGGTTAGGCAATTTGGCACAAAAAACTCCGACTTCATGCTCAATCGCTGCTCTACAGTAGTCTACAACAGTCCTCAAGTCCATTCCAAACTGATAGAGTCGGGACGAATAGTACTCTCACTTTCCACGCGATGCGTGGTGTTCTTCACGCGGCCTCGACACTCGCAACAGATGCCAAAATGTCGGCCAGGGTGCGTAGAACAAGTTCTGAAAATTAGATGTCGCTGCCTTCAGCGGTCTAGACACGCTTCATGTTTGTGAGAAGTGCAATTTTAATGTCTAATTGGCAAATTTTCGTTAATCGTTACCCGCCAAAAAACCTACTCACCGCCGATTTCTTTTCACTTCAACTTCTGACGATTATCTAAGGTTTAAAGATAGTGTCCGGATACCACTCCCCCGCCGCTCTTTTGGAGCTGGTTAGGCAATGTGGCACCGAAACCTGGGACGTTATGCTCAATCGCAGCTCTACAGTCGTCTTCAACACTGCCCGTGTCCATTCTAAACTGATAGAGTCGGGACGAATAGTACTCTCACATTCCAAGCGATGCGTGTTGTTTTCCACGCGGTCCGGACACTCCAAACAGATCACAAAATGTCGGGCAGGGTTCGTAGAACAATTTCTGAAAATTTCAAGTCGCTGCCTCCAGCGGTCTGAACACCGTTCGTGTATGTCTGAAGTGCTATTTTAATGTCCAATATGCAAATCTTCGTCAATCTTTTCCTGCCTGCCAGAAACCCACTCACCGCCAATTTCTCTTGACTTTAAACTTCTGAGATTCTCGTAGGTTTAAAAGTTGTGTTGGGATCCCTGGTGGCTGTCTTAAAGAAGCAACTTCCATTTGCAGTCAACTCTCCACCAGTCACACACAATTGTAACATTTAAGTGGACTTACTCCAGCGAGGAGGCACTGAAGGATTCTGCGCCCAGTCCCGACGTCTTTATTCGAACTGGCTTGAAAAGGAAGGACCAAATTCAAACAATTACCTCCTCTCTCCAAAACACCATATCTCAACCAATTCTAGGCAGATTTCCATGAAATTTTCACTCCTTGTTCATGAATAGTTGTGGCATCACTTTCCATGAAGAGCGACATGAATGTCGCATTTCGTCACGTTGAATTGGAAAAGAGCGTATGCGCAGGGATTTCTCTGAAAACATCTTGGAAGATTTTAAAGAAAAAATGGCCATTTGCAGTTCTTAGTGTGACATTACAAGTTGCATGGAAAAATATTCCTGTTAGTACTTGTTAACCCTCTACAAGCTGCCAGACATCAATATTTTGGATGCATTTGAGATAAAATGGACCATTTTCAAATAGACACAGCACTCAGTGGGTATGTGTCAAACAAACATAACTCCTTTTGTGGGTCATTAACTTGTCGGACGACGATATTGATATTAACCCACTCCACCGTTAATGATGGTTTTTACCTAAACAATGTTCTTATCAACTGAGTCATTTGAGACGAACGAAATGGTTTGAAGCGCCGAAGGCGCGCAGGGACGATTTGGAGGACAAGCCCCTTTCAACCCTCGTTAGCTGTTTGTTGTTGTTGTAGGATGTCAAGGCGCGGTGGAGAGAGGAAAAGGAAGGAGGGAGGTGGCTTAACCCCGTCTAGGTTTCTTCCGGCTCTTTTTCTTTGGAGGTGGTTGAGATTGTAATGTGGAAGTCGACGATGTTGAGTTTAGTGTTGAGTTTGGTGAATGGATTGCGTCTAATTCCTTTTTGAGATCTGCCTTCGATTGTTCCCTGAACTCGAGGGTTTCGGAGGCGATTCGGTTTCCCATCTCAACTGCCCGCCTTCCCATCTCTATTATTCTCCTTAATTCTTCGGCGGTGACTGCAGACTTAGGTGGCTGTGTTGCTGAGATTGACACACCCGGGCTGTCCGGTAGAGAAGGAAGTGGGGAGTGAGGAGTGGGAGGTGGTGAAAAGGCAACCTCCGGTTCCTCCTCAGTCTCCACCAGACGTTCCTCATCCAACAGTACCGGCTCAGGAGCTGGCAGTTGGTTGGGTGTACTAGTGGGGACTAGGAGGGGAACTGGCAGCTGCCTCCAGGACCTCCATCCTCTCGCTAACCTCTTTCTTCCTATTCCGGAAGGCCTCCAGGCGCCTGGAATCCCGGTGCTTGGCGAACGGACTCTTCTTCTTCTTGCTCTTCCTCCTTTCAGGGCCAGGTCCAGGCTTCTTCGGGTGAGGACCAGTGTGAGAGGGGTTCCTCTCACAAAAGGTGCTACCTCTCCCCGAAGAAGGTGTAGCGGTGTTGTGCTCTTCAATGACGAACTCCAAGTTCAGATGGACTCTCTTGCCTGTATCCCGGACAGTCCAGGTGACAGGGCAAGAGATGCCCAGAGCTGCTATTGTTCGCTTCAGTCGCGCTGGTAGTTACAGTGTTTCCATAATTATGGTGTTAATTAGGATCGAGCCAAGTCATTTGACACTACTATACTCACCTTTCTCATAACATCAATGAAGGAACTTCAGTGAGACAGTTAAAAACAATTCATCAGACACTGTGGGGTCATGAAGAATCATGGAATCTCATCGGGAAAAGCCATGATTCTCCAGAATCATAAAGTCTAGTTAGCATCTGTGGTTAGTTAACACTTCAGAGGAATGAAGTTATTAGGCTTTTCCCTCTGGAAAAGACTATTGTTTTTCTACGGATTATTATTTTTATTTTTATTTTTTTTTTTTAGGCTTTTCCCTCTGGAAAAGACTATTGTTTTTCTACGGATTATTATTATTTTTTTTTGGGGGGGGGGGGGGGGGGGGGGGGGTTTGGGGTTTTCTTTTTTCCACACATTTTGTCCGTACGATTCAGAAGCCATTTTCGAACCGATTTTCACGAAATTTTGCACACGCATAGAGGGGGTACAAAATCTAAAAATGTACCGAAGTGGAATTTTCAATTTAACCCTTATTTCGTCAAAATTGGCAAAAAACTGCCAAAATTGGGGTTTATCGGCACTTTCTCGAAACATGTCTTGTAGATTTTTTTTATACATTCGTCATTGCTAGACCTGTCTGTGACACACCCTTTGGTACACACTACATATCAGGCGATGCATATGGTAACCCTCCACAGGCTGCCAAACATCGAAATTTTGATGAAATAGGCCGGTTTCAGGCCCCCACTGCACCCAAACAATACACGAGAGATAAACATAACTTCCTTTATTGGGAGTGGAATTCACCGAGGATCATTTTTGTCAGTAATAAGGGTGTTCAGAAAACCAAGCATTAACCCATTTTGAGCTGGTTAAACAGCAATACCCCAATAATGCTCAAAAGTTCGTGTTTTCCGTGGATTTCTCTAAACGAGTCTTGTAGATTTTCAAGAAAAATTGGTCACTCTCAGGTCTTGGTGTGACATTACAAGTTGCATGGATAAAATATTCCGGTGAGCATTAGTTAACCCTCCCCGAGCTGCTAAACGTAAAAATTGTGATAAAATGGGCTGTTTTTAGTCACCAACAGCACCCAAACGGTATACCAGAGAGAAAGGGTCCTTCATTTATCGGACGCAAAATTGATCGGAAAATATTTTTGAAGGTGGTAAGGGTATTCAAAATTTGACGTCTTAACCCATTTTGGGCTGGTTAAATAGAGATAACCATTAAAATCTTAAAATACCCGTTTTCTGTGGATTTCTCTATCAACATTTTGTAGGTTTTCAAGAAAAAATTGGCTATTTGCAGGTCTTCGTGTGACATTACAAGTTGCATGAACAAAATATTCCGGTCAGCATTAGTTAACCCTCCCCGGGCTGTTGAAGGTCAAAATTTCGATAAAATGGGCTGTTTTTGCACACCAACAGCACCCAAAGGGTACACCACAAAGAAAAGTGCCTCCTTTTATCAAGCTCACAATTTAGTCGGAACATTTTTGTAAGTAGTAAGGGTATTCAAAAGTCGACGTCTTAACCCATTTTGGAAGGCTAAAGAGAGATATCCCTTGAAAGCTTTAAATTCCCATTTTCTGTGAATTTCCCTAACGGTAACTTGTAGGGTTTCAAGACAAATTGACTATTCGTAGGTCTTTATGTGACATTAGAAGTTGCATGGACAAAATACTCCGATGAGCGTTTATTAACCATCTACAAGCTGACAAGCATCGTAATTTTGTTAACATGGGGCTGTTTTCAGACACGCACAGCACCCAATGTATACATGAGAGATAAACATAATCTCCTTCGTTGGAAGTGGAATTCACAGAGGACCATTTTGGTAAGTAATAAGGGTATTAAAAAAACCAAGCGTTAACCCCTGCTGGGGAGGTTAACACGGATACCCATCGATAGCTTAAAAAATCGTTTTCCCTGGATTTCTTTACAAACATTTTGTGGGATTTCCAAGAGAAAATGGCCGTTGATAGATCTTGGTGTCATATGACCAGCTGCATGGATAAATTATTCTGGTAGGCATTTGTTAACCCTTCATGGGCTGCTAAATGTAAAAAAATTGAAGAAATAGTCTGTTTTTGGACACCAACAAATGGAAATGCCACAGAGAAACGTAACTTCTTTTACCGGATGCAAAACTAATAGGGAAACATTGATCTTGATATTAACCCATTCTACCATTAATGATGGGGTTTTTTTTATCAAAACCAAACCGAGTCATTTGAGACTACTATACTCACCTTTCTCATAACATCAATGAGGGAACTTCAGTGAGACAGTTAAAAACAATTCATCAGACACTGTGGGGTCATGACAAATCATGGAATCTAATCGGGAAAAGCCATGATTCTCCAGAATCATAAAGTCTAGTTTTTTGGGGGTTTTTTTAGGCTTTTCCCTCTGGAAAAGACTATTGTTTTTCTACGGATTATTATTTTTTTTTTTTTTTTTTTTTTTGGGTTTTTTTTTTTTTTTTTTTTTTCCACACATTTTTGTCCGTACGATTCAGAAGCCATTTTCGAACCGATTTTCACACAATTTGGCACACGCATAGAGTGGCAAAAAATCTAAAAATGTACCGAAGCGGAATTTTCGATTTAACCCTTATTTCGCCAGAATTGGCAAAAAACTGCCAAAATTAGGGTTTATCGGCACTTTCTCGAAACACGTCTTTAGGATTTTTTTTAAACATCCATCATTACTAGACCTACCTATGACACAACCTTTGATACACACGACATATTTGGCGATGCATATGGTAACCCTCCACAGGCTGCCAAACATCGAAATTTTGATGAAATGGGCCGGTTTCAGACCCCCACAACACCCAAACGATACCCGAGTGGTAAACATAACTTCCTTTATTGGAAGTGGAATTCACCGAAGATCATTTTTGTAAGTAATAAGGGTGTTCAGAAAACCAAGTGTTAACCCGTTTTGGGCTGGTTAAACAGCAATACCCCAAAAAAGCTCAAAACTTCATGTTTTCTGTGGATTTCTCTAAACGAGTCTTGTAGATTTTCAAGAAAAATTGGTCACTCTCAGGTCTTGGTGTGACATTACAAGTTGCATGAATAAAATATTCCGGTCAGCATTAGTTAACCCTCCCCGAGCTGCTAAACGTAAAAATTGTGATAAAATGGGCTGTTTTTAGACACCAACAGCACCCAAACGATATACCACAGAGAAAGGGGCCTTCATTTATCGGACGCAAAATTGATCGGAAAATATTTTTGAAAGTGGTAAGGGTATTCAAAATTTGACGTCTTAACCCATTTGGGGCTGGTTAAAGAGAGATACCCATTAAAATCTTAAAATCCCCGTTTTCTGTGGATTTCTCTAACAACATCTTGTAGGTTTTCAAGAAAAATCGGCTATTTGCAGGTCTTGGTGTGACATTACAAGTCGCATGAACAAAATATTCCGGTCAGCATTAGTTAACCCTCCCCGGGCTGCTGAAGGTCAAAATTGTTATAAAATGGGCGGTTTTTGCACACCAACAGCACCCAAAGGGTACACCACAAAGAAAAGTTCCTTCTTTTATCGCGCGTACAATTTATATGGAAACATTTTTGTAAGTAGTAAGGGTATTCAAATGTCGACGTCTTAACCCATTTTGGGCAGGCTAAAGAGAGATATCCCTTGAAAGCTTTAAATTCCCATTTTCTGTGAATTTCCCTAACGGTAACTTGTAGGGTTTCAAGACAAATTGACTATTCGTAGGTGTTTATGTGACATTAACCATCTACAAGCTGCCAAGCATCGTAATGTTGTTAACATGGGACTGTTTTCAGACACGCACAGCACCTAATGTATACATGAGAGATAAACATAATCTCCTTTGTTTGAAGTGGAATTCACAGAGGACCATTTTTGTAAGTAATAAAGGTATTCAAAAAGCCAAGCGTTAACCCCTGTTGGGGAGGTTAACAGAGATACCCATCAAAAGCTTAAAAATCGTTTTCCCTGGATTTCTTTACAAACATTTTGTGGGGTTTTCAAGAGAAAATGGCCGTTGATAGGTCTTGGTGTCATATGACCAGTTGCATGGATCAATTATTCTGGTAGGCATTTGTTAACCCTTCATGGGCTTTTACCGGACGCAAAACTGATAGTGAAACATTGATATTGATATTAACCCATTCTACCATTAATGATGGGTTTTACCTAAACATTTTTTTATCAAAACCAAACCGAATCATTTGAGACTACTATACTCACCTTTCTCATAACATCAATGAAGGAACTTTTGTGAGACAGTTAAAAACAATTCATCAGACACTGTGGGGGTCAAGAAAAATCATGGCATCTAATTGGTGTTTAAGGTTTGTAAGTAGTAAGGGTATTTAAAAGAATGAAACTTAACCCATTTTGAACTGGATAAGGAGAGATGCCCCTTAAACGCTTAAAATTTACATTTTCGTGGATTTCGCTAACTGCTTGTTGGGGATTTTCAAGAACAATTTGACATTGGCAGGTCTTACAAATTGCATAGATAGAATATTCCGCTAGTCGTTTGTTAATCCCTCTAGTGGCTGCTAAACGTCAAAATTTTAATAAAATCGGCTGTTTTCGGGCAGCAAAATGGGTATGCAATAGATAAACATGACCTCTTTTATCAGATTTAGAATTCCTGGGGGATAATGTATGATAGTATTGAGGGTATTCAAGGGAGCGCGGTGGCTCAGTGGTAGACTGTTGTACTTCTATGCTAGAGGTCCCGAGTTCGATCCCCGTCCGGGACGACTCACGTTGTGTCCTTGGGCAAGGCACTTTGGTCCGGTTGCCGACATAGGGGCACGATGTCCCCGTGTACTAAGGCATACTGCACGTCGATGGTGCACATGTCTTCAACCTCTGTAACCCTGCCTGAGCGGAGCCTGAACAGAGTGAGAATGTTGAGGAGCTGACAGTTGCTCGTCGATGCTTGGTGGTTCTCTCCGGGTACTCCGGCTTCCTCCACCTCTAAAACTGTCACGGTCACGATTAGCCATTGTGCAGAAGTATGTGACCTTAAACACCAATAAATAAATAAATAAATAAATAAATAAATAAATAAATAAATAAGGGTATTCAAAAAACCAAGCCTTAACCCTGTTTTGTCGGATTAAAGACAGACAGCCCATGCCGTGTACGCTGCCTACATTACTTGTAAAATCGACACCCCCCACTACATCTTCTGCGAGGTGCGGTTTCGGACCCGACCACCTGACGGTTCTGACCACATCAAATAACACACCTTCGTTGTATTTAGCAGCAAGAAATTTCCCCAAGAAGCAAAGACAAAAATACGTCTGCGGAAAATAATGGCAAATATTTTATTTAGCCTGTATTTTGTCCGTATAGAAAATTTCTCACCCACATATACCTAAAAATGATTCAATGATACAATTGGACATATTTCTCTCATAAAACGTGAAAAAACACTTGATTTATTGCATTTTAGGATTGCGCATGTATATTCTTAGAAGATTCTCTGTCTGTTATTAAACTACGGCGTGTCTTTGATCTCGTTTGGGATGATCAGTGATTAGCACCTTTTCGACAAGAGCCATCGAAATAGAAAATAAAAAAATAATCAAATTTCATTAAAACCTTTTACAGAATCGTGTTTTTCAGAAAATGGTTTCGCGATTGCGTGTGTCGTTTTCAAAATTCGGATCAGTAAGCACGAAATTATAAATATGTTGTTGTCAATAACATAATTGAAAGCATGTCCGTCAAACTTGCATGACGTCAGAACTCGACTCGGGTAAAATACTGCGGTGTGGTGAAAGGACTAGAGTAAGAAACGCTGATATCGCAGTAGGCTTTAAAATGTCCATGGAATGGTCCTAAAATCAAGTTTGTATTTGCAGCTTTATTGCAAATAAGTTTCCCGTTGTTTCTTGTTGAAATGTTATTTCCATCAAGGCCAAGTACCAGTGGGATAGGACACCTGCCCCATGAACAACTGCCTGCTATTAAAATTAATTAGCGGGGACATCCCCCCCCCCCCCCATGCTGTTTATTTTACCTAGAACACCTGCACCCTGCTGTTTTTGTACCTAGGACACATGCCCCCCCCCCCCGCCCTACTGTTAGATTAGATTAAACATATTTTATTTGCCATTTGACAATGCAAATCAGGATTGGAGGACAAGTGCTTACCACTTAGAAACCCTTCCGTTCCTGTACGGTGACTAATAATTTACAATATGGCAGAACGTATTCCATAAATAACAGAATCTAGCAAAATCAAAATATTATAAACATTATAGACAAACACAAATTAAACTGAGAGAGAGAGAGAGAGAGAGAGAGAGAGAGAGAGAGAGAGAGAGAGAGATCAAAAAAATAAATAGAATATAAAGAAAACATGAAATACAACATTAGATCCAGTGATGATGCCCGCCACCCACCCATTTGCATTCTGTAGGCTTTCGAAATTCGGATTCACAGTTCAATTCCAAGAATATTTTCTGTTATAAGGTTGCTGTAAAGTTTAACGCAGTCCCTGTCTCGGATGCATAAAGGTAGGTGCCGTCGAAAAAAAACTCTCATTTTTTTCAGAATTTCGCTGGTTTAAGTGACAATTTACTCCATTCCTAATTCATTGAGCGCTGAATGTTTTCTATGCCTGCATGCAGCAAGCGTAGCACGACAACTTCTGTTTTATACGTTATTATTAAAAATGTAACCCTTACAGATTTAGGAGTTCCCATGTGGGTACAGTCGGAATAATTGTTTTTTTCGCAAAATCAGTCCCTGAATATATTGGTAACCGTGCAGTGGCCTTTCGGTGGTGAAACACGAGGCCGCAAATAGTTAAGGTTGAAAAGTTCATCAAATAGACAGATATAATGCCAAACTCAGCCGGTGACAGGTAAATAATGAATAGGAAAGTCGTTGAATTGAGAAGAAAGTAGGGACGAATCGTCCCCTCGGTTTCCACCTGATCCACGGTGTTTCCACGCGGTCTTGGCACTTGACAAAGATACTAAACTGTCGGGCAGGGACAGGAGAAAACATTCTGAGAATCTGAAGTTGCTGCCGTGTATGGTCGGGACATAATTGGCGTGTATCCGACATTGTATCTGTTCAGTTTGAATGTCAAATTAGCCAGACCCCGTTACCCGTTACCCGCCAAAAAACCTACTCACCGCCGATTTCTTTTCACTTCAACTTCTGAGGATTATCTAAGGTTTAAAGATAGTGTCAGGATACCCCTCCCCCGCCGCTCTTTTGGGGCTGGTTAGGCAATGTGGCACCGAAACCTGGGACGTTATGCTCAATCGCAGCTCTACAGTCGTCTACAACACTGCCCGTGTCCATTCTAAACTGATAGAGTCGGGACGAATAGTACTCTCACATTCCAAGCGATGCGTGGTGTTTTCCACGCGGTCCGGACACTCCAAACAGATCCCAAAATGTCGGCCAGGGTTCGTAGAACAAGTTCTGAAAATTTCAAGTCGCTGCCTCCAGCGGTCTGAACACCGTTCGTGTGTGTCTGAAGTGCTATTTTAATGTCCAATATGCAAATCTTCGTCAATCTTTCCCTGCCTGCCAGAAACCCAATCACAGCCAATTTCTCTTGACTTTAAACTTCTGAGGTTCTCGTAGGTTTAAAGGTTGTGTTGGGATCCCTGGTGGTTGTCTTAAAGAAGCAACTTCCATTTACAGTCAACTCTCCACCAGTCACACACAATTGTAACATTTAAGTGGACTTACTCCAGCGAGGAGGCACTGAAGGATTCTGCGCCCATTCCCGACGTCTTTTTTCGAACTGGCTTGAAAAGGAAGGACCAAATACAAACAATTACCTCCTCTCTCCAAAACACCATATCTCAGCCAATTCTACACAGATTTCCATGAAATTTTCACTCCTTGTTCATGAATAGTTGTGGCATCACTTTCCATGAAGAGCGACATGAATTTCTCATTTCGTCACGTCGAATTGGAAAAGAGCGTATCCGCAGGGATTTCTCTGAAAACATCTTGGAAGATTTTAAAGACAAAATGGCCATTTGCAGTTCTTAGGGTGACGTTACAAGTTGCATGGAAAAATATTCCTGTTAGTACTTGCTAACCCTCTACAAGCTGCCAGACATCAATATTTTGGATACATTTGAGATAAAATGGACCATTTTCAAATAGACACAGCACTCAGTGGGTATATGTGAAACAAACATAACTCCTTTTGTGGGTCATTAACTTGTCGGACGACGATATTGATATTAACCCACTCCACCGTTAATGATGGTTTTTACCTAAACAATTTTCTTATCAACTGAGTCATTTGAGACGAACGAAATGGTTTGACGCGCCGAAGGCGCGCGGGGACGATTTGGAGGACAAGCCCCTTTCGACCCTCGTTAGCTGTTTGTTGTTGTTGTAGGATGTCAAGGCGCGGTGGAGGAGGAAAAGGAAGGAGGGAGGTGGCTTAACCCCGTCTAGGCTTCTTCCGGCTCTTTTTCTTTGGAGGTGGTTGAGATTGTGATGTGGAAGTCGACGATGTTGAGTTTAGTGTTGAGTTTGGTGAATGGATTGCGTCTAATTCCTTTTTGAGATCTGCCTTGGATTGTTCCCTGAACTCGTCGGTTTCGGAGGCGATTCGGTTTCCCATCTCTATTATTCTCCTTAATTCTTCGGCGGTGACTGCAGACTTAGGTGGCTGTGTTGCTGAGATTGACACACCCGGGCTGTCCGGTAGAGAAGGGAGTGGGGAGTGAGGGGTGGGAGGTGGTGAAAAGGCAACCTCCGGTTCCTCCTCAGTCTCCACCAGACGTTCCTCATCCAACAGTACCGGCTCAGGAGCTGGCAGTTGGTTGGGTGTACTAGTGGGAGTAGGAGGGGAACTGGCAACTGCCTCCAGGACCTCCATCGCTCACTTTCTTCCTAATCCGGAAGGCCTCCAGGCGCCTGGAATCCCGGCGCTTGGTGGACGAACTCTTCTTCTTCTTGCTCTTCTTCTTTTCAGGGCCAGAGCCAGGCTTCTTCGGGTGAGGACCAGTGTGAGAGGGGTTCCTCTCACAAAATGTGCTACCTCTCCCCGAAGAAGGTGTGGCGGTGTTGTGCTCTTCAATGACGAACTCCAAGTTCAGATGGACTCTCTTGCCTGTCTCCCGGACAGTCCAGGTGACAGGGCAAGAGATGCCCAGAGCTGCTATTGTTCTCTTCAGTCGCGCTGGTAGTTCCAGTGTTTCCATAATTATGGTGTTAATTAGGATCGAGCCAAGTCATTTGAGACTACTATACTCACCTTTCTCATAACATCAATGAAGGAACTTCAGTGAGACAGTTAAAAACAATTCATCAGACACTGTGGGGTCATGAAGAATCATGGAATCTCATCGGGAAAAGCCATGATTCTCCAGAATCATAAAGTCTAGTCTTTTTTTTGTTTTTTTGTTTTTTTTTTTTTCACACATTTTTGTCCGTACGATTCAGAAGCCATTTTCGAACCGATTTTCACACAATTTGGCACACGCATAGAGTGGCAAAAAATCTAAAAATGTACCAAAGCGGAATTTTCGATTTAACCCTTATTTCGCCAAAATTGGCAAAAAACTGCAAAAATTGGGGTTTATCGGTACTTTCTTGAAACACGTCTTTAGGATTTTTTTTAAATATTCATAATTACTAGACCTGCCTATGACACAACCTTTGATACACACGACATATTAGGCGATGCATATGGTAACCCTCCACAGGCTGCCAAACATCAAAATTTTGATGAAATGGGCCGGTTTCAGACCCCCACAGCACCCAAACGATACCCGAGAGGTAAACATAACTTCCTTTATTGGAAGTGGAATTCACCGAGGATCATTTTTGTAAGTAATAAGGGTGTTCAGAAAACCAAGTGTTAACCCGTTTTGGGTTGGTTAAACAGCAATACCCCCAAAAAGCTCAAAACTTCATGTTTTCCGTGGATTTCTCTAAACGAGTCTTGTAGATTTTCAAGAAAAATTGGTCACTCTCAGGTCTTGGTGTGACATTACAAGTTGCATGGATAAAATATTCCGGTCAGCATTTGTTAACCCTCCCCGAGCTGATAAACGTAAAAATTGTGATAAAATGGGCTGTTTTTAGACACCAACAGCACCCAAACGATATACCACAGAGAAAGGGGCCTTCATTTATCGGACGCAAAATTGATCGGAAAATATTTTTGAAAGTGGTAAGGGTATTCAAAATTTGACGTCTTAACCCATTTTGGGATGGTTAAAGAGAGATACCCATTAAAATCTTAAAATACACGTTTTCTGTGGATTTCTCTAACAACATCTTGTAGGTTTTCAAGAAAAATCAGCTATTTGCAGGTCTTGGTGTGACATTACAAGTCGCATGAACAAAATATTCCGGTCAGCATTAGTTAACCCTCCCCGGGCTGCTGAAGGTCAAAATTGCGATAAAATGGGCTGTTTTTGCACACCAACAGCACCCAAAGGGTACACCACAAAGAAAAGTGCCTTCTTTTATCACGCGTACAATTTATACAGAAACATTTTTGTAAGTAGTAAGGGTATTCAAAAGTCGACGTCTTAACCCATTTTGGGCAGGCTAAAGAGAGATATCCCTTGAAAGCTTTAAATTCCCATTTTCTGTGAATTTCCCTAATGGTAACTTGTAGGGTTTCAAGACAAATTGACTATTCGTAGGTCTTTATGTGACATTACAAGCTGCATGGACAAAATACTCCGGTGAGCGTTTTTTAACCATCTACAAGCTACCAAGCATCGTAATGTTGTTAACATGGGACTGTTTTCAGACACGCACAGCACCTAATGTATACATGAGAGATAAACATAATCTCCTTTGTTTGAAGTGGAATTCACAGAGGACCATTTTTGTAAGTAATAAAGGTATTCAAAAAGCCAAGCATTAACCCCTGTTGGGGAGGTTAACAGGGATACCCATCAAAAGCTTAAAAAATCGTTTTCCCTGGATTTCTACAAACATTTTGTGGGGTTTTCAAGAGAAAATGGCCGTTGATAGGTCTTGGTGTCATATGACCAGTTGCATGAATCAATTATTCTGGCAGGCATTTGTTAACCCTTCATGGGATGCTAAATGTAAAAAAAAATGAGGAAATAGTCTGTTTCTGGACACCAACAACATCAAATGGAAATGCCACAGAGAAACGTAACTTCTTTTACCAGACGTAAAACTGATAGGGAAACATTGATATTGATATTAACCCATTCTACCATTAATGATGGGTTTTACCTAAACATTTTTTTATCAAACCCAAACCGAGTCATTTGAGACTACTACACTCACCTTTCTCATAACATCAATGAAGGAACTTTAGTGAGACAGTTAAAAACAATTCATCAGACACTGTGGGGGGTCAAGAAAAATCATGGAATCTAATCAGGAAAAGCCATGATTCTCCAGAATCATAAAGTCTAGTTTATGATTATGATTCCCAATGTGGAGAATTTTCTCCCAGGCACTGGTTACCAGGAAGATAAATGAAAGTGTCAATGACACTGTAGCTCAACTTGTCAAGACATGTACATGTATAGTATGTGACACAGCAATGTCAAACATCTAGGTAATGACCTGATAACAAAGGTACATATAAAGTATTGTAACGGTCTGTACATAAATACTGGCCGTAGCCTGTAACAAATGTATAGGTAAAGTATAGTAAAGGTGGGTGACAGTCAGATGCTAAACTAGAAAAGAAATCTTAGTCCCAGAGTGGGTCTGACTGAACCCCAAAATATTTGTTCTCATAGCACAGTGATAACAAAGGCACCCCAAAACACACTCATTCCTGTCCCAAGGTGAAAACAAAGGTACCCAAGAAGTTTCGTGAAGATCAGTTCATAAACACGAGCTGTATAGAAGTTGTGACAAAAAACTGATTGGACCTAATTTCGGTACAAAATGGCCACTGGCAGCCATCTTGAATTTTGGACCACACTCAGAAACATTCGTTCTCGTCCCAAGGTGATAATAAAGGTACCAAAGAAGTTTCATGAAGATTGGTTGATAAATACAGCCTCTAGCCCGAGCCGTATTGACATGTGCACTTACAGTGTATAAGTAGCACTAAATAAATCAAAATTCATCTAATTTGCATAATTTCTGCACGAGAAAAAAAACCGTAGTATATGTGATGTATTCCATGTTACTAAACATTCATACAAAAATTTATTCAAATCAGAACTTTCATACAGAAGTTCTGAACAAAAGACTGATTGCACTAATTTTGGTACAAAATGGCTGCTGGTGGCCATCTTGAATTTCGGACCACACCCAAAAACACTTGTTCTCATTCCAGGGTAATAACAAATGTACCCAAGAAGTTTCGTAAAGATCGGTTCATAAATACGGCCTCTAGTCTGAGCCATATAGAAGTTGTGTACAAAAAACTGATTAGACCTAATTTCGGTACAAAATGGCCACTGGCAGCCATCTTGAATTTTAGACCACACTCAGAAATACTCGTTCTCGTCCCAAGGTGATAACAGAGGTACCCAAGAAGTTTTGTGAAGATCGGTTGATAAATACAGCCTCTAGCCTGAGCCGTATTGACATGTGTACTTACTGTGTGTAAGTAGCACTGAAAAAATCAAAGTTCATCTAATTTGCATAATTTCTGCACAAGAAAAAAACCTGTATTATATGTGATGTATCCCATGGTACTAAACATTCATACAAAAAATTATTCAAATCAGAGCTTTCATGTGGAAGTTCTACGCAAAAATCTGATTGCCCCTAATTTTAAACAAAATGGCTGCCAGTGGCCATCTTGAATTTCGGACCGGACCCCAAAACACTCGTTCTCGTCCCACGGTGATAACAAAGGTACCCAAGAAGTTTTGTAAAGATCAGTTCATAAATGCAGCCTCTAGACCGAGCCGTATTGGCATTTGCACTGACAGTGCTGAAAGTAACACTAAATAAATCAAAGTTAGTCTAATTTGCATAATTTAAGCATGAGAAAAAACCCGTATGATATGTAATGTATCTCATGGTACTAAACATTCATACAAAAAATTATTCAAATCAGAGCTTTCATATGGAAGTTCTGTACAAAAAACAGATTTCTGCATCGTCGGTACAAAATGGCGGCTGGCAGCCATCTTGAATTTCGGACCGCACCCAAAAACACTCGTTCTCGTCCCACAGTCATAACAAAAGTACCCAAGAAATTTTGTAAAGATCGGTTCATAAATACGGCCTCTAGCCTGAGACGTATCCAATTGTTGACATATGGACAGACGGCCAGACAGACAGACGGCCGACGGGCCATGACAAAAGCTCAAATTTGGCTTCGCCAAAGTTGAGCTAAAAAAATGAAGCTAAACACTTGTTTTTCAATTTACCTAATGCACCCGATATCAAAATTTATTATTTTTTTCAAACATTTCAACAAAACCATATCATGTGACCACTCACTGGAACGTGATGCTGCAGATGCTACCAAATACTCGGGTAAAGGGATCTACCCAATACTCAAGTAAAATTTACATGAAATGCTCCACTTTCTGAGGGTCCTTGAAAAGGAGAGGATTTTTACAGATTTATATAGTTGGTCTAATTTCAGAGATGTAAAGTTGTTTATTTTTTCATATCCAGAACCAAATGCTGGTACTTTTAAAAGATAAACTTCTGAGCTCTTTAACCCATTACCTTACAAATCGGCTGCATCCGCCCATGTAATTTAGGGCAGTTGAAAAAAAATTTCTTTAAAAAAGACTTCAACAAAACCATGCCATGTGACCCTTTATTCCAACGAGGGGCCATGTGATATGGTTCTACTGAAATTTTTTGCACAATGGCTAATCATGACCACAACATGAGTATCAACTCAAGACTAAGGGTGAGCATTAATAAATCATGTTGACCATTTTAGAGAGGGTTTGCACCTCCCAGGCATTGGTGACTGGGTCCTATTTTACTAGTAAAACAGAGCCTGTTTACTGCAGTGAACAGGCACTGCTTCATTTCCCGGGGTTCACGCTGGGAGCAAAATTTGAAAAAATAATATTTAAAATAATAAATTTTGATACTGGTGCATTGGGTAAAGAGTTAACATTAAAGTGACATTTTTCTGTGAGAAATATCAAATGGCATGAGGGAGTGGATTTTCACTAAAACAACAACGTCTGTGTAAAAAGCATAAGATGCACAAGCAAAGTTTCAGATAAGAAATTTGGGAGTTGAGGTCTATTACTATTTTTTTTATTGGTGTTTAAGGTCAATTTCAGCAGTTACATCTATATCTTGACTGCAACACAAGTATAAACCATACCACAAGACATCAAAATCATCTGCACACAAATGACTGAGTTATAATGCAAAGTGTTCAAACAGAGTTTTCTAAGTGTAACAAGGGCCATAACACTGGTAGAAATATAATGACGAAACCTGTGATATGTGGATATCATGTCCCTCATCCTGGTCTATCATCATGCCAATGAACATCAAAATCTGATAACCGATGCCAGAGTTATAATGCAAAACATTCATTTTACTATTTTTCTAAGTCCTACTGGGGCCATAACTCTGGTACGAATATGTCGACAAAACCCATCATTTCTGGATATCATTTCCCCATGCTGGTCTATCAGCATACCAAAGGACATCAAAATCTGACAACCACCGCCAGAGTTACAATACAAAGTGTTTGTAAGGATGGACGTATGGATAAATGGACAAATGGACAGACAGAGACCTCAACTATATACCCACCAAACTTCCTAAGGAGGTCAGGGGCATAACAAGAAGAGCTCAACTTTTGCAATGCCAGTGTGCAGCTTACGTCGGTACAAGTAGTATTCATCACTACCCTAGTTTGTGGAGTATTTTATCTGTGCTTATGTGAGAATCAAAATCAATCTAGCCACACCACAATAAAATATTAACATAATCACTTTTGTCATTTGAAGTCAACAGAGAAGTCATTTTTAAATTAAAAAAACATCCACCCAAGTACTTTTTTTGATCAGGGTTTTAGGTCAGTTTCAGCATTTGTGGCTCTATTGTGACTGCAACACAAGTATAAAGTCATGTTTAGCCAATTGTTTATATCAATGTTGCCCTATTTAGATGATTTCCACTCATGGTATTGGTAACCAGATCCCAATTTTACCAATGAAACAGAAATTGTTTACTACAGAAGACAAGCACTGCTCCATATCCCCATGTGTCCACCATGATATTTCCTTAACTGAAATTGTGCTTGTAATTCTTAATACTTTTTTCACAGAGAACAGGCTATCACCTGGGTGTATATGCCACTACATTGGTGTTTTAGTGGTACATGTATTCCAGTCTCCATGTTAATATACTGGGGTGGAAAGGCTTATTCTTTTTCCCAACAAGTTGCCAAATCCATCCACAACTGTACATAAAATGATCATACACAAATCTTCAACTCCTCGCATGATGCTGGTGCACATTCCTGCCCATGACAAAATATCTGTTGCCATTAAAACAAGTATAGAGAACACTTAACCAAAGTTTCCCCTGTAAATTGAATCAGTTTTTGGTCAATTAATTATTTAGTTAAATTTTTCATGAATTTTTCTTCAAATCTAGTCAAGGCTGTTTCTCTGCAGCCATGACAAGATTTGATGGAAAATATATTTAAAATACTTGGTGGGTTAAGAATTAAACCTCCACCAAATTTAACTAAAGGATGACACTTGCCTTTTTATTCCAAAAGTAAAACTAAAAACTAAAACTAAAGTTTTATAATTTTTTTTGCTTCCAAAACAAGGCTTATGAGTTCTAATTGGAACAAACTCCATTGCCGTTATTCCAAGAGAGATAAGAAGTTATGGTTTGAATAAAGAAAGTGAAAAAAAATGCCCAAATATGAGTTGCATATTTGTGTACAGTGCTGGGTGAATTTGGTAGATACAATAGGTAAATGATTAAATTTCAATTTTCATTGGGATTACATAGCAATAGCAATGGCAGCATAAATTCACAAACTATAATTTGTTCAGAAAAATATCTTTCTCAGAATACACTGGAGTATGCACTCTCTAATAAAAAAAACAAAACAAAATATTTTATAAACTTTGTCTTCTATTTAATGAGTAAGCAACCACTGGCCCAATTCTCAGGGTTCCAGTAGGAAAAAAGGATGAGTGAAATTTACAATTTGCTACAAGAAACACTTGTTTTTTAACAATGTACAGAGAAGCCCACTTTATTGGATATTCCTTTACTGAATAAGCCTTTTGCATCTAGCTTCCAAACACCCAAGAATTAACCACACCTTCAGAACAAATTTCACCCTTTCAATGCATATAGTTTATAGAGAAAAATCCTATAAATTGTAATAATCTTGTGATCTATCATTTATTTATTTATTGGGTGTTTAAGGTCACATATTTCTGCACAATAGCTAATCATAACCACAACATGGAGATAAAGCCAAGTTTACTCAATTGTTTATACCCATGTTGCCCATTTTAGTGGACTTCCACCCCAAGCATTGGTGACTGGATCCTATTTTACCAGTAAAACAGAGCTTGTTTACTACAGTAAACAAGCACTGCTTCACTTCCCAGGGTTCCCATGGAGAATTTTATGATCTATCCAAGTCATACTCTGACATAACTGTATTCAATTCCTTTCAAGACAAAACTAAATCAGTACATCCAATAGAAGCATTTGTGCTACTGTATCTTGTTTGACACTGCTCTATGAGTTCTGTCAAACAAGATATAACTGAATAAATGCCTATTTTACCAACAAAACGTAATGGCCAAAATTGGCCAGTGCTATTCACAAAAATCACCATTCAATTTTCATTATTTTATCATTTTTTGTCTCAAAAACATAGCATGTGACTCCTCACGGGAATGAGCTCAATGAGGGTCATAATCTATGTTTTTGACACAAAAATGAAAAAAAACCCTGAGTTGTTCACAACTTTTGTTTGCAAATGTTGTCTGATTTTCAGGTTAGTTAAAGGGTCAATTGTGCCCTCTTTCCTTGAAAAAGAGCTTGAATTTTGTCATCACGAAACTTATTTGAAGGATAGACATAGGAAGGTTTATTCTCCTCCTTCAATGATAAAACCAACCAAGTTTTTTCCTTCAAAAAACAGATTATGACCCCCTCATTGGAGTGAGCTTGATGAGCCTGTCACAATGGTGGGCTTTAACCCTTAACTCCTTGCATGCTGCTGGCAGATATTCCTGCCCAGCACAATTTTCTCTTGCCACTGAAATAAGTTTTATTTGGGAACATTTAATGTAATTTCCACCCTGTGAACTGAATCGACTTTTTAAGGTGTGATTCCTTGAGTTAAATTTAGATGCATTTTTCATCACATCTAATCATGGCTGATCAATGATGACCCCTATCTTGGAAATACTTAGCTGGTTGACTGGTTGATGGCTATAATTTTTTGGTGGTCTGAATTTGTTCATCAAAATTTGTTTCATTACAAATTATTGAAGAGTGCTCATAGGCACTCTTCAATAATCTGTGATAAAATAATTTTTATATGAACAAAATATTATTTGCATTTGACTGAATTTGAAATATGAGCAAGGAAACTGTCGGCTTTTCCTCTGGTACCCTTATTTTTTTGAAAGCCCTGATAGTGGCTTCTAGCACTCAACCAGTTCAGAGTTAAAGGTCTGGAAATTTTTTCTACAGTTTCACTACACTATGACAGTTAATGTCTGAGAATTCGTAGTTGTGTCTAGGCAAGTCAAGACTTATCGAGAAACAACTGCCAGTGTACTTAATATGTGCCTTTCAAGTTTCCCCAAAGATTGTAAGTTGGGGCATCTGTTCTAATGCAGTAAAACTGACCCAAGTCAGAAACAGGTCTTCAAGGGTAGAATGTGCGGAATTGTTTCAAAACAGCAGGTCTCTTTATCCGGTGGCTTTGAAGCTGGATGAGGGAGGGAGTATTAAGGATGTCATTTATCCTCCAAATTTCCCAAACCCTCTTGTGCTCTCACCTGGGATGCTTTCCACATCAGTAATTGC
Source organism: Pictodentalium vernedei (assembly GCA_031216915.1). NCBI lineage: Eukaryota > Metazoa > Mollusca > Scaphopoda > Dentaliida > Dentaliidae > Pictodentalium > Pictodentalium vernedei. Next base: position 332,290,138 of record CM062294.1, read on the forward strand.
TGCTAGATGACATATTTTTGCCTTTCTATACCACTGCCTGTCTGAAATGGGTCATAACAGTGAGAAGTACCAACAGAGTTTCAAAATCGTTTATATACTTAACATGGTATCTATCCAAGAAAGAAAAATAAGAAGACTGTCATCTGCAAAATGAGGCCCCCAGAGGGTGAATTTGGTGATGCTACCCTGCACATCAGGGTAGCATCACAAAATTTACCCTCTGTGAACCTCAGTCTGAATCAAGGTCTCAAGCCAAAACAGAAAGATGTATCTAGAGGATAAATTGGCCCACTGTATGGGATAGCATCAGCAAATTCACCCTCTGGGGACCCCATTTTGCAAATGACAGGTTGCTTATATTCAGGCTTGTATCTATCATTACCAAATGATGCAAGAAGAGTAAGGATAGATAATACATAGTCTCTCTTAGACTTCGCCTCCCCCAGGCTCTAATAATAATGTACTGTGTTATGGCTGTGCATTTACACAGTACAATGGAAGCTCTTCACCATTATAAAATAACAAAGTTTGCTCCAAATGTTTCTGCAATGAATAGCAGGATTCTAAACTCAACAGGCTGTGTGTACAACTGTTGGTTTTCTGATAAACAAAGATTTGTTTGACCCAGAATTTGGGAACTTTTTGTGGGTTTTTTTTTTAACAGAATTAAAACCTGGATTGATAACTTCAAACATCATAAAAGTATAAACCCCAATTTCCCTTTTTTAATTTTTTTTTTATTGGGGTTTAATGACACTTTTGACAGCTTGTATCACCTCATGTCAGACAGTTTTATGGGTGGAGAAAGTTGGAGTACCTGGATGGAACCACTGAACAGTGGCAAACAACTGTCAGACTCCCCAACATACTAACTCCACACAAGCAAGGTTTGCAGTGGTTGAAGACAAGTGCACATCGACCTGCACTATGCCTTAACACACAGCACGACTGTTCCCCCACACAGACAATCAGGATTAAGTACCCTGCCCAAAAGCCACAATGCAGTTACCCCTGGCAAGGACTGAACCATGTACCTTTCAGTTTGAAGTCCAATGCTGTAAGTACTAGGCGCTCCCCAAACCCCAATTTTATAGTTGTAGCAGGATTATTATTTTTGGTGAAAAGTGTTCAGCACTACTAAACAGGTAGCTGTGATCTTAAATTCTGGGTCTAATAGAAACAAATCAGGCAGGTTTTGAACCTCCAAAAGGCTCCAATCGAATCTCATGGCTCTTCAAGTTGTAAATATTATACCTTTTAACAACCATAAATATCGCTAATCTTCACTCAACTATTTTATTCAATGGCAACTCATCTGTTTGGACAAGTCAACCAAAAATGCAGAATATTCCAGAATGGAATCAAAGTACTTTAGAAAGTGGAACCTCTTTGAACTCTTATTCTATCACCAGATCTCCTGAACTGAGGACCTGATGATAGAAGACTCCAAGAGAGACACTTGGCTGGATTTTAAGAAGACTTCAAGAAGGACACTTGGCTGGATTTTGAGAACATTTTAGTGATTCCAAAAATTCCAAATCCACACACCACATAATGAAGCGAAGCAAATCATCAGCACAATTTCAAAATAAATTGAATTTTGAAGGGCCCTATAAACTGGTACCAATTTATATAGCTGGTATCAAGGTACATCAGAGCAAGGCCCAGTAATATTTCTAACTCATAGATACAACACAACAGATGCAAGTCAAGAATAAAATTCACAAGCTTTCATTCAGAAGTCTATCACACTGCTAAATGTGCTAAAGCAACCTTTATGATGTGTATACAAAGCAAAAAAAGAATTTAAAATTTTCAAACTGTGATAAGAATATCTTGCAATACATATAGTTACAATAATAATAAGAAGAAGAAATAATGAAAGTGTCAATGACACTGTAGCTCAACTTGACAAACTTGAAAAAAAAAAATCGATAGCTTCCATCTAGAGGTCACCCCAAACAAGCATGTCAGGTTTCAAAGCAATCCAATCATAAGTGTGCCCTGTCGGGTGTGCCAAAGGGAAATATTGAGGTCTGACTAAACTAAGTTCTAAGAACGTTGGCAGCGGCAACATCTTTTCGATGGAAATGGAAGAAAATCGATAGCTCCCATCTAGAGCTCACCTCAAACAAGCATGCCAGGTTTCAAAGCAATCCGATCATAAATGTGCCCTGTAGGGTGTGCCAAAGAGAACTATCGAGATCTTCTGACTGAACTAAGTTCTAAGAACGTTGGCCGCGGCAACATTTTTTGACGGAAATGGAAACAAATCGATAGCTCCCATCTATAGGTCACCCCAAATAAGCATACCAGGTTTCAAAGCAATCCAATCATAAATGTGCCCTGTAGGGTGTGCCAAAGGGAAATATTGAGGTCTGACTAAACTAAGTTCTAAGAATGCTGGCCGTGGCAACATTTTTTTATGGAAATTGAAGAAAATCGATTGCTCCCATCTAGAGGTCACCCCAAACAAGCATGCCAGGTTTCAAAGCAATCCGATCATAAATGTGCCCTGTAGGGTGTGCCAAAGAGAAATATTGAGGTCTTCTGACTAAACTAAGTTCTAAGAACGTTGACGCGACAACATTTTTTGACGAAAATTGAAGAAAATCGATAGCTCTCATCTAGAGGTCTCCCCAAACAAAATACCAGGTTTCAAAGCAATCCGATCATAAATGTGCCCTGCAGGGTGTGCCAAAGGGAAATATTGAGGTCTGACTAAACTAAGTTCTAAGAACGTTGGCCGTGGCAACATTTTTTGACGGAAATTGAAGAAAATCGATAGCTCCCATCTAGATGTCACCCTAAACAAGCATACCAGGTTTCAAAGCAATCCAATCATAAATGTGCCCTGTAGGGTGTGCCAAAGGGAAATATTGTGGTTTGACTAAACTAAGTTCTAAGAACGTTGGCCGCGGCAACATTTTTTGACGAAAATTGAAGAAAATTGATAGCTCCCATCTAGAGGTCACCCCAAACAAGCATACCAAGTTTCAAAGTGATCTGATCATAAATGTGCCCTGCAGGGTGTGCCAAAGGGAAATATTGAGGTCTAACTAAACTAAGTTCTAAGAACGTTGGCCGTGGCAACATTTTTTGACGGAAATTGAAGAAAATCGATAGCTCCCATCTAGATGTCACCCTAAACAAGCATACCAGGTTTCAAAGCAATCCAATCATAAATGTGCCCTGTAGGGTGTGCCAAAGGGAAATATTGTGGTTTGACTAAACTAAGTTCTAAGAACGTTGGCCGCGGCAACATTTTTTGACGAAAATTGAAGAAAATTGATAGCTCCCATCTAGAGGTCACCCCAAACAAGCATACCAAGTTTCAAAGTGATCTGATCATAAATGCGACCTGTGAGGTGTGCCAAAGGAAATTGTGGACGTACGTACTAACGTACGCCGACGGATGAGAAGTGATGACAAAAACTCACCTGAAAAGATGGGTTTTAAGCAAGGTCTTAAAAGAGTCCAAGCTTTGTGGCATCTTGAGATGACCAAGTTTGTTCAATATAAGTGGTGCAGCTATGAAGAATGCACTATCACCTGCTGTTACAAGGTGTCTGGGTATGTGAACGAGATGGTTTGCAGTGACTAATCTCAGACAACTAACTGGTGCATAACATTTAACCAAGATCGATAGATATAAAGGAGCAATGTTATTAAGTGATTTGTAGGTTAGGAGGAGAATTTTAACTTCAATTCTCCCTTTTGGACAACCAGTGAAAATCTTGCAAAACTGGAGTGATGTGGCAGAATTTCTTACTGCGAGTAAAAATTCATGTGGCACAGTTTTCTAGGGCCTGAAGTCTATTGATCAAATTTTACTTACAGCTAAAGAGCAACAAACTGCAGTAATTCAAGCAACTTGTCACAAATGCAAGGACAAGCTCCTTTGCTGTTCTCTTGTCAATTGCATCTTACACATTGCCAAGTGTCTGAAGTGATAATAGGACATGTTGGATACACTTACATGTTTGTCTGCCAACAGATTTGCATCCATGAAATATCCCAACTTGTGAACTAATGGAGACGGGGAAAGTATACTGCCTTCTTCAAAATTAAGATGGAGTTCTGATAGTTGTTGAGGTAGTCCAATATAAATAATTTCTGTTTTTCCAACTTTAGTTTTAGGAAGTGTGCAGTCACCCAGACTTTGATATCAGATTGATGTTCAAGGTGATGTTTGAAGTGTATAGCTGGGTATTACATTGAGACAAGTGCTCACAGATTTGGAGAATAACAACATGCCCTATGAGTTTAGAAAGAAACAAAAGATTTGAAATTGGATGATAGTTTTTAAATACTTCGGTGCTGAGTCTAGGCTTCTTAAGAAGAGGAGTTACAAGTGCATGTTTCATAGTCACTGGAAAGACTCCGGCTACCAAAAAATTATTCACAATTTATAATAGCCATGGCATTAGTGTTGGCAAACAAGATTTAAACTAACATTCTCATATTAGGTTAATTGTATGATTGTATGATTTCAGCTGTTCGAAGACCCCCTACAATATAGTCTGTCTGTTTCTGCACCCAATAAATCAATTTCACATGCAAATATTTATATTCCAATTTCTGAGGGCTTCATGATTCCTTATCTCATAACGTCTCATCCGAAAGTCATCCAAAGGACAAATGGTCAAACACTTTACCTTACACAAGTAGATATGATACTTGTCATTTTTCATTCTTGAATAACCAAGAAGTTTCTGCTTTTGCCTGAAAAAACAGCTTATGATCCTTCATTACAACAAGCCTGATGAGCTCATTCCAATGAAGGACCATAGGGTATGAATTGGGGACAAAAAGTAAACAAAAATATTAAATTTTGACGGGCATTTTTTGAATACAGTGCTCACAGATAAAGCCATTATGTTAGGTACAGAGTTAAGCAACTAATAGTAGCGGTGATGTAAATTAGCCTTTACACAATGAAAGAATGCAGGAAATGGGTTGGAGATTACACCTTTCGACATATCCACTGCCAGTGCCCCAGTGAAGGCAAGGTGTCATACAAGAAAGAATGCATGGGATGTCAAACATTGTCTTTGTTTGTGAAAGAGAATCTCCTGATGCATGGGCCAATGTAATGGAAGAATCTGAGAGAAGCACATCTATATGCAATTATTTTTTAACAGATCAAATTTGCACTGATGATTTTTTCAATTAACAAGGTTGTTCTATTAAGAGATATTTAATTAAGTGTGTTGCATTCTATTCACATTGATCACTGGTTGAATGCTGTATTATTTTGGGTAGTCAGAATTTGTTATGGATTTGTTCAATTACAGTTGAATAGGGCCTATGGGCATTCTCCGAAAACTTATAACAAGACAAATTCAATAGAAAAAATAAGAACTATGACTGAAGGCAGTTCATACCCTCACTGCAGTGCTGGATCGCTGAAGCATAAATGCATTAAAAAAAATCACTTAAATTTTGACAAAGTAAGGGCCATAAATATAACTCAGGTGAAAACAGTGTGAGCAACTCCATTCAACAAGTGGAAGAAGCAGGCCATCCCAAGGATACCACATACAAATACTTGTTGAAATCCATTCACTCACTGCTGAGATATGGATCTGGACAGATAGATGGATAGACAGATGGCCAGATGAATGGACGGATGAATGTAATCCAGTATACACCCCAATCTCTTCAAGAGTGGGAGGCATAAAAATTTTGCTTCTAATTATCAAGCAGATCCACAGAATATGAAACCTTTTAAGCATAGTACCAGCACTTCATTAGTGCCTAAATAGAGTGATCAAAGATTTTATTCTAAAATTAGCATAGAAGTTAGGCAATAATACTTGGCTACTTCCTTGAGTAAGTTTAAATTAATGCATCAATATTCTTTCGCTGGCAGGGTGAAAGATTACTTACGGCTGAAAGACCTGCTGATCAACAAACATTTTGTTAAACTTTACTGGCGAGTGCATACGGTAACAGACTTAGTCCACAGCAACACCAGGCCTTCAAATTCATTTATTTTGAGCACACCATTCTGTCCTAATTTGGGAACATTAAAACCAGAAATAACAGCCTTATCCTATTATGTTTTATTGCCATGACTTTCTTTGTGTTTCTGCAGTCATATTATGATGAAATTTGTTCTCAAAGTTAGAAGAGGCACAGCTTTATATATTTTTCTTGATGTCTTCACACCTTCTCAAATTTGGGCACACCTGTGAACGGTGTGAAATTGGGGTAATCTAAAGGGCTGAACACAATATTGTTTCCTTCCAAGTAAATTTTATGTGTATCCACAGAATAGAAAGCGTTTATTAACATACAAACAACAAGTTTACTCGCTAATGTCTCCAGCCTGCAACACTGTAAAGCTGTTGTGAGAAGATATGACTCTGGCTGTGGAAAGTGTTAACCCAAACAAACAAGTACCAAGGCCAATCTTAGCATACCAATATACTGAAAGCTCATTCCAGAAGTTTCCTTCATAAAGCTGACAAAATCCTGTCAGGTGACACACTTTTTGGAAGGAGGTTGACCACAATATCTTTCCACACATTGCTTCATCAGCAAAAGTCAAAATACACAAAGATTTATTTATTGGTGTTTAAGGTCACATATTTCTGCACACTGGCTAATCAGGACCGCAACATGGATATAAAGTTAAGACCAAACAATCATTTATACCCATGTTGTCCATTTTAGAGGACTTTCTTGACAGGCATTGGTTACCGGGTCCTATTTTACCAGTAAAACAAAGCTTGTTTGCCACAGTAAATTTGCATTGCTTCACTTCCCACAACTATTGCATTTCAATTTTTGAATCGACCGTAACACTGAAGCAATAAACTGGTTTATGCCATGATTTAAGGTAGAATGTGTACAAAGCCTTTGCACATCTTTATTCTCACTCAAGAAATACTGTTCGGGAAAACACTGTTCAAATATGCTCTTCTTAACAGTGTCACATATCAGCATAACATCAGCTTCTGGAAAGGAACTCAACTAATAAACTGGGATGCTATTTGTCATTCAGATCATCTGTGTATGAAGAGAGTTATCCCTTGACCAAACACAACTCAAAAGTGACTTGCAATAATTTTCTTCCAAAGTTCATTTCTTGCTTCTGAAATAAAGTTTTTGACTTTAATGCTGGAACAAGCTCAATAATAAGCTCATGCAGATGCATCAGGCATACTCTGGTTTGGTCTGGTGGGAGAGAGAAAATGCAAAATATTTTGCCTTCTGGAAATGTTTGCAATATGACTATTTGCAATGCCCTTGTTGTGAGGCCATTCTAATTATTGTTTACCTCCACTTTAAGCTTACACACTCCAGAAAGTTGATTTCTTAGCATCATGCAAAATTCATTTTTTTAGTCTATAAGTTACTCTTGAAATTCAACTGAAAATTAGTGATTAACAGATAAGGATTTGCAACCATCATCTGCTTGCCGATTAGTTGAGAGCACAATCAGCTGATTGTGAGTGCCAATGTCAGAAGTCACAACCAAAAGGAGTAGCATTTTCAAGAACACATAGAATAGGGTCAATTTTACAGTACAGTCAGTTTGATATGTTTGTTGACCTCAAGAGCGAGTCAATGTGTGTATCAAAATAAAAATGATAAATTTAAAGTAAATTGTATATTTTTATACTGACCAATGGCCCAGACTTAGCTGGTGCAAACTCGATATAATTCAGGGCTAAACACAAATTTTGAACCCCCCAATCCCCAAAATTTGCATACAAAACTGAAAAATTCAAGTCCTATCTGATCCTCCATTATTTTGTTAACTGCACATGCGCGGTAACCAGGATGGTACCGAAATTGGCCCCAAGCATCATTCTTTCTATAGCGCCTGCTAAATGTTATAATCAGAAGGGGCGGAGGGGGGCTGCCCACTCATGGAAGGGCCATCACCATCTGGGCCATTGGTAAGTATAAAAAATATACAAATTACTTTAAATTTATCATATTTTTATACCACAACCAATAGCTCAGACTTAGCTGAATAGTAAAAAGGCAGGAGGGCCAAGGACTTAGAGGAAAATCCAATCTCTCAATTACTTCGATAAAGAATAGCTCCTACAGGAGAATAGAAAACAAAGGAATTACATATGTCCTCTTATAAGAAAAGAGAATGACATAACACCAACAATGTAATTGAGAATTACATAATTTATCCATTTAATGCCAGCATAACCCGTTATGCTAATTCAGTGAAGGAAACCAATTATAAAGCTAGTCTAGAGAATGAGACACTTTATACTCATTTAAAAGTGTCCGAGGATTGTATTGAGATGCTGGTTTAACACGTAACATATATAAATGCTTCACAGTGACCTACACTTTAAAAACAGTACATAAATAAGACATAGTTATTGCTTCACACTGAGCTACACATTAAAACCACCCAGCACTGAGCTGGACTACTGTCTCTGGAGGAGGCATTCCCTTGCTTTTTACTATAAAGCCAGATAACATAAGGGAAAAACCATCCCCCCTCCCCCCCCCCCTTCCCCATGCTCTGAAGGAAAATTCCTCAGAACGAAGAGGGCAGTGGAACAGCGTCTGTGCTCGAGCAGACTGGCTAAACATCATCTAGATGTAATATTAATGGACGACATTCTGAGCAACAGAAAGAGGACCCAAAGATCTAAGGTCGCCGGAGATGGACTCTAAATTTCTAAGGTAAAACTTGGTAAACGAGGAGGACTTTGTCCAGTATGCAGCCTTCATGAGATCAGTAATGGCTATACTGTTAGAATAAACCCAAGAAGTGGACAGTGCTCTAACCTCAGGCACTGAAATCTTGTTGACAGAATGTTGATCCGAAGATAGACTTTCATAGGCAATACGTATTGCCAACTGAATCGATAGAATGAAAAGATATATGTTTTCTGTTAGGAATCAAAGAAAGAAAGAATCTTTTTCTTCCTTTTCTAATAAAACTCGATTGACGTTTATAAATGCGCATTGATCTAACTGGACACAGCAAAGGTCTACGGTTTTCGGAGGACGGTAAAGTCTTAATGATAATAGGCTCTGGCCGCTTACCCGGAATCTGATTCTTAGCCAAGAATCCCATTTCCGTAGTACGGGTAATAGTATTACCCACACTACGGTAATGGGAATCATCAACAGATAATGCATGAAGTTCACTCACTCTTCTGGAAGACGCAAAGGCTAAGAGAAAGGCCATTTTAAAGGTCATGAATTTGAAGTCTACATCGTCTAACAGCACAAACAGAACCCAAGCCAAATTCCATTTAGGAATTAATCTGAGGGTTCTAGGTCTATTAATAGAGAAATTTCTAACTAGCTTGGATAAAGAAGAATCTGATCCAATAACCAAGCTATCATGATGAGCATAAGTGTCTGATAACACAGACCTATAGCCCTTAATAGTGACAGGCTGCAAGTTTAATACGTCAAACAAGTAGACCAGGAAATTGGCAATCTGTGGAATGGACGGATCATAGATGTCTACAGACTGGTCCGTACACGAACGGAAGAAAACGCTCCATTTCGCTGCATAATTCAACGTAGAGGATGTCCTCCTCCAGTTATAAATTGCGTCCACTGGTCGACCAGTAAAATGTTTTCTGTTCAAGAAGGACCGCATAATGGAAATACGTGAAGGTTGAGACCTTCCAGGTGTGTCGCAAAAAGGTCTATCATGGGACGATACCACTGGTAGCAGATCTGACTGAATACTCGCTTGTTGAAAGTCCACTCCGATGGTAACAGGCAACATTTTCGTGAGAGAGAGTCTGCTAGTACGTTCAGATGACCAGGTATATGACAGACTGAGAGATGAACATGATGACTCAGAGCGAATAGGAGAATCTTCTCCAAGAATAATTCTGTCACCGTATCTCTGAAGAATGTCATCCAAGTAAGCCGACGTTACCACTGCCGAATGAGCTCGGAAATATGACATTACCGAGTTCATTATTCGAGTGAAAGCCCAAGGAGCTAGACCAAAGCACATTGCTCTCCTTGCACGGCAAAATGCAGGTACTTTCTGAATGCCGGATGTACCAGGACATGAAAGTAGGCATCCTTTAGATCAATGCTTGCTGTATAGTCGTCCACTCGAATGCTCGCTCTTACCAGCCAAATGGTTTCCATATAGAACTTTGGAGCTATAATCAATTTGTTTATCCAGCTCAAGTCTATTACTGGTCGGAACGAGCCGTCTGGTTTTCGGTACAAGGAACAGGTGACTGTAAAAACCTGGTGAATTTTTATTCTCGACGACCTCTATTGCTTTCTTTGATAAGAGAGCCTGTGTCTCCGCAAGGAGAGACTCTCTTTTGGAAGGATTCGCCAGAAGATTTGTCCAATGCAGACTTCTTGTAAGTGGGGGTTTTGCTCGGAGGAGAAACTACATCCTCCCCACGAAGAACCTAGTCCTGTCGGCCTAGGGGCATCTGACTTATAGTCTCGATCAGACTTGCACCCCTTTCCTGAGTCGCTATATTGACGACCTCTGGAGTAACCGTAAGAGGGTTTCCTGTACCCTCGCGAGGAGTTCCCTTTCGATGATTGTGAAGTGGAACGACCTCACCTACTCCGGGCCTGCTGAAGTGTGTTGTTGAGACGCAGATTTCAATAGCAGTGCGGTGGAAGCTTTTTTGGTAGCTTGTTCATAAACTAATGAAAGCTTGTCATCAAATAGTGTGTGTCCGGAGCCCGGAGTGACTCCGAGAGCTTTTCACCCTGTCATCGATAATTGATGACGCAAGGGCTGCATCACGTCTAACCAACTCCAAATTTGCCACTGACAGGGCAGAGTGGTACGTGGCATACATGACTGCCCTGGAAAGGACTCTTAGCAAGGAACAAACATCCTCAAATTCCTTTCCATTTAGACGTTGCGCCATAGCCCTGGTGATATGGTCTGCATAGGACATAGTGTCCAGAATTGCTCTATTAGGTGAAATAGAAGATTCCATCATGTCCGAGCGTAAATTGAATGATGTAGGCAAGGACATATCTAAATCCCCAGTCTGCTCATCCAAACGCATAAGAGCTCTCTGGGCATCTTCTCCAACCATTTTAAAATAAAGTTATCCAGGAAACGGTATATCGATTGAAGATGCAGATAAGAAACCGCCTTTCTTTTTCGAACTTGCTAGGGTGAATGCGGCCTTTGCACGAAATCTCTGTCTAGAGACGACAGTGGTTTCTGCCTAGCAGTCGCAGCTTGCTGATCAGGTGGAACAAGGTCAGGAAGTATTGATGAATGAAATTCATCGCTACCATATGTTGTTCCGAAAGGGAAGAGTAATCCTCTTCCTTGTCCCTTTCTCCATCAGACTGATTCAGCTGAGAATTTCGGTCAACCGCATCTGAATGTACAGATGACAGGACCGACCCAGCACCGCAATCTGTGACAGCAAGTCTGTTACAGAGGGTTGAGGCAAATGTTTTCCGCCAGTAGTTGTTTCAATGAGAAAAACAAGAGAGAGAGAAACACGGAGAGACAGCGAGAGACATAGGGAGACGGACAGAAACAGAGGAGAGACAGACAAAGATAGAGAGAGAGCAAGTTTACAATAACAACGCCACATTAAGAACAAGCTGCCAGTTTATAATTCCAAATACAATACAATATTACTAATATTTACAATAAAACATATAAATAAAAATAGAAATATAATTAATATATATGAAACAGATACATTGTCAGTACAAAATTATTACACTGACCAAGACTGTTGCTCGGGTATACAACGGCCACCCTTCAAGAATTTATTACCAATAATGTATGTGAACATTAATACTGTGAAATTCAGGGTTTATTGCCAATAAACCCTGAATAATTTCACAGTTTTTTTTAAATGAAGGTTCACTGGTAACGCTGGTTCACATAAACACAGCCTAAACTGGGGCCGTGGAGCCGGGGGCTCTAGCCCCCCCCCCCCCCAGGGTTCCCACGGAAAACAGAAATTTAACTGAAGAACCCCCCACCCCCACCACAGGATCATTTGCTGTGCGTTGAAAAAGTGGCTTGAATTATTTTTTTTGCCTGCATCTTTAAAAATTCACATCATGGTAAAAAATTTTTGCTGCCTTGTAAAAGACAATTTTCACCCCAAAACCCACCAGAATGCACCATTTGAGACAACAGACCCCCCCCCCCCCCCCCAAGATGCTCGCGCCTTCGGCATCTGATGGCTATGCCCCCCAAGTTATTGGTCCTCCCCCTCCCCCCCCCAGAATTTTTTTTATGGCTACGCATCTGGGGCGAGTAGCAGCGGTCTTCTGTTCTTTTTGCCACTTGCTACTCCTGGGACGGAGATCCGGAATAGATCTCTCCTCCGCACGTCCCAGTGAATGAAGCCTCGGATCGCTAGCTACCGGATGGACCAACTTCATGGGTGAAGACTGGGTACGTCTTCACACAGCTGCCTGGATATCCAGAGTCGGGTAGCTAGCGTGCGGCCGTGTGTGCTTTTCTGAAGTTGAGGAAGAAGCTGTGACTGCAGGCAATCCCGGATGCAGTCTAGACGGAGCATCCCGAGAGACGGGTGTGGACGTTAGCTCCGACTCAGGCAAGTTTCTCATAACATTTGGCCCCAAATGTTGCTTGGTTAGAGAAGGCTCTCCCGCTCGCGGTCTATCAAACCTCGCCTAGCTTCGCGAAGAGAAACTTGCAGGCTTCCTCCCTTTTGCCATCGTCGCTGGGGAGCTTTAGTTTTTGAGGTGCTTGCTCTACCCAATTCTACACTTCCTTCGACTGCAACAGACTTACCCGGTGTTATGGCTCCCACTATCGGGTTGGCCGCTTCACCGGATGAACTGGCTGCTGGAATAAGAGGGCTTATTCCCTGTTTAATGTTAAGGAGCACCTTAGCAGCCAGTTCTGTTTGCTCATCAGAGCACAACGACGGCAGCACACTTTGGATTGGTGCCGCAATACCATCACCATGTTCTTGTTCCTCTGAAAAAGAAACTGAAAAACTCGAATTATTCTGCGGTGACAGTTCTGGCATAGGAACTTCACCCCCGATGACGTATCGTGACACCCGTCTCCAACGTCTGTCATCACAATGTACACAAGTAGGACAAGAATCCGTAGGAGTGCATCGACTACAGTCAAGGCAACAAGCATGTAAATCCGAAGAGACTTCCTCGCCTTGCATTTAGAGCAGTAAGCTTTCATAATTACAATCAAAAGACAAAGTCGATAGTACTCATACAAATTCCACAACAAAAATACATGATAAGGATACATGAATAATATCAATCAAATTAATTTTGAAACAATTATAAAAATGTTTTGAAAAAAGGGATCATCATGAGCACAAGGGCATCCCGATAGAGCCTAAGTGTGGTCAAAAGCCAAATCTTTTGAGCTACACTACCGGAATCATAATCAATGTATCCTACAGTAATTTTAAAGTATTATAATACTAAATACTACACGTTAAGGGCGTTGCCAAATGTAAACAACGTCAATAGAAAAAACGGAAACAAAACAACAGGCACACAAAAGGCCCAAAGTCAGTAACCTATTTAAATGTTACCAGATGCAAAGCTAGATCTTCATACAAAGAAAAAACAATACATCGGATAGAAGATGCAAGACCAAAACGACCCAACACCCCTAGGGTGAGGACGTAACCATGGGGATAAACAGAATAATCATTCTGTAATACACGTTAAGCTCCCAAGAAATTTAATAAAAAATTTCAATAAAAAACAGCCAATCAGCTTAGGAGTTTAACAGAAGGGGTTCATGGAAGGATAGGGAAGGAACACTTAACAAACAGTTGGTAAATCATTAGCAAGAATGATGACGTCAGGCACATGTCCCCAAAATGGGAAACATGAAATAATTTTTATAATTATTATTATTACACCAAAAAAAAAATGAAATTAAATAAAATGTATCAAAGGGCCTGAAAGTTTGAATCCACCATTGTTCACTTCCATCATCCATTTATAGCCTTGAATCCACCAATTCTTAAATTGATTTGTGTCTGGCATCCTCAAAAAAGGAGATTTAAAGCACAGATGTCAGATCATTGTTTACTGACTTAGGGCCAAACAAAGAATGATGCTTTGCACCAATTTCGGTACCTTCCTGGTTACCGTGCATGGGCAGCTAACAAAAGTATGGAGGACCAGATAGGACTTGAATTTTTCGGTTTTGTATGCAACTTTTGGAGATTGGGGGGTTCAAGATTTGTGTTTGGCCCTGAATTATATCGAGTTTGCACCAGCTAAGTCTGGGCCATTGGTTGTAGTATAAAAATATACGACATCAGCAGACATCAGCAGAAATATGTTAACAGCGCAGCATCTTTGATCAATGCGAAAATAGGTTACTTGCTCTCATACTATTTGAAAATTCCACCTCCATTTAAATTTAATTTCAAGATGAAATTAAATAAAATGTATCAAAGGGCAATTAAATAAGATATCTTTATTTACTTGATTTAATTACTGACTTATGTTCTAATTCAAATTTTCGATTCAAAACCCACATGTGTATATACAGGTCAAAACAAGAGTAGGTCCTTTTTTGTACACAGTAATTCAGATTGCTTTTGTTGTGGGGGTGGAAATCAACGACTTAAAGTTAAAAAATTTATAGTAATTTATATATTTTTTATACTTACCAATGACCCAGGCTTAGCTGGTGCTAACTCTTAAATTGTAGGGCCAAACACAAATTTTACCCCCCAATCCCCAAAATTTGCATCTAAAACTGAAAATTACATGTCCTATATGGTCCTCCATACCTTTCCTTCACTGCGCATGCGCAGTGTCAAGGAGGTCTCAAAATTGGCACCAAAAGTCATTCTTACAAGCAGTGCCTGGAAAAGCATTATGTACTCAGCGGGGAGGTATGAGTTCCCAACTCATGGGAGGGCCATCCCCATCGGGGTCATTGGTAAGTATAAAAAATATATAAATTACTATAAATTTTTTAACATTTTTATACTGTACCAATGACCCAGACTTAGCTGAATAGTAAAAAGGTTGGAGGACCTAGGACATAAAGCAATCCAATAACTCAACTATATATATACAGAATTATCCCCTCAAGGAGAAAGGAGAAATAGGCTTTACATGTATCTTTCTATTCTGCATCAAAACGAGAAAGACACAACACCATTCTGTACTTAAGCATAATAACATCACTGATGTCTATTAACCTCCAGTATAATCCATTATGGTAATTATTTTTAAAGGAAAGCCGATAAATAAAGTAGTCCAGGTAAATGAGACTCTTAAATTCATTAAAAGTGACCGATAATTGTATATTAACATCTGCATGATATGTGACATATACAAATACTACACACCGAGGTACACTTAAAAATATTACATGGATGAGTAAAAAAATAGGCCGATGAATGTGTACCCATACACGCAACTAGTAGAAAGCTGTATGACGGAGGGCCACCACGGATGCCGACATTATGTACACCATACAAGGTATGGGTACATATAGAAATGGATTGGAGGAGTGTCTAATTTGATGGATAAAGGGTTAATATCTCCGGAGCAAATTATCAGATTTACATAAAAAACTATACAGCACAGCACATCAGTAACCTGAATAAATATATAAAATAACATGACAATTGGATTGATATTTTTTGAGTTATCTCATGCCAAAAGGATTGGAGGAATTTTCAATTTGAAGGATAAAGGGGGTTAATATCTCTGGATCAATTATCAGATTTACACCAAAAACTATACAGCTCAGCACATCAGTAACCTGAACACAATTATAAAGTAACTTGACAATCCAAGCAATATGTTTCAAGTTATCAAATGCCAAAGGGACTGGAGGAATTTTCAATTTGAGGGATAAAGGGTTAATATATCAGGATAAAAAAAAAACAGATTTACGCCAAAAACTATACAGCTTGGTACATCAGTAACCTGAACACAAATATAAAGTAACTTGACAATCCAAGAAATATTTTTCAAGTTGTCAAATGCCAAAGAGATTGGAGGAATTTTCAGTTTGAAGGATAAAGGGAATTTTCAGTTTGAAGGATAAAGGGTTAATATCTCAGGATTAAATTATCAGATTTACACCAAAAACTATACAGCTCGGCACATCAGCAACCTGAACACAAATATAAAGTAACTTGACAATCCAAGCAATATTTTTCAAGTTAACGAATGCCAAAGGGATTGGCGGAACTTTCAATTTGAAGGATAAAGGGTTAATATCTCGGGATCAAATCATCAGATTTACACCAAAAACTCTACAGCTCGGCACATCAGTAACCTGAACACAAATATAAAGTAACTAGACAATCCAAGCAATATTTTTCAAGTTATCGAATGCCAAAGGGATTGGAGGAATTTTAAATTTGAAGGATAAAGGGTTAATATCTCAGGATAAAATTATCCGATTTACACCAAAAACTATACAGCTTGGCACATCAGTAACCTGAACACAAATATAAAGTAACTTGACAATCCAAGCAATATTTTTCAAGTTATCGAATTCCAAAGGGATTGGATGAATTTCCAATTTGAAGGATAAAGGGTTAATATCTCAGGATTAAATTATCTGATTTAGACCAAAAACTATACAGCTCGGCACATCAGTAACCTGAACACAAATATAAAGTAACTTGACAATCCAAGCAATATTTTTCAAGTTATCAAATGCCAAAGTGATTGGAGAAATTTTCAATTTGAAGGATAAAGGGTTAATATCTCAGGATCAAAATAACAGATTTACACCAAAAACTATACAGCTCGGCACATCAGTAACGTGAACACAAATATAAAGTAACTTGACAATCCTAGCAATATTTTTCAAGTTATCGAATGCCAAAGGGATTGGAGGAATTTTCAATTTGAAGGATAAAGGGTTAATATCTCGGGATCAAATCATCAGATTTACACCAAAAACTATACAGCTCAGCAAATCAGTAACCTAAACACAAATATAAAGTAACTAGACAATCCAAGCAATATTTTTTCAGTTATCGAATGCCAAAGGGATTGGAGGAATTTTCAATTTGAAGGATAAAGGGTTAATATCTCAGGATCAAATTGTCCGATTTACACCAAAAACTATACAGCTCGGCACATCAGTAACCTGAACACAAATATAAAGTAACTTGACAATCCAAGCAATATTTTTCAAGTTATTGAATGCCAAAGAAATGGATACGGATGCCGGACGGACAGACGGATGGACAGACAGACAGACGGATGGACAAAGGATGGATGAACGACGGATGGTCACCCCGGATGCCGGCATTATGTGTACCATACATAGTATGGGTACACACAAAAATTATCTTTACACTTTAAAAATCATCCCGGTACCGACTAGAATTACTGACTCGAGGAGAGGTATTCCCTTGCTTTTCACTATAAAGCAGGTGACCTAAGGGAACCCCCCTCCCCCACCCCCTTCCCCTTGCCCTGGGTCAAATACCCCAGAGCGAAGAGGGCGGCAGCACAGAGTCACTGCCGAAACCAAAAGCCTACACAACTATAGTTGCAACTGTTTAGTGGACGACATTCTGAGCAACAGATAACGAACCTAAACAATGCTGGTCTCTAGAAATGGACTCAATATTTCTGAGGTATAAATTCGTGCAAGTGAAAGGCTAAAACCAATATGCAGCCGTCATTAGAACTGTAATAGCAACGCTATAAGCATAAGCCTCTGAAGTAGAAAGAACTCTTACTTCAAGAGCTAAAATATCATAATCGCAGACTGCTGTGTTGAAGATATTATCATAAGCAGTACTGAAAGCTAATAGAATCCATCTAGCTATAGAATGGACCGAAATGTGGAGGAAGCTTCCACAGCATAAGCCACAACAGCCACCTGAATAGATTAACGCACGGTCTTTGAGGAGACAGAGGTGCTACCTACAGAATTGCATTGAGATTATTTAACTTAAGCAATATCTGCTGAATCAACGGCGCTGGAGGATACCCATATCCTACCATCCCGTCTCACGAGATGGATAGAGTGTCAACTGCAAACGCTCGAGGATCCAAACATGTTGACACATACACTTGCAACTGATTGTTGAGATGCGTCGCAAAAAATTCCATCATTGGCTGCTCTCATAGGTAGCAAATCTGATATAAATACTCGTTGTTAAAAGTCCATTTGACTGCAACAAGCGGCCCTTTCGTGAAAGGGAGTCTGCTAATACGTTCAGACGAACCGGAATACGACGAACCAATAGGAGAACTTGATGTTCTAGTACCAACAGAATGATTCATTCTGTTACACTGAATAACAGAATGGAATGAGTACCTCCCTAGTTCTGAAAATACGCTTATACCGTTGAATTGTCGGACAGAATTGCCTGTGGGCATTCTGGATAACATTCATGCAATGACGTAACGCAAGCCAAAATAACATCAATTCCTGATGTTTATGTGCTTGATTAGGAACAACGAATCCCAGGGACCCTGGCTCTTAAAAACCGTTGGGCTCAATGTTGGGTCCCAACCTATTTAACTGGCATCCGTCAAAACTGTAAAACTCGGATCCGGCAATTGCAGTGGAAGTTATTTCCCTGAATAAACCACTAAATATCTGCTCAAGTCTGAATCTGTTTCACTTGACTTACAAGAGGATGTACGTAACGAGCGAAAGAATCTTCACCCTCCAACTCTGTTCTTTTTGAGTCAAAAAGATTTGGAGAGGACAAGTGCGTAGCCGCCCCATTGGAATAAAATCCGCGGCAGCTCCACACAACCCTATCAGTCTGATGAATTCTCTCGCTGTAACTTTGTCTGAGTGAGGACAATAGTGAGCGTAACAACTGATTAATTTCGCTCTGGTTAACGGCAGACGAACAAGATTGTTGTGCGTCTCGAAGCTCATTCCCAAGTGGGTGAATGACTTGGACGGCACCAGATCCGACTTCTCGTTTATTATAAAACTGAGACGTCGGAGTAATAGAAGCAGATTCTGCACATCGTTCAGAAGCGTTAACTCATTGCCGTGCCTCTGAAGAATGTCGTCCAGGTAGGCCGACGTTACCGCAGACGAATGAGCTCGGAAATGTATCATTACTGAGTTCATTATTCGAGTGAAAGCCCAGGGCGCTAGGTTCAAAGCGAAGCACATCGCTCGGATCTGATATACAACTCCTAGGACTGCGAAGCGTAGATACTTTCTGAATGTCGGATGTACCATGACATGAAAGTACGCATCCTTGAGATCTATGCTTGTAGCATAGTCATTCACCCGAATACCCGCTCTGACTGATCGAATTGTCTCCATATAGAACTTCGGAGCGACGATCAGCTTGTTTATCCAGCTCAGATCTATGACTGGACGGAACGAGCCGTCTGGTTTCGGAACCAGAAACAGATGGCTGTAGAAACCCGGTGATTCCTGGTCTTCTACGACCTCTACCGCGTTCTTCTCCAGAAGAGACTGTACTTCTGATAGAAGAGCGTCTCTTTTCTGCGGATTTGACGGAAGCTGAGTCCATTTTGGACTTCGAGTTAATGGAGGCTTTCGTTTGAAGGATATTCTTAGTCCTTCCGAAATTACCCCTCGAACCCAGGGGTCGTCCGTAATTGACGCCCAATTGTTTATAAAACTTGACAATCTTCTGCCTACCAAAACACGATAGAGGTTCATACCATCACCTCCTGGACCTGCGAGGCTTGCGGAAGGAGAAACTACGTCCTCCACGACCCGCACCTCGCCCCGTCGACCTAGGGACGTCTGACCGGTTATCTCGGCCAGAATAACGTCCCCCCCCCCCCCACGTGAGTCACTGCCTTGACGGTCTCTAGAATAAGACCTAGAGGACGCATAGGAACCTCTATAGGAACTTCTCTTGGGCGTACTTGTCCCAGAAGTGCCTGTCTTACTCTTTTCTGCTGTATCCGACTTTTTAGAAGCGGATTTGAATAGCAGAGAATCCGAAGCTTTCTTAGTTATCTGATCATAAATTGCTGAAAGCTTGCCGTCGAAGAGAAGCTCTCCGGAGACTGAAGTGACTCTGAGAGAGTTTTCCACCTTACCATCCATGCGCGTGGATGTAGCTAGGGCCGCGTCACGTCTAACCAATTCCAGGTTTGCCACTGAAAGGGCGGAGTTATACGTGGAATAAGCTATTGCCCTTGAAAGAATTCTTAGGGAAGATAGTACATCCTGGAATTCTTTCCCTTCAAGGCGTAATGAAAATGCTTTAGTAAGGTGATCTGCGTACGATAATGCGTCTAAGATAACTCTGTTAGACATTATTGTCATTTCCAACATCGCGGTTGAAATTGACATAGACGATGGTATAGATCATTCTAGATCTTCGGCCTGATCGTCTAGATGCAGAGGAACTCTCGGTATGCCCTGTCCTGCCGTTTCGAAATTATTCCTTGAATTGATGAAAGGCAGATGTAGAGCATTCGCCGATAAGAAACCTGACTTGCTCATTTTGGTAGCAAGCTTATATATAGCGTCCTACAATAGTTCAAATGTTCTTGTGACATTATTGGACTGTGTCGGAAACTCAGGGACGATGTCCCTAATTAGATAAAATTATTCCGTGTCCAGTGACGCTAACAGTTTCTTATCCGGCATCGCAGCCTTTTGGTCCGACAGAACAACTTCTGAAAGATAATGCCGGATGATATCTACGGCAACTTTATGTTGTTCCAAAAGGGAAAAAACCAACTCCTCGGTATCCCTTTGCCATCCTGTCGAACCACTTGAAATTCTTGGTCGTCCGTACCTGATGCTTCAGCGAAGCCTACCGACCCAGCGTCGTCGGATAAATCTGTCAAATAGATTCTGCCATCTGCTGGGATGCTGTGATAATCTGTGCTATTTGTAATAGCACGTCCGTTACGGAGACCTGTGGAGCAGCGGTCTTACGTTACTTAGCCGTTGAAAGCTCCCTGGACGTTAACTCCTGCATATTTCTTATGCGAACGTCCGGAGTCTATAGGCCTCGTATTCCTGACTACCGGATGGCGTGACCTGGTCGCCGTGAAATCCTTGGTCGGCGAGACTGGCTAGATAACAGTGTTCACGTAGTCAAGGTGCGGTCGTGTGCGCTGCCGTGAGGATGAGGAAGCCATTAGAGCAGTCTCTCCAGACTGTCTATATAACGGAGCGGCCCGAGCGGTGGACGTATGCTCCAAATGAGAAACATTTGTACCACAACATCTGTTCTCAGATGTTGTTGTACGAGAGAGGGACCTCTCTCACTCGCAGCCCGGGTGGACCTGGACGAGCTAGGAACCGGACTTAAAGGCTTCCTCCGTACCCTCCTCGTATCCATCGTCACTGGGTGTGCACGTAGTATATTTTATAGTGCTCGCATCACCCAAATCTCCTTCCTGGACCGCAACGGACGAACCCGGTTACCGAACCATTCGATGAATGGACGCTACACCGGGCGAGCTAGTGGATGCCAAAACCGTCGATCCTACTTGGGACCTCTTAGGCAATTGACGTAATATCATGAGCACTTATCTGCTAGTTCTTCATTTGACTGTGACGACGGAAGCACACTTTTTGAAGACATTCCTGAATGAGGCCTGTGGAGCTGTGACTTACATAGTATCCACTGGCAGCTCCAGGGACGGTCATTCCTGCATTTATATAATATGCGAAATCCCATCAGGAAAGACCTCAAATCCTTGGCTAACAGATGAAGTAACCTGGTCGACAATATTCCCCGGTCGGCAAAGCAGGAGCTCTAGGAATGTTCATTCCTGCATTTATATAATATGCGAACTTCCCCTGAAACTCTGTGGTCACAAGCCAAGGTGCGGTGGTGTGTGTTGACATGAAGATGAGGAAGCCCTTAACACAGCCAGTTCGGACTGTGTATGTGATGGAACGTCCCGAACAGGAGGAGGATTGGACGTAAATTCCGACTAACAAACAAACATACAACAACATTGCGGCTCAAATGTAGTTGTAAGAGAGAGGGGGCCTCTATCGCTCGCGGTCCGGATAGACCTGGACGAGCTAGCTACTAGACTGACAGGCTTCCTCCGTACTATCCTCGGATCCATCGTTGCTGGGTATGCACGTTCCAAGTTTATAGTGCTCGCATCACCCACACTGCTTCCCAGAACCGTAACGGACAAACCCGGTGATGAATGGTCGCCACACCGGGCGGACTAGCGGACGATCAATGCCTTTGATCCTACTAGGGACCTCTTCGGCAATTGTCGTATTACCCTGAGCACTTAGCTGCTAGCCCTAACACTGCAACGACGGAGACACACTTGTTGAAGACATCACTAAAACATCACTCTGAATTCTGAAAAATAAAATGATAATATAGAGTGACCCTACGGAGAGAGGACCGGTATGGACCCCTCCCCGCAAACACAATATCGTGACACACGCCTCCAACGTTGTCATTTCAATCAACACACACAGAGCAGGAATTAGTGCGAATACATTGAACCTGAGAATTAGAGGAAGATATCCTCGCATTATAAATAAAAAATATTTTTTATCAATAAAAAATACACAGTCATATTAGTCGCACTATTCCTTGAAATAAAGATACATAATATAACATAATCCATTATAATCTTTGAAAGAAAATAATTTTCCAAAAAAAATTTTTTGAGAAAATTTTTTCAGAAGAGCCCAAGTTCCCAATGGGAACAACGAGCCCAAATGGATCCCAAAAAAGCCCAAGTGTGGACAAAATTTTTTAAAACATTTCAAAAAATTAATGCAACACTTACATACAATATTACTGTATCTTGCTATGTCTAAACTAATGTAAAGACAAGAACTCACTATCAGCAGTAACCGTTGTCAATGTGAACAAGAAGTTGTACAAAAACCGGTAACATGACTCCAGGCACTGATAAACATGGCCCGAAATCAGTTACCAATTTAAACACTATCTGATGCAAAACAGAGATTTCCATAGAAGAAACTGCAGATCATCAGATGGTAGATGCAGATCACAATGCCTAAACACCTAAGGGTGAGGACGCCAACATGGGGAAAAGAACAGAAATTCATTCTGTTACGAAGCCAAAACTCCCAAGAAATTTTAGTAATAATTATTACAGAAAATATGCCAAAAGCATGGGAGAATAGCAGGGGGGGAATAAAGGAAAGGGAGAGAGGCAACACTGATCAAGCAGTGGACCTTTCATAGCAAGAATGATAACAACAGGCTCATGCCTCGAAATTAGGGAACATAACATAATTTCATAAAAAATTTCAAGTTACAGCCCTGATTATTTCCTGCCACTGAATTTTCCTCTCATCCTTCTATTTCCTCTTTAGATCCACCATTTCTCTCATATTTATGTGTCTGGCAAAGCACAAATATCAGTCAGATGTGAACTGATGAAGGGCCAAACAAAGAATGACTTTTGGCGCCAATTTCGAGACCTCCTTGACACTGCGCATGCGCAGTGGAGGAAAGGTATGGAGGACCATATAGGACATGTAATTTTCGGTTTTAGATGCAAATTTTGGGGATTGGGGGATAAAATTTGTGTTTGGCCCTAGAATTTAAGAGTTAGCATCGGCTAAGTCTGGGTCATTGGTACAGTATAAAAATATGATAAATTTTAAGTAATTTGTATATTTTTTATACTTACCAATGGCCCAGACTTAGCTGGTGCAACCTCAATATTATTAAGGGCCAAACACAAATTTTGAACCCCCCCCCCCCCCCCCCAATCCTCAAAATTTGCATACAATACCGAAAATTAAAAGTCCTATCTGGCCCTCCATACTTTTAGTACTTGCGAATACGCAGTAACCAGGAAGAGACCGGAATTGGCGCCAACATCATTATTCCTAGTTGTGCCTACTGAAGTGATAACTCAGCGGGGAGGTATGAGTGCCCACTCATGGCAGGGCCATCTCCGTCTGGGACATTGGTAAGTATAAAAAATATACAAATTACTTAAAATTTATATTTTTGTACTAAAATGATGGCCCAGACTTAGCTGAATCATAAAATGGTGGAGGGCCTAGGACTTAGAAGAATTACCAGACCAAAATACAGCTCCTTACTCCTTAGCCTGCATTAGAACTCCCAAAGTGAAAAGGAGATTAAAAATTTAAGGAATTACCTATAATTACATCTCTGTATACAGCAATAGACATACCACCAAAATAAGGAGCAATATCCAAGTAATTCCCTATTACTTGGCATAAATGATTACGCTAAATGGGTGTAACTAGCCTACAATTTTAAGGCTAGTCCGGAATAAGACACTTAAAATTAGGAAAAGTGTGTCCAAGAGTGAGATGACTAATGCCCACAAACACACGCCCTATATAATGTAACAAGCTTTACATAAGATCAGACAATAACAGTATAACTCATAGTTAGTTATTAAAAGGCCAGAAAAGGTAAAGAGGAAAACACCCCCTCCCCTTTTTTTGAAGGAATAATCTTCAAAACAAAGAGGGGAGCAGTTTGGAAACAGTGAAAAAGTGGTACCGAATAATATATATATTCGTCTAAAAGGCACCCGGCTATTAATTATTATTAATATATTATTAATTTACTGGTGCTTAATGCCACATCAGCAGCCAAGGCTATATCATGGCGATCCCGGTTATTAAAATCGCAAGCTTCAAAACATATGCAGCATCCGGAATACGTAGATAGGTTGAAAACTGGTAATATAAATATGTACAACCCAAAACTTGTCCAACTGAATCCCAAGGCAACACAGGCGACCACTTTAGGTGTACAATTAATGAAACTCCAAATTGTAACCGTTCAATTACATGAGAGTAGCAATATGCCTTGTGTACCACTTATGGCTGAAAACTGGATTCAGAACATGGAAAAGGATACCATTAAAAAACCCTTCATGGACCATCCCCAAATAATTCATTGTTTCCTAGGTCCGTTAAAACCAATGACTGTTTGGAGAAAGAATATACCACTCCGAATAATGAAGCCAAAAATAGAGAATGTATGCAGAGACGGCTTGTTGAAAACTCCATAACTGATCCAACTAGCCCCAAAAGTCTTAAAAGCTCTATACTAACGCAGAGCCAGACTAAGAGAATCTATTCCATAATACATCTGCCTAATAATATATACATATTATGCATGCAATCAACAGAATTCCACATGTACCCTCATCTGAATACAGCCTATATCGAAGAAGAGACCAAGCGATACAAAAACTAACCAGGAAACTGAAGGAATAAAACAACGTTAATGCGATTAACCTAAGGAATAGACTCATACGTCGTAAGAAAAGCAGACGGCTCTGAACGTAACTACTCAGAGTAGACTAATTGCTAAATTTGGAGAATGTCGTGCAGATAACCAACATGACTGCTACACAGGAACACAAAGGCTAGTAATATCAACCGAATGTATTCATGAAAGAATTTGGAATCCAAGAACAGATACTGTTCGGGAATCATATGCACATATATCACTTATGAATGATCAATCACAGGAAGCAAACCAACTAGAGTGACTAGGCCCATGATGTCGCCGTTAGACCACAACCCACCCGCCAATCGAAGAGCAATGAAAAACATGCATATAATTGAATGCATAGGAGGCTTACAGGAAGAGCACTACGTCCTGCCCTGTAATCACCTCTTAACATATTGGCGGGGAGGGGGAGGGGAGGGGGTTTACGAATAATTCATATGAATCACTTGATAAGTAAGGCCGGTGCAGTAATACTATATGAAAAAGAAACTTCACGCTACATTCCCAAGCTATACTGCTGCAGCTATTCTAAATAAAGAATAATGCAGCTAAAAAGCTTGTAATTAGCCAAAGCAAGCATAATGACACTAACCCGATGCAACTCGTAATGCTTTAGAGTTAGTTATCTAGAATAGTATAGAAACCATACGGCACCCTCACGTCTGACCGACACCATAATGCCACTAAGTACGGAGGGGGACATAATGAACATGGCACTATTGCAAGGAATATACCCGCTGAAACAGCGTCAACATATCCCTTGAAATCAAGACAGTATGCCATGTCGTCAAATAATACACCATTTAAACATAATATCCAATCATCGAGTGGAAATATAATCCACAACATTAGATTTGATAAAAAATGAAAGCGGGAGACGGAAACTATGTTCTGGCACCCGATCATAAGAAATGCAGATGAATTCCTTACGTCTTGTACCAATTACAGCAGGAATACTAGATATCATGGAGATGGAATCCATCTCTGCGGGCCCCACAGCAACTAACCGATGTTAGGTATGAACTGATGTGAACCGTAATACTAAAATATTTCAAGCAATAGGTAAAATCTGATTAAAATCCCTTCCCGGACACGAACTCGTCAGAAAAAAAACCCAAATTCTGAATAATTTGACCTTGAGGTCAAACTTCAAGGTCAAAGCATGGCAACCTTGGTACGCGACACGTCGTCTTGAGATAAATTACCCACATACCAAATATCAAAACCCTATCTATTAAGGAAAAAATGTTACAGCCCGGACACGAACTTGTCAGAAAAAAAAAAATCTGAATAATTTGACCTTGAGGTCAAACTTCAAGGTCGGGAGCACGGTGGCTCAGTAGGTAGAGGTACAGGCTGCAAGCCGAGAGGTCCTCGGTTCGAATCCCATCTGCGGCGGCCGCGTTGTGTCCTTGGGCAAGACACTTCATCTCCATTGCCCGCGTGGTGGCGCGATGACGCCGTGTACTATGGCGTACTGCACGTCGATGGTGTGCATGTCTCCAACCAATCTAACGCGAGTTACGATGTTGGGGAGCTGGCAGCTGCTCGTCGTTGCTTGGTGGTTCTCTCCGGGTGTTCCGGCTTCCTCCACCCGTGAAACTGTCACGGTCATGATTAGCCATTGTGCCTAAATATGTGACCTTAAACATCAATAAATAAATAAATAAATAAATAAATACTTCAAGGTCAAAGCATGGCAACCTTGGTACGCGACACGTCGTCTTGTGATAATCTATCCACATACCAAATATCAAAACCCTATCTAATAAGGGAAAAAAGTTACAGCCCAGACACGAACTTGTCAGAAAAGAACCCCGAATTCGGAATAATTTGACCTTGAGGTCAAAGTTCAAGGTCAAAGCATGGCAATCTTGGTACGCGACACATCGTCTTGAGATAATATACCCACATGTCAAATATCAAAACCTTATCTATTAAGAGAGAAAGATTACAGCCCGGACAAGTTTTGTTACGGACGCACGAACTTCAAGGTCAAAGCATGGCAACCTTGGTACGCGACACGTCGTCTTGAGATAATCTATCCACATACCAAATATCAAAACCCTATCTATTAAGGTAAAAAAGTTACAGCCCGGACACGAACTTGTCAGAATAGAACCCCGAATTCGGAATAATTTCACCTTGAGGTCAAAGTTCAAGGTCAAAGCATGGCAACCTTGGTACGTGACACATCGTCTTTAGATAATATACCCACATGTCAAATATCAAAACCTTATCTGTTAAGAGAGAAAGATTACAGCCCAGACAAGTTTTGTTACGGACGGACGCATGCACGCACGCACGCACGGACAGAGCGATCACTATAGGGCGTCCGCCTCACGGCGGGGCCCTAATAATAATCCTGAAAGGGAGTTAACTATAGGCATTTGAAAGAATGCTCATTAATCACACTAGGTTAATATGGCTTTATCAATTGGGTTAAAAGCCTCAGACAACTAACATAAAAGCAATACCGCTAAGGAGAGAACAAACTCTTCTCCTGTAATGGTACCTTGTCCGATAGGACAGTGGTCTCAGCCTGGCTGAAGCAGCTAAAGGTCTTCCTATTCGTGAAGACAATTAAATGGCTGATAACTGCGGCCCTAGAAGCTCACTATGGAGACTTACAATACTACCCGCTACTGACAGGGATAAAACATCGCTCATACTTCTAGCAAGGCTACTAAGGTGTCAACAATAAGACTAAAGTCTATGACACTTAAGAAAACAATACAGAGAAGGAAAAAAGAACTCTTTTCCTTTAGCGGTTCTATTCCCAAAAGACAGCGGTCTCAGCCTAGCTGATGAAGCTTAGAAGACTTCATCTCCATGAAGACAGATATCTCAGTTTTGCGACTTTAGACAGCTCACTAGACGGAGACTTACAATGTTAGCTGGTCAAGTTAAGGAAAAAAAGGGCTGCACTTGATTCTTATAAGGCATCAACAAGATTACTAAAAGCCCCAGATGCCTAAGAATACAACAACGAGAAGGAAACAACATACTCTTTCCTTTCAACGGCTCTAATTCCAAAGAGTCGGCAGTCTCCTATTAGATAGCATAGCTAATAAGTCTTCATCCTATGAAGATAGATATCTCGGTGAAACTGCGACATTGAAAGCTCACTAAGCGGAGACTTACAACATTAATCGATCAAGGTAAAGAAAAAGGACCGCTCCAACGACCGAAATTCCAAAGAGACAGTAGTCTCAGCTAGCTAATGCAGTTTATTAGACTTCATCTACATAAAGTCAAATATCTGTTTCACCTTCAGCCTTGGAAAGCTCACTAACCAGAGACTTACAACGTTAGCCTCAATGTACAAGTAAAAGACCGCTGTAAAATTATATAAGGCTACTATAACATTAGACGCTAATGATATATAGACACAGACCACTCTTAATTCACATAAGTCAAACTAAGGCGACAACAATAGGACAAATTGCCTGTGACGCCTAAGAATATTACACTGAGAAGGAAAATGTAATCTTTCCTTCTAACGGCCTTATTCCAAAAAGCTAGTGGTCTCAGCGTAGCCAACACAGCCTAGAAGTCATATATCAGTGAAAACAGATATCTATGTGTTACCCTGCGGCTTTAGACAGCTCACTAAACAGAGACTTAAGACGTTAGCCACTAATGTATAAGAAAAGACCACTCTAACTGTACATAAGGCTACTATGGCATCCACAATAGCACTAAGTGCCTCTGATGCCTAGGAATACAACACCGAGAAGGAAAAGACGTACTTACTCCTTCTAACTGGCTCTAGTCCAAACAAGACAGCTGTCTCAGCCTATCTATGAGCTATGGATATTCTATTCATAAAGACTATATCATTTCCTTTCTTATACTATTGCTAAGCCAAGGGAGGCATTGTCAATCGGACCAAAAGCCTTCAACACCTGAGCTGAAAGATCTGGGAAGGAAGATCTTCGTCTTTCCTCCGCCCGGTACCTTAAGCTGTTTTTTGCCAAGCAAACACAGACTTTTGTTCAGATGGAACAAGATTCGAAGAGCTTATGAATAAAAATTCATAGTCTTGATGTGCCATTCTGTGAGGGTTGGAGAATCAACCTCTGTAGTCCTCTCACCATCTGAATGTTCCATCTCAAACATGGTCAACACCATCCGAATGTACAGATGACTGGACCAACCCAGTACTAGTGTTGAAACGATTAGTCGACTAGTCGAAGTCGATTCGATTTTCGGAAAAATCGACTCTAAAATCCACCAGTCGACTAGTCGGGAAACTCAAAGATGAAGTCGTAAAATGCCAATAGTTGGGGTTAATGATTACAAACATCAGACGTTTCTGCTTTGTGGTGAACCTATTTTAAATTGTATTGAGAAGTGGATACCAATGCAATCATTGTCGGTTGTTGATGCCGATAATGTTACAAGTTGAGGTAAAGGGTTAGGGCACCATCACGCTAAGTCCTTTCTCCTCTCATTCGTCCGCAGTAGTCTGCACTCCACACAAGTCAGTCGAAGCACCGTAACTCTGCAGTTTCTGCAAAGTTCCCGTGCTTAAACTGACTCTTGTACATGTATATAAGTGAATCTTCTTTGAGTCAATTGCCCTGTCTTTCTCAAAGGTAAATCAATACCATAGCACCATATTCTATGATATTACTGTACTGGTTTGGGTGCGAGCTGGCAAAGACCGAATATGAAGGTGAGGAAACTGTCCATCACAAAATTTGACCCGGGAGTTTTTAATTAATTGCACCAGGCAAACGGCAACACACTTTAAACATTTTCCAAATTCACAAAACTTCGGTTTTAAATTCATACTTCATTGGGTACTTTTTCCAGGGTTGGGGTATTCGTATTCGGTATTCATTCGTATTCAATACATTTTTTCAAGTATTCAAATGTATTCAGTATTCATGCAATTTTAAAGTATTCGTATTCGTATTCGAATACAGTCAAATTTGCAGTGTATTCATGAATACTTTTTGAATACTTTTCTTGTTTTTAATACACATGTATACAGTATTTGTAAAAAAAATATTGTGATTATCTCTATTAGAAAGTAGTAAAGAATTAAACTAATACTTTTGAAGTGCACATATCAGGTCCATCAAATAGTACATCAAACTTCATACTACACATGAAGGTAAGTTCAATTATTTATCTGCCTTTTGATAGCAAACTCTTCATTGTCCAAAATTTGTTTCATTGTAAACTAAACATTGTAATTGTACAGATTATTCTTTGGACAAAGGATATCAGTCTGGCCAAAGTATTGATTTTTAATCCCTAAACAACTCCATTATCCAATTAATACTAATCTAATATTTTCTACAGTAATAGTAGAAATAAGGTGTAGACTGATAGATCTGTAAAATTATTGTGCTTGAATTACAACATTTTTCCAATAGTGCAGTAATTGCTTAATTGATTTTTGTGAATAGCACTGGCCAGTTTTTTTTATTCTCACCAGCAATGTATGTTTAAATATTAATAAAAGACATGAAGCAAAGAAGCCACATTTAGCCACAATTAATAGACATTATTGGGGGTCATAAAATGCAGTTTAGAAGAAAAAAAACTTTAAAAAATACCCCCAAAATTGTGTAAATTTCTCACAGTTCTCTATTTAATGATTACTGTGTATGCACTAAACAACAAAACATTGGATGAGTACTGTGCACATTTTGCTAATTGTTTTTTAAATAAATTGATATTTGAAATTCTTTTATTTCTTTTGTTTGTCACTAATGCCAACTTATGTCTGTTGATTGGATTCTAAAGGATTAAGAGATCCACCCTCTGAAAAATTAATTCTTCACCTATAATCCCTTATACCCTTAATCCCAATAAGAATGATCAAATTATCATCCATTTACAAGAAATAATTTTGAAAAGTATTCAAGTATTCATATTTGTATTCATGAATACATTGTAAAGTATTTGTATTCAATACATTTGAAATTTGTGTATTCGTATTCGTATTCATAAAATTTCAAAGTATTCGTATTCGTATTCAATACATTTACAATGTATTCGCCCCAACCCTGACTTTTTCCACTGTATGGACAGAGGACTAGGAGGCACGCATTTCCCAGGTATCCTAATTTTTTTACTGAATGGTTAAAGCTATAATATGCATGACGTTTAAAAAAAACTCAAAATTCGAAAAAGAGAACAGCTACGTTCATGACTTTGACAAGGAAACTTCATCAAACACCTGTCAAACAAGTCATTAAATGAAAGGGTTATCAACTTACATGTAACAGTCTCTTATCACCTAATTTACTGAGACAATTATGTTTTCAACAGAAAATCTGACTAGTCGATTTAGAATCGATTACTCCCAGCGACTAGTCGACTTTGAAAAATAGGTAATCGTTTCAACACTACCCAGTACCGTTCGACATCTCACTGCTGGAGACTGTTGACGGCAGAACCTGTGACCACTGGGATGCTGCGATACGCTGCACAATCTTGAGAAACTTGTAGGCTAATCCCCTTTGAGTGCGCTTCCATGTAAGAAGATGACATAACTGCAACCGACGCCGGCTGCATTGTGGAAGGAAGATCCTGACGTGTGTTCCGACTCATTATAGTTTCTCGCAACGGACACAGTCGCCCCTGACTGCAAACGGGACAGAGAGGGTTCTCCAACCCGTGATCTGACCCCAGATCTCGCTGAGCATCCCGTAGAGAAACTTAAAGGCTTCTTCTCCTTATTGCCATCATCGCTGGGTGAGCTTTATATTATAAGGTGCTTGCTCTACCCACATTATACTACTTGACCGCAACGGGCCTACCCGACATCTTGGCTCCCTAAAAAGGGACCACCACTGCACCGGTCGACCTAGCTGCATGCAGAGAATTAAGCTACTCGGCTTTAATCCTGTGCATTTATATCATGAGCACCTTGGCAGCTAGCTCTATTTTATTCATCAGAGTGCAACAACAGCAGCACGTAATGGACAGGTGTCAATGTACCATCACCATGTTCTTGTTCCTCTGAAAAAAAGACTGAAAGACTAGTATTAGCCAGCGGTGAAGGCACCCATCGGAACTTCACCGCGCACCACACAGGTCGACACCCGTTCCAATGTTCGCATCCCATAGTACAAGCATTGAAGAAGTGCCGCGACTATCGGCAAACAACAAGCCTTTATTCCGAGGCTTCTTGGACTTACACTAAGTACCAATTATTATAATGGCAACAATAATAATGAGGCCAAAAACATAAATCTGCTGCACTCCCAAACATAAACATCACAAGGATACATAATATAGACAAAACAAAAATTTTTGACTAAAACTTAAAAAAAAATTTTGAAAAATTTTGAATGAAACCTAAGTGCCCCAAGGTAACCTCATGAGCGCAAGGGCGTCCCGATAGAGCCTAAGTGTGGACAACCACTAACTAATTAAAGCAAAATTACCGGAATAAGATGTACTATGTATCCAAATAGAAAAACCATGATTGTTTTAAACTAACCATTGAATTATTATGAATCCAAAACGTTATTGAACAGATGTCAAGAGGAAAAACCGGAAACTAACCAACAACAGGCACAACAAAGGCCCAGAGTCAGTAATCGATCAACAACCACCTGATGCAAAGCTAGATCTTCATATGAAGAAAAAACAATGCATCTAGTAGAAGATGCAAGAATACAAAAACGTCCTGAACCGAAATATACAGGACGTAAACATAGGGGATAAACAGAATACCTATTCTGTTTACAAGTTAAACTCCCGAGAATTTAATAAAAAATTCTTCAATAAAAAAGCCAAGAGCTTGGGAGTATAACAGGAGGGTACAGGAGAGGGAAGGGAAGTAATACCAACAAAACAACAGTGGAGTCATATTATAATGATGACGTCCAGAAGCATATCCCGAAATTGGGGAACATGAATAATTTTACATAAAAATTATAAAGTTACAGCCCTGAACATCTGAAACCACCGTTATTCACTTCCAGCATCCTGTTACACTGTTGATTCTATGAAAACCATCATTGAGTTGTGCCTAGCATCTTCAAAAATGAGAATTTAAAGCACAGATGTCAGTTCAGTTATTACTGACTTTGGGCCAAACATTAAAATGATGTTTGCGCCAATTCCGTTCTGTTCCTGGGTACTGCACATGTGCAAGTACTAAAAGTATGGAGGGCCAAATAGGACTTTTAATTTTCGGTATTGTATGCAAATTTGGGGGATTGGGGGGGGGGAGGGTCAAAATTTGTGTTTGGCCCTTAATAATATTGAGGTTGCACCAGCTAAGTCTGGGCCATTGGTTTTCGTATAAAAATATACATTCATCACGACAGTGTTTTCAAATAGCTTCTAACACTGCAATTCACTCTATTTCGTAGATTCATATTCACGCGTTTTGTGCCAGAAAATCCAGAATGGAAAAATATAATGTTTCACAAATGATAACCAATCTCAGAAGTCCATGAACAAAATGGCCATACACTATTTTTAGATTGTTTACATAAATAACATGCACAACAGATAGAAGTTATACTCCAACTGTGAAAACAATCGGCTGATGAGTGTATTTTAGGTTCATTTGTTATTGTACACTTTGTGTTGATAGTAATTAAAGAAGAATTTGGTAACTAGATTGTTTACAAATGAACTGACAGTGATATCAGATGATGAAACAGCAATTCATTCTATTAGTGGGGTGCTGTTAGTGTAACTTGTACTTGGAGGGTGATATTATAAATGTTGAATAATCAACAAATCATTTCAACACTACTGCCAATCATTGTGGCAATTTATTAAGTCTGTTACTGCTTGTAGTAGGTCATAAATCAAATGTAAATATGAACAATTTTGTTCCATGTGACCATAGGCATGAACCGATCCCCTCATTGGATAGAGTTTGTTGAGTTCTTTCCAATAAGGGCGCCACTTGATATGGTTTTGTTGAAATTTTTGAAAACTAATTTCATTTTCAAACTGATAAAAATGCTCGTCGTTTTTGCTGAAACTGTCTGTGGCCGCCTTGAACTTTTGAGATCCTCGGATAAACTTATCGCATACATACATGTTCAACATTCAGAAAAGACTGTGCACTTTCACAGTATAACTGAGTGCTATTCCAGCTTGAAGGCTTCCAGTGACTCATACAAAATCATAAAAACAGTGTGGCTCCGTAACTGAATAATTATACTCTTGAGAAGTGTTTTTTGTTATCTCTTTTCATATAGGAAATGTACAAGGTCCCTTGCAAACACAATTTGAAAGCATATAATATTCTATAAATAGTACAGTCCACTCCACTTATTACAATAATGCATAATATAATATTTTGTTTATTGTAATAAAATCTCTCCGCACAAAACCATCCTTGTTATATTGCATGTAAACTATTACTATTTAATGTAATAAAAATTATAGATCTTTCGTTTTTTAACATAGAAAATCAGCTACCAAAAATTCAGATTTGGGACATTTTCTATCCTTTTCATCCAATATATCCTTCATTTATATTTTATTGTTTTAAAAATAAAGTTTCAAGAAAGAAATTTCTTTTAAAAAATGTACCTTTGCAACATCTCGTCAAACTGTCACAGCACTGTTACGGTATGTGTCCACAATGAGTCTGATGTAGAGCTTCAGATAAACTGAAACAATTATTTATCCTTGCCATCATTTAAAAACTGAACAGTTTTCCAATTAGCCGACAGATAACCCATTGCCGATTTGAGAATAAGCAGACTGAATTGAACATTTATTTATTTATTGGTGTTCAAGGTCACATATTTTTGCACAATGGCTAACCATGACCACAACATGGAGATAAAGCAAAGTCTAGTCAATTGTTTACACCCAAGTTGCCCATGTAAGAGGACTTCCTCCCCAAGCATTGCTGACAGGGTCCAATTTTACCAGTAAAACAGAGCTTGTTTACTGCAGTAAACAAGCACTGCTTCACTTCCCTGGGTTCCACGGGGAGAATTGAACATTATGAGCTGAAAAAAAGACAGCTGATTGTGTAGCCACCCAGAGTGCATGCTGGGATCAAATTGGCAAGCTGTGTTTTTTAGTTACACACACTGTCGGTGAACTGCATTGATCTTAAGAATGCTCCGGGTACCTTTGATGTCTCATTGTCTTTTCCTCCACTGGGGCCAGAAAAAAGGGTGTTGTCTTTGTTGTTTATGTTGTTTGTGCTTTTTTTTAATAAATGGTAGAGCTTGCCTGTCTGAAGCCACTTGTTTTTCATTTGTTCTCTTGTAAACGCAGGTGGTGCAATAGTGCACATATAAGCAGGTGTGTATGGTACAACAATCAAACCTTCCAAAATGTCGAAACATAAATGCACTGATCTGTCACTCTCTGATAAATATGAAATTGTCAAGCTGATGGACCAAAAAATTCTGCAGACAGAAATTGCAAGGAAATTTTCCAGTTCACAGCTGCAGGTATCTGATATCTGTAAAGTGTAAAGAAATTAGAAAATGGGAATCTGATGAGAATAAAGATACAAAGAGACAATGCACAGGAAAAGCTGCCAATGTGGAACAGGCCTGGTCTGTTTGGTTTAATAATGCAAGAAGAGGACATCCCTATTTCTGGTGACATACTAATGGAGAAATCAAAGGACCTGGCAATTCATCTTGATAAGCCTGACGTAAATTCAACTAGTGGTTGGCTTTCACACTGGAAACAACATAATCAAATATCATATCAGAAACTGCACAATGAAACTGAAAGACACACATTTAAAAGCAGCCGACTCAAGGGTGCAAGATATTTTACCAGATTTGTTAAAAAAATATTCACAAGATGATACTTATAATGCTGACGAGACTGGATTATATTATAAGGCACTTCCAAATGGGACATTAACTATGAAAAGTGAAAAGGTGAGAGGTGGAAAGAAAGCGAAAGATAGGTATACTGTTCTCGTTTGCTGCAATATGTAGGGCTGTGACAAATGGCAATTGCTGATTGTAGGCAAATCCAAAGACCTAAGGTGTTTCCAACATGTTAAAGTTGAGTTTTTACACCAAAATATGACATGTCATACAGCCATGTGATCAGGGCATTATAAGTAATTTGAAGCGAAACTACAAAAAGGAGATTGTGAGGAAAGTAATTTGTGAAACTGATACAAACCCCAATGTCACAGCTAATGAGGTAGTTAAAAAAACAAACCTATTAGAATTTGTTAAAACTGGCCTGGTCCAATGTGCAGCAAAGTCCTATCATTAATTGTTTTAAGAAATGATAAATTGAAAGTAATTTGTATATTTTTATACTTACCAATGTCCCAGACATAGCGGGGTGCAAACTCAATATTATCAAGGGCCAAACACAAATTTTGAACCCCCCAACCCCCAAAATTTGCATACAATTACCGAAAATTAAAAGTCCTATCTGGCCCTCCATACTTTTACTACTTGCACACTCAGGAAGAGACCGGAATTGGCACCAACATCATTCTTTGTAGACATGCCTACTAAAGAGATAACTCAGCGGGGAGATATGAGTGCCCACTCATGGGAGGGCCATCCCCGTCTGGGCCATAGGTAAGTATAAAAAATATACAAATTACTTTAAATTTATCATATTTTTATAC
This sequence comes from Pictodentalium vernedei, assembly GCA_031216915.1. Taxonomy (NCBI): domain Eukaryota; kingdom Metazoa; phylum Mollusca; class Scaphopoda; order Dentaliida; family Dentaliidae; genus Pictodentalium; species Pictodentalium vernedei. The sequence continues at coordinate 332,326,864 of CM062294.1, forward strand.
TACAACCAATGGCCCTGACTTAGCTGAATCATAAAAAAGCAGAGGGCCTAGGGCTTAAGAATTAGCAGACCAAATACAGCTCCTAAGCCTGCATTCCAAGGTTAAAAGGAGATTAAATTTTTAAAGGAATTACATGTATGTCTCTCTATACAATAATAGAGAAGACATATCATAAATAAGGAGCCATATCAAAGTAATTCCAAAATCTGAGCATGAATGATTATGCTAATCGGGTGTAACAAGTCCCCAATTTTAAGGCTAGTCCAGACTAAGCCACTTAAATCAGGATGGTGTATTCGAAAGTGAGAGACTAACCCCCACAAACACATGCCATATATATATAATAAACAAGCTGTAATCTACAGATAACAACAGCTTCACTCATAGTTACACACTTATTATCAAGCCAGAAGAGATGAAGAAAAATCACCCCCCCTCCCTTTTTTTTGAAGGAATATTCTTCAAAACAAAGAGGGAAGCACTCTGGAATCAGTGAAAAGCGGTACCAAATAAACAATATATAATCGCCTAACAGGCACCCAGTTATTAATTATTATTAATTATTGGTGCTTAACGCCACCTCAGTAGCTAAGGCTATCGTGGCGATCCCGGTTATTAAAAGCACAAGCTTCTAACTCATGCCGGAGTCAGAATACACAGATAGGTCGAAAACCAGTGAAATAACGTATACAACCTTACACTAGTCCAATTGAATCCCAATGGAAAGTATCTGTTAGAGCAAACACGCTTCTGAGGCAACCAACAGGCAATTCTGTTCAGGTGTACAATTAACTCCAATAATGAAACTCCAACTGAACCGTACGAATATACGAGAATGAGAATTCTCCTGTGTACCGTCTCTGGTAGAAACCTGGATTTAGAAATGGAACGGGCTATGATTAACAGACCCGTCACGGACCGTCCCCAAAATAATTCCTTATTCCCTAGGTCCGTTACAACCAATGACAGTTCAGAGAAAGAATATACTACTACGAATAATGAAGCCAAAAATAGAAAACGTACGTATAGATGGCCTCTTGGCAGTTCCATAACTGATAAAAATAGCTCCAAAATTCTTATAAGCTCTAAAAAGCAGAGCAAGAATTTTATAAAATTTACTCAATAATGCGACTGCGTAATAAATATACATATTATGCAACAGAACCCCACATGTACTCGTCTGAATACAGCCTATATCCACGGTATGACTGAGTGAAACAAATGTACATGAAGGCTAGCAATTTATTGTTCAGGAATCATATGCTCGCATATGACAATAAACGAACCACCACTGGAAACAAACCAACTAAATAGTGGATGTGCCCATGAGGTCGCCGTTAGAACATAACCCAGCCGCCAATCGAGGAGCCATGAAAGGCATGCATATACTTGAATGCATACAAGGCTTATGGGAAGAAAACTACGTCCTGCCCTGAAATCGCCTCTTAACATATTGATGGGTGTGGGGGGGGGGGGAGGGTGTGGGAGGGGGATTTGACGAATAATACCTATCGAATCCACCTCACCCACATTACTTAAATCGCTAGATAAGTAAGGCCGGCACGGAAGAATTAAGGCTAGAACATAACCCAGCCGCCAATCGAGGAGCCATGAAAGGCATGCATATACTTGAATGCATACAAGGCTTATGGGAAGAAAACTACGTCCTGCCCTGAAATCGCCTCTTAACATATTGATGGGTGTGGGGGGGGGGAGGGTGTGGGAGGGGGATTTGACGAATAATACCTATCGAATCCACCTCACCCACATTACTTAAATCGCTAGATAAGTAAGGCCAGCACGGAAGAATTAAGGCTATACGGCTGCTGCTATTCTCAATAAAAGTAATACAGTTAAAGGCTTATAGGCAAAGCAATCATGATAATGGTAACCCGGTGCAACTCATAACGCTTTTGTGTTAGATATCAATACTATAGTAACTGCAGGGCTCCCTCACATCTGACAGACTCCATAATGCCACTAAGGACAGAGGGGGATGACCAAATAATACACCATATGGACATAATATCCAATCCCTAGAGTGGAAATATAATCCACAACAATAGATTGGATTGAAATAAAGAGGGAGACGAAAACAATGTTCCGACACCCGATCATAAAAATCTAATTGAACTTCTTACATTTGATCTGATATCAGGAAATATATTCCTGAGAAGGAGTTTAGTACAGGCGTTTGAAGAAACACTCAATAATCACACTAGGTTAATATGGCATCATCAATAGGGCTTATCGCCTCAGATAACTAACACAAAACCAAACCGGTAGGAAGAGAATAACCTCCTCTAACATAACAGTATCATGTCCGATAGAACAATGAACTCAGCCTAGCTGAAGCAGCTAAATGTCTTCCTATCCGTTAAGACAATTAAAAGGCTGATAACTGCGGCCTCAGAAGCTCACTAAGGAGACTTACAATGCCAGCTGTAGCTTAGAAGTCTTCAACTCTGTGAACACATTTATTTTTGTGTAAGTTGCGACCTTGAAAGCTCATTGAACGGAGACTTACAACTATCGCCGCGCAGGGTTGGGAATGAAGAGTCGCTATTTTTAACAGCCATAATTCCCAAAGAGATAGTAGTCTCAAGAGATAACTTATTTCAGTTATGATATTGCATAATTACTGAAAAACACCGCTCATGATTCTAGCTAGGCTACTATGGTGTAAATATACAGAACCACACTTATGTTTGAATGAGTTAACGATTACTGGACGAAAGCGAGAGGTGCAGGGATACCATGTCTTGTCTCCAGAAGTAATTTAGTTTGTAGGCCTACACCTTTTTTACCCCCGACCCCCCATCTATAACCTGACAGCATTTTCTTGAAAGCTCACGAAATGAGTATCCAACAGTCTTAGTCAGAGGCTCAAAGAGAAATAAGGGGGGGGGGTGTTCTCACCAGTAAGTTCCAACTTATTTTGGTTGATAATATTTTCAAAGATTGATTAATGTTTACATTATTTTGTGCTAGTACTAAAACAATACTTCACCAGTTTGTTATCTGAACGGTTCTGTCAATATTTTTTTCTTGGTATCTGTTTTCAAAACAAAATAATTTTTTATGTGTCTGCTCCAATATCTTGTCAATCTTAAATTTGGAATTTGGCATTCTGAATTTGCATTTAGTAAGTAGTTTTAAAGAGGATTGATAGAATGTGACTAATGATAGGCATTTGGACATTTTCTTGGGGATGGGGGCTGACCAATCAAACTGCCCTGAACTATTGTTTCAAAATCAAAATGCAGGCCCTTTCCTCAAATTTGCCTTTGAAAATGCTCTGCCCACTACCCAGATATTTGCCAAAATTATAAAAATATCCCCTCCCTCTGAACAATCTGTTCTGAAGATAAGAGGCCCTTTCAATGAAAACTGCAAAATTAGCTGCTTATTGGTGAAGGGGGATGAAAGTGCTGCAACCCCCATCCCATCTCATACACCCATGTAGCTAATTCATATAGGTGACATTCGATTTAAGTTCTGTTGCTGTTGCTGACAATTAAAGCAAAATATAAAAAAAAAGTATAAAATAGAAATACTAGCAAATAATCCTTAATTGGTCATTTAAAAATACACATCAATCTGTGTCTGGAAAATATTGTCATATTGTCTGTGTTTTAAATATTCTAAAAATTATTTTTGAATTTCATGGAAGTCATCTCATAAAATTGACAATATATTGCATTCATCAGACCACATGTATTTACCACTCCTCCCCTCTTCGTGGTCTCATTCCCACCCTACTCAAGACTTTTCAGAATTTCAGTAGTGGGTAGCTGGTAACATTTTTTAATTTCCCCAGTACAAACTCCAGAAAAAGTCATATTTTAGCAATACTACTTCCCTCTAACCTCCCCCCCCCCCCACCACCCCCCCCCCCCCCCCCCGCAAAAAAAATAAAATAAAATAAACCAGTTGCCCCCAACACCCACTAGCATGTAAAAAACATTGGTTCACAAATGTAAACCTACTGAGTTTTTCTTATAAAACCAGGCTTTTCATTCTTCCGAATTTATTTTCTTTATTGAGCTAGTGTGGGGCTGGGGGGGGGGGGGGGGGGTTAAGGGTGGAATTGGTGATAGTTAATCAGTAACTCCATGTACTAGCTGCCAAACATCTCCAGGCAGTTTCGGCGTGTCGCCGTCTGTTTTACTGCTTCATGGTAATCAGTTTTCAAGATTGATTTAGTCTTACTTCCTGAGAACTACTTCAACTTAACATGCTCTTCAAAGTATGTTTGCGTTGGCAAACGAGCTGCTTCATTGCCGAAGTGTGAATCGAATAGGATTACACAGTAGACCTCATATCGACTCGTCTGCAGCACACAGCGGTGAAGGCAACATTGTAACAAAATTTTATGGGAACTGTACAAGTGGCTGGCTGCAATATCGAACCCAATTGGACTTTTTTGTCCTAAAATTAATCAAGTTTTCCTCGGTTTTCAATAACGAAGCAAAGGTTGAGTTTCACTGTTCAATTTCTTGGCAGAGATCATGTGTCTTTCATGACTTTCCATAGTTTTTAGCACAGTTGTGCATCAAACATTTTGGTATGAGAATAGGTAATTCCGACAGATAAATATAGCCGATGGTTCTCATTGGTTATGTTCCACTGAACGCTGCAAACTTTAAGAACCAGTCTATCGAGAGAACTTGTGCACGTGAAGGGTACTTTTTATCGGATCGCACTAGAGCTTTCTGGTTAAAATTACCGCATGCCCCTAAAATCCATGTGATTGTGACAAATACAGTTACGGGTGTGTAATAAACAGTAAGACTCAAGTCTGTGACATCTAGGAAAACAAACCGAAAAGCACTCTTTCCTTTAGCGGTTGTACTCCCAAAAGACAGCGGTCTGAGCCCAGCTAACATAGCTTAGACATCTTCATCTCTGTGAAGACAGATATCTCAGTGTAACTTGCGACCTTGAAAGATCAATGAACAGAGACTTACAACTATTGTTGCGCAAGGTAGGGAATGATGAGCCGCTATTCTAACAGCCGTAATTCCCAAAGAGACAGTAGTCTCAAGGTAGCTACGCAGTTATGAGTCTTCATCGGCGGCCTCTGAAAGCTCACTAAAAGGAGACTTACAACACTAGCCACTAATGTATAAGAAAAGACCACTGTAACAGTACATAAGGCTACTATGGTGTCCTCAATAGCATTAAATGTCTTGACGCCAAGGAATACAACACCGAGAGGGAAAAGACTTACTTACTCCCTCCCTCTAACGGCTCTATTTCAAACAAGACAGCTGTCTCAGCCTATCTATGCACTATCTGTCTAGCTTCGGGATGAGAAACAGGTGACTTGCAAAAACCTGGAGAATTTTGATTCTCGATGACCTCTATTGCTTTCTTCAATAAGAGAGCCTGTACCCCCGCAAGTAGAGACTCTCCGGAAGATTTGTCCAACACATACTTCTTATAAGTGGAGCTTTGCTCGGACTGATAGCCGTAGGCCTGTCGAGACTACATTCTCATCCCCTGATCTTCCATAATTTTCATCCAGTTTTTTGCGAGGTTGATAACCTTCTGCTAACTGGAAAACAACAGAGGTCTAGACCATCACCTGTATGACTTGCGGGAGGCAAAACTATGTCCTTCACACAAAGAATCTCGTCCCGTCAGCCTAGGGGCGTCTGACTTATATTCTTGCCCCTTTCCCAGGTCGCTATACTGACAACCTCCGGAGTAACTGTAAGAGGATATCCTGGACACTCACGAGGAGCTCCATTCTGTGATTGGGAACTGGAACAACCTTGCCTACTCTGGCCAACTGATGCATGTTGTTGAGATGCTGATCTCAGTATCAGTGGGCTGGAAACTTTTTGGTAGCCTGTTCATAAACTAAGGAAAGCCTGTCATCAAACAGTGTGTGTCCAGAGACAGGAGCAACTCGGAGAGAGCTTTTCACCTTGTCATCGATAATGAATGACAATGTAAGGGCTGCATCAAGTCTAACCAACTCCAATTTGCCACTGAAAGGGTGGAGTGGTACGTGGCGTACATGACTGCACTGGAAAGAACTCTTAGTGAGGAACTAACATCCTCACTTCCTTTCCAACAGACGCTGCGCCAGAGCCCTGGTGATATGATCTACGTATAACATGGCGTCCAGAATTGCTCTATTAGATTAAATAGAAAATTCTATCACATCCGAGCCAAAATTGAATGATATAGGCAAGGATGTGTCCAAATCCCCAACCTGCTCATCCAAACGCAGAGTAGCTCTCTGAACATTTTCTCCAACCATTTTAAAATAACGTGCTGATTGAAGATGCCAATAAGAAACCGCCTTCTTATTCAAACTTGCTAGGTTGATAAATGCATCGTTAATGTGGCCGAAGGCCTCCAACACTTGACAAGAAAGTCCCGGGAAAGAAAGAACATCATCTTTCCTTCACACGGCATCTTTGTCCAGACAAGACAGCAGTTTCTGCCCAGCAGACACAGCTTGCTGATCAGGTGGAACAAAGTCAGGATAGTATTGATGAATGAAAATTCATCGCTACCATATGTTGTTCACCATCCGACTGATTCAGCTGAGAATTTCGGTTAACAGCATCTGAATGTACAGATGACCGGACCGACCCAGCACTGTCTGACAGCTCACCACCAGAATCTGTGGAAGGCTGCACTTGCACCTGCTTGGAAGCTGCAATGAGCTGCGCAATCTGCGACAGCAAGTCCGTTACAGAGGCTTGAGTAGCAGCGGCCTTCTGTATTTGCACTGCTTGCTGCTCCTGGGACAGAGATTTGGACAAAGATCACTTCTCCAAATGTTCCAATAAATGAAGCTTCGGATCACTAGCTACCGGATGGGCCGACTTCACGGGCGAAGACTGGGTACATCTTCGGGTGGCTGCGTGGATATCCGTAGTCAGGTAGCTAGTGTGTGTGTTATATCTGCCTGAGGAAGAGGCTGTAACTAGACGAGCATCCTGAGCGACGTGTATGGATATTAGTTCCTACTCAAGCAAGTTTCTCAAAACAGCATTTGGCTCCAAATGTTGCTGGGTTAGAGAGGGCTCTGCTGCTCACGGTCTATCAGACCTCGCCGAGCTTCCCTAAGAGAAACTTGCAGGCTCCTTCCCTTTTGCCGTCGTCGCTGGGTGAGCTTTAGTTTCTGAGGTGCTCGCTCTACCCAATTCTACACTTCCCTCGTCTGCAATGGACTTACCTGGTGCCCCGGTCCCCACTTACGGGGTAACCGCTTCACCAGTCGAGCTAGCTGCTTGCAAAGGATTAAAAGCACTAACTAGAGGCCTTATCCTTGCTTAATATTCATGAGCACCTTTGCAGCTAGCTCTGTTTGCTCATCAGAGTGCGACAGCAGTAGCACATTATGGATGAGTGTATCACCATATTCTTGTTCCTCTGAAAAATAAACTGAAAACTCAAAATTATCCTGCGGTGACAGCTCCGGCATAGGAACCTCACTGTCAACAACGCACCGAGACACCCGTCTCCAACGTCTGTCATCCAAATGTACAGAAGTAGGACAAAAATCCGTAGGAGTGCATCAACCACAGGCAAGACAACAAGCATGTAAATCCGATGAAGGCTTCCTCGCCTTGAATTTAGAGCAGTAAGCTTAATTAAATACAATCCAAAAATAGAGTCGAGAGCACTCCTACAGATTCAACATCAAAAATACATGATAAGGATACATGAAAATAGCAATCAAATTAATTTCGAAACAATTATAAAAAAAATTTCGAAATTTTTTTTGGAAAATGCCTAAGTTCCCAAAGGGAACATCATGTGCCCAAGGGCATCCCGATAGAGCCTAAGTGTGGACAAGTGACAATTTATTTTGAGCTACACCACAGGAATAAAAATCAATGTATCCAAGAGTAATTCTAAAGTATTATAAAACTAATTACTACATCTTAAGGGCATTGTCAAATGTAAACAATGTCAATAGAAAAAAAACGGAAACAAGACAACAGGCACACAAAAGGCCCAAAGTCAGTAACTGATTTAAATGCTACCAGATGCAAATCTAGATCTTCATACAAAGAAAAAACAATACATCGGATAGAAGATGCAAGACCAAAACGACCCAACACCCCTAGGGTGAGGACGTAACCATGGGGATAAACAGAATAATCATTCTGTAATACACGTTAAGCTCCCAAGAAATTTAATAAAAAATTTCAATAAAAAACAGCCAATCAGCTTAGGAGTTTAACAGAAGGGGTTCATGGAAGGATAGGGAAGGAACACTTAACAAACAGTTGGTAAATCATACAAAGAAATGAAAGTGTCAATGACACTGTAGCTCAACTTCTTTAAGACATGTACATGTATAGTATGTGACACAGCAATGACAAACAACTAGGTAATGACCTGATAACAAAAGTACATGTAAAGTATTGTAACGGTCTGTACATAAATGCTGACCGTAGCCTGTAACAAATATATAGGTAAAGTATTGTAAAAGTGGGGTGACAGTCAGATGTTAAACTAGAAAAGAAATCTTGAGTCCCAGAGTGGGTCTGACTGAACCCAAAAATATTTGTTCTCATAACAAACATTCACACAAAAAATTATTCAAATCAGCGCTTTCATATGGAAGTTCTGCACAAAAATCTGATTGCACCTAATTTTGCACAAAATGGCTGCCAGCGGCCATCTTGAATTTCAGACCGGACCCCAAAACACTAGTTCTTGTCCCACGGTGATAACAAAGGTACCCAAGAAGTTTTGTAAAGATCGGTTCATAAATACGGCCTCTAGCCCGAGCCGTATTGGCATTTGCACTTACAGTGCTGGAAGTAACACTAAATAAATCAAAGTTAGTCTAATTTGCATAATTTGCGAACGAGAAAAAACCCTGTATTATATGTGATGTATCCCATGGTACTAAACATTCACACAAAAAATTATTCAAATCAGCGCTTTCATATGGAAGTTCTGCACAAAAATCTGATTGCACCTAATTTTGTACAAAATGGCTGCCAGTGGCAATCTTGAATTTCAGACCAGACCCCAAAACACTCGTTCTCGTCTCACGGTGATAACAAAGGTACCCAAGAAGTTTTGTAAAGATCGGTTCATAAATACAGCCTCTAGCCCAAGCCGTGTGTACAGCCAGACAGACGGCCAGACGGACAACGGGCCATGACAATACCTCAAATTTGGCTTCGCCAAAGTTGAGCTAAAAATGATACATCGGATAGAAGAAGCAAGACCAAAATGACCCAACACCCCTAGGGTGAGGATGTGACCATGGGGATAAACAGAATAAACATTCTGTAACACACGTTAATCTCCCAGGAAATTTAATAAAAAATAAAAGCAGACAAAAAGCTTAGGAGTTTAACAGGAGGGTTCATGGAAAAATAGGGAAGGAACACATAACCAACAGTAGGTAAATCATTAGCAAAACTGATGACGTCAAGGCATATATCCCGAAATTGGGTAACATGAAATAATTTTCATATTATTAAAAAGTTACAGCCCTGAACGTCTCAAACCACTGTTGTTCACGTCCATCATCCATTTACTGCCTTGAATCCACCATATACTTCATTGATTTGCGTCTGGAATCCACCAAAAGAGAGATTTAAAGCACAGATGTCAGTTGAGATGTTTACTGACTTAGGGCCAAGCAAAGAATGATGTTGTGTAAATTCTGGTCTCTTCCTGAGCACTGCACATGCAAAAGTAGTAAAAGTATGGCGGGCCAGATAGGACTTTTAATTTTCGGTATTGTATGCAAATTTTGGGGATTGGGGGGGGCTCAAAATTTGTGTTTGGCCCTTGATAATATTGAGTTTGCACCCGCTAAGTCTGGGCCATTGGTTGTAGTATAAAAATAGGAGGGTTTGTTGTGAACAATGAAAGTGTAGACTCAGTTGAGTCTGAATTAAGCGCAAATGATTTAGGTGACATTCACCCACTCACAGGAGTCAGCCAGGAAGATCTATCAGAGTTTATTAACAACGACAGTGATGTTGAGAGCTTTGGGACACAAACTGAAGAAGAAATTTGTTCTGTAGTTAAGGAGAACTTTCCCGGGATCCAGAAAAAACCCCTACCGGAAAAAACCCCTACTGGAAAAAACCCCTCAAGAAAAAACCCCTACCAAAAAAAAACCCTACCCAAAATAGAGTATAGACTAGTACTTGATATGTTTTAGAGAAGCATAGCTACATCAGTAAACTTTAATGATCACTTATCACATTTGCTTACACAGAAGCCACTCATTCCTAATTTCAAAGACTTTCTGTTTTTTTAATATTATAACAACACTGTTCAAAAGATATAAAATGAGGATTTTAAAGCTTTAAATTCAGTTATCAAACAGCCAACATGGAGTTAATACCTAATAACAAAGGTGGACATAAGGTAGCATTCGATGGTTATTTGTATACCAAAAAGAGAACTTTGAAAAATTCAATTCAGTGGGAATGTAGCAACCGTGGTTCATTTGCTTGTGTTGGGAAATTAAAGACCAATTTAGAGGTAAGAATATAAAGCTTCTTTTTTTTTAAAATAAATTTGATGAACAAATATGCCTTTTATGGGGAGTGCAGCTCAACTCACTAACCTGACGGCGGTCCGTAGCTCGACGGCTAGTTAAAGCGTATGGATCTAGGGCCACAAAAGTAGATTTGTGTATAAAGTGGGGAGTATGGCTCAACCCATTAACATAGAGTAGCCCGTAGCTTCACCCCAGTGCAGAGTTCCCACCTCGAATCAATGTGGAGAGATACATATAAACCCTTTATTTATTTAGGTTTAATGTCACTTTCAACAAGTAAGGTCATATCGTGACAGAAGAGAAATCAGTTCAGGCCAATGCAATCACCAATCCTCTCCCCACTTTTAGAAGTTTTATGAGCAAATATGCCTTTTATACAAACCATATTTATAAATATATCAAACTGATTTGGTATATGTATACATCTAATCTAATGTTTTGTTTTGTTTTCAGATGACAACATGTTCTATGACAACACCTCACAGTCACCCATCTAACAACTCCAGTGTGGAAGCAGCAAAACTGAAATCATCACTGAAAGATAAGGCCAAACTTTCTAGAAGCAAACCTGTACAGCTGCTGGCTGACACACTGGTTGGTGCTTCAACAGAGGTTAGAGTGGCACTGGGCAAAAAGGAGTCTGTCAAGCGGACAATACGAAACAACCAGAATAAAAGTTTGCCTCCAAACCCTAAGACTGTTGGCGAGTGTATCATCGAGGGTGATTGGTGTTTGACGGAAGGAGATGATAAAGAACAATTCCTCATTTATGACTCTGGTCCAGACTCGTCAAATCGTGTAGTTGTTTTTGGCACCAAAGATTGTTTAGAACATTTATCCAACTCAAGTGTATGGTTCATGGACGGTACGTTCTCATCTGCTCCAAGCATATTTACTCAGGTATATGTGATACGTGCCCCTATTGGTGAGTCAGCCATAACGTGTGTGTATGCCTTAGTGAGGAATAAACAACAATCGTCATATGAAGAAATTTTCAGTGCTGTTTTGAACAAGTCAGAGGAGTATGGTTATTTCCAGGACCCGCAAGTAATTGTAACTGACTTTGAGCAAGCTGTGTTAAATGCCATACATGTTACATTTGGCGAATCGGTAAGAAGGCAGGGTTGTTTTTACCACTTGAGCCAATCTACACATAGAAAAATACACAGTTTGGGTCTGGTAGCCTTGTACAAGGACAACGAACATATCAAACATTGGTGTGGCATTCTAAATGCCTTGGCATTTTTGCCCATAGAGGATGTGCCTGTGGGCATGGAATGGGTGAAGGATAATGCCCCAGAGGAGTTATGTGACTTAGTTACTTACTTTGATTCAACGTATGTATCTGGTGGATACAGGAAAGTAATT